>CM037455.1:19463000-20063000 GCA_021014325.1 Plazaster borealis | reverse complement strand
GAAGTTCGCAAACTTGCGTTTTTGGATGATCTTATACCCTAATTTCTGAACTTAATAATACTTTTGTCATCAACAACCATTTTCATGGATTCGTGATTTGGTGATCGGTTGTAAAGAACTTCTTTTGCAATGAAATATTCATGATTAACCGATCGGTCAACGACGTACACATGGGAAACAAAATGTGTGGCGAGAGTGATGTTTGATGCAAATGGAAGTTGGCACACAATCAGAGAATGAGAAATATATTTGGCTATAGGGCCATCGCAGATTTGTCCTTTGAAAAACAAAATGTCGATAGAATAACAAGCAATGGCAGCCATTCTGATTTTGTTTAAATTGCTTGTTAATCTAACAGTATTTTTTTTCAATTTACAAATCTGCAATGGTCCAATATATCTGTCTCATGCTATTCTTTAAAGGCACTGTACACGTTTGGTAATTACTCAAAATATATATTAGCATAACAACTTACTTGGTAACGAGCAACGGAGAGCTGTTGATAGTATGAAACATTGTGAGAAACGACTCCCTTTGAAGTAACGTAGTTTTTGAGAAAGAGGTAATTTCTCACTAAAATAATAAAATACTTTATGCAAGAAGCATTTTATTCCTATCTGAAAGCACACAAATTTGTACAACAAGGGTGTTTTTCTGTCATCATTTTCTTGCAACTTCAATGACCGATTGAGCCCAAATTTTCACAGGCTTGTTATTTTATGCATATGTTGGGATACACCAAGTGAGAATACTGGTCTTTGACAATTACCAAACGTGTTCAGTTTGTGTACAATTCAAAGCTTCTATCATCAAAGGCACAGTTCCCCCACAATATGTAACTTGCGTTGTTGCATATTGTTGTCTATTTAAGACCGACGCCGCACCATGACAGCATTATTGATTTCACATCTTCAATTTATCGGGCAAATTGGTTCAGTATTTCAATCATTTCAGCTCAAAAAACAAGTAATTATCGGTCCATTCCGCAGCGAAAACAAATTAAATAAAATTGTTTTATAAGCGTTGCAGGTGTGTGTTTTATAATAAAGGCTGCACATTTTCCTTCGAGACAATCAAATTGACTCGTGCGCATGACGTGCAAAGGTTTACAAAACCATTCGATAATTTAGAAGAAAATTTAAATTGTCAGAACACCTGGAAGTAGAGAGTGGAAATAGAAAGGCAACAAATGTTTTGTTTAACACAAAGTAAAGATAACTTCTCAATGGAGTACGGTCTCCTACTAGGAAGTATACATTTTCTATGGAAAAAACAACAACAACCAAACAAACGAACAAACACCCCAACAACCCTTCCACAACCAACAAACAAACAAACAAACAAACAACAACTCCAACACCCCGACACCCCGAGTTGGCTAATTTCAATCTGACAACTTACTCTCTAAAAAGTTCATCACGTTCTTCTTGCATGGCAAGCGATGACCTGCTGTGCTCTCTCGTTCATAACACGAGTAATTAGTTACGGAGGATGTGGGGGGGGGGCAAATAATGTAAAACATCCGTTCTGTGAAATGAACAGATCAGTTCCTGTTCACTTATTATCGGTCTAATTTAATTAAACATTTGACTGAAAATGGGGGCGAGCAGCACCATTACCATATGAACAGGAAGAAAGATTTGGGTTAAAATAATCAATAGTCGAGACGGGGTAAAAAAAAAAAAAAAAAAAAAAAAAAAAAAAAAAAAAAAAAAAAAAAAAAACCCTGTTTTTTTGTTCCTGTATCATTGGGGGGTGGGGGTTGACATTTGGCTTGTTTTTTGCTAAAATAAGATATTTCATTGATGACAGGAACCACTGTTGGTTTTTGTATAGACTGTTCAGACTAATTCATAACAGTCTTCCCGAAATAAACAAATAAATATAATCGGCAATTATACTTAAGCAGGAAGAATGTCAAATACCGTCTCGAAGCCCCAACTATAAGTTTTGCGATGCACTCATTTTCAAAAAGACAGAGTTCCTTTGGAAATAAATTACAAATCTCTATAACCTCACGTGAATTAGACCCTGAAGCCACTTTTCAAGTGTGTATACTAGTCTTCGACAATTACTCCCTAATATTGTCCATGCACTTGACGAGATGAAACCGACTAGTGAAGTTGTCATTACAAACACAACGTATACGGTAATTATATAGCCTAAAATGATCCGGTTGTTGTTTTGTTGTACTACACCGGATACGTAAAAGGGTACATAAATCATCCTTAACACGCACTTTGTGATAACAATTAGTTTCTCAACCACCACAGAGCTATGTCAACACAATTATGAACTCAGCCGAAAGTGTAGTCGTCGTTTTATCACACACCTACACCAGTTCTAGCGAGAACTGTCGATATTTTTGCTAGTCGCTCAGGTAAAATAATTTGTCCCGATTGAACACTGGGCTGCGGCAAATTACTCTTTTGTTCCATGATTTATTGTTTTTTGGCAATGCACAACAATCAATTTATCTTCTCTAATTTGCAGGCAGACAGACGTTAGTTTCTCGCCAATTGATGAATGAGTATGTATTTTATTCGTAGTAAGAAGAAAATCATCACAGAAATTATCGGAGGGGACACTTCACAGTGCAAGTTATCTTTGCTGTTTTCTTCTTTACTCAAATGTGTGCAAAGGTCCTATGACAAGAATTTGAAAAATGTGTCTAAACAAAAATAACAATACGAAAATAAACATAGCTCTGCTTGTTCTTTTGAATGATAACAATACGCCCCTTGAGGGTGTGAAGCCCTATATACATAACAACAATGTTGCTGCTCTAAGTGTTCTTACACATGCCAACTTACGGCGTACTTTTAACAATGGAACAATGGACCTCACAAGGTAATTTCAAAGGAACAATTGGGCCCCACAAGGGGATTCTTTAGAAAAGGGAATAATAGAACAACAATAGCAGTACCCCACAAGCCGGATTTGTACGGTTGTGTGTGTTTACAGTAAAAAGTGCGAAATGTTGGTTTCTCCTTGCTTCGATTTGCTGCATCGGTTTGTGTCTTGGTCGAGGAAGGTGCTCTTTACCAATGGATTATCATGCTTTAATGTAATTGCTTGTGGCTATAGCAGGTGCAAACAAAATCATTTTGCGTTAACATTTGTATTTACCTATCTCTTCAACGATCGGTGTGCGTAGGTATACACATTCAAACCGGGGACCTATAACAACAGAGGACAATAGAGTCCCCGGTTGGGGAAAGGTTCCCAGTATGAGAGTGTGTACAAAACCAATGGGAGCTGTTGCTAAAAAGTTAGAGTACAAACAAAAGAGGGACAATGGGAGGTCCCCGATTGCAGGTGTTTACACACTAAGTGTGAGTGAAATTATGTTATGTTTCAAGTGTAAAACGGTTGCCTCGGGAAAAATAAAACATCCGTATGTATACTATTTAAAAGTTTAAATGCAAATCCTTTCACACAAATTAACAATGTAATTTTGATATATGTTTAATTAGGTTTAGATGTTGTTATTATTGTTATTTGTAATTGTATGTGTATTGTTTTATTTGTGTATGTATTTTTCTTATGTTATTGTTTATTTGTTTGTATTATTGTTGTTGTTTTGGGGTTTTGTTTGGGGGTGGGGGAGATTTAGATTTCGAATATGAAATCTTAAGGGGGTACGGTTACTCGACATCGTCGTTAAAAAAAAAAAAAATAAAAATCGTCCTGTGTTTAAATTCCATAAATTACTTTAAGGGGTAAGGTAATGAATTACTTATTGTCATCGTAATACTGATTTTTAGTAACAAATTATCAAGACATATACAATCAAAGTCACCTGCGAACGTTTCAGCACACAAAGTGTTGAGTGATCACCATACAAATTTCACAGATTTCCACAAGCGTCGAATCCATCTACGTTTAGCGAGGTGAGCTTACAGAAGGGCCAGTGTGGGGTCTTTTACACAATGGAACAATGGACCCCACAACGTTTTCTTTGTTCTACTTGGACCCCGCGGAGGGATTCTTTAGAAAAGGGAATAACAAAACGACAATAGCAAACCCGATCCAGAAGGTTGGGTGTGACAGGTACCAACTGCATCTCTGGCCGCAGTATTCACAAACGGATACCACTGTATTGTGAATCTCCAAAAGTAGCCTTAATGGGAGGAATTGCGGAGATTCACTTTGTCAGTTTGCTTTTATTTATTTGTAATCAACGGGGGCAATTGAGACCAAATATTTTCGCATATAATTCTTACTAACATGAAGTAAGCTTTCGGTTAACATAATCATTTTCCTTTCTTGGGGTTCATTACAAAGTATTATTGTTATTATTATTATTATTATATATTTATGGTAATGAAACCAAGGATGCCTCACAAGTGAACTTAATCACTGTAGCTCGCAAGCCTGACGAAACCTGTAAATAAGGGTGCTTGCAATGTGAACCAGAAACACCGGGGTTAAACCCCTACTCTTCCACGATACGTGTTCTGGGTTCTTTTACGTGCACTACCAATCCTAGTACACGGGACCAACGGCTTTACGTCCCATCCGAAGGACGGAGCATGTGGTTAAGTGTCTTGCTTAAGGACAGTGTCACGACTGGGATTCGAACCCACACTCTGCTGATCAGAAACACCAGAGCTTGACTTCGGTGTTCTTATCCGTTCGGCCACGACACGCCATGACCCTACCTATAACAAGGGGGTACGGTCACTCGACAGCGTCGTTGGAAACAACATAAATCATCGTCCTGTGTTTAAATTGCGATAAATTACTTCAAAGGGTAGGCCTATGCATGAATTACTTATTGTCAACGTAATGCTGATTTAGTAAAGAGACACGTTGCCCTGGATTTGGCGATTTAGGCTATAACAAGCGTTTTAAAGAGATTGTTATGAAATTAATATGTTTGGAAAGATCTTTTAAAATTATAATATAATGATCCACACAAATGTCCCTCGTAATTGTGTTGCTTTCCGTTTACTTCTTGAACTAACACGATCCGCCATTTTGTGGAATTAAAAAAATTAGTTCTACAAAATGGCGGACACGAAGTAAAAGTAAAAACACACAATTTCGAGGCATATTGTGTGGATTTCTATATTGAACCTTTAAAAGATCACTCCTGCCATATTAATTTTTATAAAGAACGCTTTTTATAGCCAAGATCTTCCAATCCAAGGCAACGTGTCCCTTTAAATGCGGCTATTTCAAACGGAAACGGCTATATCAAATTTAATTATATCTCAAACCGGGGTAAAGGAAGAAACCCAATTTATTCATTGATTCATCACGAAATAGTAGAACAATGTACGTGACCAAGCATTGCGTGGACCAGCAAAGGGCCTTTCAGACCAATTCCAATGGAATAAATCGTAAAGGTGATCTTGAGCTAAACAGCCATTGGCTAGTCTAATCACGGAGTGAATTTTAAACTGGTTACTTGAAATTGAAAAGCTGACGTGCATTTGAAGAAATAGCGGCCTCAAAAATAGACCTGCCTGAATTGGTACAACACAACAACTCCAAGTGGAAATTAAGCTAAAGGAGTTGCACCCCGTCTATGACTACGCGTGTGTGGTGGATTAGCTGTTGAGAAAAGCGCTCTAAAATGTGGAATGTCGAGGGTTCGATTCTCGCCAAGTTGCCTGTGGGGATGATTTACACAGCCGTTAACCGGGAATGACAAAAATAACTAGGTTATACAATTTATAGAACTAATAATTCCTGAGTTATGTATTATCGTAATAAGAAATGGCCACCATTTTAAAAAACAATGGCCGATGATTAAAACATTTGAAACGTGAAAGTTGGTACCGACTATTTATGATTTACTATATATTTTATTTGATTCTTATTATTGTAATAATTATTATTTATTTTTTTATCCTAGACCCTGCAAAATTACATCGGCTTATAAAGCAACTGAATTGTGAATTATAAACATCTTACTTCAATTAAATTCAATATTTCATTTATTTCCATCCGGAACAGTACATAACATAAATGCAAAAAAATAAAATAATAATACAGTATTGTAGAGGCACAATCCTAATAAGTCAAGGCTTGTAGTGGAGTGCCTTTTAGAAGATTATCTTCCCAAATTTTGAAACAGCATTATGCAGAATGGCGTGTTTTATTTTATTATACCTTGTATAAAATAAACAAAAAAACATTACATGGTACTTTGTAAATGAAAAATATAGCATATCCTTTAAAGCGTAGCTCCATATACCTTGCAGGGGAAAAAACAAATATTGAGCACTTTGAGACGCCCATAACACGCTATAAGAACTGCGTATTAATACTATACTGCGCAAGTAACAACTAAGTGTTGACAACAAGTCTCGTCTATATTATTTAGGGCTGACTGGAATACAGCCAACGAACGGGAAAATTTTCATCATTGACCATCGATCGATTGGAAATATTTTTTTCCTACAATGTTCTGCCTTGCACGCAACTCGCCTAGGATGTGATCACAATATCACACTAAATCTTATACGACAAGGGACAGTTCAGAATAATAACTGTTTAATTATTTAGGTAGTATTATTATTATTTTATTTGTTTCGAATTTGTGGGTGGATTGGTCCTCTTCTGTGTCAACTACAAATTATCATTCTGTAAACCAGGAGAAGCCATTGAAAACTCCTGAGCTGGGAGAGCATTGATGTACAATTTCTGCTTCATTTGAAGCATTACTTTGTTATTCAGTCAATGGGAAATATGAATAATCTATCTCCTGTTACAACTACAAAGTTGGATGCTGGAGTGGAAGCCAGGAAAGGCCATTGGAAACTCCAGAGCTGGGCAAGCATTGATCTTAAACCAACTTCGTATGAGGCATCACTTTGTTATTCAGTGTATGGACAACATTTAATATTCAGCCAAAAGTAACGAATTTTGGAGTGGGTGGATGGGTGGGTCAAACACAAACAATAATATCGAAATGTGTATAATGTTTGTTCTGTTTTTTGTCTGAATATCCCCTAATAAGAAACGAAGGAAAATCAATGAAATTTCACACAACAGAAAAACCACTCTAAAAAACAGTTTGCGATGTCACTAATGTCATATCTGTTTAATGTAGTGGTTTTGTTAAGAACTGTTGGGGTAACAACTCAGTTCTGACTAATTGTGTTGTCTTCCTTCTCTTGTTTGTTTGAGTTTGTGGGGGTTTTGTGTGGGTTTTGGGGTGTTTTTGTTTTGTTTTTTGTGTGTTTTTTTTTTTATTTTCTGTGATTTTTTTTTTTTATTTTTTTTTTTTTGGGGGGGGGCTGTCGGAGTGTTGGGGAGTTGGGGTGTTTGTTCGGTTGTTTTTTTTTATTTCAGATTTGTTAATTAGAGAAACTGGACACAGAGGGGGTGGGGAAAAAATATGAATACAAAACCTACATAATTTGTAGCAAGGGTTTACAGACTGATCAATAAAGTGTCACGATATCATTCAGGGGGCGTTTCCTTGTTACAAGTTCCCTTGGTCACCCCCTCTCGGGCACTCAACTCAAAACTCCTCCTTTTGTCATTGTGTTTCAGTGAATCAAGTTGTCCGCAAAAAAAAAAAACAAAAAAAAACGGGGGATTGGAGCTGCACCACATCAAGTGATTTTATCTGTTTAATTTAGGGCTGACTGAATTGCAACGATCGAACGGAAAATATTACATCCTTGACTATCGACCGATGGGAAAGATTATGCCCTTCAATTTTCTGCCTTGCGCGCAACGCGTCTAGGATGTTATCACAATATCACACTTTATCACACTTATCTAATGCGCAGGTCATCTGCACTCGTAATACTGTCCGCATGCGGAGGCCGTCAGGCCGACACCCTTGTCGGGTCTGTAACTTCCGGGTTTAATGTGTTTCTTGATATTTTCGTCCAACATTGAACACAATTTATTGGAGGGGCCCTCGGATATGCTGGTATACAGATCATGAATAGTTGAATCTTACGTTTCAGAGAATCCACATAGGACTACATCTCACACCACGTAAGCACTGCGTATATACATACACATGTATGTGCGCACCGAGACTGCACAGTAGCTAGCTCGGGTGGTAGCGCAATACCGCACGGGGAAAAATAAACTAAAACAAAACCAAAAAACATATATAAATGAAAATAAACCATTGTAGGTGTTTACTTGTAATGTTGATTAACAATAATTTCACGGGCAAAGTAAACTTGTGAGCTTAATTAAGGGGGGGGGGGCTGTGTCGTCATGATTAAAGCAGGCCTGGGTTCGATTTCACAAAACTCTTCCTAACTTAGGACTAGTCCTAGGCAATGCTAAGAGATAGGACTAGTCCTAAGTTAAGACCTGATGCTGGTCCTAACTTCAGATGAGACTAGTCTTATCTCTTTGTAAAATCGGCCCCTGTGGTTGTACACGGAATTGCGAACTCCCACCCAGTTACTGCAGGAGCACGCGCGCTCGCCATAGATTTGATATGGATGAGGTGGTACGCGTGCAGTAACCGAGTGAGAGTTCATAATTCCATGTACAGCCACAAGACTGCTTTGATCATTACAACACAGCCACTTAAAAGCTAATAAAATGAGCCTAAATGTGTTGCTTGCAACTTTCTTCTGATATCCTTCTTTTTCTTATGGTATACAATCTGAACAAGATCTTTGTTTTGTGATATAGCTGTGACCTTTCACATAATACTCCAATACTCCTCTTCTACACCATATTAAATATTCATTTGGTGTAATAATAAAAAGTTGGACTTACCTGTAAGGCGAGGGTTTCGGTATGAACTTTAGAACGGAGTTTCACGATGAGACAGTGGACAATAACATTGCAGACACTAAGCAACAGTATAACGCGAAGCCGCACCGGCAGCATGACGAATGAAGCAAATATAAAGAAAACTTGCCACCCTACCCCATCGCTTGGGGAGAGGGGGTCATAGTACAGCATCGTGTCCACTATACACTGAGCCATTAGTACAATCCATACCACATATGGCATGACATGAACGAGGGTCCAATCTGAGATCAATCTGTACTGGCAGAGAACGAAGATCATTACGTTGGCAATGGCCGTGATCCCCATGATCGCCATGGCCTCAGTAAGATTCTTATAGGCGTACATGGCGATGACTACCACGTCAAAGAGCAGAGCGAACCCGGCCAAAACAGGCAGGGCGTCTCTTCTTTGCCTGGTGAAGTAGGTCTGGTATGTCGTCTCCATTGAGGCCGATTTGAACTGGTACTGGCAACATTTTGGTAGACACTTTTGGCACGCGTCGTTAAACGCAGAAGATTTACTTTTCCGTCGCTGGTTCCTCTTCATCTTGGCGAGTTCAACATCCGTTGTTTTCATTTCCAGGTCGGGACCAGACTCAAGCTCCCTGGACATGATCGGGGTGTCTCTCCCGTAGGAACATTTCCCTTTCATTGTGACGCTTGGTTCACGGTGAATCAACCCACGGAATCAATGTAGAATAGCCATCATCGTTAGGTGAAGAGGAGTGTGATGCAACCACTGTCTCCGATGATGCAGGCAGACAAGCCAGTGCAATATTATCACTCACCTGAGCTCGACTTGATCTAAGGCTGAGTAATGTCCTGACGTCGAGTGATCACAAATCAATAGGCACACGCGGCACTATCGCCACGACTCCATCAACTCAATTGACATTGAGTTTGAAGAATCGATAACTATTAAATCAACAGGTTCAAGTTATCGGAATTGCCCGTCTTTCGAAACAATAAATATCCCTGATTATTGCAACGTGGGCAAATTCCTTCCTAGAAACTAGTCAACGCAGTTTTCAAACCATCAACAGAAGACGGCAGTCACCAGGTGTTTTTTTTTTTTCAAGTACGACGTAAGGAAATCAAATTAAAGTTAGAAATGCAGTTTCTCCGACTAAGTATTTTGGTTTATACGTTTAAGCATTATTCGTATGAGATCCCGCCATGTCAATTGCTGATGTCGCACAGTCGACATCCAAAAAAAAAGGGTTCGAAATTCAACGACAATGAAGAAAGGTTTGTTTACTTCAGAAATTCCCCTCGCGCGTTTATCTCTCAATTTGTTGCCTTGTTAAGCGACTGTACTGTCATCTGGTCCCCTCGGACAGCCTGTCCGTCTAATTTTAGTCCAGAGCGCTCCACGCAGAACCGCTAATTGCAATTAAAAATCTCCAAGCGCTGAGGACGTTAGCAGACGAGAAGATCGCACTAACCCACGAGGGACGACTGTTGTTGACGCAGGTGAAAGCTACTGGTTTGGTGGTTGGAAGGCAGGGGGATCCAAGTCTAAAGCACCCATCAAGTGAGAACAGTCATTGACGTAAAGACTTCAGCTCCGCTGATTGCGTTCAGATCACAGAAGCGTCAATTTATTTGATGGACCGGCTCCATATCACGGTTGTTTTATTATCTCGACGTGTTCGTTTCGACGCCATCAAACGATGATAAGATTAATCACCGGGACGTGCTGGAGACCCCCGAACGGGTGGAACGGCTCGTCGACACAGCTTGATGTATAAGACAATCAATCTTAGCGTCAATGCCGATCCTTGAAAGGAAAATAAGACAAACACTGTGGATTAATTACTACAACGAGTCCGAATGACTTGATTCAGCATGTGCAGTTTCTCTTTAAATACATTTTTTTTTAATAGACTTTCGTGTTTTTGTTTTTTTCAATTGTGAAATTAATGTCATCAACAAAATGCATGTTCTTATTTGTACTGTGCCCCCTCATCTCGGCCAAAATTAAAGGGACACATTGCCAACAGATTGGCTATCAAAAGTGTTTGTCATGAAATTCATGGTCGGAAAGATGTTTTTAAAGTATAACAAAATGATTCACATAAATTATGCCGATCCTTGAAAGGGAAATAAGACAAACACTGTGGATTAATTACTACACCGAGTTTTAAAAGTATAACATAATGATTCACACAAATTATATCCCTGGAACTGTTGTGGTTTTCCTTTTTATTTCGTAAACTAACATGGTCCGCCATTGTGTAGATCCACATTTGTTTGACTCTACAAAATAACAGACCGTATTATTTCACGAAGTAAAAGAAAAACCACAACATTTCGAGGGAAATTTGTGTGCATCATCATAATCTACTTTTAAAACATCCTTTCCAGTCATTTATTTCATAGCAAAACGCTTTTTATAGCCCAAAGCGCCCAAACCCGAGGGCAATGTGTCCCTTTAAACCGACAGATGTGCCCACGAGCGGTACTTTTATCAAACCCATCTCCGACAGCGGTTTTCCCTTACATTCGTAATAATTGCAAATCGTAAAGAGTACGAAAGCATATGTCATCAATCCAACATGCGACCCCGAATCTAGTTTCTCAGCGTCAAGACTTACCAGCGTGTAAAGAAACCAACAGTCATATTTTCCCGTGCATATATTAAATACATCATACACGTTTGGTAATCGGAGCCTATAATGTTTGTTTCAATTATATTCAGTTTTAGATATACACCATAAAACTAACCTGTGAAAATTTCATTTTAAAAGGTTGTAGCGTTTTTGAGATATTGCCGAAAATCTGGAGCGGTTATGTCCACGCAGGAAGAATAATCTGCATTGGAATATACACACTCTGAGAAGCGTTACCGTAACGCTTCTCAATATTCAACATATTTTGGGGATACAAAGTGATATCTTTTTCCATAACCGCAGTCCTTCGAAGTAAAAAGTCTCTCAAAATGCATTATACTATCCAAAGCTGCTGTACTTCTTACCAAGTAAGTTTGTATTTCCATAAAATTTCAGAGTCATTACCAACCGTGTACGATGCCTTTACAGACTGGGTTGCAGACTGTGCCATTATCAAGAACAAAATGATTAGTGTTTGTAATCTGAGAGTTCACAGGTTACAATAATTATTCATAGTACAAACAAAGTGAAAATCTACTTGAAAGTACAACAGAAGTTGAATATTTTTGCATGAAACAAGGAGGATAAAAACTAACGAACTACATCGAAAACTGCATGATGTTTTTGTATGTAATTAGTTAGTCTTTAAAGGCGCTGTACACGTTTGGTAAATACTATTAAAAAAAATAAATAAATAAATAAAAATAGCATAACAACTTACTTGGTAACGTACAACGAAGAGGTGTTGATAATATAAAACATTGTACGAAACGACTCATTCTGAAGTAACGTAGTTTTTGAGAAAAAAGGTAATTTCTCACTGAAATATTTGAATCTGAAAAATACTTCTGGCCGGAAGTCTTTTTCAGGCATCTGAAAGCACACAAATTTGTGCAACAAGGGTGTTATATTTATATATTTTTTATTTCTTGCAACTTCGATGACCAATTGAACCCAAGTTTTCACAGGTTTGTAATTTGTTTGCATATGTTGGGATACACCAAGTGAGGATACTGGTCTTTGACAATCCAAACGTGTCCAATGCCTTTAAGTGCTACCACTACCTTCCTATCAGACGGAAACGGCTATTTTATATTATTGTTCACTTTAGCATGACAAATGATAGTGCAAAGCGGTCGTCTGCGAGGTTTTCTGTTTCGTTTTGGATGTAAATTTGTCAGGTTCAGGGACTTCAAAAAGGGCTTGGTATCCACTGTTTTTGGATTCAGCACCCCGAAATTAGGATATTACAACATTGTACTAAAACATGTAATTAAATGTTAATTATATACATATAACTAATACCAAAAATGGCCTCCGTTTCGTTTTGTGCCCGGAAGAAGGACGTAAGGCTTTGTGCGTCCTTCTTCCAGTCAGACATTTTTTCTTCTTCCAAAAACAAAAGGCCGTAAACAGTCAAATGGCTCCAGACAAAAAAAAAACCACATGTGGCATTACTGTTATATTGTTTTTGTTTCTAGCATTACGCCCTACCCCAAAGAGATGTTTCCTCACTCACATGCAGAATTTAACTTTCCTATGATGACTAATGAATGGTAGAGAACCAGTCAAACTTTCACACTCAGTTTTCTTGAAACACAATTTTGCATTAATTGCTTACGCCCTTTCTCCAGTAACTTTCCGTTACGTCCTTTTTCCACGCACACGGCGCTTTGTAAAGAAAAATAATTTCCCCGACTGGCGTTCATGTTATCGTTAAACCTATATGTAATGGTCCCACAAATTAGGGCGTGGTTGACAAGTGGGGTTCTTAACAAATAATTAGGCCTACCCCTGCCACAGCTTTTTAAAATTGTGTTTCAATGGTATTACACTCAATTATGTACATGTTAAACATCAATTGAAATTGTATTTCTAACAAGTTACTATGTGTACAAAACATATGGGCGCACACTTGGACCCTTGTGGTATCCGGAAAGCATTTTGAGCATTTTGTCGCAGGGTTGCAATTGCCTTTCAAGGGAGAGTGTTCTATGACGGGGAAGGGGCGGGGGGGGGGGTAACCCGGGGTGGTTGAATTAACTTATTTTACCCCCAAGGGGATTCGGAGAAACGTGCGCAATTGTGTGTGTTTATGGGTGTACTGTATAAGTTATTTGTGTTATTTATTTACCTGCTTTACATTCTCACATAATGTTGTATACCAAGTGTAGATTTAGTGTGCACTTAGTTTATTGTTTGCTTTTTAATGTTCCACCTTCTCTCAATCCTACCTAAGATTGTTGATGTCATGTTTTAATTGTAAATTCAATGAAATTTTGCCTTTAGTTAACTGACTTGAATGTTTGAATAAAGCACGAATTAAACTGAACTATGAAATTAAACATTACGCATTATGGATTACACAGTTTCCATCACTCAGAGAATCGAATTGGATTGCAGTCCGCATTGCTTTAAAAAAACAAACAAACACACACTCAAACAAACACCCCAACAAACAAACAAACATACACTGTTCATTAGAACGAATTAGGTGTTTCACGGATAGCCACCAAAAACATTTTTGTCGCTTTCGGGGTCATTAAGTCAGTTGTTTAATGTTTACATCCTAATTTTGTGATTTGTTTAGTTGCCATAGCGCTCCAGAGTTTCATGAGGCTATGATTCCGACCACAGGTAACAGTGGTGGAAGCGCAACTATACTTTCAATAATATGTTTAGAAGACAAGTTAATGTATTTACCGTTTAGCATTGGTTCGACCGTTGTTTTTAGTTGTGTCCGGTTTGCCCAAAGTTCGGAATCCGGACTAAATGAATACAAACAGATTTCAAAGGCTGTGGCATAAATTCACACAAGTCAGAATGTTTATTCTCTGTTTTCATTATGGAGTCTGAGTATAATACAACATTATTTTGTGAAGTAAGTGTATGATGTGATTAATGTGTGAAACAAACTAAACACAAATATACCTTTATAATTTGCAGCCATTTTTCAATCTCTCGAATTCAAATCAATTTAAAAAAAATTGGGCTTCACTTAAAAGTAATAACCGAGATAGTTTCTATTGTGTGCATCCCTTTAAGGAAAACCAAAAAGCGATTCGTGTCTTGAGATCATGATTTCATTTATGACCACGACAGGGGTAAATTTACCATCAAGTCTTAAATTCAACAAATGCTGCTTAAATAATATCTTGCTCACGGCAACAAGAGATGTTTGAATATCAACGAGAGCGTCAGCCTTTCCTTTGCTGGCAGTCAGTTATAATTGATGGTTAAAGGTGTTTTACGGGATTGGTGGATAACAACATAATTGACTAATTTTGGTGGCAAAGCTTGGTGGATAACAACATAATTGACTAATTTTGGTGGCAAAGCTTAGTGATTATGAAGTTCATACTGGAACCATTTTGTCTGTGAAGATATTTCCCTCTGAAATGAAGTCATATTCGAGAAAAATGTATATATCTAAAATCCCCCCCCCCCCCAAAAAAAAAAAAAAAATCGGTTGTTACAACTACAATTATGGACAACATTGCGCATGGCTTTTCACTATTTTCTCCCGACTTACACAACTGATAAGGCCTACAATTTCACAAATTTGTTATGGCATGCACATGTTCGATCACATAAAACATGAATACCGTCTGTGACTATTATGTCAGCTATACCATGGAGGAAGGAAATACAAAATACTACCTTTAAATATTATGCGCACGGTAACCAGATATGGTGGATTATCAACAAGAGTGCCAGCCTTTCATTTGATGGCAGTCGGTTATAACCGATGGTTAAATGCACTGAACACGTTTGGAAGTTGTCAAAGACCAGTGTTCTCACTTGGTGTATCCCAACATATGCATACAATAACAAGCCTGTGAAAATGTTGGCTCAATTGGTCATCGAAGTTGCAAGAAACAGATGAAAGAAAAAACACCCTTTTTGTGCAAATTTGTCTTCGTTCAGATAGGAATAAAAACTTCTTGCAAGAAGTTTTTATTATTTTAGTGAGAAATAACCTCTTTCTCAAAAACTACGTTACTTCAGAAGGAGTCGTTTCCTACAATGTTTTATACTACCAACAGCTCTCCGTTGCTTGTTACCAAGTAAGTTTTTATGCTAATATTTGTTTTGAGTCATTACCAAACGTGTACAGTGCCTTTAAGAGTCTGTTTTGAGATGAGTTACACAATATTATTTTTAGTATATATAGGCATCCATTTTGAAGGACGTGAGCTGAGAATGGTATGGAAGTTGTACAACGTCTTGCATGTATATTTCATAAACAAATTCAATTTGATGAATCATCATTTGATTTGTCAAATTAGGATTCAAATTTTGACGACCAAGAGTTGAAATCGAGGTTGAACACACAAAATAGTGTTGTTAAATCGCTAACAACATAACCATCAACTTGTGACGGCCAGAGGATGACGACCAAGAGTTTGGAAAATAAAATATATAACCGTGGTCATGCAGGCCATTGAAAAGGTCATTCCAAAGCATCAATTTTTAAGACAATGACAAACATTGATTTTGACATCCAAAACATTGAGTATTGCAACTCATTGAATCAATACAAATAATAAGCAATCGTTCCCAGATATGTCTATATTAAAATGCAAATGACATCAAAGGAATGAGTAAATAATTGATTTTCTCAATATTCGTCTCCATGATATAATTATATAATCAGTTTGTTCCGCGAAAACATTTTGACATTGGCTCAAAAGTGACGCAGGTTGTTGATTTCTCTTTTAAACTATTCAATTAGTCATGTTGACTTACGAGATACATACAGGCTAGAGTGTAGAGCAGAAACATGATACATTTCCATTGTGATAAACCCCATCTTTATTTAGTCTTCATCGTCCGTTAAATTTAAATACAACACGTGAATTGTGACCGGTAAAAAATGCTAAATGCCTCAGGCTATGACGCTGAATACAATTGCCCTTTGTTCTGTCGAAGCAGTGAACTGTGACTGACGAAATGTTCACGGTTGATTGCGACTGGAGGATAGGTTGAACAAAAAATATGATAATATCATAGAAAAAATGTAATAATGAGGCCCATTATGCACAAGGGAGACGTCGAGCTATAGGTTCGACTACAACAAGGCCCAATTTCATAGATAAGCAGTTGGCACAACACATTTTTGATTGATAGAAAAAAGAAAGAAAGACAAATATTGTAAGAAAGGGGGGGGGGAGTATATAACCCTAAAATAATGTGTAATGTATGTAACTAGCTTCCTGCTTGACTTTGCTAAGCAGAAATGTTCTCAATCATTATTTTCACAATAATTATTGTGCTAAAGTCAATCGTTATTTTGCGAACTTGCTCCTGTTCTTTGAGTATGGGTTGGAAATCAGGTTAGGCCGATAACTTTAGTCATTCCGATGGCATGCTTTAAAAAGAAAAGAAAAAAGAAGAAAAAAATGTCGAACCATTATGTCAGAAGAACGATTTGGATCACTCTATACCTGCGACCAATTGTGTCCGATAAAACCATTTTGTTCGACCTACTATGTCCGAAAAACCATGTCGGACACATTGCGCGTTACACACGTTTAAAAGGTATGTATACGTTTGGTAATGACTCTGAAATAATGGCAATACAAACTTACTTGGTAAGAAGTACAGCAGCTTTGGATAGTAAAATGCATTTTGAGAAACTATTCACTTCGAAGTATTGCGGTTATGAGAAACTATTCACTTCGAAGTATTGCGGTTATGGAAAAATATATCACTTTTTGTCCCAAACAAATTGAATCTGAGAAGCGTTACTGCAGTAACGTTTCTCAGATTGTGTACTCCAAATGCAGATTATTCTTCCTGCGTGGACCTAACCGCTCCAGATTTTCGGCAATATCTACAAAAATGCTACCACCTTTGGAAATGAAAAATTTCAAAGGTTAGTTGTATGGTATATATAAACAACTATATAGGATTGAAACAAACAGTGGGTTTCAATTACCAAACGTATACAGTCAGTTTGACGGTATTGTTGTTTAGCCTACTACAACTGGCAATACAACAAGCTGGGTTGTAAACATTACACACTAAATAATCATTCAGTTTATAGGCATTTTTAGACACAATTCAACATGCGTGGAGGTTTTAACCCACTGTTTTGGTTCTTATAGCAAGAACCTTTATATGTAGCTTTCCTCGGGCGTCTGAGCAATAGTGATTAATTATTTATTTTGAGGATTTATGTTAATTTGGGTTGAACAAAGAAACATATGACTACAGCAGGACTTAAATTTGCGACCTCTGGATTAACGTGGCGGCACTCACCAACTCAGCTCTCTAACTGAGCTATATTTTCTAACTGGCACCCCGAATAAATATATTCACGGCATAGGGAGATCGCCAATATTAGGCTAGAACAGCTCAGTTGGTAGAACAGCTCAGTTGGTAGAACAGCTCGGTTGGTAGAACAGCTCAGTTGGTAGAACAGCTCAGTTGGTAGAACAGCTCAGTTGGTAGAACAGCTCAGTTGGTAGAACAGCTCAGTTGGTAGAACAGCTCAGTTGGTAGAACAGCTCAGTTGGTAGAACAGCTCAGTTGGTAGAGCAGCTCAGTTGTTAGAATAGTTCGGTTGGTAGAACAGCTCAGTTGGTAGA
Organism: Plazaster borealis; assembly: GCA_021014325.1. Classification (NCBI taxonomy): domain Eukaryota; kingdom Metazoa; phylum Echinodermata; class Asteroidea; order Forcipulatida; family Labidiasteridae; genus Plazaster; species Plazaster borealis. Next base: position 20,045,063 of record CM037455.1, on the reverse strand, counting down.
ACAGCTCAGTTGGTAGAACAGCTCAGTTGGTAGAACAGCTCAGTTGGTAGAACAGCTCAGTTGGTAGAACAGCTCAGTTGGTAGAACAGCTCAGTTGGTAGAACAGCTCAGTTGGTAGAACAGCTCAGTTGGTAGAACAGCTCAGTTGGTAGAACAGCTCGGTTGGTAGAACAGCTCAGTTAGTAGAATAGCTCAGTTGGTAGAACAGCTCAGTTGGTAGAGCAGCTCAGTTGTTAGAATAGTTCGGTTGGTAGAACAGCTCAGTTAGTATAACAGCTTAGTTAGTAGAATAGCTCAGTTGGTAGAACAGCTCAGTTGGTAGAGCAGCTCAGTTGTTAGAATAGCTCAGATGGTAGAACAGCTCAGTTGGTAGAACAGCTCAGTTGGTAGAACAGCTCAGTTGGTAGAACAGCTCGGTTGGTAGAACAGCTCAGTTGGTAGAACAGCTCGGTTGGTAGAACAGCTCAGTTGGTAGAACAGCTCAGTTAGTATAACAGCTCAGTTAGTAGAATAGCTCAGTTGGTAGAACAGCTCAGTTGGTAGAGCAGCTCAGTTGTTAGAATAGTTCGGTTGGTAGAACAGCTCAGTTAGTATAACAGCTTAGTTAGTAGAATAGCTCAGTTGGTAGAACAGCTCAGTTGGTAGAGCAGCTCAGTTGTTAGAATAGCTCAGTTGGTAGAACAGCTCAGTTGGTAGAACAGCTCAGTTGGTAGAACAGCTCAGTTGGTAGAACAGCTCAGTTAGTATAACAGCTTAGTTAGTAGAATAGCTCAGTTGGTAGAACATCTCAGTTGGTAGAACAGCTCAGTTGGTAGAACAGCTCAGTTATTATAACAGCTTAGTTGGTAGAATAGCTCAGTTAGTAGAACAGCTCAGTTGGTAGAACAGCTCAGTTGGTAGAGCAGCTCAGTTGTTAGAATAGTTTAGTTGGTAGAACAGCTCAGTTGGTAGAACGCAGGCAAGTCGAGGTTTAAGTCATTTCCTGCTTAAGTTTCCTTTGTTCAACCCAAAATGACTTAGCATTTACCCAGTCAGCTTACTGTTACAATCCAAAAATCTCCAAACTATCCGTGAATATAAATCACTCAAAAAAGCCTGAATTTTCTCAGATGCAACAAAGAAATCAAACAAGGTGACACTGATGTACACTGCAAAAACTGTGGTGTTAAATTTCCAACACCAAGTTTTATTTATTCTTTTGGAATTAAAGTCGGTGTCATATTGACACCAACAGCATTGATTTGCAATCCAAACACTGGTGTTACATAATACTGGTGTTAATTTTGAGCAAAGCGCATGCGTGTGTCGAATGGAGCCCTGTGATTGGTCAAGACGAAATTATGGGATGCGCTGCCGGAGTAGTGTAGTGCAAACAGACAGCGTGTCAGAGAAAGTTTCGCACGCTGTCACACAGAATTATACCAAGAAATAGTGTTCTGAACAATTGTTTTTGATAACCAACATGCCTATAGCAAGATTGAGCGACGCTCAAAGGACCATCCGGAAGTTAGTCCCATTCAGGGGGGACCACGACGAGTTTGCGGATCTTGGTAAGTGATTTAGTTATGAGAAGCTTTTTAATCAGTTTCGCCCGAGCGGTGCGGGGCGAATTAACGATCTTAAGTGTGTGGGGCGAATGGTACAACACAATTGTCACGTAGAACCTTAACCGACGACGTGTCAGAACACGTCCCATTAATAGTACGTTGATGTCAGTTTGTGGTGTGTGAATGCATGGTGGTGGATTGGCTTACAATGTCGTACTCGTAGTATGGAAGTACTGTATGTGGACGTAGCTAGAAATGTTTAAATCATGGATTCTAATTCTACCTCCATGGTTAAATCGACAAACTTGTGAAATCTTTCTTGTTCTTTACCACAATCAAGCTTACAGTACAAGTCAATACAAATAACATTGAAACTTCCATAATACTGAGGACTCAAACGAGGACTCAAACGAGACCCGACCGAGTGATATGGTAAGGTCTTAGGATAGGAGGGATGAATAAGGCAAAAAAGTTCAGAATCCTTCAAATATTTCAAAAAATTACCTAAATAATTGTTTTCTATTTTCTTTCTTTTTTTCCACAGTGAAAACAAAGTTTCAAATAGATAAAGATCAAGATGTTATTTTGTTGATGATAAAGATGTTGCCAGCATTGATGCTGATGTCATAAATGATGTTCTCCAATCAGATCAGAGGATAACGATGATGGTGCTGAAGGGAGGGGATGAGTGGGGTGAGTACTGAGCATAAATATTTTAGCAACCTTGTACTGGGCCCGAACTGAAACCGTCATTTTATTTTAATATATAGTATACAAATCTGATTTGGCTGCATGAACGAACCTTGTCAACAAGTAACCTGGACAAAAATAAAGACCAATGTCTACCATAACATATAAATTTCTTTTTGCCCTTCACTGATGTGTGATAAGTACTGTATACGCAGTGCATTTTTTTCTTCTTCTGCAGGACCCAAAATGCACAGAGATAGTGCTTATCACATACCGGTGAAGGGGAAAAACAAAAAATATATTAATTTCCCCCGCTGTATTTTTTTACATCTATTTTAATACCCTTTTATTTTATTGCCTAATGGTATGGAAAATAAACCTGAACCTGAAACCTGAAGTCAATATTCTATCTAATTTTCAGCTCCCTGTAGTCGTGAGCCAAGTATCATCAGTGACACAACTGGAATTATCAGCCCCAGTGATGAGTGTTCATCAGAAAGTAGCCCCCATATCAACCAAAGAGAGCGAGATTCATATCACCAACTCGAAGGACACAAACATATGTTGGTGACTCATTTGCATGCTTATATTATATCTCCCTAAAATATACATGTTTACTGGGATCAAATCAAAATAAAGTGTGTAAACCTTTTCTTCCATCCTGAAAATGTAAAACTCAAACGACAATAACATGTTAGCTATAGACACAAACAAAGAAGTTTTGATTATTGGGCATATCCTGCAGTTAAAAGACAAAAGAGGTGTTTTATTTTATGTAACCTGTTTATTTTTGAATATATCTTTTGCTGGTTGTCATTAAGATTATTCAGTATTGTCATGATTATTCAATAGGCTAAAGTAAATGTCAATGATTATTCATTAAACATCAAACTACTTTACAGATTGGTAATCTCTTGTCGTGTGACTACTAACAAGGATTTAAAAAAATTGTTTTCATACTGTTTAGCTTTCAGAAGTACATTATAGCTTCCACAGCTGTTTTATACAATTTTTTCCTGTTATGGCGTTATGGTGTTATGCTAGTTTTTGTTGCTCATACTATAATCAGTAGTGCTAATTTTCTTGATCCTTGAAATCAAAGTGCACTTTATTCTTGCCAAATGATGTTAAATGCTTTGTATTGATGGTTTAGACTTTCCTGTAAATTTCCATTGATTACTTTTTGATTTGATTAGTATCATTTGTATGATTATTGTTTAAAATATGAATGATTTATTCCATATTTATATTTTGAAGCAATAATATCAGAAGTTTATATACAAGAACAAATCGTCTTGTCATTACTTGTGTTGTTATTAATACACCACTTTGAGATAAATTGACACCATATTTTGGTTTTACAGTTAAAACCAGTTTTATTGAATGTATTTAATTCCAGGTACCCCTACTGGTGTTGAGTAACACCAAACTTCTTGCCCGGTACACATAATTGGATTTAATTTACTCCCTGTCTTGGTGTGGATTTATACACCCTAATTGGTGTTAAACAATTTAAGTCCAAAGTTGGTGTTGTTTAACACCAGCATTCTTGCCCAATATAAACACCGCGATTGGTGTTAAATTAATTTAATTCCAAAATTTGTGTTATTTAACACCAGCATTCTTGCCCAATATAAACACCGTGATTGGTGTTAAATTGTTTTAATTCCAAAATTGGTGTTGTTTAACACCAGCATTCTTGCCCAATATAAACACCACTTTGGAATTAAATTACTCCCCCTTTGGTGTTAGATTTCTACACCGATATTAGTGTTAACTTATTTTGATTCCAAAATAGGTGTTGCTTAACACCGAAATTCTTGCCCAATATGAATCCTTGAAAAGGATTAAAATCAACACCGACGGTGTACATTTTAACACCACAGTTTTTGCAGTGTATAAGAACACAGAATCCAAGTGATTTAATGATAAAACTATCAACCACTTCAGTTACCGATTTGGTTTAACAAACATACACTGATTGCATAAAACAAGTGTACATTAAAATGGATCTTATACAACATAAGTATCTTACGGGCTAATACGTCAACCGGGATGAAATACAGGCGAGGATCACGGCAACAGAAGATACAGCGAGGATCACATACACTGGCTCTAAAACGATCAACTCCAGGGGCGGTAAAACAGTTCTTTGCCGATGTGACTATGAGCTATCACGGGGCGAACTCACTCCGAAAAATGTCCAGAAGAAGACGAAGCAACAACGGGTACACAATCTGACACCCGCCACAAAATATGGGGAAGAAGACCCCAAAATACCGAACTGTAGATTAAGTTCGAAACTGTCCTTTCCGGATTTAAATTAAGCTCTTTAACTGCACTCGGTCAAAAGCGAACTCTACCAAAAGCTCCTCCAACGAGTTGAATCACAATCACAGAAGTCGTAGCTTCCACCAGTCTTGAGTATTTGTGTCCCGTCCTAGATTTACCCCCAGCCCGTATATAAAGGATTTGTGTCGTTTTCTAGAAAGTACTACTCTAGATCATTCTATTAGCACCGTCTACTAGGGTTAACGACCTTACACACAAAGAATGATTGACAGCGTGCGTTGAACACACGTAACTAATGTACATGTATTAGGGTCTCATAACATTACCTTGTGGCTTATTACTTGCAATTTAGGTTAATTACAAGAAAACATACATTGATAAGATTAGGCTTTACAAACCTGTCTTTAATGCAATTAACTCCCCATTGTTTTCATTTTAACCCAGGAAGGTAACGTCAAAAGAGACCGACAGAAAAACTTTAGTTGGCCTTATTAAGGTTATATCCTTAACATATCAGTAAACATACATTATCCATTTAACAATTTACCTACACTGACTTTTCTCTGAATATGCCTACAAAAGGAATGATTTATTTGGTCATAATTCTCATATTGAATGATAATAATAATAATAATAATAATAATAATAATAATAATAATAGTACGAAAATAATGTGGCGCTGAGATTCAGTATATTTTCCAACACGTCAAATTAGCCAGTGCCTTCCACAAATCGTAACGAGAGAGAATAATCGAGAGAGAGAAATAGCTGCAGCGTTAAGAAATAGTCCACGTTTGAATTGTTATTATTGTAAACATTATTTTATCATGAGACTTTCATTATTATATATGTTGAATACAATACAAAACAAAATCAATTCGAAATTTTTGCTGTCTTACCCGAACAACTCTTTGCTAGTTTGTGTCTTATATAGAGGTATTTTTTTGCAAAACTGGAATTAAAAAAACCGTTCAAAACGGCCAATTCGTATGAGTGGGCGCCTCAAAGGATCTCAAGGTTAATGATGATTGATGACGAGGTGATTTTCTTTGTCTTTTGTTTGTATTGATTCCCCTAAAATGTACCACTGACGCTTTACTCAAGCGATTGATATGGAACACTTGTATTTGATTGATATGTACCATAAAACTAACCTGTGAAAATTTCATTTCATAAGGTGTTAGTGTTTTTGAGATATTGCCGAAAACCTGGAGTGGTTATGTCCACGCAGGAAAAATCTGCATTGGAATACATACTCTGAGAAGCGTTTCTCATTATTCAAACTATTTTGGGGATACAAAGTGATACATTTTTCCATAACCGCAGTTCTTCGAAGAAAAGTGTTTCTCAAAATGCATCATACTATCCAAAGCTGCTGTACTTCTTACCAGGTAAGTTTTTATTGCCATAAATTTTTAGAGTCATAACCAAACGTGTACGATGCCTTTAATTATGTATTTGTATATTTATGTGTTTATTTATTTGTTATATTTCTATTTGTTGTCTTTAAGCTTGAATCAAGTTTCTCTTCGGTGAATTTTGGAGTACGAAGTGTTTGATGTGGAATGTTTATAAATTCATTTTAGCTGCTGTTGTGGTATAATTTATTGATTATTATTATTTATTTTTCTATAAACTTGAAGCATTTATTTCTCTTCTGGGAATTTTGAAATGCGAAACGTTTTATGTGGAACATTTAATTTTAGATGGTAGGTATGATTTTTTGTTTCCCGGTCTTATTTATTGTTGTTATATATGCTTGATGCATTTATTTCTCTCAGGTGAATTTTGGAGTACGGAAACAAAAGTCGAGTTAATTTCATCGAATGATGAAAAGTAAACACATGTCAGAGCGTTGTAAACTACGTATGTATTCACCGTTTGTTAAGTGCATCCCCTATACACGGTGCTCTGCTAACAATACAGCACAATCAATGCTTCAATCTTATATACCCAATGTTGCTTCATTTCGATTCAAGTACTGCTACATATGAATACATAAGCAATGTGGTTTGTTAAATGTTTAATGGCACACTATATGCATGTGGTCTTACCTATCTGAAAATGCAGACGTAGCCCGTCACAGTTTCACGGCAGCAGTGTGTTGTCACCAATATAGAACAGTATCCGATATTTTCAAACACGGTGTAATCATCCAGCCAGGAACATCAACCTTATTCCTTCTAAACTGTGTGTCGAGTGCACTAAACCCAGTTGTGTTCACAATCAACAAAGCGTGCTTGAGATGCAGATATATACGTCTCCATGTTTGTTTTCTAATAGACGTCCATGTACCAGTTACACTAACGACGACTACTACATCGAGATGTTATTACGTTCAGGAACGTCTGCACTGAGAATTGCCTCCAACCGACAACAGCAATTATTGGGTCCACCGCGACCGCTGTTCATAAAAAAACGCGTGACCAAGGCAACGACGGGAGGCGCTGGTGACCCGTCTGCTGTCTCGCAGAGTTGGCCTGCCGAACACAATTAATTGCCGGGGCGTGTAGCTCTGTATTAATTGGTGTATTATTATCCGGGAGATGGCGGTATAGAATGTAGAGCAGGCAGCGGCCGGGAATTTCCCTCTGTATTACATTGTTTACGATAAATGTAGACTTGTGGACAAGTCGTTAAATGCTTGTAGGGGTGAACGGCTCTCGCGAGACTACACTGCTCTCGCGAGACTGCTGGCTCCCGACTCACAAGGGAGACGTAAGGCTACTGCAAGAGCAGACGTCTTGCCGGAGAAGCGGTCTCGCAAAGGTATTGCCGCATGAGAGCCGTTACGCTATCACCGTGATAAACATTAAACGACTTGTCGACAAGTCTACGACGAATGGGCTGAGACTAGTGAGTTGTGTTATACAAATTCACACGAGAAGTGTTGTCACCGTATACATTGTTTCAGTGTTTGTTTGTTTGTTTGTTTGTTTTTGTAAAGCCCAATAAAAAATTATGGTTTAAACTTCATATCATTATCCACACTCAATGTTGCCACATTATTATTTCCAGTTGTTATCGGACAATTAGGCTAATTTGCCGACCAGGTGACTTTCTCAGTTTCTGTGTTTGGGATGTGAATCCCTTTATGCCGTCATGGTTTGCCATTGTGATTGTGTCAAAATGGAAGCGATTGATCTTTGAACGATACATAATGGACCCAACCTCGTCCCCATGGTTTACTTTATTTCCAACCATGTTTACAATAGTAAACCCTGAGAGGGAAACTCCTTACTTGGACCCTGATTGGACAACGACTGGTGTACAACAGTCTAACGTAAACTTGTTAAGTTCACACAGCCAGACTTTTCTAATTTGCATACGTATCCAACAATTTTGGATATGCAAATGATCCAATACCAGGGTGAGAGAGGGGTCAACCTCTCGACACACCCTGGGGACGAGGTTGCTAATAGACCCTCCTAATTAAATATGTAAATTACACATCGCGCGTGCGCACTATCAATAATGATGGGAACAGATAATGAGGGAACATCGCGCCTGTCTGTGTGAGGCTGATGGCGCGTGACGCATACGCGTTTGTGCGTCTGCATGGTGCACAAGTCTATGACGTTTGCCAATCAACATTGTCTGTTCGCATACGTGAACATAATTTGCATATTCGTTGGAAGGACTTATTCTGATTGGTTAGGACATGGCAAACATCTTGCATCCTTTCAAATTCCCCATCATTATTTTTGTTAAAGGGACACGTTGCCTTGGATCGGGCGAGTTGGTCTATAAAAAGCATTTTGTTACCGTTTGTTATAAAATGCATATGGTTAGAAAGATGTTTTAAAAGTGGAACACAATGATCCACACACAAATGTCTCGAAATTGCGTGGTTTTCCTTCTACATCCTGAACAAACACGGTCGGCAATTTTGTGGAGTCAACTTTTTGACTCCACAAAATGGCCGACCGTGTTAGTTCGCAAAGTAAAAGGAAAACCACGCAATTTCGAGGCATATTTGTGTGGATCATTGTATTCTACTTCTATAACGTCTTTCTAACCATATGCATTTTATAACAAACGGTTACAAACGTTTTTTTTGTAGACCAACTCGTCCGATCCAAGGCAACGTGTCCCTTTAATGATCCACTTTTTGTTTCATGATTGCATTTCGATTACATACATGCCTATGTACATGTAAGCATTGCAAGGATACCACCTTGGAATTATGTGTCGATTTTGATTTGAACGAAATCAATGTATTTCAAATCTCAGTATACATAGCAAATTGACATTTGACATTTGACATTTATTTCACACAAACATAATATACATGTAGGCCTACAAGGTACATACATTACATTTTGTTCAGAATTAATACACATTATAAGTATTTGATATTACGTTGTTGAGAAAATCATATTAATGTTTACATCCTGTCATATGTAGGGAAAGAATGAAGCTTGGTGTTTTTGAGTTTTTCCCTAATGGACAGACAGACCATTAAACAATGGACAGACAAAATTAGCCTACACAATACAAGATACAATAACCGAAAGTAAACATAGTACAGGATGGCAGCAGAAAATAATTTATTGAAATGAAGGTTGATATGATAAATTAATTACAAACACAAATTAGACAGATAACCCAGGAGTGAGACTAATCGGGTCGATGCACTTTTAGTCATTTTGGAAAATAGAGGGCGCAAACTACTACCGACTTGCAGAACCGTATATTCACTGCTTGCGCGGAACCGCCATGTGCGTGTAGAGCCTCGACTTCATGCTTTTTTGTATTGTTGTTATGCATCTGTTTGGATGAAAGTGTCATTAATTTACCGTGACAATACAGAGTTTGATAACGCTTATATTCACTGCTGTCCCAAATTCGAGGCTCTACACGCAAATGGCTTACTGTGCAAGGGACGAATTGAGAGAGTTGCGACATTTACCTGATATTAGTATTAGAAGCAATTTCTGATAAAAAAAAAAACAAACAAAAAAAAAACAAAAAAACGTGTGCGCATAAGAGGGTGCGATACTAGATTGCACATTGGGTTGTGCTGTATTTGGACAGAAAAATATAGCGTCCAGCAACCACGTGACCAAAGACAAATTGCCCCTTTTTGTCGCAATTTTCTCTATAGCTCAGACTGGTCCCCTGTCTTGTATCCACAATGATAAAGACAAGCAATTGGTCTTACAGGCCCAATGATTTGATTAGACAAAAATACAGTGACGTAAGCTTTGAATTTATGTTATGATTGGTCCTCTCCGAAGTGACGTATAGTTTGTCAGCTAACCACTTTCGATCGCCTGCTGCATGCACGTGTGCATAATGTTTGTATGTAACGTTGTTTTATTCACTACGTAATGTGTGTGCATCCCGTGTAACATGGAATGCGGGGTCAAAGGTACATCTGGCAGGATCCTGCCAGGCTCTCGAGGCCAGCATTTGGCGTTATTCATGATCCTCGAAGTGTGACGTCAGATGGTCCCGTATGAATATAAACTTCAATTGATGTATACGTGGTTCTCGTGCCTCATCCATATTAGTCTTGATTCAACCTCTGTAAGTGTTGTGTGTGACAAAATAAATCGTGGCGGCAGTTAGGGAAAACTAACTGATGTCAGAGAAACGACCTTGTGGGCACGACCATCTTCTGTCTAACATTGTCTTGGAGTAAGTAAATCCTTCGTTCATATTGACATCAACGAGTTACGAATCCATTCACGTGCAATGCCAGATTAGTTGGCGTTTCTTCAGGGTCGACACTATTCGCTTTCCCCATCGGTTGTGCACGGTATACTATTATTGAGAAGAAAGTCGCGAAGCCCTGTTGGTGATGTCTAATAAGGTTGAATGACTCTGTTCTACATATCAGCAAAGCTAAAAGAGTGAGTGGGTGAGAAGAGGCAGAAAACCGGGTTTCACGCTTAAACACCCTGCTATAGGAAGAACCAGGTCGGGCACACTGGTGGCACATTTTTAGTAAAGTCTGTCCTGAGCCAATATGGCTCATCAGGCCAGTGTTTATACCCGGTTTCCTTGGCATTAAACGACTGAGAATATTTATATTCCCCCTGGACAGGGTGCCAGTCCACCGCAGGTTACTCCTCAGCTCTCGCCGGTACCCATTTTGTACTCCTGGGAGGAGAGAAGCAATTATGATAAAGTGTCTTGCTCAAGGATACAACGATACAAGGATATACTACCTCGATAATAACAGGAAAACACCCCTCAAAGATAATCAACAATGAACATGCATGAGCCAATAGGAACTTGGCAATGGCCAATAGGAACATGGCAAGAGCCAATGCTCGGCTACAAATTGGGAGAATTGCCAACAGAAAATACAATGCGCTCTCTTTTTCTCCCTGCCGAAAGCCAAACGGAAATTCGAGTAAAGGTCAAAAAAGGTCGCTCACACAATCTTAAGTTTAAATAACGTTGCGTTGGGAAAGGGGAACACTGAGGGCGCACGTCGTATCCTTCAAGGAAAATTTGTTCGCCCTCTTCATGTGACTATGGGTGAAAGCGCAAATCCTTTTGTGAAATTTCGTTACCTGAAAGACACAGTAAATAATAATCATAATCATCATAATATTCATAATAATTCGGCGGTTGGGTTGGCATGTTGTTTTATTTCCTCGCCTCCCACCGGGTGACACTATTATGTTGATTTGGTTTTTAGTCCCAATTAGAGAATGATTTTCCGGGGTTTTCCTCCCACGTCTAAAACTTAAACATCCCTCTTCGTTCTTTCTCCATTGTTTTTGTTTGCCTGTTATAGTAATTAAGTTCACTATTCTGAGAATCCTTGAGTTCTCAACCAGATTTAATAGGCCTAGATTGGAGTATAAATCTATCATTTTTGGCGTAGATATACAATAATTCTGAGGTACTTTTGGAAAACTTATGTATTATTTTGGCGAAGAAAGTTATCTATAACTGTAGATTCAAGAACAAGAAACTTAATATGACCTCCTTTTTGAACTAAGTTAAGTTTCACTACACATTGGAGAGCAATGCCCATATTATTCTTAGTTCATCTCTCCAATCTTTTTTTTTGTTCGGTTTCTTTGAACCCAATTGGTTGTTTTGCATGCCCACCTGTTGTTATACTTCCTTGCTAGGTGACCTGCCCTTCTCCACTTCTTTGATTTAATGGTCTTAATTATATCATGCACACTTGATTTCTTTCTTGGGTCCTAGTTTGTCACCCTGTCCTTCTTTGTTAATCCCATCATTATTCCTTCAAAAGCCCTCTCTGTCACCCTTATTATTTTTCTTATGACCTTTGGTATTTTGAACTTTGGAACAATATTCTTTCTTCCATTCAAAGTTCCTCCTCCATTGCAATTTGTAAATGTATATATAATAAACTGTACTTTAAGTAGTTTTACTTTCTACTTGTATTTTTTCTAGTCTATTGTTTATGTTGACCATTATGTTTAACAGGACATTGATGTACAACAGCTTTTGCTGATCTTTTTATCCTATAAAGATGTTGAAATAAATAAAATAATAAATAAATAAGTCTATGTATCGGCACCATAATAGGGCAGGTATGATGCACTGGTCGAATACCTGTCTTTTCAGGATGAAACATATAGGAAGAGTATGGTCTCAAAAGATGTAGCTGAGTGTGCCAAACTGTACCAGACCTAACTGGATTATTCTCTTAATTTCTCCCAGCTTCATTGTTGAAGGTTATCTTGTTTCCTAGATAGATAAAAATGGTCTACTATCGTGATGTTCGTGTTAAGGTCTGCCGTGTTACTTTCCTCCGCAAGCTTCTGAATCATTCCCTAGAGTTCCTCTAGGATGTGACTGAAAATAAGGAAATAATTGTATAGTAAATCAAAATGATAACTTTAACAAACACCCTTTCAAAGATTCATCTATAGTAAACAAAATCATATGTGTCATACATTTGACTTTAAAAACCCTTATTTGCGGATGACTTAATGAGTATTTATGCAGTGGGCATGATCAAATTGCGTATAAGCTACGCTGGTACCCATCAGCAAGTAATTCAATCAGTAACATAGTAGTGAATGACACCAGTCAAGAGAGGATTACTTGGTTAGTTAATCATCAACTCAGAGAATGATTCTTCACATAACCTGTTTATAATAATCTCTTCAGCATACAACACGCAATGGTTTAAAAACCAAATCCAAGATAAATGCCATGGCGAATGGGGAAGTAAACTCCAAACATTTTGTTAAGAGATGCGGATGTGAGCCAAGCCCCACAAAATTCCCATTTTGACGAGCAGTTGACGATCGTACCTGCAAGCAAACGGCTGCATTTTCTTCAACCGTGAATTAAGGTAAATCTTTCAATCAATCTAGATTTTGTACATACACTCTGCATCTTAAAGGAACATTACAGAATTGGTTTTTGCTAACTGGCAGTGTAAGCACTTTATATAATCCACCATATACATAAACTGACAAACCTGTAGAAGTTTGAGATCGATCGGCCATCTGGGTCACGAGAAAATAGTGAAAAACCGTTTACACATTTGCATGTGTTATACAATGCATGAATAAAACGCTCATGAGCGATAAACTCCAATCGGAAATTAGTTTTATTTATTTCTCATCAAATATGGCATTTCAGACAGAAATATTTCTAGGGATGTTTTCTACTATCATCATCATTAGACCGTGTAAGTTTTATGTAAATCTGTGATCATAAAGAAAATTTTAATTACCAGTTCTGTAACGTTCCTTTAAACGTAGAGTTATATATTGGTAAATACTCAACACAATATGACTAAACAAACTTAGCTGTATGAGAAGCATTGCAGCTATTGATAGTTTCAACTATATTGAGAAACGATTCAATTCGAAGTAATATGGTTTGGCTAATGTTTTCACCCCAACACATTTGAATCGGAACATGCATGAATAATTTCTCAGATTTCTGAGGGTTGGTGTCTGTTCGCGAATGCTGCTGCCAGAGATGCAGTTGTACCCGCTGCTGACACCTCGCTAGTGAAATCGACGGTTCTTGTGAAAATACCGTGACAGTTTTTGCTGTTTTCTCAGCAAGTAAAGACACTGTATTCAGCTGAAACTTTGAATGTGACATGTATTGTATCTTTCTTTATAATTTTGGCTATAAATCAGCGTTACGTTGACAAAAAACAACAACAATCTAAGACACTACCTTTAAAAACAGGGTAGTTTAGATGAATCACTGTTAGGCCCTACCTAAGAAGACTGATCGGTGAAATAAACCCCCCTAAAGTGTTGCTATTAAACCTGAAGTCAATTCGGTTAGATTTATATTTGCGACAACGGCTATTTTCTTTTCTTATAACATAACAGCGTTTCATTCCCAGAGAACGCATCTGCACTTTCTAATAAAGCAAAATATTACTATTGTCAGTTTATCAATCTGTATGTCTGGAAAACAATCCTAGGCTCAAGAGAACTTGTGTTATTTCTAGTGCAAATATGACACACACCAACGGTCATTTTTTGTGTTTTTTTTTTGTGTTGTTGTTGTTGTTGTTGTTGTTGTTGTTGTTGTTGTTTTTGTTGTTTTTTTTTTGGGGGGGGGGGGTGTCAAGTATTACCCTACCTTTAACAAGTTCTTCACATTTCAGGTATTGGTGTACTTGGAGATGGCGACCAACTACAACTACCCTGCGCCGTGTGGGGTGTGCCTCGGCGTATTCCACATCATATTCGGGCTCGGATCATGTGGATGCGGAATCGCAGCGATTATCCTGGGCCACTACTTGTATGAATACGGTGTAGGAATATGGGCTGGAATAGCAGTAAGTACTCAATAATTAATTTACTTGTATCAATTTCAAATGTATTTTATTTCCAATAAACACAACACACAAATTAATGCCCTTCCCCGTTTTAAACCATATAAGACTTGGTTGTCTGCCTTTGCATATCGACTTATCTTTGTGAATAATAATTGTATGTGTGGGTCACAGGGCGTACATTGAGGAATACATTTAGCATTCGTCGTGTAAGCTTAGTGCTCTTTTTCTTGTCAAGCGATTAAAAAAGACAACCCTCCAACTTAACACAACACTTCAGCAGAATTCAAATTCGCAGCAGCATTTCGCAGAAATCTCTACTTACTCCATCCTGCTTTCGCATGGCAGAAAGAAAGCTTTCTAAGTTTAATTGAAAAGAATGCTGTATATTTGTACAACAAGAAATTTAATGACGGTTTCTACTGCGCAGAAGCAAAATCTCTTTAATACTAATGTTACCGGAAACTAGCTTTTATTAAACGATGGATAAATTGTAATTCATTTTTTGTTTTTAATTTTAATTTCAAAATAAAATTTACTTTCATTAGGAAATGTGTCAAACAAATCTGCTCATACAATTCAAACCTCCTTTTGTCAGTTAGCAAAGTGTTGACTCGAAAAAAGACGAGATTTAATTAACAGTATGTTAAAGACCTATTTGAACGAAAACGGCAACAAGTGATCTTTGCTGAAATTCATTTACAATGTTTTCAATCAATAAGGAAATTGATTTCACATGAGATTAAACAGATTTTGATTGTGTAAAAAACAATCATTTTGAATACCCTTCTCCGGTGCTTTTCAGAAAGATTCGCGAAAAGCCCTGTTACGTCATCACTCATGTTACGTCATGTGGTAGCTACGTTTTGTATAGCCGTTTTGTTGCAGCATGGGGGTATAACAAAGCAACATCCCACACATGACGTCAAAGTATTGTCGTTTTGACGCACGCCGTCAACGGCAGAAGTGTTTCTAGTTGTTCAGTTAATTTAGCAAAGTGTTGACTCTAAAAGGGCGAGATTTAATTAACAGTATGTTAATAATCAACGAGTAGTTGTTGAAAATCGGGATGGGGAGATGAGGGGGAAATGTTGGTGCTAGTGTTTAGTAGTTCAGTTTTTGTTTGGCGAGAGCGAAGCTTGGATTACCTTTGAGATGAGAGATTACTTAGAGATGGACTTGGATGCTGTATAATTATATTTTTAAAGACGCTTTTCTTTTGACTAATATTCTTTTACAAAATAAACAAATTAAAGCCTTACGAAACAAAATTGATACACTGACCTTACACCAAAAATGAACATACAAGTGAGAACTCAGTCAAAATCAAATTGCTTGTGTTATTATAACAATTATTTACCATAATTGTTTTGTCCTTCGGACGGAATATTAAGATATTAAAGGCATCGTACACGTTTGGTAATTACTCAAAATAATTAGCATAAAAACTGACGTGGTAACGAGCAACAGAGAGCTGTTGATAGTATAAAACATTGTGAGAAACGACTCCCTCTGAAGTAATGTAGTTTTTGAGAAAGAGGTAATTTCCCACAAAAATAATAACAACTTCTTGCAAGAAGTTTTTATTCCTATCTGAAAGCACACACATTTTGTACAACAAGGGTGTTTTTTCTTTCATCATTTTCTTGCAACTTCGATGACCAATTGAGCCCAAATTTTCACAGGCTTGTTATTTTATGCATATGTTGGGATACACCGAATGAGAACACTGGTCTTTGACAATTTCCAAACGTGTACGATGCCTTTAAGTCTTAGGTCCTGTGTACTAGGATTGGTAGCGCACGTAAAAGAACCCAGAACAATTTTGTGGAAGAGTATAGGGGTTTCTGGTGTTTCTGGTTCACATAGCATGCACCCTTAAAGGTCATTTTTCGCAGGCTGGACCCACTCTCGGGAATGACTTATCACTACAAATTCGTAATATTTCTAGTGTTGAAACTTTTAAGATTAGTTTTAAAACTAGCTTGTTTAATATTGCTTATCTGTAGTTGTTCTTTGTCTGATTTTCCTCTTTCTGTACTGTGTGAGGATTCACTCTCGTGCGCCTTGAGCACTTTGATATTGGTGGATTTCGGCGCATTATTAATACTCTCAGGGGCGGATCCAGGATTTTCCAAACGGGGGGGGGGGGGCGTGAAAATATACCAAGCAGCAAAATCTTCCCTTCCCCATTTCTCCCCCCCCCCTTCTCTCTCGCTCCCTTTTTTTTTTTTTTTCTCCCTCATTTTTTTTTTTTAATGTAAAATGGGGGGCGTGCGCCCCCCACGCCCCCCCCAGATCCGCGCCTGACTCTGCATTATTGTTATTATGAGGCACCCTTTGTTCCATTGATAATAATAATAATGCGTTCTTATATATAGCGCTTTATCACACCCGATGGGCGTATCAAAACGCTCAGTATTTGTTTTCCAGCAAGGTATGTGGAGCTACGTTTTGAAGTATGATACCTATTCCTTTATAGCACCATGTAATGGTTTACAAGGTGCTGTGGCGCAATATGCTGCCGATTAAGCCAGGAACACAGGGGCGGACCCCTTCTCTTTTCGATAACTGCAGTGGGTTCTTTTTACGTGCATTACACAACACACAAGTCCTAGGTCTTTACATCCCATCCAAATGACGCAGTAATAATGGTTAAGTGTCTAGCTTAAGGACACAAGTGTCACGACCGGGACTCGAACCCACACTCTGCTGATCAGAAACATCAGGACTTGACTCCGGTGTTCTTTTCTGTTCGGACACGACATGTCATTATTAGAAATATATATGTCACAGGTTGTTACCTCTATTTAACTTAGAGCCTGCGATCCAGTTCGTAGTTATGGAAACTTGCTCGGTAAGAAACACAACGGACAGCAAATTTTGATTCTCTTGTCACTCGACGGTGATTATTATTATAAATACCATCAAATCTCTATCACCAATGGCAGGTATATGAATAAAATATATTATCACATTTTCAAGGATCCCAACACCTCAGTGATTAAAGTCAAATCAATGTGCTGCGATGCAACTCTCCAAAAAAATATAGAATTCGCAAATATCAAAAATGTTTCAGTGACTCAGTCAAAATACAAGTCAAGCATCAACACAATAACACGCAGTTAACCCGCTGAGTTGTAGGAGTGTGTAAACTTCAACTAGAAAATGCAATGAACAATCTGGTACCCAGAACTTAGTGATTACTCAGTGGTTACATATCATCAAAGAAAGAAAAATATTGGAAATACAATGAAACAATTCGACATCGAAGTTCAATAAAAAACCTCTCTTCACTAAGATGAATAATCAAAAGATCATAGAAACAAAAGTATTTATACAATGAAATTAATATAAGTCTTAGCTGGTTTCAATGCTTCTGTGGCTTGGATGGACGGGGTTCTTCTGATGACACAGGTGGGCTCCAAGTCCTCAACGACGAACAACCAGTCCAGGGAAAAGATCAATCCAGAAAACGGGGTGAGAGCGGGGCAATGTGGAAAGTTGAACCGGGCCAACTTCCCAAGCGAGACATGTGGACTATGTGTTCTGTATCAACAGAGCACGAGGTAAAAGGATGCAAGAACAGATTTAGGAACTACTTAGGGAAGCAACATTGTTCCTATACAGCCGTTTTTCGCTCTTCTTAAAGTGATCATTACTTATCATAGACTATAAACTCAACGATGACGTGACTTGTAAAACAATATTAGGAACATACATAACAAACTATAAAATACAGTAACACTCGTTCAATGAATTGTGATAGCTTTCGTGAAACTTAAACACAAGGAAAATACTAGCTTCGATAAGAAATCGTCTGTGCGTGCATGTGTAGGACACATTAGTGGTCAATCCGGATCAAAGGTCACAACTGTTTACGTGCCTAACAGCAAACAGTCGTATAGTCTACTTAAATGGAAAGGAATGTGCTCGAACATCTCAAAGTGTGAAAAAGGGTTATCTAAGGACAAAGCTTGTCCAGCACGACTATAGTTACGTAATGCTTAGCGTTAATGTAGGAAAATACCAACAACGAGGCATATCATAACTATTCATCAGAAATGGCTCAATCGTTTAATAATCAGATGCGAAACTCCTATCAAATCATGGTATACTATAACAGGTGTCTCAATAAACCAAATGGATTCTACCGAACTGTAAAACGTCTCGAACGGCAACAATAGCATGAGTGTAAATTCAAACTGCTAGTACCAATAAATGCAAATGCAACTAAACCATAGATAAGCCATACAAATTAAGAGGAATATAGCGGTAAAATAGACGGAACTCCTAAAGCTTTTCCGTACACATGATTAACAATAAAAAGGGTTACACAATAAAATACTCAGTGAATTTGTACATCTTAATACACGGTTAACAGCATTGTTCGAACAATCTACATGTGGCTGTCTAAAACTCATATTGGACTGTGCCATCCATCTTGAATTTGACTTCAACCACCTTGTTGAACAATCATTCAAAAGTCAACGCACAAGGGATAATCTTATACATATGAAAGTAAAATTAAACGAAGTTTACCTGTATCAACAGAGCACGAGGTAAAAGGATGCAAGAACAGATTTAGGAACTACTTCGGGAAGCAACATTACAGCTACGCAAAGTGCAAAAACTCTTCAGCACTTTCGAGAAGTCCTTCTTGCATCGAGGCCGTTTTTCGCTCTGAGGATCCAGGGCAAAAACAGGGTAGGGTATACCCTGCCGGCCACGCACTCGGACAGGAAAGTTAGACAATGATTGGCCACAATTATTAAAACAATGATGTCCCGATTGGGCTTGGCCAATCAGAAAGGGATTAGTGGCCTAAAATTCTTAAGAACTGTGTGGTCAACAATAGACAACCAAATTTGGGCAAAGTATTCCCTAAGACAATGGGACTATACTGAGCTTGTGAAAGTTTATGCAACAGAGCCCTACAGCATAATGTCCCGAGGCAATTCCGGACATGGCAAATATGTGTTGTGGTTAGGGGAACCCGTGGGAACAGCGACTCTCTGCCCCTTCTCTCTAGGTAGTGATGTAAACAATGGTTTGTTACTTGGAGTGATAAGAAGTAACATTCCTTCACACAGAAGGTGTATGTCTAAACAATGAATCTATACTTAATTTAAGAATCTTCGTCGGAATACTTAAAAAGAGTTATAATACCAGAGTCCGACATATAATATAAATAATAATAACTAAAATTGTACATGCTACATTCATTTATGAATGCGACTTTTAAAATACCAGGATGGGTAACTCTTGTGATTAAACTCGTGTTGTTATTGTTATCATCATATTGATCAGCTGGCACTGAATTGTGCTGCTGTGGCCTTCATCATAGTCCTCCAACCATCTCTGCTATTCGCCATGGTGGTAACAGGCGTATCTACTGATCCGGTCCACCTCTTTATGTCATCAGTCCATCTCATTGCTGGTCTGCCCCTGCTTCTCTGCCCCTGCTTCTCTTCCCCTCCATTCTTCCCTGTACTATCGTCTTCTCCATACCATCTCTTCTAACCATATGTCCAAAGAATCTCATCTTCCTTATTTTCTATACACTATTATAATTTTGTTTTCTTCTTCTTTTCAGTTTTACACCGTGACTGGTTTACTTGGGATATGTTCTGGATCAAGACAGAACTGCATGGTAAGGAAACGTCGATTGAGGGCAGCATTTATTACATGAATGGTTCACCAGACTAAAATAAGCTCCCCTCAGCAACCAATGCTAAATGCTAAGATTTAGTATTACAAAATTACTCAAAAAAGGTGTACAAGTCTCTCAGCCTCTCGAAATCAAGTTGCAATTTGCGGACAACTAAACTTCATCTGTTTTTAAAGTTTCTAATAGGTTTGCCGTAGAATTGTACAAGTCTCTCAGCCTCTCGAAATCAAGTTGCAATTTGCGGACAACTAAACTTCATCTGTTTTTAAAGTTTCTAATAGGTTTGCCGTAGAATTGTTGAGCTATGTTTATCCAAAATGAACACATACCTGAACTAGTAAACTGGCCAGACTCCATTTTTGGAAAAAAAAAAGTCCTATACTTTTAAGCAAAATGAGAGCCAGGATACCCGAAATGTTCCTATAGTTGAAAGTCAACAACGCCAGTGGCACAGACGCAAGCTTGAAATTGGAATTATGTGGTAAGCAGTGCCATAAAATTGGGCCCTGGCCACTACGACTTGTTGGCCCAAAATGTAGCCTATATACAATGATTAATTCCTCAGTAAATGCCCCTAGCTTATTAAAGGTATCGTACACGTTTGGTAATGACTCAAAACAAATATTAGCATACAAACTGACTTGGCAACAAGCAACGGAGAGCTGTTGATAGTATAAAACATTGTAGGAAACGACTCCCTCTGAAGTAACGTAGTCTTTGAGAAAGAGGTAATTTCTCACTAAAATAATAAAAACTTCTTGCAAGAAGTTTTTATTCCTATCTGAAGACTGAAAGCATGCACACAAATTTGTACAAGGGTGTTTTTTTCTTTCATCATTTTCTTGCAACTTCGATGACCAATTGAGCCCAAATTTTCACAGGCTTGTCATTTTATGCATATATGTTGGGATACACCAAGTGAGAACACTGGTCTTTGACAATTACCAAACGTGTTCAGTGCCTTTAAGAGGAAAGTATGCTGGTTTCGATTTCCTCGTCAGTTCTACGACCGATTGAGCTTTAGAAACTTTCAAAATGTGTTATTTGTATGTATATTTCGGATCACATAAAGTGCGGATACTGATCTTGGAAACATAGCAATGCTGTCCACGCGCCAAGAACAACAGTTTTGGGTTATCGATACGTGATTAAAGGCATCGTACACGACCGTTTGGTAATGACTCTGATAATGAATGGCAATCAAAACCTACTTGGTAAGAAGTACAGCAGCTTTGAATCGTTTAATGCATTTTGAAAAAAAAAAATTCACTTCGAAGTACTGCGGTTATGGAAAAATATATCACTTTTTAGCCCCAAAAACATTTGACGAGTGTGTATTTCAATGCAGATTATTCTCTCTGCGTGGACATAACCGCTCCAGATTTTCGGCAGTATCTCAAAAACGCTACCACCTTTTGAAATGAAATTTTAACAGATTAGCATTATGGTATATAACTACAGCTGTATAGGTTTGAAACAAACAATAGGCTCCAATTACCAAACGTGTACGATGCCTTTAACCACTATGTTCTGTTCCTTCTGAGTTCAGCTTGGTTGGCAAGGTAACGGTAGTGCATTCTGCTCTGCCAGCCACTGGAGTAAGTGGCAACGTTTGTTTGTTTGTTTGTTTGTTTGCTTAGATGATCTTCCTGTCCAGGGAACTCGGCAAACTCCCACAAGGGGATATAAACGCCAAGCTGGCAACAGCCAACATCTCTCATGCAAACATTGGTTTAACGTCTATGATTATGAATTGCACAAAATCAAGAAATTGTGATTCAGTATAAACTAGACGACAATACTTATTCTACTCATTGTGAAATCAGCGGTTAGCTTGGTAGGATTCGAACCCACAACCTTGTGATTGCAAGTCCTGCATCACTGGACCACGGTGACAGTTGTCCATGGTGACAGTTGATTTGGGTCGACAGCCCAAATCAGTTAAGAGTAAAACCCTCACCTTGAAATGGTCGTCCGGCCTTGTGATGTCAGGCGATATCTCAAAACAATACAACAAACCAAAGCCACACAAACAAACAAACCTCACATTCAAGAGAATAAGTGTTGGAAGTGGTAGACCACCGAGCTCAACGGTGACGAAAGACGAAAGACACAGGGTCCAATCACATGGCTCTGCTTACCGCGGAGTTCTGCGCTTACGGTGCCCTGTTTTTGAAGCAGGCAATGCTATGGGCCGTAAGTGCAGAATTCCGCGCTGAAGCAGAGCCATGAAATAAGCCCATAGGCATGCCCAAATGCGCATGAGGATGAGGATCAGCGCGCAAAACCGATTCCAAGCGACACCGGCAACCATCATGACACTTTGGTTGTGAAGTATTGTGGTACACCGAACCTGGCATAGTTACATGTAAATTATACGGCGTCCAACTTGGCCGTTTTTTTATTTTTTATTTTTTTATTTATTTAATGACTGTATTCGGTTTACCAAGATGCATTGCATATTTTCAAGATGGCGCTTGTGCATATTATGGACTTTTGGGCCAAATTCGAATCCCTAACCTTGTCATCTGCACTTTTATATTAATTCAGGTCACTGGATATTACGTCATGTCTTTACTCAGCGTGTTTGTGTCGATGGGGCAGATGGGTTTCTATTGCTATACAACCGTTTATGTTGCCGATCTTTGCATAGACTTCAACTACTGTCCAGATTTAGCGGTGAGCTAATTAAAACATATTTATTTTCAATATATTGTTTAATATAACTTGTGAACTGTGTGGGCGCTACTGTTTTTGATTATGCGTGTGGAAGAACATCCACACGTATGGTAATTAGCCCCAATTATGTTTCCATTCCTGTGTCTGATATACCATGGGCAGAACAATTCAAAGGGTCAACCTATATGATTATGGTCACACTGTTTTCATGTTGTCCTATGAAACCAATCACACCAACAAAGGCACATTCTCCATGCATGAGGTATTAACGCATAGCAAACCTTCCCAGGTGAAATAAAGGGTTAACGTGCACACTTCCCGATCTTAGTCCAAACCTTATTCAACCGCTGGCAATAGACTGTGCAAGTCTCGCGCGTATCGGAACGGGAAAACACGTCAAACAAAGAACCTTTTTTTTCTCTGAATCCAAATCAAGTTTTAAATTATATTCAATAATAAAATCTAAACAACAAAAATACTCATAACATGTTTATAAAATCAGTTTTCGTTTTTATATCAAATACACAAATAATGTGTTAATTATTATTGAAGCAAAATTAAAACTCTGGGACAAGGATGCTTATTTGGTCTTAACTTTTCAGAAACCACTTTCGCGGATTCGCGATGGTCACACGGGCGTAAAATTAACGCGTGACGCAGTTTATAGAGGATAATGACGCCTCAACAACCATAGACTGCAATGAAAAGGCTTCGCGTTGCAATAGACCTTATGCACATGACGTCATTTCAGTAGGGCGCCCTCGCCTAGAGGTCAAAAGGAGGTTGTTCATTGGCCAATCATGTGCGCAGCGCGTACAAATCTATGCGTTTCGATTGTTTCGTCATCGCTTTACCTCTAAGATGGCCGCTGGATGACGTCAATGCATAAGGTCTATTACAGCATTTGGCGATCATCATCGCGCATCCAAAACAAACGTTTACATAGGTTTTGTGATCGGAGGTGAGCGCAAAATTCTTAATTTTTTGCAGCAACCGGAAGCTAAGGTCAAGTTTAATTATCGGGTTTTCTTCGTTACATTGTTGAACTGATTTTACTTTCCTATTTGTTATCACATTCCCAACAACATATATATTTTTCATGGTCATAAACCACGTTAAACTAAAATAATTGCCAAAACAAAATCTTGCCCACGTAAATCTCCATATGGTTGGGACCACAATGGTCCCGAAAGTTCAAATATGCGCGAGACTTGCACAGTCTATTGAGACTTATTTAGCTTAAAGGCACTGAACACGTTTGGTAATTGTCAAAGACCAGTATTCTCACTTGGTGTATCCCAACATATGCATAACAAACAAGCCTGTGAAAATTTGGGCTCAATAGGTCTTTGAAGTTGCAAGAAAATGATGAAAGAAAAAACACCCTTGTTGTACAAATTGGTGTGCTTTCAGATAGGAATAAAAGGCTTCTTGCAAGAAGTCTTTTATTATTTTAGTGAGAAGTTACCTCTTTCTCAAAAACTACGTTACTTCGGAGGGAGTCGTTTCTCACAATGTTTTATACTATCAACAGCTCCCCGTTGCTCGTTACCAAGTCAGTTTTTATGCTAATATATATTTTGAGTAATTACCAAACGTGTACAGTGCCTTTAAGGTGACGTGGGACAATGTGGAAGGTTAAAACAACCATGGTGTGGAGGTATTCACAGGTCCTGTGGGGCCTGACCTATTTGTGTGTCAGTGACCCGGAATCTGTGTCCAAACTACCAATAAATAGGTCGACTGACGCGAAATCCGAACCTGACCCAGAAATGGGTCAGGTCAATACGGGTCAATTCTGACCCGGGAGTGATTAGAGTGCAGCTCTATGAAATTGGAGCCAAATTTTGTTAAAGGTGCTGCATACGTTTGGTAATTTGAACCCACTGTTTATTTCAAAACTAGATAATTATATACCATAAAACTAACATGTGAAAATTTCATTTCAAAAGGTGGTAGCTTTTTTGAGATTCTGCCGAAAATCTGGAGCGGTTATGTCCACGCAGGAAGAATAATCTGCATTGAAATACACACTCTGAGAAACGGATAAAAAGTGATATATTTTTCCATAACCGCAGTACTTCGAAGTGAAAAGCTTCTCAAATTCATTATACTATCCGAAGCTGCTCTACTTCTAACCAAGTAAGTTTGTAATGCCATTAATTTTAGGAGTCATTACCAAACGTGTACGATACCTTTAACCACATTGTATGTGCCGTCTCCATAGGTTGAAAGTTTGATTGTGAGTAGTATAGCCCTCGCACTGGGATTCTTAGAATGGATCATGGCTATGGCATCTGCCTGTGCCTCTTGCAGCAGCTGCTGCTGTTGCGGATCGGGAGGCCCTCCCCCACCATTGCAAGCAGTCGTGGTAAGATAGACAACAATAATGTAGCGCAGAGCTGTGTATTGGGAGAGTTGCGACATAGAGGGACCAGTTTTCTTCGGTCACGTGGCTCCTGGACGCCATGTTCGCTCCAAATGCAGCACAACCCAATGTGCGGACTAGTCTGGCATCCTGTTTTCGCCCATGCGTTGTTTTTTGGTTGACACAAATTGGCTTTTATTTGCAAGTTGTCGCAACTCGCTCAATATACGGCTATGATGTCGTGAACGCAAGTGCGCCCTCAATCTTACTTGGGCCTCAAGAAACTTTCCTAATTGCATGTTTACTGCTAACGATTGAGTCCTCTACCTTTGGACTGAGCTCTTTTCAAATGTTTTTTTTTTTTTTTTTTTTGGGGGGGGGGGAATTCACTGTTTATTTTGTAGGGAAGCTCCAAATACTATTCACTTGGAAAGGGTAATGCCATAGAAGAGCTCTCTGTGTGGACTGATTTGTGAGAAATGTAATTTTTAGGGCTACTTGGATCTGGTATTGTAAACGTGTATGTATAATGTAGCCAGCCCCGTGTTGACATGTTGCCCTTCAGTGACTGCGTTGTGCTATTTGCAGTGTGTGCTATTGATTGGAGGATTAAAATCAATTCAAGTGCAGGATCCGAGATCATTTTATATTTGTAGACGTCATCATGTAGATTTAGCTGTATCTGACGATTCAGACACGGTCTAATTGACTTACTGTCACTGTCTGCCACGCTCGTTACTTTGGGCTGGTAAGCTTGTAAACACGTGTCGCTTATAAACGTGCACTACTAACATGGGAACATTCACTCACAAAATGGCGCAACCAAGCTTATTGCGATGATGACGTATTAAGGAGAATCGGGCCAATAGATTTTTGATTAGGCGAATACGTAAATAAACAGTACCAACGATTCACTTGTTTTGCCTTAAGTCATTTCATAGACGTGCAAATTCGTTAACACCTCCCACTTTATGTTGTTTTAACAGGTCCACGCCGTCCAGCCGCAATACGGGCAACCCACACCAGGTATGACGACTCCAATGGGCATTACGCCAAGCTCCTAACCCATTGCACAACGCGCATCGCACTTACTTTTAGGGAGTCAAAATGTATAAACAAAATACTTGATTTCCAAAAGGGTTGAAATATGGTAGACACACATTATGAAGAGTTGCGTTCCGCGTTGCGCAGGGGGTCATAATATCAGCGTAAAAAATGATAGTAGTTTTGGTTTAAAGGCACTGGACACTATTGGTAATTACTCAAAATAATTGTTAGCATACAAACTTACTTGGTAACGATCAATGGAGAGCTGTTGATAGTATAACACATTGAGAGAAACGGCTCCCTCCGAAGTAACGTCGTTTTTGAGAAAAAAAGTAATTTCTCAGGATTGATTTCGAGACCTCATGCGTGAGGTCTCGAAATCGTGAGGTCTCGAAATCAAGCAAATCTGAAAGCACACAACTTCGTGTGACAAGGGTGTTTTTTCTTCCATTATTATCTCGCAACTTCGATGACCAATTGAGTTAAAATTTTTCACAGGTTTGTTACTTTGTGCATATGTTGAGATACACCAAGTGAGAAGACTGGTCTTTGACAATTACCAAAGGTGTCCAGGCGCGGATCCAGGGGGGGGGGGGGCGCACGCCCCCTCCCTTTTGCCAGGAAAATAAAAAAAAGGGAGAGAATTTTTTTCAGAAGTCATACTCATTAGTGCATTGGCAATTTCGCAGTGCAGAAAAATAAAATGCTGTCTGGGGATGGCGCGGTCTTTCATTCTGAAAAAAAAATCACGCCCCCCCCCCGTTTGGAAAATCCTGGATCCGCCCCTGTGTGTCCAGTGTCTTTAACTTTCCCAACAGCATGTGTGCAAAACATTACTGTGTAGTTTAAGGTTTCCATACAGCTGCTAAACCAGAACAGTGCTTACAAAGTTTCTGCTGAACAAAAATACCAGTCACATATATGTGATAATGTGTTTTGGCTGGTAATCATTGTTAAGTATAATATTTGGTTGTACTCAGCTATTTTGTTATGCTTAATTAAGCAGTATTATGAAATCGGGCCCTGTAGCCTTGCATGTGGATTGGGTTTTCAGTTCGTGGTTGCGGGTTTTCTCCTTCCATTTTGCGTTGCTGGTTTTTTGTTTGTTTGTTTGTTTGTTTGTTTTTTGGTTTTTTTTTCTCACCCAACATAGGCCCTTTACATTGATGTTTTCTTTCTTGTTTCCCGCACTCTAAACAACTTCCGTCTCAGATTTGACCCGGTTAAGGATCCAAAAGGGCTTGATCCTTTTTCGGATCAGATTGACCTGGAAACTGGTAATTTGTTTTGTTTACATAGATGCAGGGTCATGCTAACCCACATGGGTCGGGCCCCACGAGACCCATAACATGGGTCAATTCTTACCCGCGCGTGTCTAGAGTACATCACCCTTTTATTGGCGCTTGTGCTGTTGGATGTGTAATGGAACAAAAATAATAAGAAATAAACGATACCACAACTAGGCATTCAATTCAATTCAATTCAAAGCAACGTTTATTACCACATTTCATCATCAAAAAGTACAGTCAATTATAATTATATGAATGTGGAGGCACGTTCCAAAAAGCGGGGCTTGTCAAGGAACAGCCTACAAAACGAAACAAAACAACAGCTTTACAACAGACGAGTGAACAAAATAACACCTATACAACAAGTAAAACAAGTAACAAAAACAGTGTGTGTTCAAGTGTACGTCGACGACAAGCAGCAATAGTAAGATGAGATATAATTCAAGGGGGGGGGGGGTCCAGTAATCGTAAAATAGGTTAAAAGAGTTTTCTGAAACGGCTGGTGGCATAATGACAATGTAGGCCTACAGCCACACTAAACAAGGGCATATTATTTAAAGGCACCTTGCTCTGTTTTGTTCATCTTTTTAGGCTACAGCCAGAAACCAATTATGTTGTCCGGTGAAGCTCCGGGTGATCCACCCATCTACGTCAATCCAACCTATGAGGGCGCTATTGAGAACTTCGCGCTGCCCAACGCACCACATGAAAACAACTACTGAGTCACCATGGTCACACCAGTTCATCAAGTTACCCCTCTTTCTTTATCTTATCTCACTTATAGATCATTGACGTAATATGATCAATTTTGTTTCTATACCATGCCCGATATGGGGCAGAGGGTATCCCACCTAATTTCCCAATACTTTAACACTATATTTTCTTCTTGTACAGAAGTAACCCCCTAAAGTCATATGAATAGGCCTACTTCCTGAGATTCCAACCACACGATGAAGACACAATAATAAGCGTAAATTCCGATCAACACATCAAACGGTCATTTGCATCGATCGAACGGTCATTTTGTATGCCCCACCCATATCAAGCAACAATGTAACCAAGTTCCCCCTTTCTTTTTGTTTAAATCACTTATAGATCAATGAATACTCGATTTTGGTTTATTTACGAATAATGCACAAAATAGACCAAACAAGACTTGCGAGTGTTTTAAAATTGTCTTGATCACGGGTTCCCGGGGGCATCAGATGAAGGAAACAAACCAGCGATGCAAATGACCGACCGATCGATGCAAATTACCGTTCAATGGTTGATCGGAATGTGTGCCTCTTTGGCGTTCCATAGATTAACGCCCCCCCCCCCCCCCCCAGCAGTCGATTGACAAGCTAAACTTGCACGAGTCTGTTCAGTTTATTAAGCTAGGCCGTTTCCGAATTGGATTGCTATGGCTACGGTTATACAGCTTGATCGCCGCGTCGTCATGCATTGAAGTACAATACATCATTAGCAATATCCGTAGCCGTAGCCGTAGCTGTAGCCGTAGCCACCAATTCGGATACGTCCTTACTCATAGACCAATGTCACGCTGCCGAGATATTTAGTCTTGCTCCCCGTATACAATAGCATTTCTGAGTACTGAATCTCGTTCCACTGGAAAATGTACCAGACTATGTTGCACTTGCAACCCTCGGTTTGGTCTACATTGTCTTTTTATAAGGTTTTTTTTAGGAGAAGCACTATGGCGTTACCATGATAAAGGTCTATGTCTACTCTTCAACCAAATCATTATTTATGCGATCAAGCAAAATGAGTCGTTTGTCGACCCAGGTCAATTTTGTTCATGTCTTCATACATTTTAAAAAGAGCATAATCTATGCTTTAATACTGTTAAAACTCCATGTTGATACCACCTTTGGTTCAAAAGTTGTGAAAGTAGAAACATCAAGAGATGTGAGAGAATGAAACTGAGAAAAGGGGGTTTAAAGTTGAGTTGAAACCACATGGGCAAAATTTTCTTTCAATGCTAACCCCCTTTTGATGTTATTTATCAGGAAGGAAGTTGTCAATATACAATAAGCTATATTTGGCATTTAAATAAAAAGAAAAAAGAAAAAAAAATCGAAAATGTCACCCTGTTGGACTGTTTTGGCTTGTTTCTCTATACTGATATTTCCGACAAACGACTCATTTAGCTTGATTGCATCACCATATGTTGTTATTTTTTAATTGACCAAGCATTTTCTTTTTTTAAGTATACAAATATTGATACTAATAATAGTGAGAATTTATAATGCACAATACCTATATGAATATACTATACTGCTCATCAATAAATACACAAACAAATGAAGAGGAAAAATACAAATTACACTCTAGACAGAATTTATCGTAAACAAATTGGTTTTCAACTTGGATTTAAATACATCAGGTGAAGATGATATGTCTACTACAAGGAGGGAGATTCTATGGAAGACCTTGTTTACGAACAATAGATTCATTTTAATGTGTTTTGTTTTTGTTTTTTTGCAATTTGAGATTTGTATAATTTTGAATGAACAATTTATCAATTTAATGATGGCGTAGATTATTTTAAATAAAAATACGTAGTTTTGAACAACTAATTTTGTTTTTGTAATAAATGTGTACACAGATTAGTTTATTAACAGAATTGTCATGTCTAGTTTTGTTGAATTGATCAGTTCCCTCTGTTTCGTGAAACCCCTCGCCATGTTCTTGTAAAAATTGCATTACCGTACTTCATTTTTTGTTCAGCTGGTGACCATTGCCTCGTATGTGCAGAACAAGCCGCAGGTTCGTGGGAATACACAATGAAATAATACAAATAAATGATTAGCCAATTTGGTTGTTCATTAATGAAATGTTATCAATTCTGCTTATTCCAGGTTATGTTTACATGTTGTTTGTTCTCGGCGATCCGGTTGGTAACCATGGTAAACTGGACTTTACCTTTACATCAATCAGGAATTGTGTCATGAAATAAAATATCGGGTTTAATTCATTGCACTGTTCTGTTTAGGAAAACCGTCACATCCAAAAAGGTAAGAGCGTTTACGTTAAAAACTCACAAGAAGTATGACATTCTTGTACTGCAAGCTCATGGTTAATCCATGTATGTGACAACACCGACATGGTGGTAGCTATTACAATTACTTTATTTTAGGTGAAATGAGCACCGTTGTCGGTGTTGTCACATCAGAAAGATTCAATCTAACACCAGGGGCCGAGTTCACAAAGCACTAAGATTCATCTTAAGATGATGTGTCTAATTACCAGAGTGGTTTGTATTGTGACGTCACACTTTGCTTGGCATGAAAAGTGATTTGCAGATAAGATAAATCTCAGCTCTTTGTGAAACCGAGCCCCGAGTTTGATGCGGTGTTGGAACATCCTTTTACGGTTATACAAGTTTAATGTTCAGACGAGGTGACGGAACAGCTCGATCACTTAGGCCGAAAGTACGAACCGGGCTTTAGCATTTTCGAACAAAGGTTAGTGAATTGATTTGAAGAAGAACGATAAATCAAAATCTACGGATGTTTTCTAAAACCTTCCACTCCGATAGTATATTGCTTGGACCCATTGTGGACCAGTGGTTACCAGTGAATGGGCCACCCAGTTGAAATAAGAAATAACTAAATAAACTATAAATTAATAAATAAATGTTCCTGTTCCAACTTTGAGAGCTGTCCTCAATCCACTGAACTGTGAATCTTCCTCGTATCCAGCTATGCATCGTGTCACTAATTATGCTGTGTTTTATATAACAATTAAATGGTTCTTGTTCTGTGTTGAGGAGAGTTCCATAGTTTAGGTCGGTGTTTACTGCGTTGCAGGGAAATCCACTTTTTGTATGAATATGCAACATTCATTATTAATATTCCCCTTTTTTTTCTTTTTCTTTTTTTTTTTTTTTTTGGGGGGGGGGGAGGGGGGGGGGTGTGTTAAGCCCGGTTCATAATTCCTGCGAATGCGAAGCGAATTTGACGTGAATTTGACGTCACATTTCTGTTTTCGCTGCGAATATTCGCAAGAGTTGCCTGCGATTTATTCGCAGGAAGTATGAACCGGGCTTTATGGGGACAATTTTGAGGCCTGATTGATGATGCATAGTATTTCGTGTTCTCCGCCAAATTACCAACAATTTTCCTAGTAAGACCTACCAACATAGCTTGGCAAATGTCAAATTACCCTGGGTTGATTCTTTGACTAATGACCTGATTCCATCAATGACCGGCTCTTTAGGACTTCCCCTAGGGATTATAGAAGACATCTCTTAAAGGCACTTAACACGTTTGGTAATTACTCAAAATATATATTGGCATACAAACTGACTTGGTAACGAGCAACAGAGAGCTGTTGATAGTATAAAACATTGTGAGAAACGACCTCTCTGAAGTAACGTAGTTTTTGAGAAAGAGGTAATTTCTCACTAAAATAATAAAAACTTCTTGCAAGAAGTTTTTATTCTTACTGAAAGCACACAAATTTGTACAACATTGGTGTATTTTCTTTCATCATTTTATTGCAACTTCAATGACCAATTGAGCCCAAATTTTCACAGGCTTGTTATTTTATGCATATGTTGGGATACACCAAATGAGAACACTGGTCTTTGACAATTACCAAACGTGTACGATGCCTTTAAACAAAGGCAAATTAATAACCACTTCTGGTTAATCAATAATGTATTACAGTAGCTTAGTGGCTTGGGAGCTGTGTTATTTGGTCTATTGGCTCTTATATCTGATAGTTAAGACCACTGGAAAAGGGTTGTGTTCAGACCCCAAAAATATTACACGCTACTAAGAGAGGTACTGTTCGAAACAGTGTAGTGGTGTAGGCGCTTCACTGCAGTGGTTTGGCATATACAGTAATAAACCACACCGAAAACTTACGGAATACATGATTTAAAAATTGGGTTAATAAATAAACAATTGACCAGAGCGGAACCTTCGACATCCAGATTAACATGTCATATAACCTAAATGTTGGCGGTCTCCCTATTTTGTGAATATCTTTGTTCGGGGTTGTCAGTCAGACTCAGAAGACATTCGTTCAAGGAATCACACCTCGAATCAAGTTTACGATACAATCTGGGAAGCGGTAGCAGAGGGATCACCTAAGGGGATGCGACTTTTTAATTTAAATATCAAGTAATAAACCAGAGGGGAAACTGACTAGGTGAATTTGAAGAACAAAAAGGAGTTAAACAAAGACATGTTTACTGTTGATTTGTCTTTGTTCACCCAAAAATGTTTTACACTACATGTTTCACTTGTACCCATTTGTAGCAGTCAAAATCGTTTAACCGAAACGTCTTGTGAGATACGATACTTCTGCCCGAAGCAAGATGGCGATCAACACTAGATATTCCTCTGGTTGTGGGGTGTGTCTCAGTGTTTTCCACATTATCTTCGGGGTGGTATCCTGCGGAAGCGGAGTCGCTGCCTCTGTCTACGGAGTCTACCTGTCTGAATATGGAGTGGCAATATGGGCTGGAGCTGTAAGTTTTCTTGTTTGTTCGTTGGTTGGTTTATTTGTTGGGGTTTGGGTTGTTTGTTTGTTGTTTGTTTGTTGGGGTGTTAGTGTGTTTGTTTTGTTTGTTTGTTTGATTGTCTGTTTGTTGGGGTGTTGGGGTGTTGGGTGTTAGTTTGTTTGTTTGTTTGTTTGATTGTTTGTTTTGGGGGTTTTGGGGTGTTTGTTGTTTGGGGTGTTGGGGTGTTTGTTTGTTTGTCTGTTTGTTTGTTTGTTTGTTGTATTTCCATTTGTACAAATATAAAGGAGCAAGATTGTTGACTACAAGTAAATGAATAATGCTCGAAAATAAATTAAATTGGGGTTGCACCCAGAGGAGGTACATGTAGTGAAACACTTGAACTGCTTTGAAATGCTGCACTGGTTTAAACAACTACTAAATGTATCATGTATTAAAGCATGGAGGTAAACCTTAACTAAAACACAATTTTATGAAGAAAAATACAGATGTCAAACAAATTCCATTTTTTTCACCGCAAATTATGTGGTAGAATTGATGCCAAACGATGACCGTAAACTGTATAGTCACCCTAAAACAAACGGCAGTACGAACTTATATTATGTGTATCGTGTGGTCTCTCCAATCAAATGTGAGATGTTACTAATTGATTCGTACCTTGCAGAGAAAATAAAACAACTTGTAGTACCCCTAAATATTACGGTAACTGTTTTACACAAATGCTGAAAGTAAATCAAATCTTTGTGTATTCGCGTGTATACTGACAGCGACCGTAATCTGGCGCGCTAATGCGGTGGATTGCGTGACTGGTGTAAAGTCTGTCGACATGCGGGTAAAATTAGCAACAATGACGTCATTCGTGCGGAGTGCTATCATTATTAATGGTTTATTAAAAACATTTTAAACATTTCAGCCACAGGCTAACTTGTGTTTAATATACAATAAGAGGAACATAACAACATACTTAAATTGATATAACAAATATACCAATATAAATAACAAATCATCCAAGTAGGACCAATACATATAATATTTCAAATTGTTGTACGGTTAAGCAAGCACATAACAATACAAGGAATAGAGGACCATAATGCATGACCAATTAAAAAAAAAAAAAAAAAAGACTTGCTACGATGGGAAACAAATTCGAAAACAAAAATAACTTTAACCCAGTTACTGCAAGCGCGCTCTGGCCGTCACACCACTACGTACTAATGACGACGCCGATAGCGAAGTGACGGCAAGCGTGCGCACAAGCACTACCTGTGTAAGAGTTTCATAGTATTGGTCTTTCCCGTGAAATATGCCAATTACATCCAGGCATGCATAGAAACACTATTTGTTTGCAAACGCCATAGAGTTGTGCAATACAAAAGACGCACAAACGCGTATGCGTCACGCCAAACCAGCCCCCCATCGATGATCCCTCATTATGACAACCAGTAGTGTTAGTGCGCACGCGCAATGTTCAGTTTACATACGGTAAAGGTCTACCCCGTGCAGCCACAAGCCTGCTTTGATCATGATGACAGTCCCCCTTTTTTACCTCAAGTTTTCCTATTTTGGTAATTATTTTTCCCCCATTTTGATTGTCCTGGTGTGCGTTTCCAGGTAGGCCCTCGTATGTTTTTTTTGGGCGTCGTCGATCGGACATTGGACTTTGTTTATCCGTTCACTTGAACAGTGAATTGTACTACTTTGAGGGCATGTAATGTTGGCAGTGCATAGTACATGAACTTAGTTGATCTTGGCAAAGACACAACATGATTTACTGGTGGCAACACCACAATTCCAACCCTGATATACTTTAAAGTGTCACTAGAGCGATTTTTTTTGAGGTTCCCTTTTCCAATAAAACTGTAGAATGATACTTCATTATGTCACATAAAAAAAATTAAAAAAAATTGGTCATTTTGGTCATGCCTAAACAACGATTTTTACAGCCCCATTTTTTGCACTCGCCACTCCGAATCGCGAAAAGAGCCCCTGTGCCTCCCCATTCCGTGCCCAACTGCGTGACGTCACCGGGTGGATTGGTCTTTTTGTTGACACGGACTAACAGCGTCCCACACTGCGTGAACGAGCAATTATTTTCCCTGCGCTCAAGCTTGTTTCGCGAATTCTCGCCCAAATTTCACCATTGCTGAAAGGAAGATAACAGTGTAACCGAGGAAGTCGTTCATGGTGACAGTGGCGACAGTGGCAGTAATTCTGCTAGTGATTCCAGCAGTTTCAGTTCGCCAGATGACAAAGTCGAAGACCAGGATGAGGAAATCCGTGGTGCAGAACCCTACCGGTTCGAGCCACTCGCTCCGGTAGGCCAAGGGTGGAGATGAAGACGAAGTCGACCCTGAACAGGACACAATCGGCTTTTAACACCGACATGGTGAGTTGTTTATCAAGATAAAAGGGGATCATAATACACCTGTACATGCCTGGTCTATATTTATACGTGAAATATTTCTCATTGCCCGGTACGGTGAATATGAAGTTCGCCGATTGACTACGACTATTTTGTACAATAGTAGTGTACATGTACATGTACATGTACATGTACACACATTATTGCCATGCATATTTCCAAAACAGGGACTACAGTGCGTGTACAAATTACTCGTACATGTACATGTATGTAGATAGTCGTGTACAGAGAGAACATGTACAATAAGTCTAGTTGTAAATTGTGTATGGTTCATGTTTGTGTAATTCCTTTACCTATTAAACAAAATTAAATTTTTGAAATAAAAGAGATGGAGAAAATATGTTTTGAGTTGGGTTGGATGTGGTGGACCTAGAGTGATGTCTAATAAATTGTCAGGCTTTATTCAAAAATCAAACATGGTACTAATGTCATTAATCCAGGTTGGTATTTCAATCCCGGATTGTGCGAAAAAAACTTGTCTATCCTGAATTACCTTTAATCTCACCCAGCATTCTTATCCAGTTCGATATTTAAATTCAGTGCACGCTACCCCATGGTAAGTTCAACAATAACAGTAATTTTGGATAAATGTTGTGACACACTCATACACCCCAACAAAATCATAAAAGGGAACCCCCCCCCCCAAAGAAAAAATAAATAAAAATAATAATAAATCAAATAATAATAACATAACAAAAAAAGAAAAAAAAGACACTAGACTGAAAGACAATGTTAAATTAATTGTTTCCGCTCCACCCCCCCCCCCAATTATTTTCAGGTGTAGTTGTGGACATTGCATCATGCAACCTGTCATATCAAACTGCATTTGCTGTAAAGAGGTTGATGCAGTTAGCACAAAAATGACAGATTTGGGGATCGACCTGGATCTTCCGGACCAATGTTTTAGCCAGCATGAATGGTGTGAAGCGTCCAGCAGTTCTCCAGACAGCACATTTGCAGTACCAAGCTCAATATGGGAGAAGGGGTGTACAGGGAACGGTTGACCAGTAAGTAGTGTTTCAAGACAAAAGTGAATATATATTTAAAACTTTGAACTGTTTAATATTACCCATATTGTACATTGAAATAAAGTTCAACAAAAGACATTGTTTTTTTGTCATTCCACCTGAACATAGTTAAAGTACACTCATGTACACAGCACATTAAATAGAACATAGAATCAGATCAGAAAAAAACCCATTACACAACTGAACTCGACAGAAACTTACAACTTTCCTTCCATTTTAGAATTATATTGTTTGTATTTGGTCAACAAGATTACATGTAACAGTACAAGGCAGATCTGTTATAATAAACGGCTATACTTTATACTGTATGAACTAGTAAATTCACAAGTTTCCTCACTTAGTACTTATTTGTTCCATTTACTAATTTCTCATTTATCTCCAGGAAATATCAACATGTGGCTTATCGTCAAGTCGTAAGATGGTGTTTGGGATATTTGGGAAGATTCAACCGGGTTCAACTCCCATCCTGTGTAATGAATACTATCCGATGGACATACCCAAACCCAGATGGTACATACAAAGGCTTCAGCTATCCCGAACTGGATTAACGTTCTTTTTGTGTCTGCACTTTTCATGTACAATATATTTTTGATGTTTAATTCCACTTTAGACATGGACATGCTGATTTGAAGAAAAAAGTAAAGGAACTGCCAAGCTAACAGAAAATTGCAAGAAGGCAGTGTTTTCACATTTTTATGGCACTATAAAGGAAGAGATGTTGCATGCCTTTATTGACAATCAAACTTGTAAAAGTGAAACTCCACAGTACACATGCTGCCTATTAAGGAAATAACAATACATGTACATTGACAACAAACATGATGAAGAATTTGTGATAAATTTATTTATCATAATAGTTGTGTGTAAGTAAACACAGGAAATTGTTGGGCTGTTTTTATTGCTTTGTTAAGAATTATTCCCTGTGTAACGATTTCTAAACTTTCATTATTCATCATGAAACAGACTGTGGTGCATTGTGATCATATCATAATCGTTAGTCGTTACACCCCTACTTGGTATGGAATTTAATCAAACAGCATGTTATTTACAGAGGTAGCAATTAACTTGAACTTGTGGTAGCCCACAGGGCTAGTCATGTCCACATTTTGTAATTACATGTGTCCTGCACAAAAAGTGTTTTATTTTCAAGATTTACATATTTAAATTATTGAAATACACCACAGAATTTGTTAGTTATGAATTTCAAAAGAAAACTTGACTATAGCAGGACATCAAAAACAACAAATCAGTAGACCGAGAAACAAAGTTGTTGAGCATTATCATGTCCTTCCTGAGATACTGAATTTTTTTGCATTATTATAATGCATTTTATTCACTAGCCCATTGGCCAACCAAACGCCCATCAGCTGCTGGCTATGCTCCTAAAACCATTAGCCTATGGCTAGAAGTATATTGTCACTTTTGGCCCATGTGTTTTGAGTTTTTTAATAAAAATGTCCACTTGAAAGTAATTTACACCTCTCATTCATGTACATCTCTGGTACTACCTTTTTGTATCTTGGCGTAGTGTTGACACTTTCATGATATTTTTTGCAACTTTTTTAATCTAAAAATGACAATTTACATATGTACATGATGTACATTTATACACTACTTCCCTAATAATGTCACACTTCTTATACTTATACTGTACACTGAACTTTATCATACTTTTGATCTTTTAGCAAATCTTGCTAATAGCAAACGGTAGGCCTACTATAGAACTTTTGGATAATGCAGTAAATTTTATAGCTTAAAAGCTGTAAAAACTGTTGTAATTTTGGTTTAATTAGTATGTGATTTTGTATTTGCACACTTTTTTCAACTTTCTGTTACAATATCAACTTCTGATAAATTGAAAGATTAAAATAAACATTTATTCTATGTCACAGAATATATTTGCTTCATAATTTACATTCCTTTGGCTTGTTAATTTTAGCCTTCTGTAAAACACTGAACTTTCTAGATACCGTATTAGTTGAGACACATTTTTCTTTATCCTAAATTCGGATTCGATTATGCTCAGTTCAAGATTCTATGCAGCCATTTTTTTTTAAGGCATGCAGCCAGGCAGCAAACCACAATTTTCAGTGAACAGGAAGTTTGAGATATATACAGTGTTTATTTGGGTTGCCAGGAGAATCTACAATTTTCATGATGGTGAAAACAAAGTTTGTGAAGTTTAATGCTGGTTTTCCCTCCATTTTAAATGAATTAACCCTACTCACACTTATATGTGTATGAAAAAGGAAATTGTTATACTGCATGTTTATCATCAGTTTTATTTTCTCTTCAAATGTCAGTCTTCTTTTTCTTCTTGTGTGTCTTATCGCTCGACACCGTTCCTGCTGAACTCTGACCGTCACCCTCTATTGTGCTGGACTCTCCAATCTGTATCCCATGTTTCTTGTTTCTCTTTCGACTCAACACCGTTCCTGTTGAACTCTGACCATGACCCTTCATTGTGCTAGACTCCCCAATCTGTGTCTTCCCATGTTTCTTGTGTCCCTTTCGGCTAGTCGACGTTTCTGTTGAACTCTGACCGTGACCCTCCATTGTGCTTAACTCCCCAATCAGTGTCTTCCCATGTTTCTTGTGTCCTTTTCAGCTAGTCGACGTTTCTGTTGAACTCTGACCGTGACCCTCCATTGTGCTTGACTCCCCAATCAGTGTCTTCCCATGTTTCTTGTGTCCCTTTTGGCTAGTCGACGTTTCATGTACCTCATCCGACAAATGAGCTGGCGTACTCGGTGTAGCAGACGTGAGGGTCCAGTCGTTTCAGGTGTTCCTTCAGCATCTAGCAAAAGCAGAATAATGCAATCCATTGAGAACAAATTTAAAATTCACCCTTAAATTTCATAACTTGATTTAAATTTATGTTTTTCTTTTTTCTTTTCTTTGGGGGATTACTTTAGAAAGACACTCAACTAATATTTCACTCATTATGACCAATAAATAATGTTATCTTTCATGAGCAAAGAACGTATCTCATTTGTCATAATGAATGAAAAAGTGGTGTGAGTGAGTGAGTTATTTCCGTTTTATTTGTTATGGACACATGCAGATAGCTTTAAATATTCATCATGTGGTTGTGCTTTTCCTTATCATCCCTGGCCCCATATTAATTTTCAAGTTCATACTGCAGCTGCAGCTGCAGCTCATTCAGAGACTATTGAGAGCTACAGGTAACAATGACACGATTATATCAACAATGACGGGATGGAAGAAGCTAGCCACTTCTATTTTACAGAGGGATTAGGATAGTAATTGTTTGACATAGTGAACACCATGTTTTGCCCGATATCCGGACACCGCTTTTCCGATCATCATGATCGATCCTTTGATCAAACAATACAGCATAATGCATGACTACCATAAAATATATTTCATAAAAAGGGCCATACAATAATATAACGTGTCAAAGCCGCATTTTTTTCAAAAACGGGAAAGAACTTCGGCGGCTCGTCCGACCCGATCATCTGCGCGGGAGTCCCCACTCTCCCCATACTGAATTTTAGTTTTACCTCCCCGGTTTCACCAAACACTCCCCGACTTACCTGTGTTTGCTCCTTTTTTCCCCTCCGTTTGGCTCTTTCACTTTCCGGCTTTTCATCTTGCTTTCCTGCAGACCACGTTGTGGCAGTATTAGGGGCCTTCAGTGTGGGAACTGCACACTTTTTCAGGGCAGTTTTACGGGCGAATCCAAACTCTTGCTTGGCTTCGCCAATGACTGTTTGCATGCAGTCATCAGTGAAGCGTTGAATGAAGTTAGATTGCGTTGATTTACAAAACGCACCCTCTCCTTCCTAAATTAGCTGAGTCTCCCAGCAATTTTAGGAAGCTAAGTACCGGATTTTTTTTGGTGTTCCTTGTGCAGCCTCCAACAACATTGGCATTTTTAGAGACCTTCAACCATCAGGACGTCACTGACGTGAGCTTAACGGCAGGCCTCTTGCATCCGTCCATGCTCGCACACTGCTGTAGTCAGTGATTGCGCAATAACATAAGCAACCTAATCCACCTTGTGACGTCATGAATTTTCGAACCAATCAAACGCCCTCAACGGCCAAATGCTCGAAAGTTTCGCCAATCCCCAATAATGACCAACTTTTTTGATGTGATGTTACTCAAAACCTACGAATCCAAATAACTCGAGTAACTCATAAAACAGTAGTCTGATACAATATCTGCAAGGTGTATAATTGTTTCTGCTTTCCAAATTCTCACTGTAGTGACACTTTAAGTAACCCACTGTGCCAAATGACAACGGAAACAGTCTCGGTGTTGTTCATTGATATCACAATCGACGGCACTACGAAGTTGTACCAATTCTAGATAAAAATTGCATACAAGTGTATTTCCTCTACAATGAAAATATATCACATCCACTACTGAAATCATATTGATTAATAATTATATTACGCTTATCTAAGTATAATAAATACATTAATCAAGTTGTCTACGCCGCTGTTTCTTGCAATAATACGTATAGGCCTAGGTTAAATTACACCCATATCGATTAGGTTTATAGATATTCGTATCGATTAAAGAGCACTGGAGAGCTGCTGATACTATAACACATTGTTAGAAATGACCCCCTTTTGAAGTAATGTAGTTTTAGAGAAAAGGGTTATTTTTTACCAACAAATTGATTATTATTATTATTTTTATTTTATTTTTCAAATCAGTTCGTCTGGTTTGTGTTTTTCTTGACTATTGGGGGTCTTAGTTTCGGTGGTTTTTGTTTATTTGCATTTTAATTATTCTTTTGCTTGCCATCTTTTGTTTACTTTTTACTGCAATTTATTTCTGTGTACAAAATATGTAGGCCTATTGTTATTCTTTTAATTGAGCAAGGTCTGGGAGGGCACATCTTTTTTGATGACAGTTTTTTGACTTTTGCCTTTTCCTGGACGGCCTCTGCTTGTATATTGTTTTGTCCAAAGAATAAAAATAATAATAATAATACAATACAATAATAAGAAATAAAATACAAATAAAAATAATCTGAGAATGGCTCCGTTTTCGGGCATCTGAAAACACACAATTCTATGCAACGAGGGTGTGTTTATATATCAGCAACACTGATCAATACATTGAATGTGACACTGACCCTATACTCACTTATTTTCCAAACAAATTAGTGACACCCTGTGTTAAAATCCACAATGCCAACGGTATTGAGAAAGATACGCTTAGCTATCTCCTCTCACAGGACCCCCGCACAGCATATATATATATATATATATATTTTTTCATTATTGTCTTGCAATTTCAAACCCAATTGAGCCCACATTTTCACAGGTTTGTTATTTTATGCAAATGTTGGGAATCACGAAAGTTGGGATACTGGTCCATTGACAATAATCAAAAGTATACGCCTTTATGTGTACGTTCTGAAAATATTGATTAAGTAAAATGCTAGGTACGTTTCAGTGTAGGTATTAATATCGATTAAGTGGAATAAGTATTAGGTAGTCGATAAAGTATAATATTGTGTCATAATATCGATTATTTATAATGTTAGGTAATAATATCGAATAAGTGTAATGTTAGGTACTGATATCGATTAGGTATGTTCGGTTCCTTAAACAAATTGTATTTTCTAACAAAAAAAACTTTCCAATACTCAATCGTCCCCAGTTTTTAAATGCACTAATCATTACAACTAAGTTGAGTGCAAGAAGTATTCAGACAATAATACAGTTTATGAAACCAAAATACTATTAGTTATCTTTCAGCGTGGATTAAACTGTTCTATCTCGACTCCTTACACGGAAGAATGTGGTCTCATTATGATCTGCTGGTGACAATACTTTCAATAACGCAGCTACCAGACTTTGGCATAACTGTCATCTTAAAGGGACACGTTGCCTTCGGGTTGGGCGCTGTTGGGCGCTTTTGGGCTATAACAAGCGTTTGATGTATAATGAGCACGGTCGGAAAGATGTTTAAAAAGTAGAATATAATTATCCACACAAACGTGCCTTAGAAATGCTTCGCTTTTGCTCACTTTCGCGAAACAAAACGCTCCGCCATTTATGGGAGTCAAGATTTTGACTCCCATAAATGGCGGACAAATTCTATTAGTCTTATTTCCAGTCGCAGCTGTTGAACTACGACTGAGCAATTATTTTATTAAAAATGTTACGATTACCATCTGTTTATTGTATTCCAATAACTATCCAACACCGAGCTGAATCTAGCACAGTATTGGGCCCGATATAGCCAGCCGGCGATTAGAACACATGCAGTACAGGGAGGTGAACCAAATGTGATAGTTTGTCTCCTCCCTGTACTGCATGTGTTCTAATATTCTGAATATGCGGCTGGCCGTTCCGCAAATACGCGGCTGGATATTTCGGACCCAATACTCTGAGCTAGCTTTAGCTCGGTTTACAAGTTCCGAGCGAGGTAGAAAATGAGATTATTACCCGGTTTTCATCTGACCATAGAGCAAGGAGATCTGACTGGTTTACCAGGCCACTGACTACGGCACTAGCGTAACGACTGTTCGTCGCGCATTTTGCCCATTACATGGACGGTGGTATTTACGGCTGGAAATACGTATACGTTTCGCGGGGCAGATCTCGGGGTCGGATGGCAATGTTTTTTTTTTTTTTAAATCACCATTCACTAATTATAACACATTAAAGGCATGTTATTGCACGAACAACTCTTAATAAGTATAAGGAACACCTCCAAACAGTAAAATTTCATGAGATTTGAAGGCAACGTTCCC
Organism: Plazaster borealis; assembly: GCA_021014325.1. Classification (NCBI taxonomy): domain Eukaryota; kingdom Metazoa; phylum Echinodermata; class Asteroidea; order Forcipulatida; family Labidiasteridae; genus Plazaster; species Plazaster borealis. The sequence goes on along the minus strand of CM037455.1, from coordinate 20,002,058 downwards.
TTTAAGTCAGATTGTTGGACATTGTCCAATCATTTATATAGGAAGCACTTAAAGACACAATACGCTTTGTGTTACATACCGGTACCATCTCTGGACATTCATTTGTTTTGTGCACTTAATAAACAAAACATATTTGTCAACACTGGTGAAAACACTATGTGGACGTGTGTAAGTCCACATAGTGTTTCAAAACCCTGCCTTGTGTGGCCTTTTTTTTCTTCTCAGGTCCACACTTCGTAGGTAATGCTTGCCCACATATTTTCATCACGGTAAAATTATTTACTTGTTGATGTTAGATCATCCTTTTTTTTGGAATGATATATATATCTGATGAGGTTTGATGCTTGTCGCAGCGCTGTAATCTAATATGAAATAGCACTTTATAAGAACTTATTGTTCTCCTGCTTATGAGTATCCGATTGTTTCATTCAATATCATTACGTGTGCACTGTTATCAGGGGCGTCAATCCTGGGGGCGGGGGGACACGCCCCCACTTTTTGAAGGGTGGGGGACACCATATCAAATGTCCCCCCCCCCCAGTTTTGTTTTAACTCATGTCTCTCATATAGGGGCAATTTAATGTGTCATCTACTGTATGACTTACGGTAACGCGCTGTCTGTAGTAAAGCTAACGCTTTAGTCGATGCACCGCCTGAAACTGCTCGGCAATTTACTCACTGGACCACCCGAAACTGCCCGCGATTGGAAACACTTCGTATCTTTGGTTTTACCATGGAGCAATACCACGGGTCGCACAAAACAGCCGCCGAAAGAGCGTGATCCGAAGACTTTGATGGAACTGTATGTTTACTTCCGGTGACGCGCTGTCATACGTAGAGCCCGAAATCGATCGACCATTTACTCACTGGACCGCCCGAACTAAAGGGACATAAAATAAGTTTGGTGAGAAAATTCAAAGACTTCAGTTAGAAACTAAAGAGTAGTCTGTCCTTTGCATTCATACAAAGACATTTGTAAACTTTGTTAGAAGCATCATGTATGATTTGTAATCCTTTCCTTTATTAGGAAATCTTTGAGTGCCTGTACTTCTACAATGTTGATTTGGGTGCACTTTTTCTCTTCATTGAAAACAAGATCGCATCGACATCTCCAAACATTAGTCATGATGGCAACAATAATTATAGAGACAGAGGACATTGGTGTTGAGAATTCGTGTGCAATCCGTATAAGACAAAAAAAGCAACAACCAATAAGTGGTCAACATACAACCAGGGTTGAACCGTAGTCTTGCATTACATAAACAAACAAAAATGCTCAAAGTTTCTGCGTCCGAATCACAGAGTGGACACTCGACTTTTTCTGTGATTTTCATACGAAATAGTTTGTCCCAAGTTGGGAAGATCCTGTGATAAAGTCAAAAAATCATATCTTTATCCTTAGCATCAAAAAGGAAGTTTTTAAAGAATTTTACCCCAAACTTCAGTCCAGTTGAAATCTTTAGGAAGATTTCAAATCTGAACCTTTTTTTTGTTTACCTTTGGCAGGACAAAATCTCTGGCTATAAGGGCTTTGTAAACAATTTCGGTGGACAGTTTTGAAAATGTCGCAAAATCCTCTACTCCATGATCAATCTTTATGTTCAGCCACCTGCTAGGATGATTACTGGGCCTACATCGTGTCTCTTAAAACAGGACTGGATTGATATTTTCAGAAAGACGCTTGTTTGTTTGTTTGTTTGTTTGATTGATTATTTATTTATTAGTTTTTTAGGTGCTATGTTTTTTTTGGTTTTTTTTTGTTGTTCCTTTTATTGCCTTGTATTGTATTTGTTGTTCTTGTATTGTTGAGGTCGAATAAATAACAACAACAATAGCATTATTATTCCAAACACATGCCAGGATCACAACTCATTAACTTTTTTTTCTGAGTTTGCTTAAAAGTTTGTTAGTAAACAAATTATATTTGTTCTGTGTTTTGAAGTGGAAACATCCTGTATAACCTATATATTCTATGAATTGGCCCATTGTTTTAAACTTAAGCAGTTGCTCTTAAAATTTGATACATTTTGTATCTTTGAAATATGGCATACAAGAAATTTTCATCAAATGTTAACATTTGTTTACTGTATTGTTATACGCATAAAGCTGGAAATGTATGCTACTGGAAGTGGCCTTATAAAAAAAGGATGATAAAACTTTCTATCTGAAAATCAAATGACAAAAGTCATGGACCTTACAAGTTTCCTGAACCGAAGCAACGTTGTTAATTTTACAATCCATAAGAGTTTATTGTTTTTTGTTCTGAATAGGACACCATCAAAATGAAAATGAGTAATTTCTTTTTGCATGTCCTCTGCGTGTAGCACGAGTTACCGATGTTGGCCGCTGCCCCATGCATACAAAAAGTAAAGCAACAAAATTGTCAAAATACTATGAGGATATAGCCTTAAATGTTGGTTGTTAAAATTTAAAAAATCAAGATTCCAACGAAATTGTTTAATAACAGGAGCATAAAGTATGTAAAAAGATACCTTGAAGTGTAGCACGAGTCACATGAATTGCCCATAAGAATAATAGGCCTTTACCATGTATGTTGGTCTTTTATTAGTGTCGCTTGTTTTATCTCTCTCTGAACCAAGTCCAGGTTTTATATGTAAATAATTATAGCAAGGAGAGCTTTTCTAGGTCGTTCAAACATGCTAAAACCCAACAGTGGAGCCCCCCTGAACCCCCGCCAAGGGCTTCGCCCCTGGACCCACTATAGGTGCCCTTGAGCGGCCCCTGGACCCCACGCCGTAAATGATCATTTACCCCCCCCCCCCCCCCCCCACATTTCAAGACGGATTGACGCCCCTGGTTGTTATTATATTGTACTTTACGTTTATGGTGCTTGACTGTGTGGTTTGTAGCGGTTAAATCAACATGGCCCAAATGTATAGATCTGCATAAGCGGGAAGTTAACATTAGGGATATCATATTAACATTAGGGCTAGACAACTCAATTTGGCAGAGCGCTGGCACGTTAATCCGGAGGTTGTAGGTTCAATGTTAATGTCATTTGTATCTATAGAAGATCTTCTTCTCTGTCACAACCTTTTTTTTGCTAGGTGTATTTGTATCATAGTTATCTTGTGTTGTTTCTTCTATCTGGCTGATCCGGGTTTTTGATTTGTTGTTGTCTGTGTAACACTTATAGTGTTTTATTTTGAAAGCATGTCATTGTTAGCATTACGTTGTGATGCTACCGACCATGATTTGTGCTTTGAAACTGAAATAGATAAATAAATACATACATAATTAAGAAAAGTAGCTAAGCCCCAGAAAATTATGCTTACCAGAATACGGTTACCAGCCAAAATACCACTTCACATGATAGCATATATGACTGGCCCGTCATTTTTTCTAAGCCGACAATTTGTAAGAAATATTTACTCCTCTATGAAAGTGGGTTGAGTGTCTCTGATTCGAACCTATCTGAAAAACAACAGTAATACTAATAATAAGCTACCAACATCAGCATACAAAAATCCGTCTATACTGCATTCAAACTACACGGCTATCACTCTAAAAACACCCGGGTCAGAATTGACCCGGATTCCGGGTCACGTGGAGCCTGACCCATTTCCGGGTCAGGCTGAACCGGAAAGTGGTTAAAAATGGGATTTTAACTTGGATTCTGCGTTCATTTGACCCATTTCTGGGTCATTTGTGACACGGATTCCGGGTCACACTGACCCGGAAATGAGTCAGGCCCCACCTGACCCGGACGTTTTTAGAGTGTATGAACACTAAACCGTGAACAAGTAATAAACCACAAGGGAAAATTACTCGGTACATTTTAAATATTTTTGGGCTGAACAAAGACAAAATTGGCTAGAGCGGGACTAGAACCTGCTAACTCCGGGAGATAAACATTAGGGATATATTAACATTAGGGCTAGATAGCTCAATCTGATAGAGCGCTGGCACGTCAATCCGGAGGTCGCAAGTTCAAGTCCCGCTCTAGTAAGTTTTACTTTGTTCAACCCCAAATTAAGAAATACATTTTTTGTTTTTAACTGTTTGATAATTATTGCCGGTTAGTTGCTCCTTTTTTTTATAGGCGACATACATTAACTGTTAAATGTAAATATGGTGACTGCTCTTTGTTCCGACAACTCCTCGTCTGCACCCTAGGGCTGGGGTGAGGGTTAGGGCGGGGTTGGGATTGGGTTAGGATTAGAGATTAAGATATAATCGTATATAAGTAAAGTAACGAGGAAATCTTCCCACTAAATCTTACCAAGAAAGGCTGTTGGCACTTGGGCTACCTACACTTGAATATCGTCGTTTAAGAGCTGACATGATCAAGGCCTACACAATCTTGAATCACATCCACCATGTGGAGACACCGGACTTGTTTTCAATTGTATTTTACTTATTCTACTAGGGGCCATAACAAGAAGCTTTACAAACAGCATTGTAGTCTTCATGTTCGGAAGTACAGCTTCTCTCATAGAGTTGTTGAGAATTGGATGAACTTATCAAATGAGATTGTCTGAGCTCCTTGTATAAACCAGTTCAAAACTAACATAAACAAATACTGGAAAAACCTTATAATTTTGTATCTCGTCCTTAATTAGTGGCGTGTCTTGGCCGAGTGGTTTAGTTCACCGGACCCAGGCTCTGGTGTTGTCAGCAGCAGAGTGTGGGTTCGAATCCCGGTCATGACACTTGTGCCCTTGAGCAAGGCACTTAACCATAATTGCTTCGTAACATTTGGGAAGGTGGTGCATTCTGCTCTACCAGCCAGGCTCCTAGTTGATGGTACCCATGCCTTCACATCCTTACGGACTGTAAAGGGGGCAACCCTGTTTCAGCCCCAGGAGTGGGTGGCAACGTGCCCCTGGTGACATTTGATTTGGGTCAACAGCCTAAATCAGTTAAGTGTAGCCCTCACCTTGAAGTGGCCGTCCGGCCTTGTGAGTTGGGCGATATCTCATTAAAAAAAATACTGCTCCCCGCTTTTAACTTCGTTGTCTGCAGCTAATACCCCTCTATAGTGTCTACATTTAATCTTTGACGAGACGGGTCAAATAAGCCTTTGGCTTTCTACGGACCAAGGGATTCTCTCAAGAGGCTGGGCACTGTCAGTTCACTTTCGTCGCATTCTCCTCCACAGATGTCTTTGTCTATATCGCCGCTGTACACTATCGCTTCATCATCCCCTGAATTTGTAAATAGAAACCCGTTATGCTTATTAATCCTCAAACGTGGCACTCGTTAGGTCCCAAATTAGGCGCGTTTGTTGTCAGCACTTGCTTCCAATCGTTTGCCATGGGGTTTGTTTTTTTATCTATAAGTGATGTCCGAGTATTGCCCGGGTCAAATTTAGCTTATTTATTTGTATAATTAATAATCTTGTATCATTTGGTTACATCTACATTGCATATTTGATCTGGAAACACACCATAAATAAATCATTAATAAAATATATAAATACTTGGTTCTGATAATATGCGTTTGTTTTAACATCATAAGCGCAATGTACCATAGCGGTCCACCTGGCCAGACGGACTCCCGGGTCTCCTGAGGCAATTCCCCGTGAACGGGCCCTTGTCCCCAGTTGCCCCTCCATCGGATCTGCCTCGGATCCGGACAAGTTCCCTATGTTATCCATTCAGATAGTCCCAGATATCCCCTGCCCAACAGCACAAAATACCAATACCCATCAGTACACACTCCCCGAGTCACCAGTCTGTCGTCAAAGACCTCGTCGCACAAGGTTGCACAATCGCATGGACTTCACTGCACTGCGCATACAAATTTAATTTACACTGCAGGTGCAGTTCGTGCAAGTGAAATCTGCCTTGCTTCTGCTTACACCAACAGTATATGCATTGCCAAGGGGTCGAACTCATACACAAAGCCTTGGACATTGCTAATGAGTATAAAATAGTTGCTTTATTTAAATGCGGTTAACAAGAAAATGGTTTATGTAGACGTCAGGTAGTCCTCCAAAAGATTATAAACTATAAACATAATGATATAGAAACGAACCTTTGACTGCAGACACGTTAAACTCACACTTCTGTGTGTTACCGGCTTCATCTTGTGCGATATACCAAACACGCTCTGGTTGACCCAAAACAAAGGTAGACCCAGACCGGCGGTTGAAAATGACCGAGACGTTTTTCCCGGAGTTATCTTCGAACACAGGCTCTTCCCAGCGGACAACGAGCAGATTGTTCCCGGTCTCCTCCTCAATACTGTCCGGGCACTTGATTATCCTTGGTGCCTCATTGTCTATAAATTGTTGTCAAAAGAAAAAGACAAAAAATAATAAATAAAAGCCGTGGCATTTAACAACTAACTTGTTCAACTTCTTGCCATGGCAGTGTGGTCTAGTGCCGCGGGTTCAAGCTCTGGTGTTTGAATCATCGAGGTGTAGGTTCTGGTCCCTGTCGTGACACTTGTGTCCTTGGGCAATGTGCTTATACGGTGCGTCTTTTCACCTATAGAGGTATAATTGGGTACCTTTGAGGCACAGATTGATATTACGCTGGAGAAAAAGCCTTTGGAGCACCACGGCAGCCCAGGACTGTATATACTCCCCAGGGAGCTGAGAAAGATTACATGAATGTTATTGGCCCAATGACTGGGGCACTTATGTATAGCTCACTGTAAAACCCAGTATATAAGAACATACTTGTATTATTATAATATTATCACATTTCTTAGTTTTGTTGACATGAATTTGCTCAATTGTTTTTTGTTTCTTTTGGTTTTTTTTAACCTTATAGACCAACATTTTAGAGGGGAAAACTAACCGTACTGGTGTTTTGAGTTACTTAATAAATAATGTGCAACATTTGAGCGCGGGAACAAGCAAAAATGTCAATGTGGTATTATTATCTTCGTTTTTGAGTGGTTACTGTGTAAACCCCCTGTTGGAGAGAACTCGACGGCAAGATACGAGCGGACGGCCCACGGTCTAATATACCTTTTACTGTTACACTGAACGAGCAAACGCTTTCGTGCCCGGCCTCATCACGTGCCGTGAAGGTGATCACCGTCACTTGATCCAGCAAGAAACGCTTCTGCACGGCGGACGGTGACGCATCAACGATCACCACTCCAGAATTATCTCGTGCCTCTGGTTGGTCCCAGTTTGCAGGGATGGTTGCAAAGTGTTTGTGCTGATCGGTCGGAAGAGAAGTGTCACCGGGACAAGTGACAAATACTGGAGGTGCAATGTCTGTTGGTAAACGAAAATTACATGAACAACTATTGACACGGAAATGATAAGTAAGAAGATCGAACAAGTATGTCAAATGCTGAAAAGTGTGCTTTCGAGGTTTCGGGCCATGCCTTCACCGCAGTCTAGATTGTAGGATGGAGGGAAACCTGCACCAGGCAAGCAGTTCCAGAGAGATGCAGTGCGTGGGAAAAAGCTGTTGGCGTGGCTCTTTGTTGTACGTCTCTGCAAAGACTGGAAAGACGAGTTTACTGGGCGCACAATAAATAAAGCATTATGAAGACAAACATTACGAGATGAGAAACTGGTGGCATATTGAAAAAGAGGACTCTTTGAAAAACACAACCATACCAAGCATACCAAATCTGCTACATGTCTTAGCACCAGGGTCAGCACAGCCCACACTCATCCAACCCTCGACTGATAAAGTGGAACTGTTCCAGCCATATGTTTGTTATCAGGCGGTGTCGTTAAATGTCTGTAAGATGTTTAAGGCAATCTGAGCAGTTCTGTGGCTTCCAGCACCCCCGCCCCCACACACACACCAACACCAACACCAACACCACACATTAAAGGTCACACTAACCAGAGTACTTGTATTGTTTGTAATTTTCGGTAGAGAGCGATCAGTGAAGGGTTTAAAGACCTGTATAACACTGTCTACACGGAGGGATATTAGTACAACACAAAGTTCATTTTCTTACCGATGCATGTGCTTTCCACTGATGGGTCTGACCACGTACCATCCGTCTGACATGTTCTAGAGCTATTTCCTCTCAATTGGAAACCACAATGATTGCATTCATAGAAACATTGAGAGTGGTATTCCGAAGGGCTTTCCTCACAGTAGGGTGGTATGATCTTCATATACTCTCCAGCGGGCAGGATTGGGCATTTCTTGGCTGGAAGGAAATGAGAAACTCATCGTAGACGAAACAATACAGTATGGTTTTCTTATGATTTAAGCCACAATGCTGCCACTCATCTTCAATTCTCAAATGAGTGTCCCGCTGCATCTACCGACCTAAGCAACAATCCGACTTAATGTACTGGTGCTTCTTTCAGACTTCACTGTGACCGTAGGCCATCTACGAGTCGGTTCTTCCGCATATTGTTTAAATAAATTCACATGGCACACCCTAAAATCTCCAGAAGAGCCGCCATGTTGGCAATTGCGATAGCCATGGGGTGACGCGACGTGGACGTGGCACGTCGCGAAGCGTGATGACGTATCATGGTTGCGTTGTATTGATATACCCACAACATAAATGACCATAACAACTTACTTGATGAGAAGCATTGCAGCTGCTGTTGGTATTTGTTGATGGCTGCGGCCAGAAATGCGTTTGGTACCCCCTGTCACCTTGCTAATAAACGTGGATGGATTCGACGTTCTTGAAAAATTACCGTGACATTTGTTTTCTTCTGTTTTCTCAGTAAGTAGACACTGTTTTTAGCTGAAACTTTTACATGTGACTTATTGTATATTTCTTTATAATTGTGCCTATCAATCAGTAGTACGGTGACAAAACCACCACATGACCTTACCTTTAAGTCAGCGGTAAGAGACTCTTTGGAATAGTCTTCTTGTGCGTATTCGCCAGGCTAGTTCTTTACACTGTTTTAAGTCTCTGTTAAAAACTCATTTGTTTGAAGCTGCTTATTTGTAATCTGCTTACTTGTAATGTATCTTTCACTCATTGTATATTTTATTGTTCCCTTTATGCGCTTAGAGGCTTTTGCATTTGGCCCATTGTTGAAGTAGAGAACAGTAAGGTTCTTTGTTACGGGGAAACCACACGCCCTTTGGGAGAAACTTTAAAGTATTTCCAAAATACGAGAAATTGGGGTCGAGTAGGCCATGACCTACTACGACCACCGTCACCAGCAGCAAGTGAGCTGATTTTTTGAAGATTTCTTTGTCAAGGATTTCTAGGGCTTGATGGCAGACGCATTCTTCCAAAAACATGTGGGGTAAAGGTAAGGCTTGTGCTATTGAGTCTATTCCGCAGCAACTGTTCTCCTGCCAAACGCCGCATCATTTTAGCCTGTGGGGGTATAGGTACGTACGACATGTGCCTTTTAGTCTATTCTGCAGCAACTGTTCTCCTGCAAAACGCTGCATCATTTTAGCCTGTGGCGGTATAGGTACGTACAGCATGTGCCTTTTAGTCTATTCTGCAGCAACTGTTTTCCTGCCAAACACCGCATCATTTTAGACTGTGGCGGTATAGGTACGTACGGCATGTGCCTTTAAATATGTTTTGCAGCAACTGTTCTCCTGCCAAACGCCGCATCATGTTAGTCTGTGGGTGACAGGTACGTACGACATGTGCATTTTAGTCTATTCTGCAGCAACTGTTCTCCTGCCAAACACCGCATCATTTTAGCCTGTGGCGGTATAGGTACGTACAGCATGTGCCTTTGAGTCTATTCTGCAGTAACTGTTCTCCTGCCAAACACCGCATCATTTTAGCCTGTGGCGGTACAGGTACGTACGACATGTGCATTTTAGTGTATTCTGCAGCAACTGTTCTCCTGCCAAACACCGCATCATTTTAGCCTGTGGGGGTATAGGTACGTACGACATGTGCCTTTTAGTCTATTCTGCAGCAACTGTTTTCCTGCCAAACACCGCATCATTTTAGACTGTGGCGGTATAGGTACGTACAGCATGTGCCTTTGAGTCTATTCTGCAGCAACTGTTCTCCTGCCAAACACCGCATCATTTTAACCTGTGGCGGTACAGGTACGTACGACATGTGCATTTTAGTGCATTCTGCAGCAACTCTTCTCCTGCCAAACACCGCATCATTTTAGCCTGTGGGGGTATAGGTACGTACGGCATGTGCCTTTGAGTCTATTCTGCAGCAACTGTTCTCCTGCCAAACACCGCATCATTTTAACCTGTGGCGGTACAGGTACGTACGACATGTGCATTTTAGTCTATTCTGCAGCAACTCTTCTCCTGTCAAACACCGCATCATTTTAGCCTGTGGCGGTATAGGTACGTACAGCATGTGCCTTTGAGTCTATTCTGCAGCAACTGTTCTCCTGCCAAACTTGCATCATTTTAGCCTGTGGCGGTATAGGTACATACGGCATGTGCCTTTTAGTCTATTCTCTAGCAACTGTTCTCATGCCAAACGCCGCATCATTTTCAAATACTGTTCACTCTGTTCAAGTGTCAAGATGGCGTAGCTCCTCCCTACCCGAGTGACTGTCATGTTCATGTCCCGGTTAGGCGGAGACTTTCGTCTTCAGAATTAAAACAATTTTCACACCCTCGTTCCTTTCTACTTTTGTGCTGATTCTTCATTTCGCTGTAAAGCGCTTTGATCTTGTTAAAGCACTCCACAAATACTCTTTATTACCATCATTATTATTATATATAACAAGTATTACATTATACTCACGAATGCATTTCAGGGGATTGGCAGACCACTGTCCTGTGGCAAGACATTCCACTCTGTCCGTAGTACCGGGATGGGGCCGGTAGTCCTCTTTGCAACGAAGACGGCACACTGTACCGTAATGGTGGCCGCAGTAGGTAGGAACATGCCCAGCAGAACCGTTGATGTGGTCACATCTCACAGCTACATCGAGCAATAATACACAGGAAACGGAAATCGGGATTTGTCAGATAAAATCGGGTATAGAGTAGATGTAATATAATGTCAAGCATTATTTTCTGTAGGTAGGTTGTTCACTTCGCAAATTAGGTGAATGCCGAGAATGCCTTCAAAACATACAGGCGAGTGACGGTCACAATGTGTAGGCTTTCCTAGCTTAGTTATCTTTGGGGAGGCATTCACTAGTAGGCCTGCAGCCGATTTCACGAAACTTTACGCAACTGCGTAAGTCCACTTGCGCAACGTTTAGTGCGTAAGTTGCGCCACTAAGTTTTGATCGATTTCACGAAAGTTACGCCACGTCTGAAAGTGGCGCAAGGCTGAAAGTTGCGCCACAAAAATGGCGCAACTTACGCACTCGATTTTGATGGCGTAAGTCAGTATTTTATTGCGCAAGTTAATAAACTGCCAACGGCACAACGTGGTTTGCCCGGGTAGCTGCACTATCCTTTGGCAGGGACGTTATTTCAGTGTGTATCGAAATATATTGCATTCTGTATTTCCTTTAGCGGAAACAAAACAAAAAACACGTTCATCAGCAATTGGTTTACAAGTAAGTTTACAATAAAAAAACACGTTATTTTGGAGAAAATAAACGTTTAAATCGGCCACGATTTTTGGGGTCATTAAAACCGGCGTTCGTTGGTTGTAATTGCAACCATATAATACATTTTCAGAAAACACTTTAGTCTCTCATTATTTATTTGCTAATCATGAATGCATCGGTCCCGATAAACAGCCCCCCCCCCCTCCGTGCTTATGATTCAAGAAATCAATCCTAATTTTTCATTTCACTCATAAACTTTATTTTACCTCCCATACTTGCATACAAAAAAGACAAGTTAAAATAAATTAATTTAAATTCATTTTTTTAATGAATTTTCCATTTCACTTATAAACATTTTATTTTTCCTTCCACATCTAAATAAAATAAATACATTCAACAAACCACAAAAAGACAAGTTTGAAGAAAACTGTTTAAATGAAATTATATTTATTGGAGCAAGATATAGTATAGTTTAATACTTGTTATTGTTCAGAAACCAACAGAAAAAACAAATTCAACGTCCCCCTCCAAAAAAAAAAAAGATTATGAAGAATTGTTTAAAAAAATACACGACGCTATCAGCTAAAATTAGCTGTCAGAAGATGAAATGTAAGTAATGGGAATCACAAAGTTTGTCTTTAAAACATTTCAAAAGAATTTTACAAAATATTTGAAGAAAATGGTTTTTATTTTGTTCAATTAAATGGACAGGATTTGCTGTTGTAAAAGGGTGTAGGCCCCCGAAATGGTCAAACTTGCTTGTGATGTTGGTAAACATATTTTGGATTGTGTGGGTTTTCTAACTTATAGTTATAACTGAATTATTTAAAACTAACAAGCTTATTAGTCATCTTTGAATATAATCCCATACTTTGGGGCCCTTAGTTTGATTTCATTAACTAAACTAAGTCTTTGAAACAATCTTCCAGTTTGCTGGGAAAATAATTTTTGGATGACTCTGAGAATGACACACGGAACTCCTTGAACACGACTTCATCTTCTTCTCCATCTCCTTGACATCTCCATCCTCTCATGACATCTAATAATGGATGTTGTGCTGTATATTGAGTGAGAAGTAATACAGGGAAACAAAAACTTTAATTGAGTTGTCTAAATTCACTGTGCATAATATATTCTACCAAAAAGAGGTCTACTTGTTGGACCAAACCACTTGTGTTGTTGATTTTCCCATAAGAAAATAACTTTCTTGTTAAATGAAAGGTGAAGGTTTTTAAATACTAATTGCAATTAGTTGAACCTATTATTTATATTGAGTTTGCAGAAAAGAGTATTAACAAGTTTTGTTTATTTTTGGCAACAACATTAATCACCCTTTTATTGGTTTAATGTTTAAAACAAATGCAATTATTTAGTACTGAAGATAAACAATGATATAAGTATTGAGATATAAAAATTGAAATATTTCCTCTTCACACCTCATGAATAAATAATGTTCCTCTCCTCTGATATTATGGAAGTCAAAACTCTTCATGGAGTATTTTGAAGGAAAACCAAACAAGAAGACACTGGTCCTGTGGTATCAAATCCGACTTGAATACTCTTCATGTTTGGGTACTGTTGGTGACATGAATTCAGTTTCCTATGGGTCCCTCTCTTTGTTTTTGAAGTATAGCTTAATCTAAATACAAAATGAAAAGATAAACAAAAAAAGGTGATGATGTCAGTGGTTAGGATAGTTGGAAAATTAGTGTGGGATATGGTGATTGGGTTTGTTATAATTAAGCCCCATTTTCAAACCAGCAATTTCACACACACACAAAATAATAATTAATTAATTAATTAAAGTTATCGAGTGCAAGGAAACATAAAATAAGGGGGGAAAACATTGGCCACAAAGTAATAATAATAATAATAATAATAATAAGACTTGTAATGCGCACATATCCACCCTGCTGGGTGTTCAAGGCGCAGTAAAAACCAAAAACAAAACAAAACAAAACGAAGACAAAACAGACACAACAAAATTAGTCCTTGAAAACCTGTGACATAAGATGAGTTTTGAGAAGAGATTTGAATTTTGTGGTACAAAGACAAGATCTAAGATTAAGCGGTAGAGAGTTCCAGATGCGTGGCGCAGCTGAAGAAAAAGACCTGTCACCCCATGAGTGTCGAGACTTGGGTTCAATGAGGAGAAGCATGGAACTTGATCGAAGATTCCTTGATGGAGTGTAAACTTGAAGTAGTTCAGAAATATAGTGGGGAGCCTTGCCAAAGTGACAGCAACATAACACTCAATTATTAAACCATTTGACAAAAACTCCACCATGGTTGAAATTTTGCAATAACAATCGTCGACATCTACATGAGAATATTGAGCTGCCGAAGTTCCAAAATGTACCATTTTGAGCTAGCTAGCTAGCTACTAGTACATCTAGTACTACGTACTACGTGTACTTGTTTGTAATGTGTTTTATCACTTGGTATTTTGTACCATAACTATTGTAGTGAAAGTTCTACTCCTTATTAATCCCCAAAATGTGTATGTTTATGCACGTTATACATGGTGTCATTGCGTTATACTTCAAACAAAATCAACGGCTAAAAGTCAACGAAGGCCACAGTATTACACAAGGTAAAATTGTTGAGTTTGATACAAACATGGAGGTAGAAATAGATACGACATGTCCGCACTCGTGTATACACAGACGTATCATCACACGATCCCACCCACGTACACAGTCAAGATCGTCCTTTCGTCGTCAGTGTTTGTAAATTTCTGTTAAAAATAACGTGAAAAGCAGCGAGTGTTTGATACTATTAATCATTGAACCCTTTACTAGTCATTTCTATAAATTCTTACAAACTTACGTGTCCAAATAAAAGTAGTTAGTGGTCCAAGTTGAGCCATCTTTATCCGAACACTTCCGTTGACACTTCACTAGACTGCATGAAACATGTTGTTGTCGCCGTGTGCTAAAAAAGATCGCGATTTAAAATGGCCGCTCTGTTGCATTTTTCCCATCGGATTCAGGCAACAGTCGTTGAAAAGGTAGATATAAGTTGCGCAGCTAAGTCAAGTTTCGTGAAATGCAACTTAAGGAAGTGGCGCAGCTGCGCAACATTTACATGGCGTAACTTTACGACATGGCGCAAGTTACGCACTACTTTCGTGAAATCGGCTGCTGCACTGTACACTGATACTTTGAAAACTCTGGGGTCATAATTGAGCTGGAGTCCGGGTCCCGTTGGGTAATGACTAATTTCTGGGTCAGCAAGACAAACAAATGGGTCAAACTGATGCAAAAACCGAGTTAAAATCCCACCTTTTAAACCAGTTTCCAGGTCAGCTTTACCCCAAAATGGGTCAGGCCCAGTGGGGACCTGGAATTCAGGTCAATAGACCTTATGCACATGACGTCATTTCAGTAGGGCGCCCTCGCCTAGAGGTCAAAAGGAGGTTGTTCATTGGCCAATCCTGTGCGCAGCGCGTACAAATCTATGCGTTTCGATTGTTTTGTCATCGTTTTACCTCTAAGATGGCCGCTGGATGACGTCAATGCATAAGGTCTATTCAGACCCAGAGAATTTGCAGTTAATAGTGTTATGATCTTAGTGTTAATTGTTCTTGGAATGTTAACTGCGACGAGTCACAATATACATTCTCTGCCTTGGCTAAGGGGAACCAACAACCCCAAGTTTTATGCAATTATTGTAGAGGAATTATGTTACCTTATTTTGTGTGCATAACCAGAGCACACAGTAACCCTTTTCATACAATAAAGCAACACAGGCCATATAAAACACATGGAGACAAAAAGACACACCCTCACTCTTCTCCAGCCTCCGGTGGAGACGCATCAAAAATCCGTGTTAGCCTATTTGCATAGTCTTACTAGTTATTTTTATATCTATTTAGGGTAAGTTAGTAAATGGTCGTCCACAGGCTGGATGGGAACTGAATTGGCAGTATACTACCCCTTAAACAGCAACTGTCCAGCTAGAGGACGCCATCATCATTATATATAGCAGTAGAAGTAGTTAGGTAGGGCACATTGTATTATGTAAAAACATTAGTAATTGGTCGGAGTGGATCGGGCCAACGTCTCGGCAACAACTACGAAGTAGGGTAAGCAAAAGTAACCATTTTCCCTATAAGTGACACATGGCAATGAGAAAGATTATGTTTCTTACGTGTACAAGGAATGCCTGTCTTAGGGCTGCCATTGTGACCAGTCAGGCACCTACATGCATCCAGGGTGTTTCCTCCCTCTCCTGCTGTAGTTGATAACTCCGGACACGTTGTACAGGCTTGGTTGCCATGTTCGAGTTTGTAACTACCTGTTGGGCAAGCTGTATGGGAGAGAGCAACATACAGTGGGAATGAAGCTGGGGGAAAACAACTTCAACTAAGGTGAATCATTGAGGTAGGAATTACGAAGCTCACAGTATCAATGAGACCATGCAGAAACGCTAGTTGCGCAAGTTAGACAGGGCAAAGTCCCGCCTGGCCAGTCCCTCTGTTCAGTGTCCCCATATCAAACGCATCTTCTCTGTGCAGATTGTTCTTTGTAGGCCATAGCATTCTTCATTACGAACTAATTAAAATGTAAACAATGAGACAGAAGACTTAAAAGGCAAAGTTTACCTTCACATTCCCCACCTTCTTGACCAGCGAATCCGGGATGACACGCACAGCCATAGCTTCCGGTCAGTGTTGCGCATGAGCAGGTAGCCCGTGCATCGCAGCAGTCATGTCCCTGAGGGCACATTGAGTCGCATTTGGTAAGATTGACATCGCGGTCCCACAATGCCAAACCATCTTCATCTGAACAGATTGTCAACAGATCATCCAAGATAAAGTATATATCAGTAGTTAATTTCAGTAATATACGATTACGTGACAACTTCAGTTTGTAAACACTGCAGAAACCGGGGTGTTAAAATTGACACCATGGGTGTTGTCCATAGATACCCAAGATGGAATCAAAACTAACAGCATGGGTTGTTAAAATAACACCAATGTAACTGTGTTGGCAACAATTTGTTTTATTTTAACACCACGTGGTGTAACAGTTTTTGAAGTATAGGCCCCTTTCGAAACATCGGTTCCGGCTATTGGCTTCACGTGCACTTTCGATGCGAGACATCAAACAGCGGACGTTGCCTCAGCCGGAGCCCAAGACTGTATGCCGTGATTTCGAAAACGGCTTTAAAATCCGTAAAATAGGTTTTGAGGCATTGCATGGTGGTGAGGTATCAATGTGTATTCGGTTAGCGGTGACACCATGTATATATCTACATTGCAAATTGTAGATTATTTATTGAGAACTTGTCTTTCTAATTGTTATACTGCGGCGGAGTACATTTCAGGATCCGACCACCTAGTTTTGAAAAGAACTGTTTATTAAGTAATACCGGGGGAGGTTGGAAATCGGTCAGGTCTACTTTTCGCTTTGTGGACCGAGGAGCCTTCTCGTTTATGAAATTCACAGCCGCAGAGTGAGTTATTATTAATGTATTTGTCTCAACGTTTCGACTAGCCCACTGTCATCATTTTTAGGAGACAGTGGTGCAACAAAGATGTGAGTAAACTTGTTAGATGTTTATAATTACATAATACATTTAACCAGAAGTGGTAATTCTCTCCAATACATGAATATCATGCAAGCTAAAATTGCCACGGTAAATAGGAATCTGCTACTACTGTAAATATCGATCATTTTAGTTTCGATCACCCTGCCCTTACCTTCAATGGCCATGGTCACAACATCGCTGAGAAGATGAACAAAAAACACGTGGTCCTCTTTGGGTGTGGAAGCAATACTTGTTATCTGATCTAATCCGGTACCTCCGCTTCCCAGAGCGATGACAAAGATGGTGACACCTAGTCTTGATTTCATAGATGATGCAACAAGATTCACAACCCTACCACCTGTAGTTTGGCTGTTCATCAACATGAAAACTAACCTGAGGTGACAGTAATAGAAGGAATAAGAAAACATCATTTTGGATTGCATTGGTTTCCAAGAATAAAGGGTGAATTGTGTAATTTAGTAAACCCTACTTTGTAACTGAGTGGCAAAGAGATGACGCTTCAGTGCATCTTGTCATGTGGTTGGACAGGTTAATAGCGTGCGTTGACTTTGTAGTTATACAATGTATAACACTCTGTAACAATAATTTCTAAAGAAAAGTTTCCAGAGAATAAGATAGCGACAGGTGCGGTAACAGGTTGTCAGTTTGGTTCGCAACATTCGTACCGTGTGAAACAGGACATGTGGGCCTACATGTGATTGTGTGAAGAGTTTTGACGCTGGATTTTTCCAGAGTTGGACGTGTTTTTTCGAGAAATTAAGTTCTTATTGAATGTAGGATGACATAATACGTTTCTATGTAGATGTTTGGCGACAGGTTAAACCATAGAAACATGACCCACAGTGGGTCCTTTCTATATGGTTAAACAATGCCAATTATTTTAGATAATGCTAAACAGCAATACATCACTAGTTTTCAAGGGGCATGTTATGCAGATGACAGGGTGATTTGTATAAAAGGCTTTTGTTATGCCTAGGCCTTTGTGTGTTATTCTACGTTCAAAGCCAGCATTGACTATTTAACATTGCAGCCCACTTTTTGTGCAAACTACCATAAAGGGTCTTATAATCTCCAGACGAGGCTCCCCGGTCCCGTCATTATTGTCTTACTTTGGTACTGAGTTTCTTGAGTCCTCCAGGGCGAGCTGAGCACCAAGAAGTCCCCCGTGCCTCACTGTACAAGTGGACCCCTCTCGGTAACGAACAGCAAGGAGATCTTCTTCCAGTAGAGTGCATTTATTTTTCCCCGTCGTAGACTTGATGTAGTTTACGTCTACAGAGATCTGGTAGCAGCCGGAGTAAGTGATGACAGCAATCCGGGATTTCTCGGCTGACACGGTGAAGACCTTGGAGACGTCTCTCACGAATTGCACCTGACAACTAAAGGTACCAGGATCGACGCTATCTGAGGAGTCGAGGACGAAGACGATCTCCGAAGGAACGCTCCGGTACTTCTCCAGGGCTTGCAAGAATTTTCGGCTGGTGACTTCAATTTCCGATCGGTTCAGTCCTGTCGCCAGTGGGCATTCTTGTTGCACTTGGGCACTGACTGCATTCAGACAAAACAAAGCTATGATAGTGAGACACAACATTGTTGAAAGGATTGTTTTCATTGATGCCTTTTCAACATGGGTGCGCTTTGCAGAGTCCAGCTAAAAAAAGCTGCAATTTGACACCAATTGGTTAAGAAATTATACCGGTAACTTGAGGTTCGGTTGTCCACCGATTTTTCTTCACAGTAGCAATGTAACATGAACTGTGCGACTTAAATTCATTTAACTTCCAGTGGATAAAATTACAATGATTTGTTCGTGGGTGTTGTGTGCTAGTATTTAAAGGGGTAACTTGTTGGCAGTAATATCTGTTTGGCATGAACAAGCGAAATGTTGGCACAAACGCAACCAGGATTTTCCGGATGGCATACTAAGGCTAACCTACATAAAGTTCAACTCAGCATGCCCAAGGACAACTCAAACTTTACTTTAATAGATGTTAATTTTTCACCAGGGATAAAGAATACAATTTGTTTTTACCCTCACACCGACGTGTATTAAGCACAGATACTCAGTACTTTCCTGAGTTCTGTGAACAAAAATATCCACAGGCAAATCACTCGGGTGGGATTCGAACCCACGACCTTTTCACATAATTCGGATATCATTTGTTCAACATACCTTCGTTATTATTACTTGTATGTACATTTTGCAATATGGAAATAAATGCTGAGGTGAATTGAAAAAAAGAAAGTACTGCGTATATACGGTGCTTAATACACAACGGTGTAAGGGTAAAAACAAGTGATATTCAAATTTTACTGTTTCACGGACCAACTCAAAACAATGGCGGGCCAACTCAGAAAAAAAATCGGTGAAAACGACAACGGTCTGGCATGGTTTCCATTGCAGAACATCTGAGTATGATGCTAAACCAACAAACTACAACGGTGGATAGAGCTATAGTTTGTATTGTTGTGTGATATATCTAAAGAAACTCTGTCCCAGCGCCTCATCCAAAGGCACTGGGATTTGCTGACATGATGCACGTTCGCATTGGGCTATTCCCCCTGACCCAATAACCCACCTCATCCTGTTTTTACGAAAGGTTTGACAACGAATAAGAATGTAGCTCAATATTGTGTCAATCCATTGCAAATACTTGTTGTCATTTCCTTGTACTAAAAATAGGGCTCGATCGCAACACTCTTCATATAATAATAAGATCGTTTATATTTTCCATGGAGTGTCTATGCTCTAACATCATCGTGTGTGTTGTGATGTGCGCATTTCGCCGACTGCAGAACAATCGTTCCCATCATTTACAATTCAATCGTTCCCATCCGTACCAGCGGATGATGAGACCAGTGGGGGCCTATAGTCTGAACATCTGACGTCACACTTCGAGGCTCGTACCCTTGCGGATAAAGACAGGGGACCAGTCTAGGTGGGGTCGAGCGAACAGAGAAACTGTCACGGGCGTGACAAGGAAGGCGCTATATAATACATATGTCTTTGATGAACATGGCTCATCAGTTTGGTTGTATATATGTGGCTCACCAAGATTATGTTACGTTATGATTTAATGAAACAAATATCAGCAAACGAAGGTGATTGGTATATGTTTTCTTGTACAGGAAGAGATGTGTTAATAATTGATGCAAGTATCATGGTGTGACAATCTTTGTTAGGTCCTTGTATACAAAGACAAGTTGGCGCTTGTAACTCATATTTCGTACAAGGACAGAGTATATTTCCTTCCTCCATGAGTATACCTTCCAGACTATACGAGGGCTGCGTCCAAATCAAGTGACTTCGGCTACGGCTGTGGCCATTGGCTACAACAACAACGCTGGAGAATAGGACAGTCACTGTTCAGCCACTGCCGAGTGCCGAAGCCTTTTCTTCGGACACACAGCTTCTTTGTTGTTACGTTGGATGAGAAAATATGATGACCATTATTGTATTTATTCATTGTTATTGATTTTAATTATTTGGACAATACAATATACAAGCAGAGGCCGTCCAGGGAAAGGCAAAAGTAAAAAAAAACTGTCATCAAAAAAGATGTGCCCTCCCGGACCTTGCTCATTTAAAAGAATACAAGTACATATTTTGTACACAGAAATCTAAAATTGCAGTAAAAAGTAAACAAAAGATGGCAAGCACAAGAACAATTAAAATGCAAATATACAAAAACCACCAAACTAAGACCCCCGATAGTCAAGACAAACCAGACGAACTGAATTGTTAAAAAAACCAAAAAAAAACCCACATTTTTAAGACCATTAATAAGGTCTATCGAGTCAAACCCCCATTATGGGCCATAGCACACTGAGAACGCCTAACTCTAGTGTTTTCTGTGGTCGTTTTCGAAACCACGGCTCGGGCCCCGGCTTGAGCTCATGTCCGCCTGTTTCAAGCCCCCATAAGGAAAGCACACGCTTTCTAAATAACTGACAGAGCAGGCCCAAGACCAAGCAGTATTTTCGAAAACGGCCTGTGTCTGCTCCAATTCACGCCCTCTATGTCAGTTGTGGATATTATCAATACCATGTGGCATGCTTGTATGGCACATCCATCAAGATCATCCAATGTTAAAGCGGTACTTTGGCTTACAGCTACACAATTTCATAAAAGCAAATCTACGCAGATACATAGCCAGACACGCACAATTATCCGAGTCTTGTTTCAATGGTTCGACCCCCTTTGAACTGTAATGGCTTTAAACAGCCCACTTGGATACTAACACACAAAACTCGAAATTAAACAGACCGGTGAAACTTCTTCGATGAGAAAACAATTAATTTATTGTATAACTAAATTAACGTGACTCACATAAACTAGAGACAGAGACTTCAACCTAAAGGCCAGGCTAACAGCTACTGGTGACCTTAGGCTGCGCCCTGGCTTAATTAATCACCACCCCGTTCTTAATTGATATAACAGGTTCATTTTTAAATGCAGTTTTTAATAGTTCCCTTTTTTGGAGTAATATATAGCATTTATTCTTGAAGTTGTTCTTATATTTTTTTAAATCATGCTGTTTTTCCCCATAACATATCTCTAGAGGAACAAAGTAAGAAACTGGTGCACTTTGAAAAATATTTGCAAAAGTTTTTTTTTTTATGTATCCCTTTTTGTTAGCAAAACATTTTGCCACATTTTGTACTCGAACCTATTATTGCATCATATTATCAACACAAAAAAATACGCTCACCTTCACTTCAATATTGGGAAAGCTGACAAAAAACCCAAGTTTATTTGTGGTTCGGTGGTTATAATTTAAGTAAAGGGATACAATCTTTCCTCAAACTCGGCCGAAAAGAAGAGGGAATAGAATTTTCTATCCCTTGTTCCTCAAACTTAGCCGAAATGAGGAGGGGATAGAATTGTCTATCCCTTGTTCCTCAAACCTAGCCGAAAGGTGGAAGGTATAGATTTTGTTATCTTTTGCTGCTCAAACCAAGCGAAAAAAAGAAGAGGGGATAGATTTTGTTCTCCCTTGGACCTCAAAAATGAAAAAAAAAATGTGCGTTTTATTGCTAACAAATAACTGGAATTTTTCAATTTGTTAAATGTTAGCCTAGAAAAATTAGATTGATTTGTAAAATATGGAGCAAGTTTTTTACTATTTGGAGAAAAAAAAGGTAAAAGAAAAATTTGATGCTTTACAGTCTTGTTTTGATTGCAATTATCGGACTATAATGACAACTTTAAGCTGTAAATTTGAAAATGAAAAAATGCAGTTAAATATGAACCTGTTATATTCATAATTTCACTACGTCACCATGCAAAATTAATCACATAACGTAATTTCTCTGCAGTTTCCAACCATCTAGTTTGTAACAGTTAGGTAATAGCTGCATCCAAGTCAAAATGACCCAGAAATAGGGGTCAAAATAACGCACAATCCGAGTTAAAATCCCTTTTTAACCACTTATTGGTCAGTCGAGCCCAAAAATGGGTCAGTCCCCCTTGAACTTGGAATCCAGGTAAATTCTGACCCGGAGTTTCCAGAGTGTATACAGAATGACTTTACTCACGACAATCATGTTTTCGTACTCTTTGTCAACAGTGGTACATCTTGACTGGCGTGTTGGGCCTCGCTTCGGGTACCAGGAAAAATGCAGTGGTAAGATTAAATCAATTAGATAAATTTCTTTTTCTAAAACAAGGTATTTATTGTTGTTGTTGTTGTTGTTGATGTTTGCATGATTTGTTTTGAGGGGGAGTGGTCATATGTTACACCAATACATCGTTGGAATTCGGATTGGTGTATGTTTGTATACTGTTCAGTGTTTATTCGTTGTCTTCTGATGAAAAACAACATACGTGTAGAAGATGCAGTGGTTATAACCAGCGGGGGGGGGGGGGAGTCCCCTACTCAGAACCCTAGTGCCCCCATTGCCCCCAAATGAGACATAAACACGCACAAATGATTGCTCAGATACATCAAATAGCCCCCTTCCCCAATAATAATACACACAAACACAATCATAATAAATAAATAAATAAATAAATAATTAATTAAATAAATAAATAAATACGTAAATAAATAAATTAATTAATAAACACATACAATTTATAATTAAATACAAACATAATTAAATAAATAAATAAATGCTCCATAATGATAAAAAACAATTATAGTTCAATTATTAATTATTAATGTTTGTTTTGGTTTGTCCTTCTTTCCTTTTAGAATATCTGTTTTCGTGCCAAAGTCTTGTTTAGTGTGCTGTATGTTTTTATTTGTATATGTTAATTTAATTCGTACGAACTGTAAATATACACAATTGTCGTTCATTTCCCTTACAGAATTATTCTTTGGTTGTTTCTTGTAAGTTTGCTATTTTTTACTTTCTTGTAGATTGTCAGTATTGATTTATTGATTGGAGTGTGAAATAAACGGAGTAATATAACTCCACTAAAGAAAAAAAAATAAATCATAATAAATCTTAATAATTAAATAAATAAATGCATAAATAAATAAATAAATAAATAAATAAATGCGTTGAGGGCGCAAGACGTACCTCAATATCGGGCTCTAGGAAAGCATCAGAAATTCACCTTTTTACGTTGTTGTTGTCGTTGTTGTGGAAGCTATTTCAACCTGCAAGTGTCCTTTCGAGCCTACCTAGAACACTTTCATTGAGGTAAGAGTGGTCAAAACTACCTTTAGGGCCTTTTGGCCCTAAAAACACTCTCTCAAATTAAATCAATGGCGGTGATACTCGGCCGCCATGTTTTCTGCCATGGGTCTCAACAGACCAAACACCGTGAGGTTCAACACCCACCATCTTACAAAAGGTGTCACGCCCCAAGACGTTTACAATGCTGTCAATCACGAATTGGATACAACATCAACCATTGTGTGCATTGCTGAACTGGAACGTAAATGGTACAACGTCACCTTTGACAATGAGAGAGATTGTGAGTCTTTAGCCCAGCAAGGCATGATATTACATAATAAAGCAAAGACAACAAAGTCAGCAGAGACAGCAGAGCCAGCAGAGCTACCAAAACGAGCAGAGCCAGCAAAGTCAGCAGAGCCAGCAAAGACAGCAAAGTCAGCAGAGACAGCAGAGCCAGCACAGCTACCAAAACGAGCAGAGCCAGCAAAGTCAGCAGAGCCAGCAAAGTCAGCAGAGCCAGCAAAGACAGCAAAGTCAGCAGAGACAGCAGAGCCAGCACAGCTACCAAAACGAGCAGAGCCAGCAAAGTCAGCAGAGCCAGCAGAGCCAGCAAAGTCAGCAGAGCCAGCAAAGACAGCAGAGACAGCAGAGCCAGCAGAGCCAGCAAAGTCAGCAGAGCCAGCAAAGTCAGCAGAGCCAGCAAAGTCAGCAGAGCCACCAAAGTCAGCAGAGCCAGCAAAGTCAGCAGAGACAACAGAAGGGGAGAGGTAGAGGGAGATCCACATAGACCTTGAACTGTTTGATCACCTTTGGTAAACAAAAATATTGTACTTTACAAACCTGTTCCATGAAGTGGTTCTATCTAATATGTATTATGTCTTTTTTATCCATTGCCTCTATAAATGTTAATGGTTTAAGGAACGATCTTAAAAGAAGTGTTTTTTTTTATTACTTACAACGTAAAAAATTCAGTCTTATTTTTATTCAAGAGACTCATAGTGATGTCAATGATGAATCTGAGTGGAGTAAGCAATGGCAGGGTGAAATGTATTTTAGTCATGGCAACCGCCAATCTAGGGGGGTAGCTATTCTTATCTCAAAAAAGGTTAGTCTTAATATTTCCAATATTACCACTGATGACGAAGGAAGATGGATAAAGGCCCAAATGGTCTGGAGCAACAATACCTGCTTTATTTCCTCCGTCTATGCCCCTAATCAAATTCGTGATCGCACTAACTTCTTTGATAATTATTGTGATCATATTACCGGTCTTGAAAATTGGATTATTGGAGGTGATTTTAATTGTAACCTTGACAACATAAATGCTAAGGAGTCCAGCAAAACTGTTTTGTCCAATGTTTTACAGGAAAAAGACCTTATTGACTCTTGGCGCACATTTCACCCTGACAAAGAAGGATTCACGCATTTTCATAAAGGTAGTATAGCCATTCCAGCAGAATTGATTACATTTTTGTGTCTTCAAATCTTATAAACAATGTAAATGACGTTTCTGTTTCCTCATGGGGTTTTTCTGATCATCAAATTGTTGGTTTGAAACTAGATGATATAGACTCTCCCCACGGTCAAGGCCGATGGGTATGTAACAATTCTCTATTACAAGATCCTGAATGCACTTCTCGTATTATTAATCTTTGGATATTTTAGAAAACCCCAAAACGTCAATATGACTCCCTCTCCAAATGGTGGGAAACTGGCAAATTCCGTATGAAAGAAATTATTCAGGAATTTGGCAAAGAAAATAAAGCCCGTACTCTCAAACAAAACCGCAACAAGCTACAGAAACGTTACGATTTTTTAATCAAAAACCATGATACTGAGTGTAATGACGAGATAAAAGAACTCGAACATAATCTTAAACAGTATGAAATTAATGAATGGAAGAGAGCCCAGATTAGAACCCATAACATTCAAAAAGAAGAAGGCGAAAAAGCTTCAAAATATGTTCTCAATCTTGCAAGACAACAGATTCACAGCTTAAAAATTGATAAACTTCTTAACAGTGAGGGAGTACCATTTGATCAGCCAGATACAATGCATGAAATTGTCAATGATTTCTACAGTAATCTGTATAGTTCTGAGAACCTTTCAAAAATCCATTTGGATGAAATCATTTCCAATATCAAAACTGAAACTATTCCTGACAATGTTCTTGAAGATCTTGGTAGAGAGATTACCGAAGAAGAGATTACAAATGCTCTTTTCCAAATGAATAAAAACAAAAGCCCCGGTATCGACGGCTTGACAGTCGAATTTTACCAAAGTTATTGGCACATTATTGGAAAGGATATTCTTGAAGTTTACAAAATAAAGACTGTCTTAAAAATGGGCTTTTGTGCAATTCCATGAATTCGGCTCTCGTTAGACTCATTTATAAAAATTCGGGAAGTCGCTATGACCTGAAAAATTGGCGTCCAATAAGCCTTCTGACAGTGGACTATAAAATATTGTCTAAAGCCATCACCAATCGCCTTAAATTAGCCATGCCTTTTATTATTGGCGAAGAACAGACATGTGGAGTGCCCAACCGGAAAATTCAAGATAACCTCATGATTTTAAGAGATACGATTGATTATGTCAACTGGGAAAATCTAGGTGCCGCTGTTATCAGTTATGACCAAGAAAAAGCATTTGATAGAATTAATTGGGAGTACATGTTTTCTATTATGCGTAAAATGAATCTTCCCCCCTTACTCATAAAATGGATTGAAGTCTTCTACAGTAAACCCAACTGCAGAACTGTCAAGATTACTAGAGGGATTAGACAAGGTTGTCCGCTGTCTCCGCTACTTTACGCCATATGTGCCGAAGGTCTGGGTAGTCTTATTAGAAACAACCAGTTTTTGAGAGGCATTCAGACTCCCAATGGTGATACGAGTGTTAAATTAATCCAACACGCTGATGATACCAACATTTTTATTGGCAATGAATGCGAGTTTAATATAGTGGAAGACCTTTTTGCTACATATTGCAAGGGTAGCGGCTCCAAACTTAATGTTAATAAGACCAAAGGCCTGTGGCTTGGCAAATGGAAGCAGAGGCAAGACAAACCTTGTCGTTTTAGTTGGTGTAATGATAAGATTACAATTCTTGGTATTGTTTTTTGGAAACAATGTAACAGCGCAGGACAACTGGGGACAAAGAACTAACAACATCAATTGTGACAAGTGGTCTAAACGTAACTTGACTTATGCGGGAAAAACTGTCATTGTTAACACTTTCATTGGTGCTGGTATTAACTACTTAGGCAGCGTTCTGGCCTGCCCAGTGGAATTTGTAAAGGAAATTAACAAAAGCATCTGAAATTTCTTTTGGAATGGCCCGAATGACAAGATAAAAAGAAATACTGTTATCGGTCCTAAAGCGCAAGGTGGAACAGGTTTTCTAGGCGTTAATGTAGGCTAACTAGCTTAAAATTAAACTGGTTAGCTCGTTACCCCCTTGCGGAGGGCAAGTGGAAAATTTTCTTTGAACATTGGATAGATAAAGCTAGTGGTAATGCCAATTTAGGTTGGTACATTTTCGCTAATACTAATAGGCCTACTAAGAACCAAACTACTCCTTTCTACGAGGAAGTTATTGATGCCTTTGGGAAAGCTGGTGGCAGTCTAACGTGTAACTTTTCAAGTCTTTTAGAGACACGTGACGTTCCTATTTTCAACAATTGCATTGCCACATGGGACAACACTATTTTAAAAAGTCCTGTTCTTAAATCTGCTGGTATGACCAAAGTTAAAAATGTGACCAGACAAGGTAGCCTGATTTCCTTTAAAATAGTTGCAAACAAATGTTCAATTCAAAGAATCAATGCAGGTAGAATCATGGGCAGGTTAAATGATCATTTAGATTTCACATTAGTAAGAGAACGGAGACATCGCCCTGCTAATAATATCTGTAACTGGCTTGTTTTTCCCGACCATGATGCCAACAGTGATATCAAAATAAAGAACACAAATTCCAAATCCAACTATACTAGATTAATCTTCAAGAAATTCATTCCGCCAAAATGTCAGAATGTTTGGCAAGAAGTCCTCTGCTACGCTCAAGATTTAAACTGGTCCATGATATGGGAAAACGGTTTCAAAAACAACCTGCTTGATCCTGAAGATAAACAGTTTTGGTATATATTAAAACATATGATTCTCCCCACTAGATTTTTTTGTGTACAAAATAGGTAAAGTTTTTGATGTTAAATGTCCATTATGTGAAACTGAACCAGAATCTCATCAGCATTTGTTCATTTATTGTATCAGCACTTTAAACGCTTGGATTTTTGTCGAGTACCTTATTAGTAAATATACAGGCAACAAATACTTCTGTCTTAGCAATCCAAATAGAATTCTGGGTTATGATTTACAACCAGTTCAAGGTGTTATTGTCGTTAAAATGCTCCGCCAAATCTGGAACATCCGTTGTAAAAGAGTATTTAATAATTATAAGAACCCATCCGATATTAATATAATTTTTCAGTTCAAACTTAAGCTTAAACGGTTCTTGACCCTAGAGAAGGGCAGAATGAATCTTGAAAAGTTCAAAACTGTTTACACTCGTAACAACACCCTGTGCTCCATAAATAACAAAAAAAACCAATTAGAATTCAATTATTAATTTTTGTTTTGGTTTGTCCTTCTTTCCTTTTAGCATATCTGTTTTCGTGCAAAACTCTTTTGTTGAGTGTGCTGTATATTTTTATATGTATGTTAATTTAACTTGTACAAACTGTATATAACCATAATTGTCGTTCATTTCCCTTATGGATTTGTTCTTTGTTTGTTTCTTGTAATTTTGCTATTTATTGTTTCCTTGTAGATTGTCAATATTGATTTATTGATTGGAGTGTGAAATAAAAGGAGTAATATAACTCCACTAAAGAAAAAAAAATAAATAAATAAACAAATAAAATACAGTTATCATAATACCCTGTGCTATATTAATAAGGATAATGAAATGGAATTCAACTATTAATTTTCCATCCAATTGTACATACTCAATCTGCATTATTTGTGTACTTCTAATAAACCTAATTAATGAATCCTCTCTAATTGTTTCCGTTGTATTATAACTCTAGGCAACCTAAACTTTGTATATTATTATATTGATTACTTTCGCTCCTTTAATTTGTAAATAAGATGTGGTGTGTTTTGTTTGTGAATGATGTAATCATTTTGAGGGTGCAATAAACGGAGTCGTATAACTCCAATCAGAAGAAGAAAAACAAAATACAGTTATCAGTAATAGTAATAATAATAAACAAAAGAAAATACAACATGTTCTTCTCAGTATATTTGTCTAGACCCGAAAACTAAGTAAATACGATTTGGTTCCAGCGCCATAACATTCTTTATTTTGTAGGGTGGGCAAATGTACTGTTTTCGAAATTTTAGCCATGTGCAGTGTTGTCCACGTAACTACAGACCACTTTTAATTAACAATGTAACTTATAGAAGGCCTTATGTGACTTGGGAAAATATTTGTGGAAATGTGTCCTTTTACTGATACAGGCATTGACTTTAGCACACGGTCACAATATGTCACGAGAAAAACTTTGGCTCATAGTGCCATCGCAGACTTTGTCATTTGAAAAATGTTAGATATAATAACAAACAATTATCAACAATTGTCAAATTGGCTGACATTGCTTGTTATTCTACCTATTTAATTTTCAAAGGACAAATCTGCGATGACCATATAGCCAAATTAATGTCTTTCTCATGACAGATTCTGACTGTGGCATATTTTATGCGTGTAATACCAAAGTCACAATGCCTTCACCAACATGCAGTATACTAAACTCACTGGCACCTTTAAGTGAGGGGGGGGGGCAGCCCCAGGAATAACACAAATTCGGGAGGGTTCCACCAGTTACTGGCACCCACAGTAGCCAGAAAGTTTGTTGGAGGCTTGGGTGTTGGAAACCGCAAAACACAGCACGGGCTGTCAGCAAGACATCGGAAGCCCGCGACAAAGAACACAGATGGCTCCGCTTATCAGAGGATTTATATTTATTTGGCTTGGCTGTACGTTTATAAAATTTGTTAATAATAAATAATAATAATAATAGTGGCTTCTTATATAGCGCACATATCCGTCACTCAGTGACGCTCAAGGCGCTTCAACATTCAGTATTTTCCTGCAAGGTATTGTTGAGCTACGTTTCTGAAGTATGAGACCTACTCCTTTACATAGCACCATGTAATGGTTTACAAGGTGCACATAGCATATCGGTGAAAACAGTTTCCGTCCCCTCAACAAAATGGAAAATACACAACTCTGGGACCTGCCCCTTCTTAGATTATAATGAAGAGTCCAGTCTAGGATTTCAAGGACTTTAACTCCCCCAGGGCATTGCACTTTGGAGAAAACAGTGAAATAAATAACATTTGCAATGACTTAGTGTTACCAGCACTCTCTTAATAATCACACAATTATTGCTGTTTGTTTTATAGATCACGGCTTACTACGCCCTGTCATTGATATCCGTCTTTGTAGCAATGGGGCAGATGGTTGTGTTTTCCTATGCAATTTATGCAGAAATTAAGAGTTGTTACGACAATTCATGGGACTACTACTCATCATGGGACTACAACTATTCCTGCACATTTATCGTAAGCTTTTCACGGTGTTGTATGTTGTTTCTTTCCTTGATGAGTGTTGCTTGTTGTTGTTGTTGATGATGTTTGTTCTCGTTGTTGTTGTTGTTCATGGCAATGATGACTATAGCGTGTTGCATATGTTCCGACACCACTGTAAACCCTAATGTGTTTTTTTTTGTCGGAACTTAGGTCAACAAACAAACTACACAACTCGGGACCTAACCTTCCCCCACCCTCTTAGATATGTGGAATAGTCCAATGTAGGATGACAAGGCCTTTGACTCCCCCAGATAAGTTAGCGTAATACCAGTCCTCACGTATAGGGGTAGGGCTGAATGATTAACTGTTCTTACTCCTCGTCTTACCTACCTCTACAGATTAACAATTTGGTGGTGTGTGCCGCGGCAGGCCTGGTAGGGTTTCTTGAATGGATCATGGCCATGTCTTCTGCATGTGCCTCATGCAGTTGCTGCTGTGCGAGTGAGCCCCAACCACAAGCACAAACAGTCCTGGTGAGTCAGATAAACTAGCATGGAATTGCAGTCAAGGTATGAAGAAAATAAACTTTTATTTCACGGGACACTTTACAGCAACTTGACGTTATTATACTATTTTGATACAGCTCCAACAAGGCATGCAACCGATGGCTCTAGCAACCCAGCAAGTGTACAACGGGCAGCCCGGGTGCAGCATGCCTCCTCCAGCCCCAGTCCCGTTACCCTTCGTGGCTATGCAACCTATGCATCAAGCACCCCAGCAAGTATACAGCGGGCAGCCCGGGTACAGCATGCCTCCTCCAGCCCCAGGCCCCTTACCCTACGTGGCTAAGCAAACTATGCATCAAGCACCCCAGCAAGTATACAACGGGCAGCCCGAACCCCAATGTAAGGGTTAAATGAACTAATCGTATGAAGATAAATGTATACAATTAATTATTCCTTTATATTTTATACAAACTATTTGAAGAACAATAAATAGTCACATTAATAATCAAACAATCAAAAAAAAAAAAAAAAAAAAAAAAACTGAACGGATAATTTGCGAACAACAGTTAGGCCTACATCGTTGTTTCTGGGAAGTTTGTTTGTTTGTGCAATACTGTAGTCAACGTTTCGAGGTGTCTGTCACGGTTAGGGTTGGGATTGATGTTACGATTGTTCAGTAAGTGTTGTGATGGTTGTTGATGTTAGGGCTGTTATGGGTTGGTGTTGTTAGGGTAGTTAATGGTTGGAGTTAGTGTTAGGAATAGGGTTAGGGGTAGGATTGTTCAAGGTTAGGTTTGTTGAGGTTAAGGTAGCCTAGTTGAGTGGGGATTGCTATGGTCGATCAGGTGGGAGTTGTTAGGGTTATAGTTAAGGTTATGTTTAGGGTGGAGGTTAAGTTTGGGGATAGGGTTAAAGTTAGTGTTGGTTATACGGTTATCCATAGGGTTTAGGAGTGTTCAGGTTAAATTTAGTAGTGTTTCAGGTAATGTTTTTTAGGATTAGCTTTAGGGATTTGGTTAGTGTGGGGCTAGGATGTGAGGTTAGAGTTTTAGTGTGTGGGTTGGGGTTTGGGCTAGAGTTATAGGGTTATAGTTAAGTTAAGCTAGCGTTGTTGAGATTTTTTAGCGTAATGTCCTCAGGGTTCGAGGATTTTGAAAGCTTTGCCCTAAATCTAAGTATACAACAAACTAGTTACGTTTTCATCGCACTGCTTTTGTGTACGTTTTTATCACAGATGCTCATATACAAACTAACATTGTCTTTGTCTTTCAGCTAACAGAGATAAGCCATTTAGCGCTGCACCTGTTCCTGGTGCTCAAGCCTACTTCAATCCGTCCGTTGACCTGACCCCAGAAGCAGAATACGGTGCTCCCTTGCCCAACACAGTAAACTAGGCCTGCGCTAAACGTCGCACTTTTGCCGTGTCAAACTCAAATTATTTTCACACGGCAAAAGTGCGGCAACTAAAACGATTCGGTGACAAACGTCAAATTTAGTAAAAAGGTTTGCCGCACTTTAATATAGTAATTCAAAATGGCAAAGCGGGAGAAAATTACTAAAGAGTCATGTTTTATGATGGCAATTCGAGCTGTGACACTTAAATATTAATGACACAATCATAATGATGTTCCCTACATTCAATGTTGTCCTTATTATTACCATCGTTGGTGAGTGGCGTTCCTCGTCTTTTTTTAAGAGTGTCAAGCAAAATCGCCTAGTGTAATTCTGAAATCTATAAAATAGGCCTACGTTTGTTCCATTCATTAGTTGTTTCCCGTTCCATCCCGGAATACTCCCAACTACGGTACTAACAAGGAGAACGTTCACATTGTCAGAAAATACACATTCAACATTTTTTTCAAAAGCTTTGCGCATGCGTGTTCCCAAAGAGCATCGCCCGCCCAATTCAATTCAATTCGACACGGCAAGAGCGACGTTTGTCACCAAGTCGGGCAGCTACCGTGTAGCACGGCATAGCTTACGGCAGTGTCGAACTTAAATCAAAGGTTTGCGTTAAACATCGCTCTCTTGTCGAATTAAATTCATCATTTTCAAATTGTTGAGTTCGACACGGCAAGAGTGATATACGTTTAGCGCATGCCTTTAGAGGGGGGTATCAAACCATCTCGTACGCCATACAGGCCTACTGAATATCATCATGCTCATTCTATTCAGTAAATCTTAATACCCAGGCTACTGAATGTTACACAGAGTAAAACATAGATTAGCGTAGACTCTAACAACTTCCAGGTCAGAATTGACCTTGATTATGGACCTGGCCTGGGCCTGGGCCTGGCCCAATTCTGGGTCATTATTACCCGGTATCTGTGTCAAATTGACTCAAAACTGCGTCAAATTTGAAATAGAATCCGACTCAAAAATCCTATTAGTTTTAGCCAGTTTCCTGGTCAGCCTGGCCCAGAAAAAGGTCAGCCCCCCTGAGAATCAGAATCCGGGTTTAATTCTGACCCGGGAGTTTTTAGAGTGTATCAAATTAGTCAACGCACGAGTACAGACCGTGAACATCTGGCGCGTATTCAAACATTTGGGACCACTTTGGTCTCTCATGCAAATTTCTTTCGTGTGAAGGGCGCACTTTACAAGCCCCCAATGTTAGAATCAGCGCGAAACTTGCACTATAAGGCCGTGTATACTTATTATCAACTAACTAGGCTAATGTTAATCGTTTTATCTACGCTTTAACTATGTGACTCGTCGATGAAGCACCTTATAAACGCTTACAATGTGCTGCAAGCCTTATCAAGGTTTATCAAGTAACTTCGGCTACGGCCGGTGTGGCAGGAGATTATGTACCCCCATACGGCAAACTGTGCACAAACTTCTTTTGATAGCGCCCTCTTTTGAATCCTCCTCCTCCAGCCCATGTTAATTTCCCATATGGGGACAGAATCTCCGGGGGGGGGGGCAGATTTCCCTGGGACACCGGCTCAGTTGGCATCAGCAACAACGATAAGGAGTAGAACTCGTTATCGACTCGGCCATAGCTACTGACTTCCGAAACCATTAATTCGGACACGGCCTTAGGGTAATGCATTTCTGCTAAATGACAGTCAACTACAAGTACATGCAACAAAGTTGCAAACATAATTGTTATGGTAAGTAACAAGATTATTTTAATATTGGTGTTTGTGTTCAAATAAGGCGAATATTGTTTGCTTCGATGAATTATTATCGTGCTTTAGTTTTTAGGTATTTGATAAAGTTAAACACTTACTTGAGCGAAAATCTTGTAACGGAAATGCCATTAAGCTTGCTAATATTGTGTTTGTTTATAATTTTAAATTTAATTTTGATATTTGTACACTTCTGATTTTTTCGTAATTATCGATCCAAAATTTAGGCCCCAACGTCAAGGTTTTGCAAAACTAGAAACATTTCCGCCGTTGACGGCGTGCGTCAAAATGAGAACACTCTGACGCCATGTGTGAGATGTTGCTTTGACATACCTCCATGCTGTAACAAAGCGGCTATACAGAACGGAGCTCCCACTATGACGTTAACATGAGTGATGACGTAAAATCTGTTTAATCTCATGTGAACTGAATTTCCAATTAATTGATAGAAAATATTGTTTAGTGAATTTCAGCAAATATCACTTGTTGCCGTTTTCGTTCAAGTGTGCCTTCAAGCTATGATTAATGTTCAAAAGTAGAACCCATGGAAATGCTAATTGAGAACTATCCACGGGAGTCAGTTATTGAGAGCCATCCATGGTGAGGGAACCTTTGTGGAGATGCTCAGAAGGTTTTTTTATTTTTTTATTTTTATTTGTAGGGATCATTAGAAAACGGTGTAGGTACGGGTTTCGTGTGGGTATTATGACGTCACGCTGCGATTGTGTATCGCATACACAGTTTGCTAAGAGAGGATTAGATTTTGTGAGGGACGGAAGTATGACGGCCTCCTCCTCTGAAACTTGAAAACATCAACCTTTGCTGTTTGGAGTTTATAATAAGCGGGTTAATTGTAGGCTCGCAATTGTAATTAAATCCCCATGATATCTCTTTAATTCTTGTTGTTATTATTTTTGAGAAAATAGAATTAGCTATTGCAAACTGCTTACCCAAAAAAGACATATGGTATAAATACAACAATAGTTAATGGCCTGACGTTTTTATTTGTTGTAATATTATTACTAATGTTATTATATGTTCGCCCCAAACAAGGCTAAAAGCCATTCTCTGTGAGGGGCTACAATAAGAAAAAAAACATTTCAGATGAAAATAACCAGTGAAGGTAGGAATTGATATTCCTCGGTGATTTAAACGGTCTAGATTAGGATGGAGGGAAACATGCACCAGGCAAGGAGCTCCATAAAAGAGATTCGGCACATGGAATAAAGCTGTTGGAATGGCTCTTTATTCTACATCTCAGCAAAGCAAGAGTGTATGGGTAAGAACAAGCAGAAAGCCTGGTGTCACTCTAACAATTGGGGAGTTCATAACCAGATAACTATCAATGCCGTAATGTATCGAGGAAAATCCTTATGTGAACTTTTTGACGTGTAAAGCAGAAACGCCGTGCGAGTACGTTGAAATTTACCGCACATAATGATGACGTCACCCACAATTTTCCACAGACGCACGCGCATCCCGTACCTGCACCGTTTTCTAATGACCCCTAATTTAAATAGTTATATAAATGCTGTGTTTGTTTTTACACGTGTATGGCAATTTCATTTCATTTCATTTATTCTGGTTGTGAAGCAAAGCGAACTTAATCACGGTCCAATGACCCCTAATTTAAATAGTTATATAAATGCCGTGTTTGTTTTTACGCGTGTATGGCAATTTCATTTCATTTCATTTATTCTGGTTGTGAAGCAAAGCGAACTTAATCACTGCCCAATAACCACATGGAGAGAAGACAAGGAAGGAAATTTCAGTTTTAGATGTGGGAGGAAAATTCCCCGGAGAATTATTTCAGGGAAAACCCATGCAGTCAGGTAGGGACTGAACATCCTATCCACATAGTGCCCCCGGTTGGATTCGAACTGGGGTCCTAGAGGTGTTAGGCGTGGAAAGACACCACTACGCCAACCCGACCACCGCAAAACGATACCACATGCGAGACATGGAGGGCCGTACAGGCGCTTCATCATTTAGATCGACCATAGACCTTCACTGCCAAAAAAAAAAAAATTAAAAAAAAGTTCCTTGAATGCAATGAAGATATCAGTTTTCCACTACCATTGATAACAAGGGCGGATCAAGGTTTCGGATGGGGGCCCCAACTTGGATGTTATAATTAGCTATTCAATTATCAGAAGATTAGAACATGTAGATGGTTTTAAAATAATATGCAGTTAAAAATAATAAAAACAATTTTGTATTTGCTTTGCATTAATGTGGTGATTCATATAATCTATTTGTCATAATTTATATCGAGTGTAAATGGTACAATCAGTAGTTACAACAGATCGAGAGCGCTTTGTATTGTTTACGTGTAAGAGGGCAAGATGCGGATCAACAGGCGGTTTTCAAATAGGTCGTGAATAAGTGATTGGAGTCAAATTTAATTACAACTTCCTTTTGTGGCGGTTTTATTCAAGTTATACTGGGTGTGATTAATTATTCATTAAGTCTAATACTATGAGTATTTAGGAACCGATCAGGAAAAAGTAACCGGTCCTTTAGGTAAACCACTTTCTTGTCTTTTTTTTCTTTTTTTAGGGGGGGGGGGGTAATCGCGGGTCAAGCTGCAGGTGATGTGGTTTCCCGCTTGGGGAAGACGGCATCTTTCTGTTAAGGGCCTTTCAGGCATCCACACAGTCTCTGATTTTGAGCCATATTTCATTATTTGAAATGTCAAATCATGCGTTAGAAGTTTGTTTAGAGAGACGTAGTTCCTTCTGATTCACCCCGGCACTGGCTGGTAAGTACGGAGTCGTATTTAGGACATGGCAAACAAAATAATTCCCAGATTGCTGTATTTCGCCCGGGCGAGGGCGAATTAGCAAATCGCCCGGGCGAAATAGTAAATTTTGCCATGTCCTAAATACGCGTCCGTAGGTAAAAGATCAATCTTTATCAATATAATATTGTTTAAGAATTATTTGAAAAGTGACACGAATTGTGAACGTGTTAAATGAACGTAAACAATTACCTTAACAATGTGTAACCTTCGCAGTTGTGGAACATAGAGTGTGGTTGATTCTATGTACAGGTTTTCTTTCACGTGTGAAAAAGCAGGCAGGGCTGGTGTACTTTTGGTAATTACTCCACAAGTAATGACCATAAAAAAACCTACCTGGTAAAAAAGCACTCGAGAGCTTTAGATAATATTAAGTTAAAAACATGTTAGAAATTACCCCCTTTGAAGTAATGTAGTGTTACAGAAAGGGGTACATTTTCACCCACAAATTTGAATCCGAGAAAGGCTTTAGGCCTGAGGACTTTCTCATGCACCTGAAAGTACACAACTCTATGCAAGGGTGTTTTGTTTCGGTTGTTTTCCCATTATTTTCTTGCAACTTCGATGACCAATTGAGCCCAGAGGTTTGTTGTTGTATGCATTATGTTTGGTATACACCAAGTAAAGATACTGGTCTCTGACAATTACCAAAAGTATACCCTGCATATTTGTTTTTGCGGCAAGACTCTAAACAAATCAATGCTCGAATCAAAGGCACTGATCAATGGAGCTCAGTCGCGAAATAAATCTAATCCACCATTTATAAATCAAGGTTTGACTCAGTACTCCACACATGAAGCACAGAGCACTCATGGACTTGAAACCCGCCCTCTACAGAACAGCAGCAGTGCTTGTTAGGGGAGTCACGTATGTAAGATGCAATATGCAAAAAGCAGTGCATCCCAATTAAGGTAAGCTAAAGGTATTTTAGTAATCTTAATAATACGCAATATACAACATAGCACTTTTAACCCTAACCCTAACCCTTACCCCTAACCCTAACCACCTACGGGCGTCTAAAAGCGCTTTTTACTTGTTAACCCTGTCAGGACTTTTTTGTTTGTTTGGGGGGGGGGCAATCAAAAAGGCATTGAATTTGACCTTTTGACTGGCCCACAAATTAATCTTTGGTTAACATCCGATGACGTCATATTTCAAATTACGCTTTAAAAGAGTATACAATTAAAATTACATCTTACACCATTTTCACTTGAGGTTAGAGAATTGAATAGTTTTACTTTTAAAGTAAACACTTGGATGATTTTAGATTATTCGTACAGCTCCCATGATTATGTGAACAACGTACATTGATGTTTTTTACTTGGTGTTGAAAATAAAAAGATGTATTCAACCAGTATACAAGTTTTCATATTGACGTTAATCTAATCTGGAAGGGAAGAATAAATCCTAAAACAAATTTCAACCAAACGTGTTATTATTTCTTGTAAAGCGCGCGGTAACATTAGTAATTGTAAACAAAAAAAAAAAACAGTTCCGCACTTTGTGTAACCCAAAATAAACATGACAAAACAAACGTGTGGAAGTTTAAGCTTAAAGGCACTGAACACGTTTGGAAATTGTCAAAGACCAGTGTTCTCACTTGGGGTATCCCAACATATGCATAAAATAACAAGCCTGTGAAAATTTGGGATCAATTGGTCATCGAAGTTGCAAGCAAACGATGAAAGAAAAAACACCCTTGTTGTCTAATTTTGTGTGCTTTCAGATAGGAATAAAAACTTCTTGCAAGAAGTTTGTACTATTTTAGTGAGAAATTACCTCTTTCTCAAAAATCACGTTACTTCAGAGGGAGTCGTTTCCTATACAATGTTTTATACTATCAACAGCTCCCCGTTGCTTGTTAACAAGTAAGTTGTTAATATTTGTTTTGAGTCATTACCAAACGTGTACGATACCTTTAATGATTGTTATTACCATGAATTTATCGGGAGCTAATGCCCGAGGGCAACCGTGATTTAATTCACGTTTTAGTTCCTTTTATCAGTTAGTGTTTCATGTGTTGTACGTTACTTGTTTTGTATTTGTATATGTGTACGATGACAAACAAATTGCACAATATTGTTTCTGCTAGCATGGGAAGTTCTCCCCATGATCATCTTTATACCATGTAAGTTTTGTGTAATTCTGTGGTTATGTGTAGTTTCAATCTTACCAATATTGTGCTTATCCTTTAAAAACTGCGATTCGAACTTCACTACAAACACTCTCCTATGGGTGTGTGTGTGTGGGGGGGGGGGCGGTTATTAGATGGATAACGCAAGTAGAACCCCTGGTAAACCAAACTGTTAGTTCAACAATCCTACATGTGTTTATTGGCAAGGATCAGTCAAGGGTCGGGGTCACACAAACTAACAGGAAGGGGGTAATGATCCGACCCTTACCGCTTGGCCTAATGGATTAGTCATCGACGCAAGCTAACGATCAGCTGGGGACATTCCTGATTATGCGAGGCTTCCCCACCCACCCTGCCGTCAAAACGCTCCTGCTAACGGTACAGGCTTGGCTTCTTGGTTTCTCTGGGAGTAATACTCCCGGTAATCGTTGGATCCTGTGTAGAACTTACTGTGTTTGCTTGACATATGTAATCAGGACAGCTACTTGGAAAGTTCACAGTTTGTTTTGGGTAGTTGGTTCTCAATTTCTTCTGTAAAGGGAGTGACACTTTCTCTTCATCGTTTTGATAAGGCTTGCTTAAAAAGACTTTGGCAACGGAATTTACTATTGGGTTTTACCGTGCTAGCGTTAGGAACTGTCTAGCTCTTGGCTTGACTTTTTGCCGTTTTATCACAAGTGGCTACTTATAACTCAAAGGAAATAACAACTGTGACATTTTCCTGGCTTAAATTCTGAACTGTGGCTGCTGGAATATGATAAGGTTGACTAGTTACACCCGGACCGCATCGTCTTAGTCTACTTTGGCCTGTCATTAGGCACTTCGTTGTGCAGCTTGGATCAACGTCACTGGAAGTTAATCTCGATTCTCTGACGGAGCAACTAGCACCCATCTTGAGCGGTTTGCTGGGGATTTATTATTTTGATTTATGTTTCAGTGGTTTGAGTAAACTTCAGCCGTGATTGTTTGTAATTGTTGATATAAAAATCGATTCGTTTTAACAGTTGATTACTGGTAGGCCCTACGTGGTTTTAAGTTTTACTATAGGTGTTTTAATTGACGTGTCTTTCGTGTCAAATCTTGGAGATTTGGAACCGGTTTGGAATAATGTGTTCAACGCGCATCGGTGGTGTTAGTGTGCTACCCGTAGTAGGAGAGCAAGAAATACTCAGTCGATCTCCTTCCGATGCGGGAATGACCATACTCAAGGAAGGGGTCCTGGATAAAGAGTCACACGGTGTCATCTACACGTGGAGATCGCGATTCTGCGTCCTGACCAACGACACCCTGACCATCTTCCGGGCGGATCCACGACGGGACGCCAGCCGGGGAAGGGTCCCCACGGAACGGTCCGAGAAGAGGAACGTCATGTACAGACTCCCGCTGGATGAGATCTCATCCATGTCCAATATCGACAAGGGACGTAGGCATATTCACTTTACCATTTGCACCAAGCAGGGCGTGTTCGACCTGCGGACTAGCTTCGGGCAGAGGGACTGGCTGACACAGATTCAGTTAGCCGTGGCTGAGCGAAAGAGTCGGCATGACTTCATGAAAGAGCTGAAGACTAGGACCTCGGTGGTAGCAAATAAGTACCGTAAACACAACCATAGAAGGCTGTCATTCACTAAGGATGCCGATTACGGTGACGGTGAGTGGCACGATAAATGAATTTTGATTATTATTTGTTCATGGATTAATCTCAAAGGGACGGACACGCTACGTTTTAATATGCTTCTTTTTTTTCTGAATTGTTTAAGTTTTCTTTGTTTTCTCCTCTATACTTCTGTATAGACTGTGCAAGTCTCGTGCGTATTCGAACATTGGGACAAGTTAAAGCGCGTGAGTTTGTTTCCTTCACGCGTTAAATCGTACGTGGGACCAAATTGGTCCCAAAAATGTTCGAATACGCGCGAGACTAGCACGGTCTATTGCATCTGTTTTATCGGGATTAAAAGAAATGGGCCTGGTTGTTAACAAGATTATCCGAAGGTTAAAGTTCAAGTACAATCTGGTTGATTGATTTTCATTATCTAAGCCCTTTAATGTGTACCCAAAAGACTCCGAGATCATTGAGCTTCCGGAAGCTTCATCTCAAGCCTGAAGCTCAACGAGGGGCAGCTGTCAATCGCCTTAAGGTCCCTGGATCCAACATTAGCCATGCACATTGGCTACATTAAATATGGGTTCAAAGGTCAATTCGTTTTGTGATCCACTCATTTCCCAATAGATTGAGTCCTTATAAAAATGGGAAAAATAATAATTGTAGATTGCCACTGTGTTTGAAACCCTTCAAGTGCATTTTTTTTTTCAAAATCCAAAAACGTTCGAAGACGTCACATTTCAAATAATGGTCAGTAGGCCTACATTTTTGTTTAAGATAATTTTTAGTTCATTCCTGAATTTTGTATTATAATCATTCAAAACGGCATTGGATTTGACCGTGCACTCAAAAAAATGAAGTTTGTGTTCAGTAAATTTAACTCGAATTTTATAATTTTGCAATACTTAATGCTGTTTTTTTGCTAATTATACTTGCTCATTTAGGTGATTAACACTTAATGCTTGAAAAGTCAGAGTTACTTAAAATATGTAAGTTGTTTTTCCATAAATAATAAGTCAAATCAACAAGTGTTACAATCAAGTAATAACAACTTATCCTTAATTATTTAGTGATACTTAAATACAAAACTTTGCCACTTTTACTGCTAAATACTCAATCGCTTTTAGTTGATGCTGAGAGAGCATAACTTGTTAGTATGCCCTTTTGTCGCAACACAAACACGAGTAGAACGAACAAGTGTAACTGTTTGAGGGAGGGACCGTTCGGTACGCATTTCAAGCCCAAGCCGAACGAATACGTTTCTAAGTTTGTCTCTCAATCACCAATAACATTTATTTAAACAAATAAAGTTAATCCTTTTCTCTCCCCCATTTTTCGTTTTCCTATTTCCCCCTTCTTTTTGTTGTTGTTGTTGTTTTTATTTTGTTGATGTTGTTGCTGCTGATTTTATGTTGTTGTTGCTGTTGTTGTGTTGTTGTTATTGTTGTTGGTGGTAGTTG
Organism: Plazaster borealis; assembly: GCA_021014325.1. NCBI lineage: Eukaryota > Metazoa > Echinodermata > Asteroidea > Forcipulatida > Labidiasteridae > Plazaster > Plazaster borealis. The sequence continues at coordinate 19,960,268 of CM037455.1, read as the reverse complement.
TTTATGTAAAGATAACCGTTTGTAAGTAGAGTAAGGTAGGTTCATCCTACTTAAACCATCCGATTATTACGCATCTAGTTTTACTTCATTTTAACAAGTTACATTTAACAATGCGCGCGTCTTGCAACTGATTAGCTTGGTCCCCTGCGTACAATTAGTGGTTTCAAGTTCTGCTTGTATGGGACCAACGCTTTTATACCATTCGGCGTGCTCCGACCTCACGACTTCGCAGCAAACACGATCGACGACAAAACAGTACAGACATGAGAGAAAACATCTGTGCATTGAACTTTGAAGGCGTGCATTTCCTACCTCCATGATTGAATGCATTGATAGGTAAGAATAGAATTATAAATTTTTCATATTTTGTTTCACACACTGATGTATTTGTGATACATGCTCAGCTAAAAGGTGACCCAGTTCGTCAAGTTGTAGTTGTACTTGTCAAGCTTGTTGTCGTTCTCTAATTATATAACAACGTGCATATGAATAAATACATGTTCTTCCTCTATGATGGTGATAGGTCTACATTAAAGTAGCTAGACAATTGTGTTTGGTATGTGCACAAACTTAGAATAAGTTTTGGCAAACAACACAAACATAAAGTAATACTTACCGATTTCTAATTTTACTGAAGGGTATGTGTTTTGCACCCAAATTAAGTAAGTCCAAATAACACAAACACAAAGTAGTAGTCACTCATATATAAGTTAAGTTAGTTTTACTGAAGGGTATGTGGTTTGCACCCAAATAAATTAAGTCCAAACGATACAAACACAAAGTGGTAGTTACTCATATATAAATAAAGTTAGTGTTACTGAAGAGTTTGTGTTTTGCACCCAAATAAATTAAGTCCAAACAATACAAACACAAAGTAGTAGTTACTCATTCATAAGTTAAGTTAGTTTTACTGAAGATTTGTGTTTTGCACCCAAATTAGGTAAGTCCAAACAATACAAACACAAAGTAGTAGTTACTCATATATAAATAAAGTTAGTGTTACTGAAGAGTTTGTGTTTTGCACCCAAATAAATTAAGTCCAAACAATACAAACACAAAGTAGTAGCTACTCATATATAAATAAAGTTACTGAAGAGTTTGTGTTTTGCACTCAAATAAATTAAGTCCAAACAATACAAACACAAAGTAGTAGCTACTCATTCATAAGTTAAGTTAGTTTTACTAAAGATTTGTGTTTTGCACCCAAATTAAGTAAGTCCAAACAATACAAACACAAAGTAGTAGTTACTCATATATAAATAAAGTTAGTTTTACTAAAGATTTGTGTTTTGCACCCAAATCAAGTAAGTCCGAACAACACAAACACAAAGTATAGTTACTCATTTATAAATTAAGTTAGTTTTCCTGAAGAGTTTGTGTTTGCACCCAAATAAATTAAGTCCAAACAATACAAACACAAAGTAATAGTTACTCGTTTATAAATAAAGTTAGTTTTCCTGAAGAGTTTGTGTTTTGCACCCAAATAAATTAAGTCCAAAAGAGAGAAAAAGTATAGTTACTTATTTGTAAGTTAAGTTAGTTTTACTGAAGGGTATGTGTTTTGCACCCAAATAAATTAAGTTCAAACAATACAAACACAGAAGTAGTTACTCATATATAAATAAAGTTAGTGTTACTGAAGAGTTTGTGTTTTGCACCCAAATAAATTAAGTCCAAACAATACAAACACAAAGTAGTAGTTACTCATATATAAATAAAGTTAGTTTTACTGAAGAGTTTGTGTTTTGCACCTAAATAAATTAAGTCAAAAATAAAGAGAAAAAAATATAGTTACTTATTTGTAAGTTAAATTAGTTTTACTGAAGGGTTTGTGTTTTGCACCCAAATAAATTAAGTCCAAACAACACAAACACAAAGTAGTAGTTACTCATTCATAAGTTAAGTTAGTTTTACTGAAGAGTTGTGTTTTGCACCTAAATAAATTAAGTCCAAACAACACAAACACAGAGTAATAGTTACTCATTCATAAATAAAGTTAGTTTTACAGTGATCTCAAAACAATGACATTTTCAAATTGGTTTGCAGATTTTGGAACTACCACTGACAAATTTAAATGTCCTGCTGAACAAAAACTTTGCAAAATGTATGGAAAAAAGTTGGAAAATGTGCTTTAAGCAAGTAGACACAAATAGCCTGGCTGACAATTCATTTCTGGCTGAATTTAGCCTGATCTTATTTATTATTATGTATGTTTGTTAATATCTGAATCATGTATTGAAAAACTCTGGATGCTGTACTTGTTTTCTAACAGAGTGTGCTCAGCAAGCGAGCCGCAGTCATCAAGGCTCTTTGTGAATATCTTGGAGACGACAGTGCTGCCCTGTTTCAACATGTTTTGGTAAGTGTAAAATTATTTGATGATGTACCAATATTGAATGTGATGACGGTGAACCGTTGAGCATTCTATTTTCCAAATGCAAGGCTTAAGGGAAACCGGACTTTGCATATGGATTTAAATTTTACTCATATCATTTTTAGCAGCACGTGTTCGTAAGATATTACTAAACTCTTCAAAGGGTGACCCAATTCTTGTAAACAAAAATTGTTGAAGGTTACCCCCCCCCCTGTGAAAACTGTGCAAAAATAATCCTTAAATTCTAATGTAGAATAAAACAATTTTGTTTCCAATCAAGCCTTTTACAATTTTTTTCAAATTCCACACAGGAAAAAGATATGGAATCCGAAGAGGAGACTTGTACCATGGGTGTTTTCAGCATAACCATGACATGCCCATCAGCAGAGGCTGTTGAAGAGCAGAAGACAGTTATTGTGCTGGAAGGAGAAGGAGTATTGCCGGAGGTGAAAACTTAGCAAAGGCATGTTGCCTTTTATTTGGTTTCTATTTTTATTTGCTTTTATTTGATTCATGTTTTAAACCTACATTACCCCAAAGAGTACAAGTATTTGTTCGAAGTCATCCAGAAGATTTTCATGGTGCTTGATGGTGACCACTTGCCAACTAAAGTAGAAACCCTTAAGAACAAACTTTGCTTTTAATTTCTTATTGTTTCAGTTTGAAACCAGCTGACCACTTGCCAAAGTAATACCCTATAACCCTGTACAGCTTTACTTTGTTATAGTTATGGGATCCTCATGCCAGATAATTACTAAGACTTTTAACAAATCTGAAACTAGTTTTCAAATCCTAAGAGGTAGTTCCTTATTTTTTTTGAGGTAACAGCCCCCTTTACTCGACAGCCATTCTGAAAATGCCATTACAATAATATGAAATGTGCACAAACAATACTGACAACATGCTGGGTATATAGAGTGAGTTCAATCATTCCTCCATTATACTTTGAGCCATGTAGCTTTGCCCAATTGTTTAGCTATTCCACCTCAAAACGACATCAGTTGTCATGGAAATTTAAAAACAAATTATGACAACTGATAATGTCATTGTGATAATATGACGAGGGTTTAACAAAAAGCCAACTAAACGGGTTCTCACCTTGAAACGATTGTTTTAAACAGTTATTTTTAACCTATTATTATGTTTTTTGGCAATAGAGACCCCCGAACATGCAGTACATTATCTTTAAAATCAATAAGTACAAGGCAGAGCCATGTGTGGGAATTGTGTGGTTAATAATAGTTTACATGTTTTAACTGCTTATAGAATCGCGTACTGAGTCCAATTTCATAGAGTTGCTAAATTAAGCAGAAACTAATGCTTAAAATGTTTATGCTTACAGTAAAAATGAGCAGGATACCAGTGACGTGGTATTCTGGCTTGTAATTTTATTCTGGTAAGCAAATCTTTTTCTGCTGAGCTACTGTTTGTCCCTAAGCAGCTCAGTGAAATTGGGCCCTGGTCTTTCAAATCATTCGGCCATGTTGTTTTGTAAGTTTTCGGGGGGGGGGGTCTGGTGTAAAATTAAAGTTGTATCGTAAAAACAAGCGATATACGACAAAGCGAGGTGTTATAACGTTATTATTTTATGAAAGTTGAAAATGTTAAAACTTGAGTTTCCACATGTTATTGTTAACAAATCTTGTTATTGTTAAATTGTTTACATAAAATGCGTTTACCAAATTCGTAATATTGACCTTAAATTTGATAGAATATATAGAGATTTGCGCAAATCGTAATGTCCAATCTTACCGGATTTTTCCTAGAGTATCAATAATTTTAGTTAGAAACAAAATAACTTGCACGAAATAGAAATAACTTGCACGATTTTGTACGGTAAAATTACCCTATAATCATTTTCCCCTAAAATCAGTTAATTTCAGTCAACTTTATTTATGTCTAAGCATACATTTTCATGCCTAATTGAGTTGTGTTAATTCTGGTATCATATAAAAATTAAGTACAAAATCACACTTCAAATTAAGTTTAATATACTGATATTATTTTTGTATTATTAATTAAGTTTAATTTCAAGTGCAATGAATAAATTTCTACCGAGTAAAATTTACCTCAATCAACCAACCTTGCCCAGATCATTTTATTTATGTGAATGTGTGAATGAAATGTGAGTATTACAAACTTAAATTATTTGCGTTTATTTACAGTGCAAAATCAAGTTAGACACAATAATATAATTGTGTTGAACTAAATTAATCAAAATTCAATTAAAATGAACGAACCCATACTGAGTAAAATCAACGTGAATTAATCAATTGGGATCAGAAGAACTCTCAGTATTTAGTTTATTTTACTTCTAATGAAAAGTAGTGCTCACTTCTAATGTTAAGTTAATTCAACTTGCCGTTTAGTTGAGTAATAACAATTGCATCAAAACTAGTAAATTGGGCTTTGAGACTTTAAGTTTAAAGGACTTGGGAATAAAAGTACCGCCAACTTGTATTCTTTCCTCGTTCGATTTACTCAATTATATCGAGGCAACAAACTTGCCTTAATACAATTAAGTAATTTGAAGAAAACGCGTTTTGAGTTTATTTTACTTGCAATTAAATGTAGCGCCTACTTCTAGCCTCAAGTTATTTTAACTTACCTTAGATTTGAGTAATAGTAAATGAATCGTAATATGTCATCCCAACTCATTTCAAATCAGTAAAGCTAACTTGAAAAAGCGAGGAACTCATAATATTTAAGTAAACTGGACTTTGACATTTTAAGTTTAAATAACTTGAGGAATAAAAGTACCAAGAACTTATATTCTTATCCCGTTCAATTTACTTAATAAAATTGAGGCAACAAACTTGCCTTAATAAAATTAAGTAAGTTGAACAAAACATTTTTTTGAGTGTGTGACTGGCGCAAAAAAAGCCTCTTGAGAATGTAAGGACCCATTTGTTTTTGTATGTCCGATGACGTCATGTTTCAAAATTCGCTCTAAAACAGTATGCAATAAACTGACGGTTTAAACCATTCTCACGTAAGGTTAGAGATGTTTAAGTGTTTCCCTGCTTTCATGAGGACTTTATCTATTGGAAATTGAGTGCATCACAAAACATAAGTTGGCCTTGGAGCCTGTCTTTAATGTTATGTATGTACATGCGTTCGCCCGTACAACAGCGATATTGTGGGTGTGTTTTTAGGTAGGAACTGTACTTGTTATTTGTGTTGCTTCTTCTTCTTTTTGACCATAATTCCGTGTCCAAGGTTTGACTGGCCCAATTATGGGTAATTTTAACATAGATTCCGGGTCATACTGACCCAGAAATGGGTCAGGCCCCATAGGAACCGGATCGATGTCAATTATGACCCGGAAGTTTGTTGGATCGTATAGGCCCTACTTTTGAGACTGTGGGCATTTCGAACAAAAAGGTCTCCATAGAGGAAATCCAAAAATTTGAAAGAACATTGATGTTCTGCAAAAATGCAGGGGATGTTTATTAAAAATATAAAGAAAATTATATTTCTGTCAAAATTCACCCTTCTCTTAACTTGCATAACATGTAAATTGTCCGACCTTTGCTATGTCACATAGGGCCTAATTACTCATTTTTCCAGCGCTTCAAAAGGCAAGTATTTAGTGTCATGATTTTCTTTTGTGGAAAAGTACATTATTTCATTGTTTAAGTTTTTTTTTTTTTTTTTTTTTTTTTTTACACAGATTCCCTCATACAAGCTACTGTGCTTCAGCCAAGTGTGTAGTTAATAGATATCTTACAAATAATTGAATATCCACAATTATACACAATTTCCCGAAATATATATATATAAATATATATCCATTGTAGATATACCCACAATAGATATAAGAGATTATATCGACAAAAAATAAATTCATTGTATTCATTGTTAAAATTCCTCATACATAATATAAAACTTCCCTCCACAAGATTTTATTGAGAATGTGGTTTTTAGTTCCTTCTATAATCAAGCCGACAAGTGAATAACATACAAATAACAACTTAAATTTGTGTGTGATGCAAATTGTGTAGTGCCGGGGTGTATCCGTCAATTTTAATAACGCCCAAATAACAACGATCACGTTTGGAATAAGATGAAAAGCATTTTATCATTATCAGTTCATTAAATACATTTAAAAGCTTACTTGAACAAGAATATTTTGAAGTTCCATTTGAAACTTGGCGAGGATGAAGTAAGACGCTTTTTAGATGGGAACGATTATTTGAGGTGGCTAAAGCAAATCGATTGTTCACCCCATGCGATGATGTGATTGATGCCCAAGCAGTTGGTTTGAAGATCTTACACCACTTCACAAGACTATTACAATTATATGCAATGAATTCCATGGGTTAATAAAGTATAAGTCATTATAAAATCTAAAACGATCAGTCTTTGATGAATCTTTGTTTCAGGAATTGGAATCACAATCCGTAACGAGGCTGATTCCATTGTGATAGCCAGGGTGTTTTCAGACGGACCAGCCTCTAAGAAAGGAACACTTAGACCAGGTATGCTGCACTGGGAACCAGACCTTGGTTTAGACAGATCAGGGCCTAATTGTACACTGCTGCTAAAGCACAACATTAGCTAAGCACAAAGCAACATTGTTACCAGATTAAGGTTACCAGCCGAAATTACAACTTCACACGTACAGTATGTGACTGCACCCTAAATATTCTGGGTCTCAGATCAGAGCTGACCCGGTTTCCTGGTCTCTGTGGCATGACCATTTTTGGGGTCAGGTTGACCCAGAAACTGGTTTTTAAAAAAATGGGAGGCTAACTCAAATTCTGCGTCAATTTGTCCCATTTTCTGGGTTCATTTTGAAACAGATTCCGAGAAATGGGTCCACGCCCCACGAGACCCGGAATCCGGATACATTTTGATCCTGGAGTTTTTAGAGTGTGGTGTCATGTTTAGATTTGCTAAGCAGAACATTTTTAAGTTTAAGTTTAAGTGGAAACTGGGCTGTTAATTTAACCATAAAATAATGCTAAGTACAATGCATTTGCCAAGTACAAATAATAACAATAATCAAATAAACTGACCGGACACCAGTTGGAATAATGTAAACTATATGCCACTGTTGGTAACCAGTTTTTGCTAAACAGTTTATTTTTCTGGGTTTAGAAAAGTACTTACCAGAATGATGAAATTCTGCCAAGTCTTAAACAAAAGTATGTTGGTTAAATTGTCATGATGGCCGTCGATGGATAGAATATTGACTATTATTCTCTTTGATGTTTTGTTTCAAGGGGATGAGATTATCGAAGTGGATGGTAAAACAGTCCGTGGATACAACGCAGAGCGGGTTGCCAGCATGATCAAAGAAATAGCAGATCATGTGTCACTGACTGTGAAGCCAACGTGGGTTGATAGGTACAGGTTCGTTTTGAAAACATTATACTGGCCGAATATTGTGAATACAATCTGTTTTATTAATTACTGCATGATGTGGATTATAACATGCCCGATGTCTGACAGAGGTACACTGCAACAACTGGGGTGATAACAATTGACACCATGGGTGTTGTCACATATAGATACCGAAGAGAGAATCAAAATTAACACCATAGGGTGTTTAATAAACTAACACCAATGTAATTGTTTTGGCAGAAATTAATGTCATTTTAACACCCTATGGTTTACATCTTGATTCTTGTTCGGTATATGTATGTGACAATATCCATGGTTTGAATTCTAACACCCCCGTTGTTTGCAGTGTGGTACTCTCCCCCCCCCCCGAAAAAAAATGTCCCTTTACTCTAACACACTATTCCCTCTTGTACAAAAGTATACCAAAACAATCCTCCACAGAATTTATTGGAATCCCATAGTTACATTACTGGGGGAGTGGGGGGGTCTATGCCATAATATCGAGCACCAAATGATGGGAGTACCGTGGAGACGTTTTGCTACTCCGAGTCAAATTTCACTTTTCACAGCGATGATCGAAAACCAATTGGGAATTAAAGCAACACAATCGGACCAGGTCACGCACACAACACAAAACACCGCTGCACTTTTTCGTTCGTTCGTTCGTTCATTCACACAATTGTACATTCTTTGATTTTGTTGTTCTCCCTTCAAAACGAAACAATCAAAATGTTGATTTCCAATAACTAAATTCATTTCGTTTACAGGTAAACGTTTTTATTTACCTTTTGCCTTGTTTTTTTCTTAAAGGGGGACTAACACATCCGCTGCAGATTTTGCTCTATCCAGACCACTGTGCACAAAGCCCAATAATCTACGAGGTTGGTACAACAAATCCTTAAGAATTAAAGGGTTAAATACCACACGCAGACCTTAGCTTGGTTTGACGGGTTTTTATTTTGGTGACTATTGTTAATTTTTCTGACTCATGTCATATTGACAAGTGAAAACTAGTGTCTAGACATGACGCACTGGAGATTGACACCGTTACACATTGAAGATTCATCCTTAACAGTGCAGTTTTAGGGGAGCGAAGTGCTGTTTACAAAAATAAAACATGTCCATTGAAAAAGTTGAGTCTTTAAAACATAATATATACTCAATCTCCAGCGTTGTACTATACTAGAGTACAGTTTTCATGTTACTCGTACTCGAAACTCGGCTAGCAAAATACTCGTACTCAAAGTCCATACTCGATACTTGACTGATATATAATCAAGGCCCAATTTCATAGAACTGCTTAAGCACAACAACTACCTAAGCACAACCGAATTATGCTTACCAGAAAAAGGTAACCAGCCAAACTACCATGTCGTGTGTACAATTTGTGACTGGTATCCTGCTCATTTCTGCTAAGCAGACAATTTTTAAGCAATTTTTGTTTTGCTTAAACAGCTCTATGAAATTAGGCCCTGTACTAGAAGTCATGTACTGGATACTCGATACTCGAATGAATATCGTAATCGAAATCGTGGTATAAATACCACTTTCCTCCACGCTGTCCAAAACGAGTGTTACTGCAAATAATAAACAAATACAACTCTGGAATAAGTACAATTTAAATTCTCTAAAAATGATGTATTTATGTTTGAAACAAAATTGTCTAAAATGATGTATTAATTAATGTTTGAATTGTTTTTGTTTATCTAAAATGATGTAATAATTTAAACAATACCACAACAAACACAATGTTGTGTACAAATTAGTCATAACAGCACGTTTTATACCTCATTTTGCATATTTTTTGAGTCGGTACTCGGATATCAGAATACTCGTTACTCGCACACTTGTAGCCGTACTCGATGGTCCAAGTACTCGGACTCGAGATCTACTCGGCCACTTTAATACTCGGCACTTCTTGACACTCGACTGAAAAGGACTTAACCTCAACACCGTTATTGTCCTTACACTTCAAATATATCACAATCTTAATTTTATTACAGGGCGAGCACGCCCTCATTCGCTTGCAGATGTCGCCGTGTCAACTGATCCGGAAATGCAGGGTGCCGCCACCGTTGTCAACGACGTCACCGTTTCGATGGACAGAAAAAGGTATCGTCGGGTCCCAGCAGCGAATAATAAGAATAGACAGACTTCAGACAACAGGTTGTCGCTTCCCTGAACATCAGTGACTCGACACAGACAACAGTTGCCTTTAAAATCAATGTTCCCCGGGGAAACATATAGACATTTGTGTTGTTCATACCGTGCTGGTTAGCAACACATTCAATCATGGTGTCAACAGAATTGTGACCAACTTCAACATTTCTGCAAACATTCAATTAAAGGGTCTCTATACTTCTGGTAAAACACAAAACAGAAAAGCTCACAGATTTACATTAAACTTACATGGTTTAAAGATAATGATGATAGAAAGCTTCCCTTGAAATATTACTGGCTGAGGTGCTGTAGTTTTTGAGAAATGAGTAAACAATAAGTTTTGATCTCATGAGTCGAAAACTCGATCTTTGAAAAGAGTGAAAACACTAAAGGTTTTCCCCCATTTTTTTTCTTCTGGTGATTGCAATGACCGATTGAGCTTAAACTTTCCGTTTGTTGTTTCATGTTTATGTTGGGATACACCAAGTGAGGATACTGGTCTTTGAGATTTACCAAAAGTATAAACTCCCTTTAAAAAGAAATACATCATAAGATTGGTTGCTTTGTGTTCCAACAAGTTCAACACTGATTTTTAATATTTATGTAGCAATGTTCCAAACTGTTGTGTCTATGTTGCTTTGCATTTATAATGGCTTCCCATGGTCCAACCTTGGTTGGCAAAAAATCGCCGACGGGCTGTGACATTGCAATAGAAAGGTATAATACGTGAAACTGTTATTTTCGCCAAACAACAAGAGCCTCTCACAAAGTGCATTGTATAGAGTAGCTAATACGAAGGACTTGTTGAGTTAATGCTTGCTTCAAATGCCGTTGACCTAAGAATAATCAGATAGCACCGGGAACTATCAGCAAACGTATAATTTCAACATGTTTTGGTTTGTTGCGATAACAAAGTATGCCTCAGTGTAAATTCTTACTTTATGTGTGTTATACATGATTGGTAAGGATAAAAAACATCATTGTTAAATTTTAGTCTGGAAGCTAACTGATCGTGAAGTTCAAACTAGAACATTTTTTTTCTGTGAAATATTTTTTTTTTCTGAAATGGAGACATACCCAAGTAAACTGTTCCTGACCCCCCCCCCCCACATGAAAACAAAAACAAAAAAACAAAAACAAAAAAACACACGCAACACCTGATATTGATTGTTACAACCAAAATTAAGGTCAATGTGTTTACATGCTGAAAATTGTGTATGGTTTTTCACAATTTTCTCCTGACTCACACAAGGGATTAGCCCAAATTTTCACAGGTTTGTTAATCTAATGTATGGTTGATCACACAATACATGAACACTGTCTGTGACTATTTTTGTCAGCTCTACCAATCCTGTATAATACCTTGAAGTGTACTGCATAATACTGTTAATCATCAAGTTAGTTATTTAGGTATGTGTAGCTATTCTATGGATACGTTTGTCTTATTTGAGCATTGTGAATCACTTTCCAGTATTTTACCTATTGTAACTTTCGCTTTACATAATGATTCTACTGGATAAATTAATAACCACGAACAAGTTCTATACTCGAATCATGCTGTTTTCGTTAACATGACTGAAAACCCATAACTAACCATTTCCAATTGAAACAAAAAACAACGACATCGAATAATTAGATCATTCTTTGCCCTGCTATACAACCCAGAAAAGTTTGCAGACATCCTGCATACACTCGGCTATATTAAGCCAAATCAAACAAAAACACTGTTGATCGTCCTTTTTTTTTTTGGGGGGGGGGAGTCAGTGGGGTGGGATTTTTATTTGTTGTTGACATGGCAAAATATGAAATACAGAATAAAGAAATCATCACATTCCTATAAAAAATAGGGTTTGTGTGATGTTGATGTTTTTAATTGTTTTGTTAAACCCAATTAACTCCTACATGACATTTTCTGTAAACATTTCTAAACAACCTAAAACGCAGTGTAGCCTAAGTTACTGTTTGAAGAATTGTTCTTGTTGTTCCAACATGAATAACATTTCTTCAAACATCTTTTCCAACCTATAGATTTTGAAAAAAAATATATCAGCTGACAAATCTTGGAGCCCAATATGACTAAAAAGATCATTTTAAAGACCGTTTTTATGATAGAACAATAAATTAAATTAAAATGGGGGTCGGGTTGTTGCGTAGGGTCGGGCGGGGACGATCAACATAATAATTTTGTTGTATGTCGCCTTCCACCAATTGTTTATACCGTGCGGTGATCTCAGAACACGATGCGTCATAATCATCCATCATCATTGTTTAGTGTTTTTAAACGGCTGACCTTTAGTTGGGTCAGTTTCAATTAGGGGTCATCCAACTGTTTTAAAGGTAATCATCGGAAAGGAACCTGATGTGTTTCAGTCTGAAAGCCCGCTGCCTATAGAGGAAAATGTTGTTAATTATGTGTCTGTCTCGTGTATTAAAGGGTCTGTGTACGTTTGGTAATGACGCTGAAAATTAATGGCAATAAAAACTAACTTGGCAAGAAGTACAACAGCTTTGGATAGTATAATGCATTTTGAGAAACGTTTCACTTCGAAGTACTGAGGTTATGTTAAAATATATCACTTTCTATCCCCCAACAATTTGAATCTGAGAAGCGTTACTGACAGTACGTTTCCAAAATTGTGTATTCCAATTGCAGATTATTCTTCCTGCGCAGACAAAACAGGTTAGTTTTATGGTAAATATTTACAACTCTATAGGATTGAAACAAACAATGGGTTCCAGTTAACAAACGCATACAATCCCTTTAAGTATGACTTCCGCAAACATTCCCATCTTTGATTTTGTCCGTTGTGTATCAAACCTCCTCCGGTAGCAACTCAGATCTCCTCTAGCCCCCCCCCCCCCCACACACACACACACACCCGCTTACCGAGGACTTCTCTTTGCTCTCCAATTGTTTGGACATAGTTTTGTTTTTTTGCGACGTCCCCATTGGGTTTTTACACGAAAACGAGAAAACGAAGCGAGGACGTCCTCGCTCTGTCAAACACCCGGATCCCTTTTGTTAAAGTCCTAGGTTTGAATGGATAGACACGCTTACACACACCCTTAACCCCAACACGTTTGTCTTCTTTGTATTTGTGCACCCTCTGTTTCTTCTGACTGCAATCTGCTTTTCTCATTTCACTTCTACTTGACTACTTATTTTTCTTTAGTATATACACTCCATCAACTTCCGGGTCACAAATCGGATTCGCAATCTGTGTCAAAACTACCCAGTAATGGGTCTCAAACTGACGCAGCACTCGAGTTAAAATCTTTTTGTGAACCACTTATTGGGTCAACTTCACCCAGAAATGGGTCAGGCTCCCTGGAATCCAGTGTCAACGGGAAATCTGTCCCCCGGAGATTCTGTCCCGATATGGGAAATTAACATGGGCTGAAGGAGGAAGTTTGTGCACGGTTCGTCGTATGGGGGGGGGGGGGGGACACACCAGAATCTCCGGGGTACAAAATCTCCTGCCACACCGGCTCAATTCTGACCGGGATTTGTAAAAGTTGCCTTGTATGTTTAGCGTTGCCATTCAGCGTTTGTAAGAGACTCACTATAGGGTTGAAACTTGAGGCTAATACAAATGGTTTGCATATTATGTCATTTTGGCTGATGGTAAGCAGTTTGCGAGAGCTTATTCCATTTTCTGATTTTTAAAGTTAATACCAATATCAGTCATACATATAAATAATTTGGGTCATAACTAATTCAGTGCCAAATTACAGGAAATTATATACAAGAAAAGCTACGGTAAAAACACGGGAATTGGGAATAAATTGTACTCCTTCTAAATTACTAGTATTCCTAAAAAACAATGCTCCAAAAGTGTCCCTTTAACATAGCAAAACAAATGGGAAAGGAAGCATAATATTCAAAAACATTCCCTTCAAATTAAATTTCCCGAATCAATTGTTTTTAATTGATGGATGTCACACATTAGTCGCCAGTGTGAATCCTTTTTTCCCTAAAGACAGATCCCATCACCTATGTGTCGATAGGAGAGGGAGAAATCAAAATAAACAATTTAATAAAGATCGATATTTCTGCTGCTGAAGTAGAAAGGTTCACGCCGAATTGTACACAAATAGGTTTTGAACATCAATACCGCGTGGTTATTCCACAGAGTGACAGCGGATAAAATTACGTTGGTTCATACTTTAGGTCACACGCATACAAGTTATGTGCAATGCATTGGATTTGACTATTCTGCACAAATCTAAAAACAAAATAATAACAATATTTTCTGTTTGTTCTGTCCATCAGGCATCTCACCTCAAGCCTCGGCTTCTAGATGATGCCTCCATACTTATTTTATTTTCTGCCTTGTAATTAATGCTTCTTTGATTACTTTTTTAAATGAATGCTTTGGCTATGTACTGTTTGGAAATTTCATGAAGTATGGAAATAAATGTGAGTTTGAATTGAATATAGGTTTTCCCAGCCAATTTCAACAATAATGTATTATACAACTAATTTACCTACCTTTGTCGTTTTTGTGTAAACACGTCAATATTAGTCCTTTTAACTACAGATGTGTAATTTTTGAGTCAAATAATAAACCTAAATAATTTTAGAAATTGAAACCAAATTAACAACCGGCTCATTCCATTTCCGTTGAAATTGATTGCTCCGGCTGCATCAGAAAGTACCAGTCAAAAGGAGTAATTCAATGTTGACAGTTTAGCGTTCATTGGTCAAAATAGTGTGATAATTACTCCAAAAAATAATGGCCTTGAAAACGTACTTGAAGTACAGCAGCTGTTGATTTATGTTGAACATTGTTGAGAAACAATTCCCTTCTAAGGAATGCGGTTTTAGAGAGAGGGATTACAAAACATTCAAACACAATTATTAAACTAAATCATTCAAACAAATTCATTCAGACAAAATCATTCAAACAAAATTAATGGCAATAAAAAATTACTTGGTAAGAAGTACAGCAGCTGTTGAATATGTATAATATTTTTAATCTGAGAAACGTTTCTGCATGAAACGTTTCTCAGATTGTGTATTCCTATTACGGATTATTCTCTCTGCGTGGACATAACCGCTCCAGACATTCAGCGATATCTCAAAAACGCTACTACCTTTTGAAATGAAATTTTCACAGGTTAATTTTATTGTATGATTGTCTACATTTTATAAAGGATTAAAACAATCGAACTGTCCCGAAAACCAAAGGTTTACTTTGCCTTCAAGGCTTCTTTTTAATGAACGAATGACAAAACGGATGACGGTGCAGTTAAAAGTCAACAGGAATATACTGACACAAAAGTCAGTGCTGTTTTAATAAAGTTGTGATCTTGTTGGCAAAATGTCCTCATCCCCAATAAAAGTAAATCACTGGAGCCAGGGCCAAATTTCATAGAGCTGTTTAAGCACACAAATCAGGTTAGCACAAACAACGTTTGAAGAAAGAGGTTATCAGCCAAATTAATGTACATATTAAGTGACTGGTTCCCTTCGGCAGACATTTTTGTTAAGAAGTACTTTGTGCTTAAGCAGCTCTCTATGAAATAGGACCCTGATGAATGCGGCCGTGCCCTAGCGCTGTAACCACCGGAGCAATCTTGGCGCAACCTAAGCCCGGTCGGTGAATGATGCATATCCGTTCTTGATTTCCTTCGAAGATGTTTGTAAAACATCACACGTTATAATAACTCACAAGGAGATCGAGACGGTGGTTGTATTGTATGCAGAAGTAAAACCACAGACTAAGGCCGAAAACAGGAACAGAAAAGTTAAAGGTATTATACATGATTGATAAAAACATTGTTTAATTTCAGTCTGTTTTTCTTTGTTCACCCCTTAAAAAACCTACTCAACCCTTGTTGGCAACTGTGCATCATGTGCTCAGGTTATTTATTACCCATCAAAAACAATTCACAGTCGGACAGCATCATTGACTCGTTGAGTAACAGTTAGATTTTAGCGTGTAGTACATTTTTGTTGTGAACCAAATCACTTTTAAATCTCAAAGCATTATATAGAGACCCTTTTGACCCCCCCCAAAAAATCAATTCAAACAAAATCTATTTTAAGATGAGCCCTTATCTATCTCTTTGCAGAGTTTATACAACTATACCTTATTAGTACCAATGCTGAGTAATTGCTGTACACTTCCTATGGGAATTCCAGGAGAGCTGGTCATTGATGGATTTGTTTTAGTGAAACAAAAATCCCAATGGGTAACAAGACATTTGGCATGCTATTTGGCTATAGGTGTAAGTGTGGAACTTTGAATTTGTTAGATAAACAAAACAAATATTGGCGGAGTACCAACTTTTTAATTAAAAACTGACACTCAATGAGTGAGCGATGGCATCATGCAGAGTTCAAGACTCTTCATAAATCGGTTAACATTATACACCACTTTAAAGCTTACATTAGGCTACATTGATATCAAATGTTTTACATCCCACAAGAATTTTGAAAAAAATTGCGGCATTTTTGTTATATTTTTTATATTGTATTTGTTGTATCGGTTACGGGTGACCGATACTGCAATGGGTTGAGTTGAAAGGGTTTTAACCTGTTTAACAATAACAGTGTTGTTCAGAGCTCAGCATTTATTATTTCTCGAAAGAAAACTTTTGTTGTTAATTATTTATATTGTTATTTGTTTTATCAGTCACACAAAATATCCAAACATCACTTGCATTGCTGTCAATATGAGTCAATTTAATTCTTAGTGTATACACTTATTTACAAATTGTATGGTTACTTTGTGTACTTTAATGATATTATATACAAAGATGATTTAAAAAACAGACGGAGAAGTGTTTTAAGTATCGTTAGCATAACTTTACAATGTAAATAGTCTCGTATATTTAAATTACAACAAAAATTCCATAAAAGTTAACACAACAAATGTTTCAGTATTAAAGCATTGTTACCTATGGGTGCTGTCATCTTTGTCTCATTAATGGTACGGTGACCGTACTGTTCTATATTCCGACACCCCTATGTTCCGACAACCCTTATTCCGAAAACCCTCTGCTAGGTTTAGGGTTAGGGTTAGGGTTAGGGTTAGGGTTAGGGTTAGGAATATGCAAATACACTAGGTGTGTCTGAAAGAGGTGTCGGAACACAGGGTGTTGGAACATAGGTGGGCAAGCATTAAGAAGTGTGGACATGAGAACAAAATTGGTCCACATCACAAGGCAGGGTTTTAAAACACTATGTAGACTTACACACGTCCACACAGTGTGTTCACCAGTGTTGAAGAATATGTTTTTTTCTGAAGTGCACAGAACAAAGGAATGTCCACAGAGTGTATGCAACACAGAGCTGTGTGTGTAACCGGTGTAAAATAAAATT
Source organism: Plazaster borealis (assembly GCA_021014325.1). Taxonomy (NCBI): domain Eukaryota; kingdom Metazoa; phylum Echinodermata; class Asteroidea; order Forcipulatida; family Labidiasteridae; genus Plazaster; species Plazaster borealis. The sequence continues at coordinate 19,943,055 of CM037455.1, read as the reverse complement.
GTAATGATATTGTACAATAATTGTGTACTGTCCCTTTCCTTTTTAGTCCAAAGACTATGCTAGTTTGAACGTAACTCTGGGCTGAGGCCTTGACGTAAGACTATTTCACGCTGCCCATTTGCAGATCTCTAATTCGTCAAAGAAACTCACCATAGACCGTGCAAGTCTCGGTGCATTCGAACTTGTTGGGGACCACTTTCAAGGTCTCACGTACATTGCTTTAAATTGCTCGATTCTGTTTCCTTCAAGCGTTAATGGGTCACACTGTTCAAATACGTGCGAGATTTGCACAGTCTATTTTGATAATGTCATAAACGCTACTGTAGGCTTGGCAGTTTCCAACAAGAAACCAATATGTTTATTGCAAGTGGAAATTATAGTATAACGTTTTGATTAAAGTACCATACGCGTTTATGGTAAATACATCAAGGGGATTCTTAACTGGGCACCGTTTGCTAAAATGTACAGCGTAGTGATGACATGCATGCCTGGTTAATGGGCCTTTTTCAAATTCGACTTGGGCTTAGGCTCTGGCTTGGACTTCTTGAATGGTACTTCAACATTAAACGAAGCCAGGAGCCGGAGCCTAAGAATAAGTTGGATAATAGCCCTAGAGTACATTTAATAAGTTGTTCTGCGGAAAACAGGATGGATGTACCAAATGAAAATCAATACAAAAATGAACCATGTATACGTTTAAAACAATTTGGTTCTCGTAATTACACACAATTTGCTGTTCTAGACCTTACATGACGTCATTTGAGCAGGGCGCCCTCGGCTAGAGGTCAACATAAGGTTATTCATTGGGACATCCCGTGCACTCATCTAAGATAGCGGCATGATGACGTCAATGCGAAAGATCTAATAGTAAAGGCAATCATTTTTTTCTGAAAGGCTATTGCGCATAATGATCACATTTACTTACTAAGATTACATCAAGAGTCAAAAATGTTCAAAAGTTAATACACAAATTATGATATTGAATATTAAGTACGGCTCGGATTTTGACACATATATAAAAGTTTAGTTTTGTTTTGTTGTTCACATTACGAATTTACGATCATAAACTGTGTGAATCTTTATTAAAATGTAAAATGCCAACCAACCAACAGCCTCAACTCGACTGATTCATTTCACATAATTTGTGTTATTTTAATATGTCTCCTGAGTCTCAATGGCTTAGTAATATTTGGCTTTCGCTTCACAACGTGTAGTCTTTCTGACCCCATTAAAAACAAACATGTCCCTCGATGGCGTGTTGTGGCCGAGCGGTTAAGAGCACCGGACTCAAGCTCTGGTGTTTCCGATCAGCAGAGTGCGGGTTCGAGTCCCGGTCTTGACACTTATGTGCAAGATACTTTACCATAATTGTTTTCCATCCTTCGGATGGGCCATAAAGCCGCTGGTCCCGTGTACTAACTATGATTGGTGCATGTAAAAGAACCCATAACCCTTATCGTGAGTATAGGGGTTAATCCCGGCGTTTCTGGTTCACACAGCAAGCACCCTTGTTTACAGGTTCCCCAGGCGTGCGAGCTACAGTGAGTTCTCTTATGAGGCATCCTTGGTTTAATTATCAACAATAATGATTTTCGAGTCAAACCCATGCGTACTTACGCAGTACGATTTTGCTCATGTAAATGAGTCGGTACTTATACGGAAGAGGAAGAATTAGAAGAAGATCCTAAAGCGGGTGTACTGACCCTGTTGTGGTTCATATCGACCCAATTTTGGGACTTACTGACCCTATCGTTATAGGATAATGATGATTTGTCGTGAGTCTTAAAGGGACACGTTGCCTTCGGGTTGGGCGCTGTTGGGCGCTTTTGGGCCATAACAAGCGTTTGATGTATAATGAGCACGGTCAGAAAGATGTTTAAAAAGTAGAATATAATTATCCACACAAACGTGCCTTAGAAATGCTTCGCTTTTGCTCACTTTCGCGAAACAAAACGCTCCGCCATTTATGGGAGTCAAGATTTTGACTCCCATAAATGGCGGACAAATTCTATTAGTCTTATTTCCAGTCGCAGCTGTTGAACTACGACCGAGCAATTATTTTATTAAAAATGTTACGATTACCATCTGTTTATTGTATTCCAATAAATATCCAACACCGGGCTGAATCTAGCACAGTATTGGGCCCGATATAGCCAGCCGGCGATTAGAACACATGCAGTACAGGGAGGTGAACCAAATGTGATAGTTTGTCTCCTCCCTGTACTGCATGTGTTCTAATATTCTTAATATGCGGCTGGCCGTTCCGCAAATACGCGGCTGGATATTTCGGACCCAATACTGAGCTAGCTTTAGCTCGGTTTACAAGTTGCGAGCGAGGTAGACAATGAGATTATTACATGTACCCGGTTTTCATCTGACCTTAGAGCAAGGAGATCTGACTGGTTTACCAGGCCACTGACTACGGCACTAGCGTAACGACTGTTCGTCGCTCATTTTGCCCATTACATGGACGGTGGTATTTACGGCTGGAAATCCGTATACGTTTCGCGGGGCAGATCTCGGGGTCAGATGGCAATGTTTTGTTTTTTTAATCACCATTCTCTAATTATAACACATTAAAGGCATGTTATTGCACGAACAACTCTTAATAAGGATATGGAACACTTCCAAACAGCAAAATTTCTTGAGATTTTAAGGCAACGTGTTCCTTTAATACTGACACCATTGTGAATCTGATTGACCCAGTCGTCGGGTCCCATTGACCTCGACGTAGATCTCTATGGCCTTATATTGGGTCCACATCCCGTGACCCCGCACTGGGTCTTAAAGACTCCTCCATTTGTCTCAACGACTCATCGTGTGTCGCACTTATTCAAGTGTTGGTCGGCGTCAGGCAACTAAATGCAAGGGGTGTTGTTAGTGGCAAACCAGGACGGGCTCCACACAAGCAAACGAAACATTCATTGTGTAGTGACAGGAAGGCAGGCAATAATTGGCCTTGAGATGTCATGACGTCATCGGGCAACAAACGGGCTCCAACGCCCTGTTTGGATACCACTTATACAGCACCATGGAAGGAAGCAGCTCGTTATGTAATAACCCTGAAAACAAATACAAAAACAAAGTGGTGTATACATGATTCACCGTTTAGCTTGTTCGTTGTTAAACAAAATTATATTGAAACTTGTGTATACATTGTGATAAGCGCTGTATACTAAGTGCATTCCCATATCCCGTGGGGGAAACAGACAGAATACACATGTGGGATTCGAACCCACGACATCTGTATTCTAGAGCAAATATCTTAAACACTAAACCGCATTAGGGTCCCGGTCACGAGAGGTCCGTTCGAAGCCTAACTAGAGGCCGTTACCACACACATTTTACAGAATCAATTATCGTTCTCCCCCTTCCCACCTTTGATGTTGCGTTTCCAACTTCTTATGGTCAAGTCAGCCCCTTCCCACTACCCCCCCATCTGCTTCATCAATTTTCATCTTGATTTGTCTGAGTGCTTTCTGTATCTCTCTCCTTTATTTATTTCCACTTGACTGCTTCTGATACACCCTGTTCCTGTGCGTTATGTTATCATTTAGCTTTTGAGACTGCTCGGGTCGAAACGTCAGGCCTTTAAATATTGTTTGCACAGACAATTTTAAACAAACTATACATCTGAGCAAAGTAACATATTCAGAGTTCTTCATATTATTTCATAGATTTGTATGCGAACAATGTAAACTTCACAAACGACTCAATGCCAAAAGAACCTTTTTGAAACTACATAATCCAATTTGACACCGGCTTGGATTCCAACAGGGATGTTGAAATCATTGCACTTTCGCCGTGAAGCTTTAAAAGTACAGACGGAGCCTGTGGCGCAGCTCGCCGCAGCCGAATCCGCAGTTTCCGATACGCACGTAGTCAGCTTTGCATGCTCGTCTGGTGACAGATGTTTTTTTTAAATATTAATACATCTAAACCACTCTTTTTTAGTTTTTACACTCATCGTTATTTGTAAAGTTGTTTTATAGGCCTCTATTAATTAAAAAGACTAAAGACCATGTATCAAGGCTGCCACCCACAAGATAACAAAAGTAACATTATAAAGAACGATTAAAGGTGCCAGGATTGGGATTTTTTCTCGATTTGAGACAAAAACTGATATTTAAATTCAAAAAGCTTTTTATTTTATGTTGTTAAAAAGTTTAATTAAAGGCACTGAACACGTTTGGTAATTGTCAAAGACCAGTGTTCTCACTTGGTGTATCCCAACATATGCATAAAATAACAAGCCTGTGACAATTTGGGCTCAATTGGTCATCGAAGTTGCACGAAAAAATGATGAAAGAAAAAACACCATTGTTGTAAAAATTTGTGTGCTTTCAGATAGGAATAAAAACTTTATTTTAGTGAGAAATTACCTCTTTCTCAAAAACTACGTTACTTCAGAAGGAGTCGTTTCCTACAATGTTTTATAGGCCTACTATCAACAGCTCTCCGTTGCTTGTTACCAAGTAAGTTTGTATGCTAATATTTGTTTTGAGTCATTATCAAACGTGTACGATACCTTTAAGGTATTGCACGAAATCAAAATCTGCAAATGATAAGTGGTAGTTAATTACAAACTAACAAATAATTATTGTAGGGATCCCAACATCATCTCACGTCCATCGGCCATGTACAAATAATGTTGCACGTTGCATGTACTTTGCGCATTGTCCGTGGCATATGCGAAAGTTGTTGTATGTCTTTCGTTATGATATAGGCACCATCTGTCAAAATTATAATGCTAAAGTTGAGCAGAGAAAAATTGACTGGAGTGGGATTTGAACCTGCGACCTCCGGATTAACGTGCTGGTGCTCTACCAACCGAGCCATCTAGCCCTAACTTTGGCAGTCTCCCAATTTGAACATTATCCAATAAGATATAAAATAAAAGAACACATTTTGAAAATGTAATCTTTCGGCGAAAATTGGGTCGTGCAACTTTAACCGAGAAAGACCAATATAGGCCGTATATTCAAAAAATGACTTGATTATACATCCCGGACGACTGCAAATCTACATCTGCTGATAGCTGGGCTTAGATCGACAGCACTCAGTGAAATCATGGTGGAATTCACGGAGGCCGTCAAGCATGGTTTAAGGGTGTTACACGTCACCCTGGCCCGGAATTCAGTCAGACCCATGGGACCCGGAAAGACCGGGTCAACTCTGACCGGGGAGTTTTTAGAGTGAAATTGAGTGTTTGTAGGCCTATAAACACATACAGTATATAACAAATCTTGGTTCGAAGAATTGCGAAGAATTCCTTGTGAAAGCACGGTGAAAGAGAAAATAGTACGTGAATTACATGGAAACCCTACGTTCAATGAGATTTCACGGTGGTTTCACGGCAAAGATTTTCATAGTGAGTGATGCAACAATGATGGCTAGCTAGGAATAGACAAGCATAACACTAAAATACCAAACAGAAGCCATGTTGTGCCACACCAGCGTGGACGGCATAAAATGATTTAATTATTGAACAATGATTACCTTTGAAGGCTAGGAGTCACAAAAGGGCGGTTGGTATCCGATAGGGCACTCACATATAAAACGAGGTATCAGAGAACCAACGCCGACTTTACATTCCCCGCCGTTCAAACATGGATTCGGTGAACATGGATTAGGCAGTTCTGTCAATGAAAAAAAATATAATACAATTAATTAAAAAAAAAAAAACTGGTTATTATGTAATGGCCTACTAGTTACTGATCTACTTTAGAATCTTCAGGGTTAGAATTGACCCTTAGCTCGTACCGTGGGGCCTGACCCATTTCTGGATCAGTATGACCCGAAATCTTTGTCAAAATGAACCAGAAATTGATCAAATGACGCACAGTCCGAGTTAAAATCCATGTTTTTGTTGTTACCAGTTTACAAGTCAGCGTGGCCCGGAATTTGGTCAGACCCATGGGACCCAGAAAGACCTGGTCATCTCTGACCGGGAAGTTTTTAGCGTGAAATTGAGCACCGGTGAATTATGTGTGTGTAGGCCGACACATACAGTATAGAACAAATCTTGGTTCGAAGTATTGCGAAGAAATCCTTGTTATCTTTTATTTCAAACCAATGTGACCTTCGGAAATATCCAGTGAAATTGATCAACGAATTATTTTATTTATTATTATTATTTTGTTTGTTTTACCAAAATGTTTATTAGCGAGGGATCCTTACCGTAAGCGCAACTCTGCCCGCCGTATCCTACGGGGCACCGGCATTGGATCGCCCCGTTAAGCTCCAGACAAACTCCGCCATTCTCACACGGTGACGGCTGACAGCCAGGTGGATCTAACGATTAATAATAACATAAGTATTACAACGGGTACTTCACTAGAAGGTTTTTGAATCATCCTATAAATTAGTCGCACTTTAGGCAGTGATTTCTGGGTGTGGAAAAATGCAAACCACACTACCTTTTAGTGTGGCTGTCAAAATGTTACCTTCAAAACATAAACAAGGCATTTTCATTTTAATGTTCATTATCATTGTTTGAGCTTGGACCTGGGCTCAATTTTATTGAGCTGCTTATGCACAAACCAAATAAGCTAAGCACAACAAAAGTATGCTTACCAGTCGAAATACCAGTGCACAATTCCATAGACATACTTCAACACCAAAAGTAGCTATAAGCACAAAACATTTGTTACCTACCAGATTAAGGCTACCAACGGAATACCTTTCCACATGTACCAATTGTGGCTGGTAACCTGCTTATTTTGCTTAGCAGAAAAATTATTAAGCAGTATTTGCTGATTAAGCAGCTCTATGCAATTGGGCCCTGATTGTTAAGCTTCAGAACTTGTGTCCAGGACCTAGTTTCACAGAGATGCTTAAGCAGAAATTATTGCTTAGTTTTGTTTTGCTAAGCAGAAATTAGCAGGATACCAGTCAAAGATAGTACCTGTGAAATGGCATTTTGGCTGGTAACCTTATTCTGGTAAGCATAATTATGTTGTGCTTAGCTACTTGTATGCAATAAAAACAGCTGTGGGATCGGGTCCAGAGCCCAATTTCAGAGCTGCTTAAGCACAAAAGTAGCTAAGCACAGCAACCTTATGCTTACCATTGTAAGGTTATCAGCCAAAATACCATGTAAAATGTACAATTGTTTAGTTGTATCCTGCAAGTTTGTGCTGAGCCGAAAGCTATTAAGCAATATTTTCTGCTTAAGCAGCTCAATGAAATTGGGCCCTGGGGTTAGCGTATGTTGGTGTTTTGGGCGCCAACGACAATGGAGTGAGCTGCTGGCAGACAATGCAGTCAATAATAACGTTATCGATTGTAGAATACTACAAACCTGAACATGATCAACCTACCATTTAACGAGGCACCCTCCTGTGAAGATTTGAAGCACACACTCTCTTCCATCGACTCCGGAAGCGAATAACAAAAATTGCCGAATACTTCGAACTCCTGCAGTAACTGCTGGGGCAGGTTGGCGAGGCACGAATCGTGGACGTCCCTGCACACAGACCGGCACGGTAGGTGGAAGTCCAGTATCGATACCTGGTCCGAGTCCGTGCACATGGGATTGAAAATCGTGCAGAGGACCCGCTGGGCGTCCGGGTGGCAGGCAGGGGTCAGGAACTGGTAGGACAGATCGAAGAAAGCAAGGAGTTCGTCGGCGTCACCGGCCAGTTGGAAGGGGTTGGGGGAAATGGTCTTGTTGTATGGAACGAAAGGTCTGCACTGCAGGATTGGTATGTCAATACACTCTGCAAGGGAAAACAGACAAGATTAAATATTTCAAGCTTGACAACATAGGCCAACATAAAAATGTCCGGGTAAGAATTAACCAGGATTCCGGATTAACAGGGGGCCTGACCCATTTGGCCGGGAAACTGTGCCCAATTTCATAGAGCTGCTTAAGCACAAAAAGTAGCTAAGCACAACAAAATTATGCTTACCATAATAAGGTTACCAGCCAAAATACCATCTCACATGTACTATATGTGGCTGGTATCGTGCTTATTTTAGCTAAAGCAGAAATTGTTTAAGCAGTATTTTCTGCGTAAAGGCAGCTCTATGAAATTGGGTCCTGGATTGTTACCTGCAAACTGCGTCAGTTTGACCCATTTCTGGGTCATATTATGCCCAATCGACGGTTTGAGAGGCTTAAGCAAGCACACATCTTTGGTTAACTCAGCAAACAATCTTACTTAGAAAAACCAGGAAACCGGCAAAAACGACAGGTGCTGTATTACCTTTGACTAGGCCCTTAATGTTTGCTTAGTAGGCATATATTTTCCCCAGCCGATTTCAGTAAAAACCAAATTATTCAGTTTCATTAACACGTATTCAAATGCACGCATGTTTCCTTAATTCAATCAAACTAGGGTTTCTTTTCAGCTACTATTGCATTCAATTTCGTTTTCTTGCACACGTGATTTCGTTCTTTTCATTCAGGCTCGTTTCATACTTTATATTTCATTTATAATATTCAAGATTATGAATTTCTACTGCCTATTTACAACACTGATGAAATTGAATGATTGACCAGCTTCTTGCTGTTGGCTTTCGCGAAATTGAATAATCTTTGTGACCTAATGAATTTGAATGATCTTACTTAATTAACCAGTGAATGCTAAGCCGTTAAAATTTAATTACTCTTTATGACTGTTGAATGGGATGGTGTAACGGAGCAATCATTTTCAAGCGAACTTGAATGAGCCGGATGTTAAAATGAATGATTTTTTTTATTTAAAGGCAGTGGACACTATTGGTAATTACCCAAAATAATTATTGGCACAAAACCTTGCTTGATGACGAGTAATGGGGAGAGGTTGATGGTATAAAACATTATGAGAAACGGCTCCCTCTGAAGTGCCATAGTTTTCGAGAAAGAAGTAATTTTCCACGAATTTGATTTCGAGACCTCAAGTTTAGAACTTGAGGTCTCGAAATCAACCATCTAAACGCACAAAACTTCCGTGTTGCAAGGGTTGTTTTTCTTTCATTATTATCTCGCAACTTCGATGACCGATTGAGCTCAAATTTTCACAGGTTTGTTACTTTATGCATATGTTGAGATACACTAAATGTGAAGGCTAGTCTTTGACAATTACCAATAGTGTTCACTGCCTTTAATGTTTTTAAATTGCCGGGAAAACCTAGAATATAGACTTAGTGTTTGCACAATTTCCGGCAGCTTTGTGGGCAAATGGTTTTGGGCGTCAACTCGCTACTATTTCTTAGATGTTCAGATTTACGTAAATGCAACTGCCACTTTTCATTGAGTGATATCATACTCTTCTACGTTCAAGCGTTGTGTTTGTGATTTGCATCAATCTCAGCGACAAGCACCCCATGCATGACTTAAAATTCTTCAACGCGATACTTATTACAGGCGATACTTATTACAGGTTAGACTTGTGGACAAGTCGTTAAATGTCTGTCGTGGTGATAGCTAAAAGGCTCTCTCGCAAGTATCTCACGAGATGCGGAGCAGCAGTCTCATGAGATAGTTGTCTTGGTGCAATACCTTATTTTTTTGATTTGTCAAATAAAAATCCCACGAGAGGGCGCTATCATATCCACGAATTGCTCTCACACACGAACATAGTTGCGAGAGAGCCGTTCACCACGACAACAAACATTTAACGACTTGTCCACAAGTCTAATTACAGGTAAATTAATGTTGCTGCCGCTGACGTGACCAGTCACGCAAGATGTCAACGTTGTAAGACCAAGTTATAGCCCATAACTAAAACATGTAGTAACTAGTCAAAATTGTAGCGAATAAGATACCAGTGAGAAAATTAGCTGTTGCAACCTGATGACCAACTACCTATGACATAAATGCACACAGAATGTTAATGGCCTCTTATTTCAACCCCAGCAGAGTCTTTCACAAAGGCTGAACAAACTTTGAGAAAGATTCTGCTAGGGTAAAAACGTGAGGACATTTAACAATAATTTTAATAATATTATAATATGGCCTGGCTGCATTTTACTACACTTTACAACGCTCTGATATCATGTGACATGCGAAGAGTGTCTGCCTTTTAGCAACAGCCCCCTTCCCTACTCTTTCCCGGTGGTTGACAAATGAGCTAACCACTCTAAGTAGTTGAGAAGGCAAGCTTGTATTGACGTTTTGTCGGATTATGTTTCTTCACTCGAAGCTAGACTTGTCTTGCACATGAACGAACACACCTGCCTCTAAGCCAGCATTAGACCACTTGTCTTTGTTTTAACACGATGGATCATGACAAATAATGCCTCGAAGCGTCTACGTTTCTATGGGAACTAAATATAATGGATTATGGTATAGTGACAGCGGTCACAATAATCGTAATAGACTCGCCAAGTCTTTCCGGTAATCCTCAATATGGAGCTTTCTAGGGCCAAGATACCTTTCTAAAGGCTACTTTGTCAACACATTGCCACACAACCAAACCACAACTTCCTTACATGAAATAACAGCTACTACAATCAATGAAGAAACAAAAACGGAAGGATAAGCTGACAAAAACGCACATAAAGTGTACAGAACAAAAATGAATAGGCCCTAAAACAAATACATGAACGTCGAAATAACAGCAGAACTACCCAATCATTGTAACCATACATGAACAAAAACACGAGAACATTTTTTGGTAAATCTGAAGAAATCCCCCCACCAAAAAAAAAAAAAAAAAAAGTATCCGGAAGCGTACGTTTTCAAAATAACTAATGGAGCCTGATACTCAGCTGTGGTTTCGAAAGAGGGCCTGTAAACTGGAAAAACTGAGGTGTTAAAATTGACACCATGGGTGTTGTCACATAGATACCGAACAAAGAATCAAAATTTACACCGTGTTGAAATAACACTAATTTCTGCCAACACGATTACATGGGTGCTATTTTAACCCCCCATGGTGTTAATTTTGATTCTCTCTTGGGTTTGTCCATATACGACAACACCCATGGTATCAATTTTAACACCTCAGTTTTTGCAGTGTACTTCTAAAACAAAATGGAAAGTATTCGGGAAAGGACTGAGTACACACTGACTTATCCTATTTTATTTACGGGCAATCATTTAAATAATCGTTGAACAAAATGATACATACGGCTTTCGCAGTTGGTTCCGTAGTACTGTCCCGGACATGCGCACTGATAGGACGAGATGGCGGTGTGGGAGACGCACGTGCCGCCATGTAGGCACGGACTACTATCGCATGCTGCAATAACAATGTGGAGTATGACGTTTTAGGTTTGTATACAGGAAGGGTTGAATAAAGCGATGGTATCCAACAACAAGTAAAAACCATAAATAATAATAACTAAATGCAAACACAAATTATACGAGCTTGTTGAACAAAGAGGTACACTCTAAAAACTTTCGGTCAGAATTGACCTGGATCCGGGTCCGGCCGTATAACCTTCCGCATTTATTGGTCAGTTGACCCGGAATCACTTTCCAAATGACTCATAAATTGTTCAAACTGACACATAATCCGGGTCAAAATCCAATTTTGTTTCGACCAGTTTCCGGCTCAACCTGACCCAGAAATAGGGTCAGTCCCCCTGGGAACCGGAATCCGGGTCCATTCTGAACCAGGAATTGTTAGATTGTATCATCACTATACGTCAAGTGTTTTAATTAAAACAACATAACAAGAAACACAAGTAGTACGCGGGCAGAGGCTATAGACAAGATAAGCAGAGCTCCCAGCAGGTCCAATGGGGCATGAACCAGGCTAACCCGGAGGCTAAACAATGAGTTTAACTTGGATACTGCGTCAGTTGGACCCATTCCTGGTTCATCTCGACACAGATTCCAGGTCATTCTGACCCCTAAATGGGTCAAACCCCACGGGACCCGGAATCTGGGTCAATTCCGACCCGGGATTTTTTGTGAGTAGCAGCCAAGAGTCACTGGGTTTGGTTTCATGACCAAAGCTGTAGACTACATTTTAAACTAAGGCCAGAAATGTGCGGATGTTTATACATACGTGGTATCTGGTTTTCACAATTGAGACCTCCGTAATTAGGTGGGCAGATGCAGGTGTAATAATCTTCATCGCTGACACTACCAGAGGCACACAGTCCACCATGTTGACAAGGGCTGCTACCGCACGGGTTGCTCAAGACGGCTGCGGGAGAGAAGAGACAGACGGGAATAGCCAATTGAAACATGATACTTCGAGAGGTATGCTTGAGATGCAGATTGGAGTATTTTTGTTTATTATCTTCTTCATTCGGCTTTCATTAGGGTTTGTTTGAAGTTGATGTTGATGACGTGGCTTGTCGGGCTTGGAGCACGACTTTATCTCTGAACTTGGCGTCTGCAAAATGTATTCGCCATCTGGTACATTGAAGGTTTACGGAGTTGATGAACATCACTGATGAAGGAATTCAGTCCTTCAGATGCCGCGTGCATGAAAACCTTCTCAACTAAATCAGCAGTTTACCACATCTTTGTTTCATTTATACTTGCAACGGGTAAATTTTTCACTTTGGGGGTAATATATATATAGCAACTTATCTTGAAGTTGTTTACAAAAATGTTAAAATCATGCTATATGTCTTCATACAATATTGCTAGAGGAACAAAGTAAGAATCGGGTGCACTTTAAAACATATTGTCAACAGTCTTTTGATTTACACCTTTTTGTTAGCAAAACAATTTGTACTCCAAACTATTATTGCATCATAATACCAAAGAAAAATACGCGCACCTTTTTATGTACAATGTATACTTCATTATTGGGAAAGATGACACAAACAAGAGTTTATTTGTGGTTCGAGTGGTAATAATTTAAGTGAGTGGATAGATTTGTTTATCCCTTGTTCCTCAAACCCGGCCAAAAAGAGGAGGGGATAGCTTGTTGTAGCTCATCCCTTGTTCCTCAAACCCATCCGAAAAGAGGAGGGGATACATTTTTGTTTCCTTTGCTGCTCGAAACCCAGCCGAAAGGAGGAGGAGATAGAATGTTGCATCCCTTATTCATCAAGCCTAGCCGAAAAGAGGAGGGGATAGATTGTTGTATCTCATCCCTTGTTCCTCAAACCCATCCGGAAAGAGGAGGGGATACAATTTTGTTTCCTTTGCTGCTCGAAACCCAGCCGAAAGGAGGAGGAGATAGAATGTCGCATCCCTTGTTCCTCAAACCTATAGCCGAAAAGTGGAAGGGGTAATTTTTGGTATCCGTTGCTGCTCAAACCAAGCGAACAAAGAGGAGGGGATATCCCTTGAACCTCAAACCCGACAAAATGTGCGATATATTGCTAACAAATAACCGTAGAATTTATTTAAACAAAAACAAATTGTTAGCCTAGAAAAATTAGATTGTGTCGAAAAATCTGGAACATGTTTTTCACAATTTGGAGGAGAAAATAGTAAAACAAAAAAATGGTTGCTTTAAAATCCTGTTAAGATAGCAATTATCGGACTACTTACAAATAAATGTATGTTATTATGGTATTTTCCCGGTAAATGTTAAGCAAAATAAATTCAGTTTCATTAACAAGCATTCAAATTCACGCATGTGTCCCTAATTCATTCAAACTAGGGTTTTCTTTTTAGCTGATATTGCATTCAATTTTGGTTTCGTGCACATAATATGATTTCGTTCTTCTCATTCAGCTTCGTAAGACTACATTTTCACAATTCTTCAGTTGACTGTGTACTACCTAATTACCATTGATGAAATTGAATGGTTGACACCCTCTTGCTGTTGGCTTTGTGGAAATTGAATGATCTTTGCGACCTAATGAATTTGAATGATCTTTTTTGTCCAGTGAATGCTTAACTGTTGAAATTGTATTTCTCATTGTGACTGTTGGGTGCTGAAGCAGCGGAGAGAGCGTTCATTTGCAAACGAAATATAATGAGCCGGGTGTAAAATTGAATGAGTTGATGTTGAAATCGTCTGGGAAAACCCAATTTTTAATATGGTTTTCAAAAAGAGAGAACAATGTACCCACGTTGCCAAAACAAAGACAGGTGATTGAACTAAACTTGTACAAATCAATGTATCACTAAACGGCCACCTGGTGAAACAATTGTTTGTTGTTTGTCTGATTCGACGATGTGTCGTCAAAACGGTGTTTACTTCATTGATTTTCGGAAAAGTTCATTCATTCGAGCTTTTCTGGTAATTAATTACCAACAAACTAACATGTGGAAAATCAATTAAAACCGGTGCCCCAATACGAGTATAACTGTTATGCTTTATAAATAATATCATCTTAATGTAAATGACATGATATCGTTTTGCTAGTATCAAATAAAACAAGTTTTATATAGTATAACCTTTTTTGTTTATTACTTGATATTTATAAAGAAGAAACAAAAAAGTGAAAATAACTCTGTTCAAATCAGCAGTGTTTCCCAAAAAGTAACTAAGTATTATTGGGTTTTGAAAAAGCATTTTACCATAGTAAACAGAGTGAAACAAATACAATAACATTTTTTTAAAAACAATGACCTTTTAATGACCTTTTAGTCCTTTTAATCTCAAAGGCTAAATGACAACACAACACAACACACATAAACAGGTATAAGTGTAGTAAGTAACTATCCGTTGCGTATTCCATACACACTCTAAAAAACACCCGGGTAATTGACCCGGATCCAGGTCTCGTGGGGCGAACAAGTTTCTGGGTCATTATGACCCGGAATCTGCGTCAAAATGACCCAGAAATGGGTATGGCTGACGAAGAATCCGAGTTAAAATTCCATGTTCAACCATTTTCCGGGTCAGCCTGACCCGAAAATAGGTCAGGCCCACTGGGACCCGGCATACGGGTCAATTCTGACCCGGGAGGTTTTAGAGTGTACTCCCTTCGTCAAAACGATTTCCAAATACCACAGTTTCAACGATAACTGTTCTGAAATCTTCAAAAAAGGGATGTATACGTTTACCATTTTCACAGTATGTGCCACCCCATCCGGAAGTGCAGGCGCAATTGAAGAAGTACGTATCACCGTAACACGTGCCGCCATGTTGACATGGCGTCGTCTCACAAAGTGGTGTTTGGGCTGTAAATAGTTAGATATTCAAATTAGTTCAGATGCTTTTGATTGGCAAATAAAAGTTGTTGTGATTGCAATTTCCTACATTAACCCCCACCAACCCCACCCCCCATAAACAATTATAATAAATAAATAACATAAATAAATACATAACAATAGGTTTTCCCGGCCAATTTCCGCAAAAATGCATTCAACTTCAATAACACGTTTTCATGCACACATGATTTCGTTTTTCTCATTGAGATTCGTCTCAGTCATTATATTTCATTTATAGGCATTCAATACTACACTTTGACATTTTTAAATCGAATTTATACAACCTATTTACAATTGATGAAATCAAATTAAGACTCATCGAAGCACCCGTTAATTTGTTGCTCGCTTGCGTTTTCTTTTTCGCTTATGGGTAATGAATCTCAACTTGTGCGTGTTCAAATTAAACATAAGTTATGGCTCCCCTACATCAAAATGCGACAATAATTACTCAGCTGCAATGTACAACAGAAACATAATGTTTACTTAGCAAGTTTACAACAAAACCATTTTATCAAAAGCAGAATAGATTTACAAATTTAGCTTGTGATTTTGCTCCTGGGATCGATTTCACAAAGCACTAAGATTAATCTCAAGATGAGTTGTCAGTATCACCATAGTGATTTGTTTTGTGACATCACACTTTGCTTAGCAATTAAGATTAATATACATATTAAGATCAATCGTAGCTCTTTGTGAAACTGAGCGCTGGACTAAGAGTACAATAAATGCTGCTATGAACTTAATCAAACTATCAATAAAGGTCACCCAGACACAAAATCGGCACAATCTCCTGTAGCCCTCACCCTGGGTGGCCTTTTAGCTTCGTCTTAAGCTATGGTTTTTTTCGGTTTTTTTTCATTTTAAATTACATTAACAAAATAAATACATTGCAATGGCACCAACATGTGCTTTAAGTTGTTGCTAAGCCAACTATGACATCAAAAATAAAGATTTTTTTTTTCTCGGAAAAAGCAAACGAAATGATGGGCAAAGATAGTGCAATTTGGGTATGAACAAAAGCTGGTGATAAGTGAGGTATGTACAGGGTATATAGGTGAATTGTGCAAGTGTTTTTAACGAGCATGGTAGTGTTCGGGTGAGGGAAGGTAGCCACAATAAGTTGTTTTGTTTGTGAGGTTTTGCGAAAATGAAAAAAGACAATTGTGTAGTCAAAGATTAATGAAGTCATTCACATAAAAGCTATGCACAAAAACATAAATGTGATAGATGAACACGTGCATCTTATGAATGTATTAAGAAGATTTGCATACTAATACAATGCAAAGTGTGCCAACAATGAACGACGTTTGACGTGAACAAATTAGGATGACGTCACAACTACCGGGGCCTTACTTGTTTCACAACTCTGCCCTGTGTAGCCTGGTGCGCAAGTACACTCGTAATAGTACTGCCCACCGCGGCAAGTGCCGTTATGTTGGCAGGGGTGGGCGTCGCACAGTGTCTGTGGATCTAGAGTAAAGTCTTTAGTTTACTATACCGAAAAATGCTACTATTCTTGCAAACAATAAATCTACCAAGCGTGAGGTTTGACGACTTTTGGACGTTGGTCCCGTAAACGCAAAATATGGCCTCATGATGGACACGGCAATTATTTACTACACTCTAAAAAACTCCCGGGTCGGAATCGACCAGGATTCCGGGTCCAGGCTGGGGAGCCTGACCCATATCCAGGTTAACCTGACCCGGCAAGTAGCCTGCGTCAGTTTGACCCATTGATGGGTTATTTTGCAACAGGTTCCGGGTTATACTGACCCAGATGTTGGTCAGGCCCCCACGGAACCCGGATCCAGGTCAATTCTGACGCAGAAGTTTGATATACAATCTCTTTCTGCAATGCTAAATTCACTTCTGAGAAGAAGAAAAAAACAAGCACAGCAGTCGTGAGTATGTGCAGATCAACAAACAGATTAATAATTAAAGGGATAAACAATGTTAGTAATGATAACATTCAAGTAAAGAATAACAAATACAAAAATCATTTCGAGACTTTCATCTGCGTCAAACGAGGTAAGCGTCCTCATTATTAGTAATAGTTTAATGTATTATGACAACATAATAGACTGTGCAAGTCTCGCGCGTATTCAAACACTTGGACCCGTTTAAGTGCGCGAGTTTGTGTCCCTCACAAACAATAATGGATGAACGTGGGACCAAAGTGGTCTCAAACATGTTCGAGTACGTGCGATACTTGAACGGTCTTCATGGGTCCAGGGCTCCCCTTCACATAGCACTAAGATTCATATTAAGATTAAGATGAGTTGTCAGTATTACCATGGTAATTTGTATTGTGTCATCGTACTCTGCTCAGCGAGTAGGCCTAAGATTGATACAAATCTTACAAGCAATCTTAGCTCAGAAATGCCCACAGAGCGATATGTGAGTGTACACACCATTGCGTATTTAGGTTTGTAACTTCAAAACGGTAAATGAACGGTTTCATCACTTTGTAAAAACCCACGCCTCATTTCCGAAGATGCAAATTTTGATTTGTCACTTCGTAAAAAGCAAAAAACTAAAAATGAGAAATAATATCATATTTTATTCTAATAAGTGTAGCTTAATTACAACAATATTACGTATTAGATCCTGGGACTTGGTGAAAATGTTTACAGCATTAAATACATCAATAACTACAGGAAACAAATTGCAAAATTGTATGATTTTTGTAACATTGTCACTTCGTGAAAACGACGACACTTTTGTTCCCTTGGGTCATCGAGATTGGTCTGGAGGCTTAATTTCGTTATCCCATAGATTTATATACCATTCCTGTTGCAATATTACTCCCTTATGACCTAAACATACATGTATTGACATTCTTTGGAATACAAAAACCCTGACATTGTCTTCTTTTTTCAATAATTATGTAGCGAGTGTACTGCAATTGGTGTTTATCGTCCAAGCGCCCTCTGTTGACCAACTTTGACCAGCGTGTCAGTGACCTCGTTGAGTGCACGGATACACGGGGTCAGCTGTGTAATATCAGGCAAAAGTGTCGCCAGGTTAGGGCGTCTTCTCTTTTTAGTATATCATCGCTAAGCTGGAGAGTCATGTCTACTATTGGTGCAGATTCTGTTATTTTTTGTAATCATTATCAGTATCACTTAGAGAAAATACGGGTGGTAATTCACAAGAGACTAACTGAACAAAGGGGTTGCAAATCTACCCAGGCATAAATAGAATGGTACATAGAAAAGGCGTGGCACAGCAAATTAGCGGCTTGTTGTTTGTTCCATGTGATAAACTGTCCAGTCCATATTGTGGTCTAATCAATGTGGCAAAATTTCCTCGTGCAAATTCTTGTTAAGCTATACATTTTGATTACTTTATCACGAGAATATCAGGAAATCTGCCGCCCTCTATAGATAACTGAATAAATTAGGTCACATACAAGGATATTGACACTTATTCAATATTCGTAATTTTCGGAGTAAATTTACAAAAATAGAAAGTATAGAATGACCAAACACTCAGTTGTGCTAGCTGAATTAAAATAAATCAAACCACAATTTATAAACTTCAAGGAGTAATAATCGTTTTATATCGTCATTATAACATCCTGTTTTTGTTTCCATGGCTTTTATTGTTGTCTTTCTTTCTCTTAATTATTGTCTAGCCACATTTTGCATTAAGTGGTGTTTGAAGCTTTGCATGGTGTGGATAATAGGGAGTAACTAGACTAGTAAACCTACGGGTATAATCATGTATAAACCCTCTTTTGTTTGGGGGTGTGGCGGCTCTATAGAAGAGCCGTTGTGGCCTCAACGGCTGTTTTCAGAGCCAATACCTCCCACAGAGATATATTCATGGTTTTACCCGCAATCTTATACTAGTTATGGTTACTTCATATCATTTGCATTCTTCACATGGGATTTGAAAAACAAGAAGTGGTGCTTGTCAGTAGATAGGTGATGCTTGGCAGCATAAGGGAATTGATAATAAGATGCGGCTTGCACGGAACTACAAAGGAGTGGGTGTTCCATAACAGCCTGGGGAAATGCCACCTTTTGAGGCTACTGATTGACGTCAATGTACCAAGACAATGATCACAAGGAACTAAAGTAAAGGCTAGTGCTAAGAATAGGTGGCACACGATAACACAATGGCGAGAAAAGCACGAGTCACCGCTCTCTATTTAAAGGTATTATACAGGATTGGTAAGGATACAAAAACATCATCGTACATTTTCAAAAAAATAGTAATGGCCTGACGTTTCGACCCTAGCAGAGTCTTTCTTGAAGGCTACAGATAATGATTCTGCTAGGGTAGAAACGTCAGGCCATTAACTATGTTTCGCATTAAAGGTCCTTTTGGTTGGTTAGCATTTTGCAACAGCTAATTAATTTCCTCTTGTTTAATTTTAGTCTAAAAGCTTACTGATTGTAAAATTTATACTAGAATCATGTTTTTCTTTGATTATTTCCATCTGAAATGAAGTCATATTCAAGAAAAACTGAATCTGAAAACCTAAAAACCTAAACAAAAAAAACCGTAACAACAGCTGATTTCGGTTGTTACAATAAGGAAAATATGTTTACATGCTGAACATTGTGCATGGTTTTCACTATTTTCTCACGACTCACACAACTGATTAAGCCCAAATGTTAACAGTTTTGTTATTAATGGTTGATCACACAAAACATGAACACTGCCTGCCGCTATTTTTTCAGCTATACCAATCCCGTGTAATACCTTTAGAAACACACTGTCTCACCTTCAAAGCTGCTACAACTGAAGTACATTTCTGTTGATACGGTAACGGCTTTAGAGTGTGTTACAATTTGGACCCTTGTTAAGAACCTGTATAATCATGTATAAACCCTCTTTTGTTTGGGGGTGTGGCGGCTCTATAGAAGAGCCGTTGTGGCCTCAACGGCTGTTTTCAGAGCCAATACCTCCCACAGAGATATATTCACGGTTTTACCCGCAATCTTATACTAGTTATGGTTACTTCATATCATTTGCATTCTTCACATGGGATTTTAAAAACAAGAAGTGGTGCTTGTCAGTAGATAGGTGATGCTTGGCAGCATAAGGGAATTGATAATAAGATGCGGCTTGCACGGAACTACAAAGGAGTGGGTGTTCCATAACAGCCTGGGGAAATGCCACCTTTTGAGGCTACTGATTGACGTCAATGTACCAAGACAATGATCACAAGGAACTAAAGTAAAGGCTAGTGCTAAGAATAGGTGGCACACGATAACACAATGGCGAGAAAAGCACGAGTCACCGCTCTCTATTTAAAGGTATTATACAGGATTGGTAAGGATACAAAAACATCATCGTCCATTTTCAAAAAAATAGTAATGGCCTGACGTTTCGACCCTAGCAGAGTCTTTCTTGAAGGCTACAGATAATGACTCTGCTAGGGTCGAAACGTCAGGCCATTAACTATGTTTCGCATTAAAGGTCCTTTTGGTTGGTTAGCATTTTGCAACAGCTAATTATATTTCCTCTTGTTTAATTTTAGTCCGAAAGCTTACTGATTGTAAAATTTATACTAGAATCATGTTTTTCTTTGATTATTTCCATCTGAAATGAAGTCATATTCGAGAAAAACTGAATCTGAAAACCTAAAAACCTAAAAAAAAAAAACCGTAACAACAGCTGATTTCGGTTGTTACAATAAGGAAAATATGTTTACATGCTGAACATTGTGCATGGTTTTCACTATTTTCTCACGACTCACACAACTGATTAAGCCCAAATGTTAACAGTTTTGTTATTAATGGTTGATCACACAAAACATGAACACTGCCTGCCGCTATTTTTTCAGCTCTACCAATCCCGTGTAATACCTTTAGAAACACACTGTCTCACCTTCAAAGCTGCTACAACTGAAGTACATTTCTGTTGATACGGTAACGGCTTTAGAGTGTGTTACAAATTGGACCATTGTGTCCCTGGTTAAGAACTCTGTGGGGCACTAACGTTTTCAAATAATAAACCGCAGGGAAGAACCTCCATGCGTATGATTGTGTTCATTATCCCCCAGTTATGCTCCCATATTGTTCCCCATTATATGATATACCAAGGGCACAGCAAATCAAAGGGTGAACCTACATGATTATGGTCATACTATAATCGTTTGGATTTGTGCCATGACACCCTGCATCAACAAAGGCACAATCTCCGTGCTTGTTGTAATTCCACGGCACCTACGTATTCTGAAACCTAAATATAACTCGGACAACATTAGGTATCGATGCTACAGCGATAGTAATTAAGATGATCTTTTAACAAAGGGGAACAACAGTGTTCATTATAAACAGGCATGATATTAATGCGGTCCTTGGAAAAAGTACGAAGCATGACCTACAGGTACACATGGTGTAGGCTTTAGAAGACTGTTCAGGCTATTTTTATATATTCTTTCCAAAGGCAAACAATCGGAAACCAGACTAGAGTAGGACAAATACCATGCCTGTAAAAAGTAATTGCACTGAAAGGAAGTTTCATCGCATTTTAGGTCATTTGAACATAACACAATTACTTTACAAGCATCTAAAGAAGAACTTTCTAAAATGTGGCACCCAATACGGGGATTACGTTTTATGGGCCCATTAGGGTGTTGTCCACGTTTACATGCGGGCTGATTCTAAGCACTTCAACGAATCAAGAACTTCCCGTTGTGTTTATGTAAGGTGACGAGTGTCTTGTACCAAAATAATTGCAGCACATCAAGGAAGAATTCAGTGTGAGCATTTTGACAGATGAATCTTAGAGCTTCGTGACATGTTTGCTTGTGATGATAGCTTCCTTTCGTGAATTAAAAAGTGGCAATGGATAATTATCTGTTCATTTAATATCTATCTACCCTTTCTGGTTATTATTATTCTTAATAACGACATGAATGTAATATAAAGTTACCGTTATCAAGATCACATTCTGCACTTTTATTGTCAGGATAAATAATTATTTTACAAATGTCACTTTGTTCTTGTTCCTTTTTCAATATTACGAAAAGAATAATACAAAAATGCGTATATTATTGATTTCAAAATCTGACTCTACATCACTTTGCTCTTTTCACGATGAAAGAAAATTTACATTTCGCGACTAACCTTAATTACAGAACGAACTACAATACTATCAAGAAATCCATCTGAATGTTCGCATGATTTTAATTGGTGAAAACACGGTGTGTGAGTTTCTTGCGAGATCGTAGATAGACAGACAGAAACCCAAGATTCAAATGGTTATTGAAAAGACAAAGTATGTGTTATAAACAACAGCTAATTTTACTATAATATCTAAAATTGATATAAGTTTTTAATCTAAACAAACGATAATTATACAGAACATACGCATAGTTAATCCCTGTTCAACGTTGAGTAAATCGATAATACGTTTTGCCCTACAATTCTACATTTGGTTGTGGTTATTAAGATCAATAATATAAATATTTCATTGTTTTCCTGAACCAGAACTATACAGTTAAAATGACGCATGGAATCCGGTGGACGTACCTGTAGCGCAATAAACTTCATGAATTTTGTTACGACCTAGAGTGAGTTGGTCTTTTATTCTATAGCCAAGATTAAATTATTTTACCGAGACACAAAGTAATGTCTACGTATACTTTACTGCACTTTGCGTATAGATGCATAAATAAATGCTCTTAGTAGGGCCTATCTCCCTGTTGAAAATTTACATCCAAGTAAAATTATTACTAACTTGCAAAAAAAAAAAAAAAAAAAAAAAAAAATGCACTCGTTGTTGCTGTTGTTGATACAAATTTCGGAAAAGAAAAGCAATTATCTCATTGAACAATCGTTGTTGATATTATTCCATTTGATATCAGACAACTTCGGGCATGAAATGCATCTACAGATGATTAACGATTGGTGCAGTATGGTACTGAAACAATTATCAGAATAATGTGGTTTGTGTTATACTACACAGCCCTGCTGACGCAACGCAAACGTGTTTGTGGAGCATTTTGAACATTATGAGGTTTTCCGGTCCTATATGGGTTTTTTTGCTTGCCCTTCAACCAAAAAACTCTCTATGATGCGTTTAACATTATACCATCAAATGGATTTCGTTGTCATAATATTATAATATCATCACATGACTTCCGTTCACATGGCTACACTGTACAAACTGGGGTGTTAAAATTTACACCATGATGTGCTGTCAAATATAGATACCGAAGAGAAAATCAAAATTGACATCATAGGGTAGTAAAATAACACCAATGCTAATTACATTGGTGTTGTTTCGACAGAAATTAGTGTTATTTTAACATGATGTAAATTTTGATTTGTGTTTTGTATCTATATTTGACAACACTTATGGTGTCAATTTTAACACCCCAGTTTTTGCAAGGTAGCCTATATGTATGATTTCACTCTACCCTCTATAATTATGTTAATCAAAAAGTGGATTTCATACATTTTAAAGAGTCGGACTTCACAACAAATAGAAAATGATACAAAGAGAGGAAAATTATCAAAATATTTACAAATAAATAAAAGATTCTTTGGCAAAATATTTAAAAACAAAAGTGTTCGAGAAAATTTTACGAAATCACAGCATATTGGAACTTTACAATCATGGGTGTAAATAGGTCTATACATGAGGAGTAAGACTACGGTCTATACATGCAGACTCTATAGGTGTGGATTGGGGCCTTCATTTCCACCAGTGTCCCACGTGACCCGTCATCAAGACGAAGCAACCTTTTTGCGTAGAATAAGACACCATCAACAAAACGTCCAGGTCAGAATAGACCTTATGCACATGACGTCATTTGAGTAGGGCGCCCTCGCCTAGCGGTCAAAATGAGGTTGTTCATTGACCAATCCTGTGCGCTGCGCGTACAAATCTGCGCGTTTCCATTGTTTCATCATCAGTTTCATCATCAGTTTAGATGGCGGCTGGATGACGTCAATGCATAAGGTCTATTGACCCGGATTCCGGGTCCGATGGGGCCAGACACCTGGGTCATTATGAAACGGAATGTGTGTCAAAATGACCCGAAACTGTGTCAAATGGACGCAGAATCCGAGTCAAAATCTCATTTGTTAACTTGTTTCCGGGTCCGCCTGATCCAGAAATTGGTCAAGCCCCCTGGGACCTGGGACCCGGAATCCGGATCAATTCTGACTAGGGAGTTTGTTTTTAGCGTTTTACTGTAAAGTTCCATTCTTTGATGAGATTAAAATTAAAAAGTAAATAACCCGTCGATTACTCTGTTGTATGCAGAAATTTAATCATAAATTGTAAAAATGCATATTTGAAAGTTCACACTGTTTCCTCCATCGGAGATCTCCATGGCACTGCCAGGAGCACCTCCTATAACAAATCAAATAATTTGATATCAAGGTAGAGAGAAAAGGATAAATCACGAGAAATACTAACGGTTTTGGCAGGTGTTGCCGTCAAATTCCTCGGGGCATTTGCAAACGAAGTACGGCGGTGTTTCTGGCTCGGGGAGACACGTACCGCCGTTTAAACACGGGATGCCATCACAGGCCTCTGCAAGGAGATAAGATATGAAAATTTTCCACTTTAAGACAATAATTTATTACTGTTGACACAACTTGCGAAGACAGAGTGGTGCGGCATCACTGTTAACGTTTCTCGCCTGACAGGTGATTCTGGACGACTGTTTATGCAATGACTGAAATGCAAAACTAATTATACATGAAGTTTGCATTGTTTTGAATTGCGAGTCAGTTTAGTGGGTTATCGACTTCCGAAAAAAGGGACACTAATGAGCAATTAAAGCAAAAGGTATTATGTAAATCGTTAATTAACAGATAATGTTAATTCAAATGTTTTGTGATTCATTTATGCAATTAGTGTAAGCCTAAATTAGTTTAATTGAATGTTGATGAAATAATAGCTGGTTTTATTGCGTTAGGAAACCCAAATTGTAAAATGTTAATTAACATAATGTTAAATCAAATGTTTTGCGATTAATGTATGCAATTAGTAAGAACCTAAGTTGGTTTAATTGATATTTGATGAAATAATAGCTGGTTGTATTGCGTTAGGAAACCCAAATTGGTTTGAAACAAATTGAGATTATAAACAAAAAGTTACAACAGTTTCAAGGGAGATGCAACGGTTCACTATTAATAATTATGTACATGCAAACTCAAATAATACACGTATCGACTGTTTTGTCAAAATATGTTAATTTGTAAGAATGAGTTTACTCAGATGTCAGTTAGTTAGCAGGATATCTGCGTCTCGAAGATCACTATAATGTAAAAAACATGGCGCATTTCAAGTCTCCATGTTTTTTTTTTTTTTTTTCTCCGTTTATTGCCATCAATCATTCTCTATTTACAACAGAAGGTACAAAAACATACGGAAAGGTACAAGCACACATGCAAATGTTGAACATTTGAAAACGAAAATAACTTAGAAGGAAATACAAATAAAAATGGTGGACAATTTAAAATAATAAAAACAGAACAAAAACTAACTGTAAATTACTCATTTCAAACAGAAGACTATTTAAGCTTGTCGTTTTCGAGAGAGCACAAAGCACTGTTTTTAGCATAGGTTTGGTGAAAAGTTTCTCATAAGATGGACAGTGTAATCTTATCATTTTATAAATCGCTACTTCTCACAGCATTGAACTATACCAGCTATGTGTGTTATTTGAAGCAGTAAATCCTTCAGGTTTGATAACACATTATTTATTTAAAGCTCTTAGTTAATACAACTGTCCCATGAAATGATTCATGTCGACCTACCCTTTTCAATAGTTTGGGGCGTTGATACTGCTGTAATCGATGCACTTGGATCCACCGTTCTCGTGACAGGCGGCAAAGTGATTGGTCCGAAGCTCAAACTGGCTGTTAGTATTCAAATGTAAAGGAAGACGGGAAAAGAACAACTTGTAAATGCGGACCCCATTTAATAAATCTATTTTAAATCTGTTTCAATAAACCTTTTTTTTAACAGAAAGCAAAGCAATGCTGGATGAATTCCTTCCGAGGAAAAGTCAGCGTAACCAGTTCCAACACTTCTCGTGACATTGTATTTTGCAGTGTTGTAGTCAAGTACGTTTCAGTCGAGTGTCAATGGCCATTGAGTACGAGTTGGTGTCCGAGTACCGAGTGTTCTGAGTACCGAGTCCAACGGCCGAGTACAAAGTACTTGGATCTCTGCGTACGAGTATGAGTACGGTAAGGAGAACTTTATAATAAAAGTGCTGCAAAGTGAAGTATAACAACATTGATTTTGTCCACTGATTTCTTTACGTCAATGTATGCCTCTTACGACAACAATCTTTTAAAAACATGAATACATCTGTTCATAAACAACTTTATTTTTACTTTTTTTCCAAAGCTGTATTCATCTATTGCTTGCATTAACGCACGGATTGGAAAGTGGAAAAGAAAGTGGTATTGTTATGGACGGTTTTGCTGCCCCGTCCAAGTAATCGTCAACTCAGCAAAATAACGCAAATGTAAGAAAATGCCCTTTGGAAAAACTGACCTTTTGTTAAACACAACACAGACAACAAAATCTTAAATAGCTTTGGGTTGGACGCTGGACAACTTGCGGGCGCACCCGAAAGACACAAACCAGAGCCGTATATTGAGAGAGTTGCGACAAATTAGAAGCCATTTTGTCTCAAAAAAATGCATTGGCGAATACAGGGTGCCAGACTAGTCTGCCCATTGGGTTGTGCTGCATTTGGAACAAAATGGCGTCCAGCAACCACGTGACCGGAGAAAGCTGGTCCCTCCATGTCGCAACTCTCTCAATATACGGCTCTGACACAGACCACGAGTCGACGGCGCTCGTACATTGTATACCATGGGTATTACTGGGTATTACATAATAACCACGGAGGTATGTCCATCTCCATACAATTATCAGGTGTATACCGATACAATGGAAAGCTAAATGTGAAATGGCTATAATACACAAAAGAAATAGGTCAGGGGCCGATTTCACAAAGAGAGACATAGTCTTATCTGAAGTTAGGACCAGTAACTTGTCTTAAATTAGGACTAGTCCTACCTCTTGGCATTGCCTAGGACTAGTCCTAAGTTAGGAAGAGTTTTGTGAAATCGACCCCAGGATGCCGAAGCGTCATCACAGTATTTTGACCACGAATACTTAAAATCGGAGTCCGACTACATTTTCAGTCGAGTATCGAGTACATGACATAAGGTTGGTTGTCAGTTCAAGGACTTCCAGTGGGCGGGGGGGGGGGGGTATTTGTCTAGCCGAGTAAGAGCTCTATTACATTTGCCCTTTGAATTACAACACTTGCTGACCGTGTCGTTGTGGTCAACATTGTTATACCTGCACTAAACTTAAGGATTATTTTAACAATTTTGGGTTGAACATAGACAAATTGACTAGAGCGAAACTTTGACCTGAAACCTCCGGATTAACATGCCGGTGCTCTACCAACTAAGCTACCCAGCCTTAAAGTTGGCAGTCTCCCTGTTTTGTCAATATCGTTGTCCGGGGATGCCAGTCAGAGGCCATTCAACCTGTAACTGTCGTATAGACAGGAATCACACCCACGTTTACGATACAACCTGGGAAGCGGCAGCAGAAGATCACCTTAAGGGGATGCGACTTGTTATTTCAATAATAATACACAATATTAAGCACACCAAATGAAATTAAATGATAGACCTACCCGAATCGAACGAGAGGCTAAATTCAATAATGCTGAAATCGCCCAGTTTATCTCCATCGATGGCCTTGACTAGATGTACGTACGCTTCGTTATACTCCAAAGCAGATACCTCCTTTGTCTTAGATGTCTTTATATCGAATAAGACGTGTGGAATTTCAAGATTGATGGAGAAGTAAACAATTACACTTCCCCTCCTAGAAGGATGGATGATTGGGAAATCGGTGTTAACTTTATTACTTTGTACATTTGGTGCTCGATATGTGGCATTGTTTCTTCAATGTGTTCTGGGAATCTCAGGAATTACAATATCATTTTAGATTACACTATAAAATAAAATAAAAATAGGAAACAATTGACATGGATCCGGGTCATTTCTGGGTCAGTATGATCCAGAAATTAAATGACGCAGAAACGGGTTATAATTCCATTTTAACCACTTTCCGGATCAGCCTGACGTGAAGGTGGGTCAAGCCCACTGGGACCCGGAATGCGGGTCAAGTCTGATCCGGGAGTTTTTCAGAGTGTATACATAATAAAGTACATGTTCAAGTATTATTAAAAGGATATATATATAGATATATATATATAAATATATATATATATATATATATATATATATATAAATATATATATAATACATATATATATATATATATATATATATATATATATATATACATATATATATATATATATATATATATATATATATATATATATATATATATATATATATATATATATATATATATATATGATTTTGGGTTGAACAAAGAAAAATTGACTAGAGTGGGATTTGAACCAACGACCTCCGGTTTAACGTGCCTTTACCAATTGAGGTGTTTTTCTTTGTTTTGTGTGTATATATATATATATATATATATATATAAAAGAAAAACACCTCAATTTAAAGGCATTGTATAAGTTTGGTAATTGGAACCCACTGTTTGTTTCAACCCTATATAGTTGTAGATATATACCATAAAATTAACCTGTGAAAATGTCCATAAAATTAACCTGTGAAAATTTCATTTCAAAAGATGGTCACGTTTTTTGAGATATTGCCGAAAATCTGGAACGGTTATGTCCATGCAGGAAGAATAATCTGCAATTGGAATACACAATCTGAGAAACGTTACTGCAGTAACGCTTCTCAGATATAAATTTTGGGGGATAAAAAGTGAAAGGCCTATATTCTTCTATAACCGCAGTAGGCCTACTTCGAAGTGAAAAGTTTTTCAAAATGCATTACACTATCCAAAGCTGCTGTACTTCTTACCAAGTAAGTTTTAATTGCCATTAATTGTCAGAGTCATTACCAAACGTATATAGACCCTTTACAAATATGTCTAATAAAATGGGTAACAAGAAATGTGGAATAGTTACTTGATTTCCGTGACGCTCGTTCTGACGTAAATGTTTTTGAATAAGCTTTTGTTGTAGACTCGGTCCATCTTCAAATAAATAAATAAACACATATAAACTCAGCATTAGAAATTATGACATCTGTGTGAGTTAGAGAAAACAGGCGTTGAATATCACAATGGTTTCTTATAAGTTTGCTTTAAAGGTATTATACGGGATTGGTAGAGCCGACAAAATAGTCTCAGACAGTGTCCATGTTTTGTGTGGTCAACCATATACATGAAATAACAACCCTGGTAAAAAATTAGGGCTTAATTTGTTGTGGAGTCAGGAGAAACTAGCGTACAAACAGGTACAATTTTCAGCATGTAAACATTATTATTTTCATTTTATTTTTTTTAGGTTTTCGAATGCAGTTTTCACGAATATAGGCCTATGTCTTCATTTCAGAGGAAAACATTTCACAGATAAAATATGGTTGATTTACTTGATATTAAGAACAACAGTTATAAACTTCATTATCAGTAAGCTTTCAGACTCAAATTAAACAATGATGTTTATTTTCCTCACCAAATCTGTATAATACTACATTAAAGGTATAACATAGGCCTTGCTTTTGTGACGTTACAGCCGCGAGTAAAAGTACCGGTGGCCATCATTTCCACAACATCTAAATTCATCAATACAATGATACTGTAAATGTACGCATGCCACTGACGAATCATTTGTGCCACCCAAAACAAAAAAAGTACATAGGCCTAATAATCGTCATGCAAAAAAGGTTCAACTGTTTTATTAAAAAAGGGTCGATTTGAGCCAACCCAGTTGTAAATTTTGGGATATTCTAGGCCGCCCAAACAAAATGGTGGTCAGTGTTTGTAACACAAAGGGCAACAGCCAGCAGAGACATGTAAATATGCCTTTTTTATGTTCATTAACAGTCCGTAATTATTGTAATATGCAAATCGTTGCGGTACCTGCTGGGATACGGGATTCAAATTGCCTCTGTATATGCTACAGGTCAAGCTCGGTGGTCTAGTGGTAATGCATCTGCTCTAGAATGGCAAATGCCTTGGGTTCGAATCCCACCCGAGTAATTTGCCCGTGGATTATGTTCACAGAACTAGGGTAAGCTGAGTACACAGTGCTTATAACACACATCAGTGTATGAGTAAAACACAGTCCGTATTCATTCCCTAAAGAAAGCGGCAGTGCTTGATCAAACGGACAGTCACCTCACAGATTGCAGTTCTCTAATAACTATTGCAAAAATAAATCAATTTGAGTATTCTCTAAGTGAACGATCCGATGGAAATTCGATTTTAATTAACCCTGTAAAGACTGTAATTACGACACAAAATCCACTATGAGAGGGTAAGTACACACGGATGGTATGCAGAGCCTCTGCAATATTCTACAGCGTGAAAGCTTGTGTAATAAGGTTTACATTAAAGAGGTGCTCAAATGTCGAATTCAGTTTTGTGATGCACTAATATCCAATAGATAGAGTCCTTATGAAAGTGTGGGAACAAATGCAAGTTCCTCAGTCTTTAATGTGTATGTTATAATATTTATTGCCATTACAATCAAACACACAGAGAAGAGAGAGAAAATTAAAAAGTAAACTGATTACAAAGCCAAAGATAGCCACAACAAGCTGTTTAAATATGGCTTATTTCCATCGGGGTCCTTAACAACACAAACACAAACTCATACAAAAGAGTAAAACATTGCAAAGGAACTAGCGAAGAATAATGAAAATAAACTGTTAACAATTAGATTGAGAGGAGAGATGTTGTTTCAATGCCCTTTTAAATTGACAATAATTATTAAACAACTTGATTCTATTCCCCCCCCCCCACAAACTTTCATCTATTGGACAATGAGTGCATCACAAAACTAAATTCGACATTGGAGCCCCTCTTTAATGTTAAACCTTATTACACAAGCTTTCACGTTGCAGAATATTGAAGAAAGTAGATTCCATTAGTATACCAAATGTATTTCACTCTGTCTCTTTTATTATTGCAACAATACAATTGGTGGAACTATACCCCTAGTAGAATAACTATGCATATCTGAAACCTTACTGAATTGTTGACATAGGTAGTCTGGTGCCATTTCATGGACATGATGATAAACAACGTTCAGCTTAAGCTGGGTAATACGATCATTAACGCTTTAAGGCAGGGTGTACTTTTGGTAATTGTCAAAGACCAGTATCCTCACTTGGTGTATCCCAACATATGCAACAAAATAACAAACCTGTGAAAATTTTGCTCAATTGGTCGTCGAAGTTCTAAGAAAATAATGAATGAAAAATACAACCTTGTTGCACAAAATCGTGCGCTTTCAGATGCCAGACCTGAAGCCTTTCTCAGATTCAATTTGTGCGCGTGAAAAATTTGCTCTTTCTCTAAAACTACGTTAATTTAATTCAAAGGGGGTTGTTTGTAACAATGTTTTGTAATATCAACAGCTCCCAGTGCTCTTTAGGTTTTTATTGTCATTATTTATTTGTGTAATTACCAAGGGTATACCATCCCTTTAATTAACACGCCAAGTTTTTTAATGCGGTAATACACATCCTGTAAGTAGGATATTGGAGAGGCCCCGTGCAGTACATAAATCTACCCGTGTGTTGTACTGACCCTCTCGTCGTGCATGAATCTGTCTGGTAATTACAGTCTTCATATGGTTAATTAAAATCAAAATCTCACGGAGCACCTCTTTAAAAATAAAACAATTAAACAAATACTCACTGCATCAACAAGCTCCTGTTCAAACGTGGCGAATTCACTGGACTTTTTATCCGCGTATTTTACGTGATAATCGCGGTTTGAAATGTGAAGATTCCCGAGTATGGTCACAGCCTCTGTGATGTGAGGGGATTTTAAAAAAAATTAAAAGGGAGCAAGATTTAACGAATTATTTACTGAGATACTTTGGGTCTCATGGCCGAGCAGTCTGGGGCGGTGGACTCAAGTTCTGTAATTTTTAGAATCCTGACAAGGTCAGTCGCGACAATTGTGTCATTGAGCAAGGCGTTTTATCATAATTTGCTTCTCTCCACCCAGGAGTATAATTGGGTATAACTAGGGGAATCATGAGCTGGAAATTATTAAACAATTGTAATTCAGGAAAAGCACAAATCCAATTAAACCAATTAATACGATTAAACTATCTGGACGTTTCTACTGTTCTTGACACATCACATTATTATGATAAGTTCTATCATTATATAGTTCTGGTAATGAAACTAGGGATACCTCATAATTGAACTTAATCACTGTTGCTCACAAGCCTGAAGTAACCTGTAAGAAAGGGTGTGAAACAGTCTCCCACGATGTTCTGGGTTCTTGTACGTGCACTACCAATCCTAGTACACGGGACATACGGCCTTATGTCCCATCCGAAGGACAAATCAAGTATGGTAAAGTGTCTTGCTCAAGGACACAAGTGTCGCGACTGGGACTCGAACTCACAGTCTACTGATCAGAAACACCAGAGCTTGAGTCCGGTGCACTTAACCGCTCGGCCACGGCACGCCACGACAGCATAAAAAGAAACAGAGGAAGGGGTGACCACCTATGACCTGTATATACTTGATTAGGCAATACATTGGGTTTAACAACATCAAGGAGATTCAAGTGGTAGAGAATAGAGTCGGCTGATGGAAGACCATCATTGATCAGGATCTGAGAATGATCAGATCAAAGTATGTAAGTATACATCTTCTTGATATTATTTTAGCTATCTTGAAGAAACTTAAACTTGCCCAGATTCCTCCAACTTCTCTCGTATTCCGAATACATTATTCGTAATGATTTTCTGTGTCCCATTTGTTACTGTATATTTTGCCAAATCAATGTTTACTTAGTGCCGAAATAAGTATTTCACAAAACAAAGTTGTTTTTAGATGTCATCTTACCTTGGGCTGTATCTTCCTCTTTGTCTCCTGCAAATTGAAACATTAAATCAAATCACAGTTATTCAACAGGTGCAGTAGACCAATACTTTTCATAACAAGACAAATATATATTTTAATCAACATTGAAACATAACATCATGCAGGCATGCCCTGTTTCGATATCCAGTCCACCTTAATATCAACAACGTGTGTGTGTGTTAAAGACCTACTTGACCGAAAACGGCAATAAGTGATTTGAGTTCAAATGAGATTACACAGATTTTAATATTGTGTACAAAACAATCATTTTAAACACCCTTCTCCGGTGCTTTTCAGAAAGATTCGCGAAAAGCCTTGAAACGTCATCACTCATGTTACGTCATAATGTGGCAGCTACGTTTTGTATAGCCGCTTTGTTGCAGCATGGATGTATACAAAAGCAACATCCCAGACATGACGTCAAAGTATTATCATTCCGATGCACGCCGTCAACGGCAGAAGTATTTCTAGTTTTTCAAAACCTGGAGGTTAGGGCCTGATTTTTTGATCGATAATTACGAAAAATTCAGAAGTGTACAAATATCAAAATTGAATTTAACTGATAAACAAACACATTGTAAACAAGATTTCGCTCAAGTAGCTGTTTAAGAGATGTTTTAAGTTGTGTACGGCTTGAGTAAAAACAATCTATACAATTCAAGGTGTGAGACAGTACAATTATGGTGAATCTCTTTTGGGAGGAGTGTTGGCTCGGAAAACAGCCGGAAACCAAGAACTTTGTTCTCCCATTGTTTGGACATTGAATTGTACACAACACGTAATCGAAGCGAGGACGTCCTCGCTCTGTCAAAACACCCGGAGCTCTTATGTTAAAGTCGCTGGTTTCAATGTGTAGATCCCCTCACACCCACACACACTTGAATACAAACACACCCCTTGTCTTCATACGATATTATTTATGTTTTATAATGATGGTGCGGATAAAAGATAAATATATCTCACATGTGACATTTTAACTCGCCAGCTTTGGTTCCAACTTATTCAAAATTCACCTGACCTTTTCGTCAGGTACTCTACACTCGACACCGCATCGGCTGTTTCAAATTGCATGAATAGTTACCCGACTAGTCCACTAGCATTGGGTTACGTATTATACATGCGTAACATAGACTGGTTCCGGTCGCCACTTAACACGCGTGCCGTGGGCGATGCATGACAGCTTATTACGACGTCTTTGATGAATTAAAAAGAGCAAGCTCTTGACAGTTACATATTTTGTCTTTAGGGTTTTTTTTGTCTAGGGCGATATCTCAAGATACGTTGAGGCGTATAAGTCTTACAAAATGCTAATACTTGTCAGGTATGCATGTATGTATACCTATGAGCGACTCCTTACTGTAGTGGCAGCCCTTTTAGTAGAGTGTGACATTTAAATACGTATGGCCAGTGGCTAAACAATTTGAATTATGTCTGTCACGTTCATAAAGAACTAAAATAATCACACGATGCACTCTAATAAATTCCAGGGTCAGAACTGATCCGGATTCCGGGTCTCGTTGGGGCCTGACCCATTTCTTGGTCAGGCTGACGCGGAAACTGGTTTAAACACAATGGGATTTTAACTCGGATTCTGCGGTAGTTTGACCCATTTACGGGTCATGATTACACAGATTCCGGGTTATATTGACCCAGAATTGGGTCAGGCCCCACGACACGGAATCCGGGTCAATTCTGAGTCTGACCCGGGAGTTATTTGAGTGCGGGACACAGCGCTCATTTTGCGTTCTCCAATGTTCCCTGGGCCACAGATACGAGGAAATTAAATTTTACAGAATAATGCAAAGTTTCGTGTAATCAGAAGTAATGGCTATTCCAGCGAATTCTAGATCATGCATGCATTTTTTGCAAAGAAATTGTAATTTATTTTAATAAATAAATGTTATAAGTTATTTGTTGATTGGGAACAAGTTGCCCTTTTTATTTAAACGAGTTAGTCCTTCTCAAGCTGTGCAGTTAGTGACAAAGAAACCTACACAATTGTCATGATGCATGCAACTTGAATTACCGCAGCTCGAATACTGCGTAGCACCGGCTTGTGGATCAAACGGCTTCTTGCTGGTAACGATTTTATTTTTCCAATAATGCAACATTAATGATGATTGGTTGATTGTAACTAGTTGCCGTTGAAGGACACCATATCCAATGGAATTGACTGTTTCATAGCATGTGTTAGAGGTCAGAATAAGCGTTGACGTCGTGGGTATACACAACGCACCACAATTGAGCGCTTCTCAAGCACTATGGTCATAGATTCATTTTTGTAAACGTAATGCTGATTTATTAGCAAAATTTTCAAGAAACATACAAATTAAGTCACATGTGAAAGTTTCAGTTGAATACAGTGTCTACTTGCTGAGAAAACAGCAACAAACTTACAAGTTATGTTCACAAGAACGTCGAATCCATGCACGTTTAGCGAGGTGACAGTCGTGGGTACCAACTGCATCTCTGGCCGCAGCATTCGCGAACGGAAACCAACCCTCAGATATCTGATGAACGATTCATGCATGAATCATTTCTCAAATTAAAATGGTTTGGGGATGAACAGTTATTCAAACCATCTTCGAATGGAATCCTTTCGAAAAACTGTTTATACTATCAACAGCTGCAGTGCTTCTCACCAAGTAAGTTTTTATGGTAATTAATTTGTTGAGTATTTACCAATATTTCTTTAAATAATGGCCTCACCTGTGAGAATAACCGCTAATGCTACAGCCACGCCCACTATGGCCAAGAGTAGAAGACTGACGAGAACGAAAGGCTTCATCCTATGGTGCGTCCGCCTCTCACTCCGTACATCGGAAAACCCATCAAAGGATGGATTCTCCATCATCATGGTCACCTATGGAAACAAGGTCAAAGGTCATCCAGTATGTTTTTAAAAGATGTTAAAGGGGCACATCGCCTTCAAATCTTTAAACATGTTACTGTTTTTGATAATTCCTTATCTGTGATATGAGTTGTTCATGCACTGAAACACCTACAGTGTGTTATTATTAGGCTAAGTGAGTAGTGATTCAAAAACATAAATTTGCTTCTGGAAATACAACCAGCAGAACACACATTTTGTGGAGTCAACAATTTGGTGCCACACAAACAAAGCGGACAGTGTTCCGTACTTCTGTCATGAAATTACAACAACAAAAAAATCAAAAAAAAAATCAAAAAAAAATCAAGGGATATTCTGAGTCATTATCTTCTACTTTTATAATATCTTTGCAGTGATATTAATTTCTTAACAAACGCTTTTTATAGCCCAAGGCGCCCAAAATAAAGACGACTGACTACAGCGATGTTTAACCTTTAGTTTATAATAAGTGCTTTGCTTAAAGGGATTTTATACGTTTGGTATTTGGAACCAACTGTTTGTTTCAATCCTACAGAGTTGTACCATAAAACTAACATGTGAACATTTCATTTCAAAAGGTTGTATAATTTTTGAGATATTGCCGACAATCTGGAGCGGTTGTGTTCACGCAGGACAATAATCTGCAATTGGAATACACAATCTGAGAAACGTTACTGCAGTAACGCTTCTCAGATTCAAATTTTGGGCGATAAAAAGTGATATATTTTTCCATAACCGCATTACTTTGAAGTGAAAAGTTTTTCAAAATGCATTATACTATATCCAAAGCTGCTGTACTTCTTACCAAGTAAGTTTGTATTGCCATTATTTTCAGAGTCATTACCAAACGTATACAGACCCTTTAAATAAAGGCAACATCGGTATCAAATCTACGGGGCATTGAACTCAAAACCTGGAGCTCTTTTGTTTCTCTTTGAGGATTTACTGACGGCAGATGTGAGCCAAACTCTCAGAGGGATTTTTGTCTGCATAATCCAATCTTGTGTTTGTTCGTATTTGTCTCGTCTGATCAGAAAGCTCGTCTCAAAATATCTGCAACATCGTGGGTGCGATTCATAATAGCTTCTCGGAACTGAGCACTAAGTGTGTGGATGACGTCAGGGTTTATGGGTCTATATACTATTAGGTTTCGTGTTTGTCTCGAAGGTGTTTACGCAAAATAACTGAGATTTTGAATATTGATAAATAACAAGCGATTTTCAAGACCAATTTAGATCACTGTGTGGCACATAAATGTGCCCGAACCTAAGTGAACCCAAACCTTAATAACCGAACCTGTAGCCCGAACTTTAATGTAGCCAAGCAGTTTGTAGCACGAACCTAAAATGTGTTGCCACCCTAATGTAGTCCTAACCTTAATGAAGCCCGAAACTGTAGTCCGAACCCAAATGTAGTCTAAACCTTACTAATAGCCCAAAACTGTAGACCGAACCTAAATGTAGCACGAACCCAAACATAGCTCAAAACTGTAGCCCGAACCTGCATGTAGTCCTAATTAATGTAGCACACAACTATAACCCGAACCTATGAGACACAAACCTAATTGTAGCTCGAACTGTTCATGTGGCACGAACCTAAATGTGGCACCAACCGTTAAATGTAGCCCAAACCTTGCATTTAAATGGAATAAGAGGTTGGGGCAACATATAGGCACAAGTTTGGGAACAAAAATGTCGAGACTGGCAATATTTAGCTGCTGCAGAGATCAAACAAATCATGTGAAGTAATTCTGCGGTATTATGTGAGAATGTGATCATTACTGTCCTGTTTATGAGCTTTAATCAATTTTAGACATGCGGTTTTTTTTCTTCATTTTTATATTTCTAAAGAGTGGACAATAAAGATTTGAATATTTCCCTTTCATCTTGCACTCAACGGAATGATTGGTTTAAGATAAAGGCATTCAATCAGATCCGATATTCTTTTTATTTTTCTTCGTTTTCTTCTTCTTCAACGATAACACCATGCAATCAACATGTGAAACTTTTATCAAATTGAACGAATACTGTTATAAAATAAGTATGCTATATTGAATATAAGTGCGATGGATGTACTACTCGTATGTGCATTCGTGGAATAGTTTATATACTAAAATACTGGACGCCTTGCAATGCAGAGTTTAACAATGCTTCTCAAGTAATAAATCTTAAAATTTATTACCCTGTTAATCTACGCTCCAATGACCTTGAAAATATTGATGTGATCAGTCTCGTTTATATTAGCCCTCAGGCTTGATGTGCATTTAACCATATCAGTTTGTAATGCCAAGATAGTTTATTGGAAACTAAAAAGAGATACCGACAGTTGTAAATAGCTAGATTACATTCTTAATTTAATCATCTTCGATGGCATGTACTTCTTTCTCACGGCGTTTTATTTGTGTGGGTAATCAACAACCTAATTACTCAAGATCATTTATTCGAAATGGCAATTTGAGTTTGTTCTCATTCTGTAATTATATTTACATCGATGAAGGGCAGCATTGGAAATGGCTGTATCTTTGTATTTTCTTCAGTGCAATAACTATGGCAGAAATTGTTAAGTGAATTTCCTTGCCAGTATAAGCAGAGAGCTCTATGGTGTTAGTAAACAGACGTATACAGTGTACATGTACATATTCAATTTCGTTGGTCACGAATGGCATTTTACGATGGCCCTGAAATGACATTCCAAATCCATGCGCAGAATTCAAGAGAAAATATGAGACAGCGCAATTATATTCACATACAATATGTCCACATTGAAACTCCAAGCATCAAGATGCTTTAGTAAGTTGCGATGGCTCATCAGGTCTACCATAGTATTAAAAACTCGATGAGTGCATAATTTATACACGCACACACACATTGTTTAATATATTTGTGTATTTTTTTTTGTATTTGAATTTTCTGCACGTTGTTATCTTTATTAATTAGTTACCTAGATTTGTAATTATTATTTTGTTTTATTTTCTCTGGTTTGCCTGGTTCTTTTTAAATGTTTATGTTTTTGTTGGTGTCTGTTTGTAAAGCGCCGTTGATCTTCCATTAAGCGCTGTATAAGTACTTCGTTATTATTTATATTACCGGATGTATATTTCAAAATCGAAACTCTTACTTTAATAATTTACCAGCGGGATTTTGTAAAGAGCAAAAAGGGTGTGATTTGGGAAAATGTATACACTGCAAGTTGGATACGAAGAAGACACTGTCCGGGGGATTGGTTGCCGATGGAACACAACAGATGATCAGGCTTTTGTAGTCAATCTCGACTAATGAAGTTAATCAAATTGTATTATTGTCAAATAAAGAAACTATTCAAAAGAGTTGTTGAAAATAATCAAAAGTTTCACTGATCTGTCAATAAACAAAGATTCTGCTAGGGTCGAAACGTCAGGTAATTAGGATAATACAAACACAGGGGTGTGAAAGACACGGCAAGGGTGTGGCACACGGTAGCGTCCGCACATCTCTTCCTTCCTCCATGCTTGACCACCACCCTCTCCAGTCTGTATACGAATTAGGAGTTACTGCAGTTAACTTATGCATCGTGTCCAGCCCGAAAAGGATCAAACTTGGTCTTGTAGGCCTATTTAATACATAAAGCAATGGAACATGGTGCTCTCTGCATGGACTAGATGTGTTGGTCAAATTGACAAAAAAATTAGGTGTGCCCCCCCGCTTAACGAATCCTGGATCCGCGCCTGCAGCTGTTCACGTTTTTAGCCCACAGCTATACAGGTGCACTTTACTTAAAGGTGAACCTCTCGGCACGTAGAGCTGCAACCAGTCTTTTGTGACCGGAAATTGACCACGGTCCTACTCACGAATTTCCTCATGCAGCGTAAACTGTTATCAGAAAATAACTCGGGAGACTCTTACGCCCAGGGGTTAATTCCACAGAGCTGCTTAAGCGGAAATCTTTGCTGAATAATTTTCTGCTGAGAAACAAATAAGCAGAAAACCGGTCACAGAGGTGTGATTGGATGGCTCATTCTGGTAAGCAAAATTGTGTTGTGCTGAGCTACTTTTTGTGCTTAAGTGGCTCTATGAAACTGGGCCTCCGCCTTGATTTTGATGTGCTGATAATATAGGATCACAAAGCCCGCCAACGCGTTTAATGACGTGGTTGGTTGTTTTTTTTTTGTGGTTTTTTTATCATAGCCCTTCAATGTTCATTCGCCTGTAATAATGTAAAACCCATTGAGCCTGATAACAACCCGCAGGTGTCCGTAATATCGTGGGTAATATTGTGGAACGGCGCTGAGAGGGTCGTGGGTTCACTCGTGCTGACAAACCTGCTTCACACCATCAGGCAATACTGGGCGCGCGAGGGCAGACACGCGTGGGTGAGCTCGGTACAATTTCTTTCCGCTCGGATGACTTCGTGGCATGTAATCAAATTTGATGCTTTATTCAAGCTAAAGGAAACGTGATATCGACAATTATTACTATAATAATTTTGTTTGAAAACTGAACACGTATCTTGCGGTTTCAGTATCTAAATAAAAGTAATAAGGGTCCATATAAAAAATAGATATTTCGTCTTATTTAACCAGGGTAAGCCACATCAGTTTTCAATGAACTGTTCTCCCTGGGGTCCCTGGATATGTACAATAAAAATACACAATTATACAATACAAAAACAGCTAAAAATTACCTACAAGAACACGTAGAGTCCTAAGAAGTACATAATGAGGCCTAGGAGTAAAAACAAAACAACAACACACCCCACACTACTCGATATAACAATTTAGTCGTAACAACTTTTGCTTGTAATCGTTTAAAATATGCCTTCTCATAGAGTGTGGAACAGGTAGTTAATTCTTCGACACACAATGCCGACACTGTTGACAATATATTATAATTATTTTAATTTCCTTGTTTGTTTGTTGTTGGTTTTTTTGTTTCGGGTGTTGGGGTGGTTGTTTGATTGTGCTTGGGTGTTTGAGTTTGGTTATTCTGTTGTTGTTGTTTTTTGTTTCATTTGTTATGTTTACGCCTTGGTAAACCACTATGCGATTAAAAACAATAATATGCAACAAACCTTCACCGGTAGTTTCATTAACGCACGCTGCAAGCTCTAATTAATAAATCGATATCAAACCAGTTACGAATCGTATTTGTAATTATATGGTTACGCAATCCAACCTGTTGCACTCATGCTAACATGAGGTTTCGTGGCAACGATAAAATAAGGTGTGAGAAATGGCAGCTCGGGTGCGGCTTTGGCCGTTGCTAAGGGCAGCATACTTTAATTCTTGTTCACGTGGTGATCCAGCCGCAGCCGCCAGTTCGGAAACGGTCTTAGTTCCTCGTTCATATACATTTCCTGAGATGCATGCTTAACCAGTGTTTGATTCATCACACTGTTAATACCATAACACAGGTTCATTTGGAATACTATGCGAAACAGGAACTTCCAAGACTGAACTTGGCACTGGCACATTATTCACTAGGCAACGTGCCTTGTAACCTGGGGTTCCCAAAAAGACTAATGTGGGACTACGCGCACCACTATAACTAATCATCTAAAATGTTACGGTACTGTCTACTCTTTAAAGACGACTATACGTCGCATAATGGAGTACTGTTGTCTAAATTGGGCAGAGCTTCTGCCTGTCATTTATCTGTATTAGTGCAGAAGCGTATTGCAAATTTTGTTAGTGAAGAAATGGGATCAAGAAAACCTCTTTCCCAACGTAGATCTATAGCCAGACTCTGCCTTTTCTACAGTACAGATATTTTCATGTAAATGTGCCACCAGTGTATACGACCTGGTTCCCCATCAGGATGTTTGAGCGTGAAACCAGGCTTTCTGCTTCTTCTCACCCATACACTCTAGCTTTGCTGAGATGTAGAACAAAGAGCCATTCCAACAGCTTTATTCCACGTACTGCATCTCTTTGGAACTCATTGCCTGGTGCATGTTTCTCCCCATCCTACAATCTATAGAGACTGTTTTAAGGGGAATATCAATTCCTATCTTCAGCTCCCCTGAGTTATTTTCACCTTAAATGTTTTCTTCTTGTAGCCACTTTCCAAGAGTGGCTTTTAGCCTTGTTTTATTCTTGTTTTAACAACAGTACGAACTATCGATGAAAATCGGGGCGCTATTTTTTGTCAAGAGATGTTTAAAACGTTGAAAAGGACGATAACAATACACTGACCTATCGATATTCTATCCTCACGTAAAAAGGTACTCAACAATGAAAACAGTAAAAGTCTGGCATTTTCAGGGAAGTTGGAACATTTACATAAAAGTAGAGGTTAAAATTGTTATCTCAAATAATGTTATAGTCATATATTTGTATTTGTTTATGTTTTACAAGTTTATTTTATTCTTCTTTTTATTGTTAAATATAATGATTATTATTTACTATTTTTATCATTTTTAATAACATTATCACTTGTTTATTCCTCGGATATTCATTTAATTATTTATTTCAATTTGTCTACTTATTTATTTATATATGTATTTATTGATCTATTGATTTATTTGTTTATTTATTTATTTATATATTTATTTATCTAATGTATTTGTATTTTATTTTTATTGTTTTGATTTATTTGTATTTATTGTTTTATTATTATTAATTGTTGGTGGGTGCTTCAAGAAAAATCACGTTTTAAACATAATTCATGCCAGGATGGGTGAGGAAAAGCGTCCAGTGAAGTACTATATTGTAAATAAATATATATATTAAGGGGGTGACAAGATTCTTTTACATATCTCGGCTAGGAAAATAACAACAATCTCGGCATCTGTGGCATCATAAAAACCGGGCCTTACTTTTTAATCAAAGCTGTATATCATAAATTAGTGTTAGGCATACTTCCTGAGCATAAAATAATCAACAGATAACCAGTCAAAACAATATACATGTCATGATATTTTAGCTGGTAACCAGCGTCAGCTCAGCAAGATTGTGTCTTATGTAGAGCATTGGTTTTATGAAACATGTACCAGATGTAAAAAAATTTTAGAAATTCATTATGTTTATATAACCATTGTGTCTAAAATTTGAATAACAACAAAATGCAGATGTTTTATAAATAATGTTGTTGAATTGATTATTAAATTAGCAATAACATTAATGATTATGTGAGCAGACAATCAACGGGTTTTATAGTTCGAAGACTAAATCGTTAACGCTGAATTTCAAACAGAGTAATGTGTTGTAGTCAAAATTGTCCTTGCTTTTTCATCCGAGCTGGGACCAATTTCATAGAGCTGCACTACAAATAATTATGCCAAGCACAACAGCATTATGCTTACCAGAATAAGGCTACCAGCCGAACTATCCAGTCACAAGTACAATTTGTGATTGGTATCCTACACATTTATGCTTAGCAGAACATTTTTAAGCAAGACTTTTGGCTGAAGCAGCTCTATGAAATTGATTCCTGGTGCGCTATGATTCTGTCAGCGGGAGACGAACACACGCACAAGCTTCGCGTGAACACACTGTATGTGGCTCCTATCTATTCAACTAAAATAAATTGAACAAGATACAAAGGAAACAATCCATTCTGAACTTAATATTGCAATAATTTACCTGTTTGTAGTCTCCAGCACTCATCTTGTATGTATCCTTCTGCAACAAAAGTGACAATTGCAGTTTCTGGTGTGGAATTTCATTCACTGAATGGTAAACAAATTGTGTTTCTTTCAATTAGAGCTTCACAGTGCAAGCGACTGCCTGATTTGCAGTTCTACATCATGCTATAGTGCTATAGGACAATTCCCGTACATCCAGACTGGGAATTCAGTTCCCACAGTGAAGGTCTTCCGATATCATCGTGGATCCCTTGATACTGCGTTGTGAGAGCTGCAACTCGCATCCCCATAGCCAGCTGTCAACACGACCAGAGCCATTATACATGTGCATTTGCTGTTCGTTCCTTATGTGGTGATGTCTGCCTCCTCGATTGCTCATACGATGTGTGCGTGTTTGCATCTGCACAC
Organism: Plazaster borealis; assembly: GCA_021014325.1. Lineage (NCBI taxonomy): Eukaryota > Metazoa > Echinodermata > Asteroidea > Forcipulatida > Labidiasteridae > Plazaster > Plazaster borealis. Next base: position 19,899,245 of record CM037455.1, on the reverse strand, counting down.
AGCAAGTATGAGAAATCCTCGCACAGCCCGTGATGGTGCAGCGCACAATGCCACAACCAGCTCTTCAGAGCAACGACCTATTGTCAGCGACATCGATCGGCAAATTAGAGACTCGCATAGACTCTGCTTCCAGTCGGGTTTTAATGATGTGATACGTTTCGCTCCGGTTTGTGCACGGGATGAGACTATACGTGGTATTATCTTCCGCCTGGAATGAACAGCATGTATGGGGGCGCTCTTGCTCTGCCATGTCCAGAGCCGTATATTGATATCAATATTGTATCAATACACAGCTCTGGCCATGTCCCTTTCGTCCACTTTCCATCAGAGCGACATAATGCTCACATTCCAGAGGCGTGCATTAGCAACGCGGTGTGGCCTATTGTGTTATTTTATAATGATATACCTTTAAGATCGTGACTTTAATATATTGGGCGTAACGGGCAGGACATACGCCAGCAATAGTTCAACGTTGGTCTTGTGCACGTCCTCAATTATTTAGATCATTCTTTTGCGACGTCACAGCTGTGAGGGGAATTTTGTAATGGCCGCCATTGTTTACGTGTTAATTAAACGATTAGTATTATACCAAATTTGGTAATGGAACCAAGGACGCCTCATGAGTTACCCCGTTCCAGAATGCTTACTTATGGTTTACCACAAGGTTCCCGTGTTGTGTTGGGCCACAGTTGTTTTCGTTTTATACTTGCCCGCTTGCGAACTAATTGTCCACCCATACGGCGAACTGTGTGCAAACTTATAGCGCCCTCTTTGGAATCATCCTCCTCCAGCCCATGTTGATTTCCCGTACAGGGACAACAAATTCGTAGGGAAAAAAAATCCGGCTGCCCGCTTTAGGGCCGCGGGAATTATATTGAACATTGTAGATGCTTTCTAATGCAACCTATGATAGCACATTATTTTGTACCTAGTTTAATATTGAGATTTTGCTTTATTTTCCTGTTATTTATTTTGATTTTTTTTTTCCTGGCGAAAAAAGGGGAGTGTGCGCCCGGTTTGCCCTTCCTCAAACCCACCTTTGTTTATTCAAACAAATAGGGGGGGCGATGTAAGAAGAAGCCTACATACTTATTATTTTGTATTATTGTCCCATTTCTAGGTATGAAAGTGGAAAAGTGCGAACAGAATGATTTATCAAAATTTATTAGAATGGGGCTTTCAGAAAGTTGTCATGTTTTCAGGGAAGGAAATATATATTTGAGACAATCAGGTGCTTGTTGTCCAATGGAGCAGGCTTCGTGGTAGTCATAACAATCAGCGCGCAGTTGAGCAGCAATTTTAATTGCAATTTTGTTTATTGCAGAATGTTGCTTTAGCCTCCCCATACTCTCCCCCTCCCCTCCCATCTCTCCCCTCCCCCTCTATTATGTTGATACATCAAGTTGGCTGGCACAAAATTGTAACTTTTGAGTCTTTTATTTGTATTGATTAATTTGTCTTTTTGTAAAGAGTATATTGAAACGATGATCCTCTAGTCAACAATCATCTACTTAACCAACAGAGTGTTTTAAGTTTAGGCTTTTATTATCTGCCAATGGTGGCTCTTATACATTTTGTAATCAGGTCAGAGGTCACAACCCCTTCATTCAGGTCACAACCACCAACCATCCACGCTGTTATAAATAGTCAAATACAAATTGATTCCATACTTATACGGTGTTTAGGTCATGGAAGAGTTATATTCTGCTTTGGGGTTTTCAAAGGCTCCTCCCATATTGAAATTGGCCTCTGATTTTATTTATACTTTCCCATTATTTGAACAACAGTTTCTACATGGGTTTTGTTTTCGGTGTATGTACGCCCATTTATGTCAGTTAGCCCAGGTGCATCCTGGGAAAAAACGATGGCTATATGGGTCTCTTGTACGTGTATACGAGGTTACAAAACCACATCGACCCCACCGTACAGAATGCCGTTCAGGCACGTGTGATTCCTGCTGCACTGCGGGTAAGTGTGGTAAAGAGGCCACGCTCGCGTTTATGACCCTCGGACAAGATTCTTCCCGTGAATGGAATCTTAAAGGAGAACATTCACCCAAAATGCCGTAAAATCACTGTTTTCTTTATTTCAGATGTGTCCTTGTCCGTCTACGTGATTGCTAGGAATGAAGTTTGGCTTAGCGAAATTGCTTAGCACTTTTGCGCATCATTTTATTACTATTCTAGATGCACTATACTTTCGTTTCCCATGCATATTATATAACACAATGTTTATGTTGTGTCATTTTATTTATTTATTCAATGTCAGTTTTACCAATAATCAATCATTGAGTTAAATCTTTTTACAGAATTGTATTTCCATAATACATACTTAATTACTAATAATTCAACTTGAATACACCTGTATCCAAACTGAGCTCTATTTCATGGAACTGCTTATTATAGTATACACGATAATATAGATTGATCAAACCAATCTGAAATCAAAGAAACAAATAAAAGGGTACCAGTTATTCAAAGACATCTGTTGGTTTTGGCTGGTAACCCGTTTTTGCTGAAGAACAAAGTTCCGTGCTATATAAGCAGATTAGTGGCTGTGGCTGGATCATCATGTGAACATGCGTTGGAGAATCAACTACCCTTAGCAACAGCCGCAGCAACAGCCGCAGCCGCCAATTTCGACACGGCTTTATTCTGCGACAAACAATGGACCCATCAATATAAAACAATACAAACAAACAAAAACAGGTAGGATAAGTTTCATACGCACTAATGATTCTAACAAAAAATTTAAATCTTTCTTTTAACAAATCTGTGTCACGTGGTACCCTTGTATAATAGTTTAAATTCTTAGGGATTTTGTTTAAATATATTTCCCTAAATTGGCAGCGGAGATGTTAACAAATTTGGAATTTCGAAAGATTAACATTTTCATAAAAATAAATATAAAAACCCCCACAACATATTAACAAACCAATTTTCTGAGGTTACAAACTGTTAAAGAATGTTAAACATATTGGATTAATGGTCATTATGAGATAATATCAGGGCCCCTTTTCATAGAGCTGCTTAAGCACACAAATAAGCCAAGCACAACAAAATTATGCTTACCTGAGTATGGTTACCAGCCAAACTATCATGTCACATGTACAATCTGTGACTGGTATCATGCTCATTTCAGCTAAGCAACATTTTTAAAGCAATATTTTGTGCTTAAAAGCAGCTCTATGAAATTCGACCAAGGACTCTAGAGGAACAAACGTTTATTTTATTTTCTTCTTTTCAAAAATACCTCCCCATTAACCATTGGAAGATATTTGTAATTAATTTCTCAAGTGCAGATCATAACTTTAGGAACTGAAGTATTTTAAGAGCTTTTTAGCACATGTTTTTACCGCCGAATCGCTTCAAGATTACATTGAAAATATCTTTGAGCAACTCAGCATGTTTAAAAAAGAAAAGCACACCTCCAACCCACCCCCACACAACCCACTCAATCCACACACACACCAAGACATGTACAACAAAGTACAGGTTAAAATAAATCAGCGATGGTTATAAACACAAAATGTTACTTCATGTCAATAACTTGATCCATACGGTTGTCTTGTTTGCAAAGGAACAGCATCTGTTCATGAAACATCAATTTGTTACACATTTGACAAGCCCAAATATATAATTAATTTACATTTAAATTATACAATGAAATTAATCACAACAAATTCAGAGGTACCGATATTTAGTGTAAAAATAAGTCTGTTCCTTTTGGCAGCATTGACACATATTCTAGTTCTGCTCCTCCAAAGTGGGAACAGTTTGTTTGTTTTCTTAACAAACAAAATGGCATCCCTAAAAATACAATAAAATTCATTTACATTTAATTTATACAATGAAATTAATCACAACAAATTCAGAGGTACCGGTATTTAGTGTAAAAAAAAAGCTCTGTTCCTTTTGGCAGCATTGACACATATTCTAGTTCTGCTCCTCCAAAGTGGGAACAGTTTGTTTGTTTTCTTAACAAACAAAATGGCGTCCCTGGAGTCTGTAGAAAAAAGCTCCAGGTGTAATCCAATACTACTACTTACAATTATAATCGTAGCGTTGAGTTTAAGAAAATATAAAAATAAATTACACAGTATTTAGCAGTCTATATTTAAGTTTTAGCCCATTTACCACACAGGTTAGTTGGTGTATTTAGTCGAACACGGGATGATTGAAATAAAGGGGAAGCAATCCCCCAAATCAACGATGTACTTTCTTTTTAAGAGAAAAGTCTTATTAAAGTCTTCAAAACAGGAAAAGACTTAGAGGCAAATTGAACATTGAGTTGGGGTTTGTTGTTAAATAACTTCGCAGCAAAATAATAATTATTAACAGTAAAAAATAACTTGCATTTATTTATTAAAAGAGTCACTACAAATGCAAACAACATCATCAAAACGCACTGTACATGAACATAAACAAAATTCAGCTTTAAACAACCCGTGAAACAATTAACGGGATAGTTCAACCAGGAAGAATAATCTGCAATTGGAATACACGATCTGAGAAACGTAAACGCCAATTTTGTTTGGATAAAAAGTGATATATTTGTCCATAACCGCAGTACTTCGAAGTGAAACGTTTCTCAAAATGCATTATACAATCCAAAGCTGCAGTATTTTTATCAAGTGAGGTTGTATTACCAATAATTGTTAGGAGTCAATACCAAACAAACACAGACCCTTAAAAAGATATCAGCGATTGTTAAACAGAATTCCACACAAAATGTTACTTTATATTTTTGTCCATAAAATTAATCCATACACGGTTCTCTTGTTTGCAAGTGCTCATAGAAACAGCATCTTTCTAATACACGAAACATCAATAGTTTACACATTTTACAAGCACAACTATACAATATAATAAATAAAAAAATACATTTCATTTCTGGAATCTGTAGAAAGAAAGCTCCAAGTATATATCAAATACTACTACTTATACATATAATTGTAGTGTTAATATTACGAAAATATAAAAAATATATTACACAGTATTAAGCAGTCTATATTTCAGTTTTGGCCCTTTTACCACACAGGTTAGTTGGAGTTCTAAGTCGAACACGAGATGATGGAAATGAAAAGAAAAACAAACTCCAAAAAACAATGATGTACTTGCTTTTACAGAGAAAAGCCTTTATTGAAAGTCTTCTAAACAAGAAGAGATTTTGAAGCAAATTGAACATTGAGTTGGAGTTTGTTGATAAATAATTTAGCATCAAAATAATATTTACAGTACAAACAACTATAGCATTTTTTTTATTGAAATGGTCATTGAAATGCGAACAGATCATCAAAACGCGCCGTACGTGAAAATCACAAAACAAAAATCAGCTTCAAGCGATCCGTGAATCAATAACTGGATAGTTCTACCAGTTTTAAAACTCACACACACTTAACTTGGTTTGTATGGTTGGTAACTTGTTTTTGCTTAGCAAAGATGTTCCACGCTCAGCATATTTACGCCGTTTCCAAGTTAGCGGCTGTGGCTGGGGCTTGGTCAGTTTTGACGTAGTCTCCATCTTCACCATGGCAGCATACAAAGCCTCATCGCCACAGAACGCCTACAAGCTGACCCCACCATGACAGACCGTACAAGTCTAACTCCTGAACGAGTCAACGATCTTCTCATCACGTGGGTTTCTTCATCAAGCTTCCGCATCAAGCTTCCGGTAGAGGGACCAGTTCTATGAATAAACCTCTGGGGCTGCCATGTCATCTCCTCTAACCCAGGTCCTGCCGGATTTATTCATGAAAGAGTTTGAACTGGACACCATCGAAAACGCTAATCTTCGCCCCAACATCTTGCTCCGCTACGTTGATGACACCTTTGTGGTTTTGCCCCACGGCAAGACAGCACTTCATCACCGGTCCAACACCTGAACAACCAGCATCCACTCATTAAATTCACCATGGAGCAAGAGGAGAATAACACAATCTCCTTCCTGGATGTTCAAGTCACCCGGAGAGCAGATGGCACCCTTGCCCACACCGAATACCGCAAGCCAACACACACACCGACCGTTATCCACACAACTCTTCATTCAATCATCCACGCTTCAAAGCTGCCGACCACAGCACCTTGGTCCGCCGTGCCTTCAATATCTTTGACCAAGACAGCTTGAAGCACGAACTTCACCACATCGATAAATCATTTCAGCTCAACGGATACAAAACCTCCAACTTCAACCAGCCTAAGCCAAGCCTCCCACCAGAAGAAAATACCACAGTTCAAGGCAACCATCAACCTCCCATACATCGGCCACGCATCACATAAGCTGGTAAAGTTCACATCGAATGTGGTTGGTAAAGTATACATCGGGAAGACATAATATCTACATAAATCAAGAAACATCAAGTACACGGCAGACTAAGCCACCTGGAAAATTCCGCCATCATCAACGTTCACAAGAAAAAGCACCTGTACATTTCTGGCACCAACACAGAGTAAGGGAAGCAATAAAGATCAAATCACACAACACAGTTCCACAAGACATCGGGTTCTTCATCAACGACATCTGTCACCACTTTTCAAGCCCACGCTTCCAGCAGCAGCTCCACACAACACTAACACACTCCAGCGCACACACAGCCAGGCAACTCCCACGCATCACCAATCAACAACAGCTTGGAAATTTCCCGCCCAATTAATGTCAACCCTCAAGCTATATTTAATCTGCATCACCATCAGCATTCCACCATTGTCCCGAAGGCGAGCAGAGTATACTGTTAAAAAACATCGAGACCACACTTGCTCTTTCCACTGAGCCAACACTCCTCCAAAGGAGATTTTACCCATGGTTGTACCCGCAAGTATACTTGTTATGGCAAGTTCTTATTTGAAACACTTATTATGAAACACTTATGTCAATTTGTAAGGACAATGAAAGTGATTTCTGGTCACCGACATCAAGACCACAATCTTTTAGATGCAATTCATTCAAGGAAGAAACAGGAGTTATCTGGTCCCCCTTAACACCATGGATCGTTATCTATTAGAACAAGTTTCGTTACACTACCTGCAGCAGCCACAATGGAGAAAACTGGACCGATATCACCACTCTGTATACCACACGCGTATAGATGCAATTCCTTCAAGGACGAAACAGGAGTTATCTGGTCCCCCTTAACACCATGGAGATCGTTATCTTTTAGAACAAGTTTTGTTACACCTCCTGCAGCAGCCACAATGGAGAAAACTGGACCGATATCACCACTCTGTATACCACACGCGTATAGATGCAATTCCTTCAAGGAAGAAGCAGGAGTTATCTGGTCCCCCTTAACACCATGGAGATTGTTGTCGCTTAGAAAAAGTGTCGTAACACTACCTGCAGCAGCCACGATGGAGAAAACTGGACCAATATCACCACTCTGTATACCACACGCGTATAGATGCAATTCCTTCAAGGAAGAAACAGGAGTTATCTGGTCCCCCTTAACACCATGGAGATCGTTGTCGCTTAGAACGAGTGTCGTAACACTACCTGCAGCAGCCACGATGGAGAAAACTTGACCGATGTCACCACGCTCTATACCACACGCGTATAGATTCAATTCCTCCAAGGACGAAACAGGAATTATCTGGTCCCCCTTAACACCATGGAGATCGTTATCTTTTACAACAAGTTTCGTTACACTACCTGCAGCAGCCACAATGGAGAAAACTGGACCGATATCACCACTCTGTATACCACACGCGTATAGATGCAATTCCTTCAAGGACGAAACAGGAGTTATCTGGTCCCCCTTAACACCATGGAGATCGTTATCTTTTAGAACAAGTTTCGTTACACTACCTGCAGCAGCCACGATGGAGAAAACTGGACCAATATCACCAATCTGTATACCACACGCGTATAGATGCAATTCCTTCAAGGACGAAACAGGAGTTATCTGGTCCCCCTTAACACCATGGAGATCGTTGTAGCTTAGAAAAAGTGTCGTAACACTACCTGCAGCAGCCACAATGGAGAAAACTGGACCAATATCACCACTCTGTATACCACACGCGTATAGATGCAATTCCTTCAAGGAAGAAACAGGAGTTATCTGGTCCCCCTTAACACCATGGAGATCGTTGTCGCTTAGAACAAGTGTCATTACACTACCTGCAGCAGCCACGATGGAGAAAACTGGACCGATATCACCACTCTGTATACCACATGCGTATAGATGCAATTCCTTCAGGGAAGAAACCGGAGTTATCTGGTCCCCCTTAACACCATGGAGATCGTTGTCGCTTAGAACGAGTGTCGTAACACTACCTGCAGCAGCCACGATGGAGAAAACTTGACCGATGTCACCACGCTCTGTACCACACGCGTATAGATTCAATTCCTCCAAGGACGAAACAGGAATTATCTGGTCCCCCTTAACACCATGGAGATCGTTATCTTTTACAACAAGTTTCGTTACACTACCTGCAGCAGCCACAATGGAGAAAACTGGACCGATATCACCACTCTGTATACCACACGCGTATAGATGCAATTCCTTCAAGGACGAAACAGGAGTTATCTGGTCCCCCTTAACACCATGGAGATCGTTATCTTTTAGAACAAGTTTCGTTACACTACCTGCAGCAGCCACGATGGAGAAAACTGGACCAATATCACCAATCTGTATACCACACGCGTATAGATGCAATTCCTTCAAGGACGAAACAGGAGTTATCTGGTCCCCCTTAACACCATGGAGTTCGTTGTCGCTTAGAACAAGTGTCGTAACACTACCTGCAGCAGCCACGATGGAGAAAACTGGACCGATATCACCACTCCGTATACCACTTGCGCATAGATGTAATTCCTTCAATGAAGAAACAGGAGTTATCTGGTCCCCCTTAACACCATGGAGATCGTTGTCGCTTAGAACAAGTGTCGTAACACTACCTGCAGCAGCCACGATGGAGAAAACTGGACCAATATCACCGCTCTGTATACCACACGCGTATAGATACAATTCCTTCAAGGAAGAAACCGGAGTTATCTGGTCCCCCTTAACACCATGGAGATCGTTGTCACTTAGAAAAAGTGTCGTAACACTACCTGCAGCAGCCACGATGGAGAAAACTGGACAGATATCACCACTCTGTATACCACTTGCGCATAGATGCAATTCCTTCAAGGACGAAACAGGAGTTATCTGGTCCCCCTTAACACCATGGAGATCGTTGTCGCTTAGAACAAGTGTCCTAACACTACCTGCAGCAGCCACGATGGAGAAAACTGGACCGATATCACCACTCTGTATACCACACGCGTATAGATGCAATTCCTTCAAGGACGAAACAGGAGTTATCTGGTCCCCCTTAACACCATGGAGATCGTTGTCGCTTAGAACAAGTGTCGTAACACTACCTGCAGCAGCCACGATGGAGAAAACTGGACCGATATCACCAAGCTGTATACCACTTGCGCATAGATGCAATTCCTCCAAGGACGAAACAGGAGTTATCTGGTCCCCCTGAACACCATGGAGATCGTTATCATTTAGAACAAGTTTCGTTACACTACCTGCAGCAGCCACAATGGAGAAAACTGGACCAGTATCACCACTCTGTATACCACACACGTATAGATGCAATTCCTTCAGGGACGAAGCAGGAGTTATCTGGTCCCCCTTAACACCATGGAGATCGTTATCTATTAGAACAAGTTTCGTTACACTACCTGCAGCAGCCACGATGGAGAAAACTGGACCGATATCACCACGCTGTATTCCACACGCGATTAGAAACAATATATTTAAGGACGAAACAGGGGTTATCTGGTCCCCCTTAACACCATGGAGATCGTTGTCCCTTAGAACAAGTGTCGTTACACTACCTGCAGCAGCCACGATGGAGAAAACTGGACCGATATCACTAAGCTGTATACCACTTGCGCATAGATGCAATTCCTCCAAGGACGAAACAGGAATTATCTGGTCCCCCTTAACACCATGGAGATCGTTATTGTTTAAAACAAGTTTCGTAACACTACCTGCAGCAGCCACAATGGAGAAAACTGGACCAATATCACCACTCTGTATTCCACACGCGTATAGATGCAATTCCATCAAGGAAAAAGCAGGAGTTATCTGGTCCCCCTGAACACCATGGAGATCGTTGTCGCTTAGAACAAGTGTCGTTACACTACCTGCAGCAGCCACTATGGAGAAAATTGGACCGATATCACCACTCTGTATACCACTTGCGCATAGATGCAAATCCTCCAAGGACGAAGCAGGAGTTATCTGGTCCCCCTTAACACCATGGAGATCGTTGTAGCTTAGAACAAGTGTCGTAACACTACCTGCAGCAGCCACAATGGAGAAAACTGGACCGATATCACCACTGTGTATACCACACGCGTATAGATGCAATTCCTTCAATGAAGAAACAGGAGTTATCTGGTCCCCCTTAACACCATGGAGATCGTTGTCGCTTAGAACAAGTGTCGTAACACTACCTGCAGCAGCCACGATGGAGAAAACTGGACCAATATCACCGCTCTGTATACCACACGCGTATAGATACAATTCCTTCAAGGAAGAAACCGGAGTTATCTGGTCCCCCTTAACACCATGGAGATCGTTGTCACTTAGAAAAAGTGTCGTAACACTACCTGCAGCAGCCACGATGGAGAAAACTGGACAGATATCATCACTCTGTATACCAGTTGCGCATAGATGCAATTCCTTCAAGGACGAAACAGGAGTTATCTGGTCCCCCTTAACACCATGGAGATCGTTGTCGCTTAGAACAAGTGTCGTAACACTACCTGCAGCAGCCACGATGTCGAAAACTGGACCGATATCACCACTCTGTATACCACACGCGTATAGATGCAATTCCTTCAAGGACGAAACAGGAGTTATCTGGTCCCCCTTAACACCATGGAGATCGTTGTCGCTTAGAACAAGTGTCGTAACACTACCTGCAGCAGCCACGATGGAGAAAACTGGACCGATATCACCAAGCTGTATACCACTTGCGCATAGATGCAATTCCTCCAAGGACGAAACAGGAGTTATCTGGTCCCCCTTAACACCATGGAGATCGTTATCGTTTAAAACAAGTTTCGTTACACTACCTGCAGCAGCCACAATGGAGAAAACTGAACCAATATCACCACTCTGTATACCACACGCGTATAGATGTAATTCCTTCAAGGAAGAAGCAGGAGTTATCTGGTCCCCCTGAACACCATGGAGATCGTTGTCGCTTAGAACAAGTGTCGTTACACTACCTGCAGCAGCCACTATGGAGAAAATTGGACCGATATCACCACTCTGTATACCACTTGCGCATAGATGCAATTCCTCCAAGGACGAAGCTGGAGTTATCTGGTCCCCCTTAACACCATGAATATCGTTATCGTTTAGAACAAGTTTCGTTACACTACCTGCAGCAGCCACAATGGAGAAAACTGGACCGATATCACCACTCTGTATACCACACGCGTATAGATGCAATTCCTTCAAGGAAGAAACCGGAGTTATCTGGTCCCCCTTAACACCATGGAGATCATTGTAGCTTAGAAAAAGTGTCGTAACACTACCTGCAGCAGCCACGATGGAGAAAACTGGACCGATATCACCACTGTGTATACCACACGCGTATAGATGCAATTCTTTCAAGGAAGAAACCGGAGTTATTTGTTCCCCTTTAACACCATGGAGGTCGTTATCTTTTAGAACAAGTTTCGTAACACTACCTGCGGCAGCCACAATGGAGAAAACTGGACCGATATCACCGCTCTGTATACCACACACGTATAGATGTAATTCCTTCAATGAAGAAACAGGAGTTATCTGGTCCCCCTTAACACCATGGAGATCGTTGTCGCTTAGAACAAGTGTCGTAACACTACCTGCAGCAGCCACGATGGAGAAAACTGGACCGATATCACCAAGCTGTATACCACTTGCGCATAGATGCAATTCCTCCAAGGACGAAACAGGAGTTATCTGGTCCCCCTTAACACCATGGAGATCGTTATCGTTTAGAACAAGTTTCGTTACACTACCTGCAGCAGCCACAATGGAGAAAACTGAACCAATATCACCACTCTGTATACCACACGCGTATAGATGCAATTCCTTCAAGGAAGAAGCAGGAGTTATCTGGTCCCCCTTAACACCATGGAGCTCGTTATCGTTTAGAACAAGTTTCGTAATACTACCTGCAGCAGCCACAATGGAGAAAACTGGGCCGATATCACCACGCTGTATACCACTTGCGCATAGATGCAATTCCTTCAAGGACGAAACAGGAGTTATCTGGTCCCCCTTAACACCATGGAGATTGTTGTCGCTTAGAACAAGTGTCGTAACACTACCTGCAGCAGCCACGATGGAGAAAACTGGACCGATATCACCACTCTGTATACCACACGCGTGTAGATGCAATTCCTTCAAGGACGAAACAGGAGTTATCTGGTCCCCCTTAACACCATGGAGATCGTTGTCGCTTAGAACAAGTGTCGTAACACTACCTGCAGCAGCCACGATGGAGAGAACTGGACCGATATCACCAAGCTGTATACCACTTGCGCATAGATGCAATTCCTCCAAGGACGAAACAGGAGTTATCTGGTCCCCCTTAACACCATGGAGATCGTTATTGTTTAGAACAAGTTTCGTAACACTACCTGCAGCAGCCACAATGGAGAAAACTGGACCAATATCACAACTCTGTATTCCACACGCGTATAGATGCAATTCCATCAAGGAAGAAGCAGGAGTTATCTGGTCCCCCTGAACACCATGGAGATCGTTGTCGCTTAGAACAAGTGTCGTTACACTACCTGCAGCAGCCACTATGGAGAAAATTGGACCGATATCACCACTCTGTATACCACTTGCGCATAGATGCAATTCCTGCAAGGACGAAACAGGAGTTATCTGGTCCCCCTTAACACCATGGAGATCGTTATTGTTTAGAACAAGTTTCGTAACACTACCTGCAGCAGCCACAATGGAGAAAACTGGACCAATATCACAACTCTGTATTCCACACGCGTATAGATGCAATTCCATCAAGGAAGAAGCAGGAGTTATCTGGTCCCCCTGAACACCATGGAGATCGTTGTCGCTTAGAACAAGTGTCGTTACACTACCTGCAGCAGCCACTATGGAGAAAATTGGACCGATATCACCACTGTGTATACCACTTGCGCATAGATGCAATTCCTTCAAGGAATAAACAGGAGTTATCTGGTCCCCCTTAACACCATGGAGATCATTGTCGTTTAGAAAAAGTGTCTTTACACTACCCGCAGCAGCCACGATGGAGAAAACTTGACCGATATCACCACTCTGTATACCACACGCGTATAGATGCAATTCTTTCAAGGAAGAAAAAGGAGTTATCTGGTCCCCCTTAACACCATGCAGATCGTTTTCTTTTAGAAAAAGTGTCGTAACACTACCTGCAGCAGCCACAATGGAGAAAACTGGACAGATATCACCACTCTGTATACCACTTGCGCATAGATGCAATTCCTCCAAGGACGAAACAGGAGTTATCTGGTCCCCCTTAACACCATGAAGATCGTTATCGTTTAGAACAAGTTTCGTAACACTACCTGCAGCAGCCACAATGGAGAAAACTGGACCAATATCACCACTCTGTATACCACACGCGTATAGATGCAATTCTTTCAAGGAAGAAGCAGGAGTTATCTCGTCCCCCGTAACACCATGGAGATCGTTATTGTTTAGAACAAGTTTCGTTACACTACCTGCAGCAGCCACAATGGAGAAAACTGGACCGATATCACCACTCTGTATACCACACGCGTATAGATGCAATTCCTCCAAGGACGAAACAGGAGTTATCTGGTCCCCCTTGACACCATGGAGATCGTTTTCGTTTAGAACAAGTTTCGTAACACTACCTGCAGCAGCCACGATGGAGAAAACTGGACCAATATCACCACTCTGTATACCACACGCGTATAGATGCAATTCCTTCAAGGAAGAAGCAGGAGTTATCTCGTCCCCCGTAACACCATGGAGATCGTTATTGTTTAGAACAAGTTTCGTTACACTACCTGCAGCAGCCACAATGGAGAAAACTGGACCAATATCACCACTCTGTATACCACACGCGTATAGATGCAATTCCATCAAGGAAGAAACAGGAGTTATCTGGTCCCCCTTAACACCATGGAGATCGTTGTATTTTAGAACAAGTGTCGTTACACTACCTGCAGCAGCCAAAATGGAGAAAACTGGACCGATATCATCACTCTGTATACCACACGCGTATATAATTAATGCCTTCAAGGAAGAAGCAGGAGTTATCTGGTCCCCCTTAACACCATGGAGATCGCTGTCACTTAGAACAAGTGTCGTAACACTACCTGCAGCAGCCACAATGGAGAAAACTGGACCGATATCTCTACTATGTATACCACACGCGTATATAATCAATTCTTTCAAGGAATAAACAGGAGTTATCTGGTCCCCCTTAACACCATGGAGATCGTTGTCTTTTAGGAAAAGTGTCTTTACACTACCCACAGCAGCCACGATGGAGAAAACTGGAGGAATATCACCACTCTGTATACCACACGCGCACAGATGCAATTCCTTCAAGGAAGAAACCGGAGTTATCTGGTCCCCCTTAACACCATGGAGATCGTTATCTTTTAGAACAAGTTTCGTTACACTACCTGCAGCAGCCACAATGGAGAAAACTGGACCGATATCACCACTCTGTATACCACACGCGTAAAGATGCAATTCCTTCAAGGAAGAAACAGGAGTTATCTGGTCCCCCTTAACACCATGGAGATCGTTATCTTTTAGAACAAGTTTCGTTACACTACCTGCAGCAGCCACAATGGAGAAAACTGGACCGATATCACCACTCTGTATACCACACGCGTAAAGATGCAATTCCATCAAGGAAGAAACAGGAGTTATCTGGTCCCCCTTAACACCATGGAGATCGTTATCTTTTAGAACAAGTTTCGTTACACTACCTGCAGCAGCCACAATGGAGAAAACTGGACCGATATCACCACTCTGTATACCACACGCGTAAAGATGCAATTCCTTCAAGGAAGAAACAGGAGTTATCTGGTCCCCCTTAACACCATGGAGATCGTTATCTTTTAGAACAAGTTTCGTTACACTACCTGCAGCAGCCACAATGGAGAAAACTGGCCCAATATCATCACTCCGTATACCACACGCGTATAGATGCAACTCCTTCAAAGAAGTAATGGTAGACGGATCATGAGGTATGCTGTCTGATTTCAAATCGTGCAAGTTGTTTCTATTTAAATTGACTTTCTCCAATTTGGTAGCTGATTGAAATAACTTGAAAAGCTGAGGGACAGTGACACAGCTTAACTTACAATCTGTTAATGCTAGTGATGTTAAACATTTACACATGTTTTGGAGAATATGTATCTTTTCGTTCATATTGACTCCAACTACTTCTAACTTTAAATCACACTCTGTTCTAGCAATTATTTGTTCTAGGAGATCTAAATCGGTTTTTCCTTGACATATTATCGTTATATTTGAAACATAATGGAGATTGGATCGTTTTGGTAGGTTTTGAATGAAATAGTGTGCAGCCAAAAGGTCTTCTCCTTTCAACTCATATGGGAATCTTACCCACTCATCTAGCGCGAGGGTTTTTACAGTCAAACCTAGCGTGGCTTCAAACAAAGCCAACATCATTATTCTATGTAAACAGGCATACCTCTCACATTCAACAGGAGTGTTTTTATTGTAAACTAAAAGGAGGTGCTTTTTGGTCAGTTCTATAATACATTCTGCAGCTTTGTTGTTTCTCCCGCTGCAGAAACGGATTAAATATCCAATTATTTCTACGTCACCTCCTAACAATTTTGACATGTACTCATTAAATTTGCCAAGATTGGACTCTGCCAAATCAGACAGGTAAACGGAACAACAAAACTCCATGATTATCATGTGGTAGAAATTGACTCGTTCAACCTTTTCTATACGGTGCATGAATTGCACTCGGGTCAGCAAGCCGACTTCACATCCCAAATTGACAAGGTCCTCTGAAGTATCTGAACCAAACTCTGAAATCGCAAAGGAATGTTTGAAATGGCTTTTTAAAAACAAACCTTTAAGTGCAACCTGCCCAAGTTTGGCCATCAGCTCATTAAATCTCTCTCCCTTTATTTTCTCGGGGGGGTTGGATGTGCAATCTTTGCTCACCTTTTGCGCATAGAATATGCTGATTGCGAGACGAAGCAGCTCTGAAATCCTGTCAGGTAGTGGACTTCCGGCCTCTGTTAATTTACACATCAGCCAAAGAAACAGAGGAATCTCCCCTAAACTTCGGCGTGTTTCAGACTTATTTATTTCAAAAAGAACATGATCATGGTGTTGGGAATCATAGTTCTTGAAGTATTTCTTGATATAATTTATCTTCCTATTTTCGTCGAATCCAAGTATGTTTACTCTTGTGAAATCTGGATTGCACTTCAGTAATTTAAGAGCCGTAGACTGACGACTTGTTACAATTACCTTACATCGTTTAAGAGACTTGAATGAGAGGACCTTGTTAACACTGAAGTATTCGTTTGCCTGTTGTAGTGTCTCAAATGAGATTTCATCTGCTCCATCAAGAAGAATGAGAACTTTATCTTGGTGTTGTTTCATATCATTTTGAAGATTTTTTTTTTCAATTTCGGTTTCAAGCAAAATTTGAGAAAATATTTCATCCAAAATGTTGAAATTGATCTCCATTTTGTTTATTTCCAACAAAAAGACGAGCTTATACTTTGACAGAGGTGACTCTTGTGTTTGATGAGTCATGTGGGTATCACTCTGTACAGCCCAGTCATAAGCTATCTTTTTTAGAAGCGTTGATTTACCATACCCACTTTCAGCGGTGATTAAGACTCTGTTCTTATCAAAGCTTAACATGTCTTCGTATGACTTGAGGGGAATTTTCTTATACTCTATTTGGGTTTTATCTATCTCGTGTTCGCCTTCAAAATCAGGGTGAATTGTGCTGTCTGACTGCAACATGATTGGCTGATCAGGTAGGTTTGTTTCTTGCAAAAGTTCTAAACGAACATAAAGTTGATCCATATCAACAGCCCGATCCTTATGTGTAGGATGTGTGTTCACTTTCATTGTCTCCTTGTAATGACTCACTAAAGTCTCAACCAACGCTTTGGAAGGCATCACACCTGAAACAAAATAGTTTGTATAATTCTGGGTTAAACAAAAACAAATTGACTAGTGCGGGATTTGAATCTACAACCGACCTGCGGATTAACGCGCTGGTGCTCTACCAACTGAGCTATCTAGCCCTAATGTTTCCGGTGTCCCTATGTATTGTCAATATCTTTGTTCGGAGTGCCAGTCAGAATCAGAAGCCATTCAATCTGAGCTGCCGTGTACCCGATATCACACCCTAGTTTATAATAAACCCTGGGAAGCGGCAGGAGAGGGATAACTTTAAGGGGATGCGAGTTTTTATTTCAAATATCAAATAATAAACTAAAAGAGAATTGACTGGGTAAATTTGTAATAGTCTTAAAATATGTTGTTAGTGGAAACATGAGGTTGGGGACATGGGATCCGAGTGGGGGTTTCCACCCCCCCCCCTGTTACGCCACTTATCTTCTGGAAGTAAAACTAAACAATACCAGGAGAGGGTGTATTGAATAAAACAAAAACAATGTAAATACTTGTAATGGCTAAAAGTGGTTTATTTTTTATGTTTAGATTTGTTTAAAATATGGTATCTCAGCACATTCAGACAAAAACAGTGTAAGTTAAGCCAATGCACGTCAACGTGTATTCCCTGGGGACAAACAGGAGCAACAAAATGGAAGTGATTAACGTACCTGATATTATTTTGACATCGTCAGCACGGCCGATTTTGTGAAGCGCCTCCTTCAACTCGTCTTCAGCCGCCTCTTGGTTACTTTGCTTTCTACGCCAATCAAGAAGCAGCCTAAAGACTTGTTCTTCAAAGTCACCCGGGTAATTGCTTTGACATGTGTAGATCTCTGCAGCTGTGACACCTAAACAAGTGGCGAGTTGCTTCCAATTGGGTCCAATATTCCTAGCCTGGACTCGTAACATCTTCTCATCAATACCTGATGTATCGGTTATTGACAGATGTTCTGGTGACTGCCTGCTGTGAGCTTCGTCTGTAGTACTTGCTCCTGGGGATGTGTGTACATAACCTAAAATAAGAATAGCAACCAGACAACAATGTTTTTTATCTTTAAATCTTATTTACTAAAATAACATCTGGTCTGCAATTTGACTGGTGTTCCGATGACTGCCTCTTGTTACCTGCTTTTGGGGATGTGTGTGCATAACCTACAAGAAGAATTACAACCTGACAAAAGGTTTTATCTTAAAATCTTATCAATAAAATAGTATGCCTGCTGCAATTTATCTTGTTACAAAGTATATTGCTGGCATAGTAGACGATGTGACCTCTGACGTCACTCGAAAACCATAACATGATGCGCGCGCATGTCGCCGGGCAAAACCTTTGTGTACTGACAGCCAGCTATAAAGGACACGCAATGTTACCATGACTACGCGTCTTCTTGCCCGGCGGAAACGAGTGTTTTGTCAACAGAGGGCGGTTTGAATGTAAACAGAGGTCACATCGTCTATACTGCTGGCATAATAGACGATGTGACCTCTGACGTCACTCGAAAACCATAACATGATGCGCGCGCATGTTGCCGGGCAAAACCTTTGTATACTGACAGCCAGCTAGAAAGTACACGCAATGTTACCATGAGTAAACGTCTTCTTGCCCAGCGGAAACATGACTTGGACAGTGTTTTGTCAAGAGAGGGCGGTTTGAATGAAACAGAGGTCACATCGTCTATACATGTTACTTTTATTGGAAGGTTTACCTGAGGTTTGTGCCAAATCAGTCCTGTCTGGAGCTTGGACTCGCAACTTCTTCGCCTCGATACCTGGTGCATCGGATATTGAGTGATGTACTGTTGACTCCCTCTTTTTACCTGCTCTCGGGGATGTGGGTGCATAACCTACATGAAAAATTACAACCAGACAAAGGGTTTTATCTTAAAATCTTATTAATAAAGTAATATGCCTGCTGCAATCTTATTACCAAGTATTGCTGACATATTTCATGTTACTTTTATTGGAAGGTTTACCTGAGGTTTGTGACAAATCAGTCCTGTCTGGAGCTTGGACTCGTAACTTCTTCGTCTCGATACCTGGTGCATTGGATATTGACTGTTGTTCAGACTGCCTCTTTTTACCTGCTCTTGGGGATGTGCGTGCATAACCTACAAGAAAAATTACAACCAGACAAAGGGTTTTATCTTAAAATCTTATTAATAAAATAATATGCCTGCTGCAATTTATTTTATTCCAACGTATTTCTGACATATTTCATGTTTCTTTAATTTGAAGGTTTACCTGTAAAGGTTAGTGCCAAATCAGTCCTGTCTAAAGCATTAAGTTCATTATCTAGTTTCCATAAATACCCAAAACAACCAGCCTTTTAAAACACTGCGCTGCAGTATCAAGGTCATGCTAACGTGGTCCCCTCATAGTGCAGTCGCTGACTGCACCGTTACGCGTTCGTGTAAGTTTTTGTTTTTAGCTCCTCACAAACTCTTCTAAAATGGTTTCAATAGACTCAGAAAGGTTCACTGAATCCCCAGAACCCCTCAAAAAAGGCAAAAAAATTCCATGTGTGGATTGCAGTCGAAAAACCAAAAAAACCCAATGTTAACCAAATGCAACTTTTTGCATGGTCCCCTCATCGCGCAGTCGCTGACTGCACCATTAGACGTTCGTGTATATTTTTTTTTAGCTCCTCACAAAATCTTCTAAAATGGTTTCAATAGACTCAGAAAGTTTCACTGAATCCCCAGAATCCCTCAAAAAAGGCAAAAAAAATTCCATGTGTGGATTGCAGTCGAAAAACCAAAAAAAAACAATGTTACCCAAATCCAACTTGTTTTCGTTTTTTTGCACTGCTTACCAGTCTACTGAGAAACAAGGTATCTTATTTATTTGGCCCACCCTGGCCATTTTATAATAAACATCTGGTCCTCTTCTGTCGGCCTGAGGTCTCCAACCACAAAGCCAGAGTGACAGGATGATTGATTGCCTGATAGTAGAGGCACAAGATCAATGACCTTGTAGGGTGTGTCGTATGTCAATGGGTATACAATTCCCATGGGGCTTCTATGGGGCTTCGAAGTTAAAGGTGACTGTATAGGTCGATGACTCACCCCAAGCTAAATAGTCTTTTACAGTGTTGCAGGTGGGGGGGGGGGGAGTCAAGGATTGTCAAAAATGTAAAAAGAAAATTTGACCGCACCGTTAATGACTAAACACAATTTGTTTACGACGGTACAGTCAAATACTGCGCGATGCCACGTCGTAAGGTTAAAACGTCATCAACTGTTACAGTGTCCACTCATAATAAACTGAATGACGGACTTTGTTTTGTTAAGAATGTTATGTTAATCATTATTCTGCTCAATTTGATACGACAAAATCAAAACAACTATAAATACAATTTGTATTCAAGATTTTAATCGCTCATACCCCTATCATTGTACAGGACCAATATTTTTAAATAATGTGATCGGTGTCGATGAGAGTAATTTGATATCAGTTCGTGTCTAAAAAGACACAATTTCAAGGCCCCCTCGTGCACCTGCCCCACCCCGCCTGCCCCTCATGTGTTGTACAGTTTCATCAGATATTGTTATAATTCTTATTTTGGTAATTGAAACAAAATAACCAAAGCAAAGCCAAACCACACAAAACCAAACCAAACCGAACCAAACTTCCTCGATGCACTGATAGCTTTTGTCATCATTAATTCATTCAGACAAGAATAATGTAACCGAGTATGTCGCATATGTACGGGTTCCTTTCTTTTTCTACAGAGAGATGATTATAGTGTTTCAATATTTAAAAACAAAAAAATCCAACCATATTCTAACCTGGCATCCTTGCAGCTAAATCCCGATGCACTTTTCAACCATTCCCCCGCTTCTCTGTCATCTGCTTGCTTTCTCCACCAGGAAACTAACATCTGATAAGCCTGTTCTTCCGGGTTGCTCTCGGCGAGGCGTTTAAAGTTGACAATCTCTGCTGGTCTGAACTGGAGCGTATTTGCGAGTTGCTGCCAGTCCTTGCAGAGGTTTGCCGCTAAAGTCTTTAGGAATGTCTCGTCTACTGTTCTTCCGGTAAAAGATGTGTTTAGAAAATAACACACTAATGAACAATCTAATACCGGAAGCTTCCACTTTATCAAGATCATCGTAATAAGTGTAATTTCCTTCTATACTGTTATGTGCAAGAATACGTAACACTTCATGTCTCAGGAATGTCTAATCTGCTGTACTTTTGGCATGTTAGAAAAATTAAACAAATAATAGAGAATGGAATTCCAAAGTCCAATAATTCGTTTTCCATCTTATGAACTTTGGTTCTGGGATGTCATATTCATAATTCCAACAACTTCATTGCACCAAAATATACCTGTTAAGGCTATCAGCAGTCGTCCAGGTCAGTTTTAGCTGAGTATAACACTTGCTAAAGCCTCAGTCGTTCAGGTAAGTTTTAGCTGAATTTATTTTTACCAGAAATTAACTCCATTTCAAGTTTGTATAGCTCACATAAAAAACAAGAATATTGATGGTGATAGAAAAGTTTGATATAACGACCACTTCATTCAAATGTCAAACTTTATTGATATATGGTTTTTGTGAACAGTGTGTTTCATTTCGTGCTCGATATGGGGTATTGGTGGTACCACCCCCCCCCCCCCATTGTGTCTTCATTGTGTGCTTGGAATAGACTTGGAATAGAATATTTGCTTGCAAATCTCGCGCATATTTAAACTTCCGGGACCATTGTGGTTCGAACAACGGAGTTTTACGTGGGCGGGATTTTGTCAATTATTTTAGTTTAACGTAGTTTGTGGCTAAAAAAATATATGTTTTGGGGGGAATGTGATACTAAAATAATATGAAAGTAAAATAAAATCAACAAAATACCAAAAAAGAAAATGAGAATAAGACTTTACCTCCGTTTCCGGTTACTCGTAACAAATTAATGATTGTTCCCAACTGACAGTCATGTCGTGTTGTCATTAAGCCTATGTTATAGACGCACACATTCGGGCGTGAAGGGCAAATGTGGTTTGTAACTATATAAGCATCGTAGTCCCAAGTTTTAATTTTGTATTTTACATAAACGTTTAATGGTATAACAACTTCAACTTGCTATGGGTATTTTTATTTGCAAAAGAATGATGTATGAATATAGTTTAAAAAGATGATTTGATTTCATAGAAAAATATAGTATTCGTTCGAGTTTTTTTTCTCGTTTTCGATATGCGCCAGACTTGCACAGTCTTTATCGGGAATTATTTAGATGATTTAAGGGGGGCACTTGTTCACAAGAGGAGTGTGTTAAAGTATGGGAACATTTGGGCAAAGTAGGAATGCAGTGTGCTATATCAAAGTATGGTCCCTCTTTTGACCTCGTCATTATTCCAATATATCTCTGTTATATGAATTATCACATGCAGCTTGAACAAATACTGCTGTTAATTGAGGTTCAGTTTGTTAAACTGTGTTTTTAATTGCATTCAATGATGTTCAACCAAGTATAAGTTGTAATACAAAGACACATTTCAATTGATTGTGTGGAGGAGAACATAATGTATCACAAAGACTGACGAGTAGTGAATAAGTTATTGTTCACTCACGTGTTGGAGCGCCACCAAGCAAACCTGTTGCTAGTGTTAGATCAATGTTTGTCTCCGGTTTAATGCCAAGATCAAGAAGAGTCAAAGCGTCACACAACTGGGAAAACAATGGACAACAAGAAACATCCATAAAGATTTTACGATAGACCGATCATCATTGAATCCTTGTATTCCTTTGGGGATTAATAACCGTTGTCTTCAGTACGGGGTTTCATCTTGTTCTGTATCTTCGCAAACGAAATAATTGTCTTTTTCATATCGTTTAAGAGAGAATACGAACCATCCTCAATTGATGTTGTCACCAGCCAGCCAGTATATGTTATTATATTTAGGAAATACCTTTTTGCGATAAATAAAATAACTGCCATTCGGCATAACGCTTTGAAAACCAAAAGCGTCTGCAATGATGAAACGTGCGAGATTGTTTCCTTTTTTTCCAGAATGGAGTTAAAATGTTACAAATTGTCCAAAGATAAATGGACAGTTTTTCTACCGGCGGATCATACCTTGATTTATGAGCAACTTTCAGCATGATTGCCATGATCTTTGCATTTCTGCGGCAGCGCCATTGGATGTTCAACCAACAGTAGCTAACGTGAAAATGTGCTGGTCTTTTGTTTTGTGATGAGAACAATATCTTGCTGAATGTCCACACTTGTAAAGCCAAAGGACTTACATATTGAGAAATGATTATAACTTGGGGAAGGAGTAGGTACAAGGGGTGAGCCTAATACCCTTGGTCCCCCCTTGTCCCTCCCCAAGGGAGAAAAAGAAGGGAAAAAACTACGTGGTGTTTTTTTTTTTTTTTTTTTTGGGGGTTGCACCTAAAACATATTGTGTACGTAAACCTGTAAACCGAAATAATTGATAAATACAACTCCTATAATGAATAGTATTATGTAGACCTACCTTGAACCTTTGGTTGTTTGTGTACAGATTTTGCAATGCGGGACGAATGCCAAACTTGCTGTGAATGATGTCTTTCAAGTCGGAGACGGTTGTGTTATGATTGAGTCGCAGACAGAGGTTTTTGCGGTTGATGGGCGTCTTGATAAAGAACTGTATCATGTGATGAGTTTCCTTGCCTCTATGTGATTCTTCTCTGTAGAGATACGAATTAGAATTGGATGTTCTAAAAGGCAATACCTCAATTACTTCTGCTCGTGTGGAAACATAATATTTTGTTGTTCGCTTTAAAAATGGAAAATAAGAAGATACAAGGTTAGCATTCTGTAAACAACTGCCAAAATATGCCGAAGGGCAATTGAGCTGAAAAGGCAAGTACTTGCTAAGTGAACTGTTTCGTTAGACACACAGATTGGTGTCTCTATGGAGAGATTTTTCGGACTAATTTCTAGATTTTTTTGTTGAAAATAATAACGCTGAAAATGGCTTGCCAACGCTGAGCTTACAAGGAATTGTTACGTTATTTACCTGCAGCCTGTGTTAATGATGGTCAGACAACTTGGAAACAGGAACCTACAAATGACTTACTTTGATAAGACACTGAATAATCGGCTATCAAACAGTCCGCCTCTTACGGCTGTAAGGGCTTTATTAGACATGCACTCCAGTTAGACGTCAAAACTTTTACAAACTGTAGTTTACTGCGCCCAGATAGGAGTATATTCTTTAGAAGATACATCATGCTGCACAACTTTGCACAACAATTATCTTGACTCATAAGTTATTGCATGAAAACTACCACGTCTGGAGCATTGACCATTTCAAACCATTGTCATTTTAATCATTAGTTTCATTGACGAATTAGGAAATCCTTATAGATGGGCATCGTGAAAGAGTCTCATGTCACTGGTTTTAAGCCTCGGTCTTCTCTGACTGCATCAGTTTCGCGATCTGAACTCATTGAAAACTCTACCTGGACTTTGTTTTGGTCTGAATTAAAATGAGAGTGAATGCACCAAAGCTACGGTACCTTTTTGCTTGTGCTCCGCATTGCTCTTTGCCCAATGATGAATCCGACGTGTTCGTATTGGTGTCTTGATGCTGTCCCGATGGCTTTGTCCTCTCTGCCAATGCAGATTTGAAAGCCGCCTGTCTACTCTTCCTGATTCTGTTCTTCCTCTCTACTGGTTTTGCCCTGGATTGATCATGGTTCGTCTTGGTGTCTTGATGCTGTCCCAATGGCTTTGTCCTCTCTGCCAATGCAGACTTGAAAGCCACCTGTCTACTCTTCTTGATTCTGTTATTCCTCTCTACTGGTTTTGCCCTGGATTGATCATTGTTCGTCTTGGTGTCTTGATGCTGTCCCGATGGCTTTGTCCTCTCTGCCAATGCAGACTTGAAAGCAGCCTGCCTACTCTTCTTGATTCTGTTCTTCCTCTCTACTGGTTTTGCCCTGGATTGATCATGGTTCGTCTTGGTGTCTTGATGCTGTCCCAATGGCTTTGTCCTCTCTGCCAATGCAGACTTGAAAGCAGCCTGCCTACTCTTCTTGATTCTGTTCTTCCTCTCTACTGGTTTTGCCCTGGATTGATCATGGTTCGTCTTGGTGTCTTGATGCTGTCCCAATGGCTTTGTCCTCTCTGCCAATGCAGACTTGAAAGCAGCCTGCCTACTCTTCTTGATTCTGTTCTTCCTCTCTACTGGTTTTGCCCTGGATTGATCATGGTTCGTCTTGGTGTCTTGATGCTGTCCCAATGGCTTTGTCCTCTCTGCCAATGCAGACTTGAAAGCAGCCTGCCTACTCTTCTTGATTCTGTTCTTCCTCTCTACTGGTTTTGCCCTGGATTGATCATGGTTCGTCTTGGTGTCTTGATGCTGTCCCAATGGCTTTGTCCTCTCTGCCAATGCAGACTTGAAAGCAGCCTGCCTACTCTTCTTGATTCTGTTCTTCCTCTCTACTGGTTTTGCCCTGGATTGATCATGGTTCGTCTTGGTGTCTTGATGCTGTCCCAATGGCTTTGTCCTCTCTGCCAATGCAGACTTGAAAGCAGCCTGCCTACTCTTCTTGATTCTGTTCTTCCTCTCTACTGGTTTTGCCCTGGATTGATCATGGTTCGTCTTGGTGTCTTGATGCTGTCCCAATGGCTTTGTCCTCTCTGCCAATGCAGACTTGAAAGCAGCCTGCCTACTCTTCTTGATTCTGTTCTTCCTCTCTACTGGTTTTGCCCTGGATTGATCATGGTTCGTCTTGGTGTCTTGATGCTGTCCCAATGGCTTTGTCCTCTCTGCCAATGCAGACTTGAAAGCCACCTGTCTACTCTTCTTGATTCTGTTATTCCTCTCTACTGGTTTTGCCCTGGATTGATCATTGTTCGTCTTGGTGTCTTGATGCTGTCCCGATGGCTTTGTCCTCTCTGCCAATGCAGATTTGAAAGCCGCCTGTCTACTCTTCTTGATTTTGTTCTCGGTGTCTTGATGCTGTCCCGATGGCTTTGTCCTCTCTGCCAATGCAGACTTGAAAGCCACCTGTCTACTCTTCTTGATTCTGTTCTTCCTCTCTACTGGTTTTGCCCTGGATTGATCATGGTTCGTCTTGGTGTCTTGATGCTGTCCCAATGGCTTTGTCCTCTCTGCCAATGCAGACTTGAAAGCAGCCTGCCTACTCTTCTTGATTCTGTTCTTCCTCTCTACTGGTTTTGCCCTGGATTGATCATGGTTCGTCTTGGTGTCTTGATGCTGTCCCGATGGCTTTGTCCTCTCTGCCAATGCAGATTTGAAAGCCGCCTGTCTACTCTTCTTGATTTTGTTCTCGGTGTCTTGATGCTGTCCCGATGGCTTTGTCCTCTCTGCCAATGCAGACTTGAAAGCAGCCTGCCTACTCTTCTTGATTCTGTTCTTCCTCTCTACTGGTTTTGCCCTGGATTGATCATGGTTCGTCTTGGTGTCTTGATGCTGTCCCAATGGCTTTGTCCTCTCTGCCAATGCAGACTTGAAAGCAGCCTGCCTACTCTTCTTGATTCTGTTCTTCCTCTCTACTGGTTTTGCCCTGGATTGATCATTGTTCGTCTTGGTGTCTTGATGCTGTCCCGATGGCTTTGTCCTCTCTGCCAATGCAGACTTGAAAGCAGCCTGCCTACTCTTCTTGATTCTGTTCTTCCTCTCTACTGGTTTTGCCCTGGATTGATCATTGTTCGTCTTGGTGTCTTGATGCTGTCCCGATGGCTTTGTCCTCTCTGCCAATGCAGACTTGAAAGCCACCTGTCTACTCTTCTTGATTCTGTTATTCCTCTCTACTGGTTTTGCCCGGGAATGATCATAGACGACCCCTAACGTCTTCCGGTCTTCATCCCATTGTTTTAGAGATGGCTGCGACATGTTTGTGGTGCTTTGGGATGAAATCACTGAAGAAAAATCATTGCTCAATATTCTGAAAAATGGAAGTGAATAAAATCATCATCAATTTGTATGAACTCTCATGAGACAATTTATGTTGTAAACAAAGTTACAGGCCAATAGGAAATCTCAAACCATGTCACTTTTGAAAAAATGTGGAAAACTTCACATGTGGCTGCCTACGCAGTACGGTCCTAGTATCGACACAGGTAAATTCAATTTACGTCGTCGTAACACCGTTCATTACGAGGGCGTATTTAGTACATGCTTTCCCGGATAAAAAAACAATCCCGGACTAGGCCTACTGTTAATAATCCGCCTGGGCGAACTATTATTTCGTCCACAGGCGAAATCCGGCAGGGGGCCTTGGAGTAATTTGCCGGAGCGGATTAGTGATCCGGAAATTGTTCTGCCATGTCCTTTAAAGTACGCTTCCGTAGCTCCTCCAGCTTCCACTGGGTCTTCCATGCCAATGTGTGAAATACTGAATTTCAAGGAGGTTAAACCATGTTATGATAAACTGATGAAGAAAACAATGGATTTACACCAAATAATAATGTATAATACAAAAACCTGTTTGACAATCCGTTTAGAGTCGGTATAAGAATATTAGGGTTTATTTCGGTAACGCTCTCTGATTGAATAGAACCATGAGCCGCTTTGCTCGCTGCCTCATTTTTGGTCAAATTTTCAGGTAATATTGGTCCGATTTCCAGGCAATATTGGTCAAATTTTCAGGCAATTATAGTCCAGTTTTCAGGCAATATTGGTCCGAATTGCAGGCATTATTGGTCCAATTTTCAGGCAGTATTGGTCAAATTTTCAGGCAATATTGGTAACATTTTCAGGCAATACTGTTTCAATTTTCAGGCAATGTTGGTCCGACTTTCAGGCAATTGTGATGTACCGGTAATATATATTTTTTAATATAATTATAACTGTATACCGAATCCCCCAAAGTTGAAGTTGGAATGTTTTATTGAGTATTGATTACTTTTCGCAGTATAAAACCCATTGGGCACACACCCTCGTAGTCTTGGTTCCAATACCTTCGCATGTATCTATTCCAACAACAGAATGAATCACTATCCGATCCATCGTTGCGTTGGTAGTTCGCACTGGAATGGATCAATTCAAACAACAGATGGCGTCACTATCCGTGGTTCGATTTCCAGCTTCTTACTACAGCCAGTCGTCAAACCGTGATGAATTCGGGAAGAAAAGCGCGCCCTCTGTCGGGTTATCACAAGTATCATTGTATAAGATAGTTACGTGTATAGGATAGTGATGTCTTGGACCAAGACTAACACCCTCGTGGTCTGTCGTCCAGAGGTGGTAGGTATACACATTCAAACCGGGGACCTACAACAAACGAGGACAGTAGGGTCCCAGGTTGGGTGAGGTCCACAGTTGGAAAGTATGTACAAAACCAATGGGAGCTGTTGCTAAAAAGTTGAAGTGCAAACAAAAGAGGGACAATAGGAGGTCCCCCAGTGCAGGTGTTTGCCCACTTGTGTGTGTGTGCGCCGGGTCACAATGGCTATAATCACTTGTCTGTAGGGTCGAATGCTTTACCGGTGAGTGTTTGGTCCCATACTTGAGTGGGAGATTAGGCAACCATTGAAAACTGTAGTAACATAATACATTATTTGAACACGGAGTTTTGTGCCTCAATGTATTTATTTTTATGTTAATGTTGGTCAATATGATTCAGCGGATGGTTGGAAAATCCCCATCTATCACATTTTGTGGAAGACCTGAAGTTTTAGCCTGACCGCCGACACACACGCGGACACAGTCCCGCTGGCTTGATGATTTTGGTATGTATTTTATGATGCCATTGTATTTTATTTGTGTACTGTTGGCTTAATAAATTACAGATTTACGAAAGCCGTTTTATCAAGGACTTCTCTTGCCCCCCCCCCCCATTGTTGAGACGCCCCCATATCGTGTTGTACACAAAATGAAGTGAAACAAGTGAAACTATTCGGATCCATTTTTTTTTCAGCCCTGGGGTGTCAACGGGTATACACACACTCACGTTTATGACTGCAGGTGTAAATAATATAATACATCTCATTGTTGTGTACATATATGTTGTTGTCAAAGACCAAATTTTATGAGCAAGTCTTAGTGTGGATTTGTACACATCCAAACCGAGCACTTCCTCTCGGATGAGGACTTTTTTTTCTCATTTGATACAAGTATTCAAATCGAAATCACATCCCAAACATCGCCCCTCCCCATTGTTAAACTTCTCCTATCGAGGACCTTCCTTCCCCTCCACATTTCCAGCAAATGTTAACTAAACTGTTCCCTCTATGGATAGGAATAGTAGATTTTCCATTTTGTTTAAAGTCGTCAGTTTAACAGCCTTATTATGACTGGCCCCTTCACAAAACCAGTATTCAAAATTTCTTTTTACAAAAATACTTTTTCACTGTCAACAATTATTCTGAAAGAAGCACACACTAAAGGGTTTTCTGTTTCATTCGGACATTAACTCAGATTTATGGTGGTCAAGACAGCTTGGATGAGTTTATCGACCAAATAAACTCATTCCACCCCCACCATAAAGTTCACTACTAAATGCTCTCGTAACAAGTGTGAACTTTCTAGATGTAACCATAACTAAATCCCCTAATGGCATTATTACGGATGTATACAGCAAACCTACCGACACCCACCAGTATCTTCTCTGCAACAGTTGCCACCCTAGTCACTGTAAGAAGGCAATTGCTTACACTCGGGCCTTACGTATAAGACGTATCTGCTCCACAGATAGCCTACCCTGTACAAAAGGCGTTCATCAGACCTAAGGACACCTTGTTTCTAGAGGCCACAGCGAACGCAGGGTCCAACTTGCAATCAACAGAGCCTTCAGCATACTGTAACGGATCAACCCTGCATCCGCCAGAAGGGGAGGGGAACTACTTGCTAAACTCCGAGACAAATAATAACTCAACAATGGAAACTGAAATGCAGGTACTCGCTCATCTTGTAATTCTCCCCAAAGGGGACATGAACAAAATACATATTATAAAGTCAATTAATAATAAAGCAAAACTTAGCAACTGGCTGAGTTCGGGAAATTTAAGGACACTCCTCACTTAACTAATAAATAAATAAATACAGCATTACCTTAACATTATGAACCAGGCCGGACGACGTGCATATACAAAAATAAATACATGTAGGCTGACCACTATCTGTGCTGGTACTTTTACTGAGAGCCTTCAGTTTATACATAGAAAGTATAGAGCCGCCGTCCGACCACCCTGATGTCCCAAGCCACAGTTTTAGAATGCCACACCTAGATTTGGTGCCTTGGTTTTATACCCAACAGGAAACTCTTTGTCATTTTAAATGCACTGGTAATCATTAAATCTAAATTGAGGGGAAATAATGATACAAACAATGTGAACACACTCCTTGCAGGCCAATGGTGGCTGGCAAGGAAATGATGAATAACCAAAATAACTGATTACATTGTACCCCATCTGTATTGCAGGCCAGAGCAGAGCCAGCACATGTGTTTAAACACTATAACAAAAGGAACTTGGAATGCAACACAAAGTATGTTCATTACGATACCTCGCCTTACTCTGCTGACAAACACGGGAACAAAAAAGGTCCCGACTGAGAGAGTTGCCCTGGATTCCAGTAAACAACAAAGTGATTATGTGAAACAGTTGGTACGGAATCAATGTAAATGATAATATGTAAGAAATTAAAAATAAGCAAGAGGAATCTGCGGAGAGAGCGGGTTATTAAATCCTCTGCAAAAGAAGGTTTTTTACGGGTTTATTTTTAAACAACTTATTGAGGGAAAGAAGGGTAAAAATAAACCAGTGGACAGAACAGGTTATTGACAGTAACTGTATTTATGTTAGACGAAAGAAATATGCTAGCAGTAAATACAATGGGGGTGATGGGAATTTATTTGACACCAGTGTTGATGTTCAGTCCGAAGGGTTGGACTGTCTTAAGTTGGTGAATCCAGTGTGATTCTTTGAGTTTGCGGTGTGTGTCATCACCATTGCAAGCCTCAATTACCATAAGTGCAGCATCTTTGACGTTGTGATTAGGGCTG
Source organism: Plazaster borealis (assembly GCA_021014325.1). Taxonomy (NCBI): domain Eukaryota; kingdom Metazoa; phylum Echinodermata; class Asteroidea; order Forcipulatida; family Labidiasteridae; genus Plazaster; species Plazaster borealis. The sequence goes on along the minus strand of CM037455.1, from coordinate 19,868,117 downwards.
TTGAAGTGAATGGAGACGGGGTACGTTTTTTGGTCTTTATGGAAGAGACATGTTTCGCAAAGCGAAGACTGAGTTTGGTATTATAGTCTCTTCCACATATTGTAGTCCACACCTCTTACATGATATAACATAGACTACATTAGGTGTGCTACATTGTGAGTCGGTCTTGATATTGTAAGAAGAGCCAGTGCTATGACTCTTCACTGCGGATTTGATGTAGAGACATGTCTTACACTTGGAGCGGGTACATTATTTTGTGACAGCCCTGGCTAAGATGTCTCCCAGGTTTTTAGGGCGGCGGAATGCATTCATGGGGAGCTCAGGGATTGCTGAGCATAGTCTTTTAGAGAAGTGAAAAAATAGTCATATTATTGAGGATTGATGAAAGTTTAGGCAGTTTAGTGTGGAAGGTATGACCAGGGCAACTCTCTTAATCGGGACTTTTTTTATTCCCGTGTTGTCAACATAGTATGGCGAGGTATGCTGAAAGCCCTGTTGATTGCAAGTTGGACCCTGCGTTCGCTGTGGCCTCTAGAAACAAGGTGTTTCCTTAGGTCTGATGAACGCCTTTTGTACAGGGTATCTGTGGAGCAGATACGTCTTAATTGCCTTCTTACATTGACTAGGGTGGCAAGAAGAGAAGATCCTTGTGGGTGTCAGTATGTTTGCTGTATACATCCGTAATAATGCCGTTAGGGGATTTAGTTATGGTTACATCTAGAAAGTTCACACTTGTTAGAGAGCATTCAGTGGTGAACTTTATGGTGGGGTGCAATGAGTTTATTTGGTCGATAAACTCATCCAAGCTGTCTTGACCACCACACCAGATGGAGAAAATGTCATCAATAAATCTCCACCAAACTAGTGGGCGGTTGGGAGCAGAGGACAGGAGTCTGTCCTCTAAGTCTGACATAACTAGGTTGGCATAGGAAGGCGCCATGTTGGTACCTATGGCGATACCCTGTTTTTGTAGAAAATGCCTGTCAGTAAATGAAAAGTTGTCCTTAGTGAGAATGTGGCTGATGAGTTCCTTAATGTGTCTCACTGAGGGGCGGGATTGTTTATTGGCCCTTAGATATATCGTCACCGACGCCACGAAGTAGCACAGAGGTAGATACCAGTAAAAAGTAACAATCTGAGAAAACGGCGTTTAAAGTTTAACGCTTTTTAAAATTAAGCTTTCCTACAATATTTCAGGGTATTTTCAACTAGTTTTCTTACAGTGATGACTTGATGCATTGGACTTCATATATACGGTGCTTTTTAATATTTTCGTCCTTAATTAAGAAGCAATAAAGTAAGAAAGGTGCTTGCTACTTCGTGACGTCGAAAATTCACGAAAATGGCCCTTTTTTCGTTTTCACGAAGTAGCACTGCCATGTATTACTATGCGTGTTTGTGACGTTGATAATCTAGTGCTACTTCGTGAAAACGTTTTTTACACTTTTGAGGTGTGTGCGCTCCGTGTGTTTCAATGGTAAATTGAATCTCAGTGCTACTTCGTGGCGTCAACAAATGTCAGGTTCGGTGCAAAGTTGCAAACCCTCATTACCGTAATTAAAAAAGTAAAGCTCATGAAGCGTTGAAACTTCATGAATGTGTAGGCCTCGGTTAACATTGTTAAATTATGTAAAAAATTGAAATCTGAAATAAAAAGTGGTTTTGTACACTGTGTGCTACTTCGTGGCGTCGGTAACGACATATAAACCAAATAAAATGCAAGGGGTTTGGGTATTTTATGACGCCATATAGGTTACATATAGGTCAGCGACGAGGACGAGGAAGACCAGACACAAACCCAGGGTTGATTATACCGCAGCCGTTCTACACTAACATGTACTCAACGGCATACAACTCACACAACCTTCCAATGCCCCAGCCTTCCCGCCAAAGCTTCCCTTCGCGCTCTAACAACTCCGTCCTTTCAATAAAATAAGTTTACTTGTACAAAAAAAGTATCTCGCTCCCTGCTCAGCACAGACACAATAGTCTCAACAGGTCACAGCTCAAGCCACAGCTATAGCACTCGGCAATAATAACACAATGGTTCCCACGCTAGCACATTAAACTACCAACAATCAGCGCATCCAGTCAAACTCACACAGTAGTGTAGGGCGAACACGCAATGCAGTCACAATCCAACTGTGCCAGCGATAACACATACCAACCCGCGCACTATGGGGCGCCGTTTGTCAATTAATTGTTTAGCGTATTTTTGACATGTTTTTACCATGGTTTGTAACAATCATCCTTATTCCAAATTAGCCAGCCCCAAAAATTTGGTGTGCCCAGTGTAACAGTCTTCAAGATTCTGGGCTTAAATTTACACTTTTACTCATAACGAAGGGTACAAGGGTTCAACGGTCGTTGAATCCGTTATAATTCACCCGGACGAAGACTGAAATAGCTTTACAGAATTGGAAAGCAACAAAGAAACAACAAATTGGTAATAAGAAAATAAGCCGCAAACACGGAGACAATGCGTGTAAGCATTATGTCAGCTTTACGCTGTTTCATTAAATAGTAAAACTCATTTTGAAAAGATTGTGTACCCTTTGTTATGAGTAAAAGTGTAAGTTTAAGCCCAGAGTCTTGAAGTCTATTACACTGGGCACACCAATTTGTTGGGCTGGCCAATTAAAGGATGATTCAAAAGAGTAGAGGGCGCTACAGCTATCAGAAGAACAGTTCACCCGGGGGGGGGGTGGACAGTATATTTGGGGGGGGGGGACCACACAGAATCTCCTGCCACAGTTTTCAGTTTTCGTCCGGATGAAATAATGGATTCACCGACAGAAATGAGCCAAGTTAATGAGCCATTTGTCACCTCCCTGTACTTTCATGCGTTCTACCTTTCTGAATACGCGGCTGGCCATTCCGCGAATACGCGGCTGGCTATTTCGGGCCCAATACTTTGTTAGCTTTAGTTCGTTGCTTGGAAAGGAGGTTGGATGAAACAACGTTCGGTTTTTATGGTTTATAAACCATGATTTGTGAACACACGGTTTGTTATGGTTTATAAACCATGATTTGTAAACCATGTTTTATGATGCTATAATTTTCATGGTTTATAAACCATGTTTTGAAAATGCTTTTAAATTTTCATGGTTTATAAAACCATGATTTGAAGGTGCTTAAATTTTCATGGTTTATAAACAATGATTTGTACACCATGTTTTATAATGCTAAAATTTTCATGGTTTATAAACCATGATTTGTAAACCATGCTATAATTTGCATGGTTTATAAACCATGATTTGTAAACCATGCTATAATTTTCATGGTTTATAAAACCATGTTTTGAAGGTGCTTAAATTTTAATGGTTTATAAACCATGATTTGAAAACCATGCTTTAATTTTCATGGTTTATAAACCATGATTTGTAAACCATGCTATAATTTTCATGGTTTATAAAACCATGTTTTGAAGGTGCTTAAATTTTCATGGTTTGTAAACCATGATTTGTAAACCATGTTTTATGATGCTATAATTTTCATGGTTTTTATAAACCATGTTTTGAAAATGCTTTTAAATTTTCATGGTTTTGAAGGTGCTTAAATTTTCATGGTTTATAAACAATGATTTGTACACCATGTTTTATAATGCTACAATTTTCATGGTTTATAAACCATGATTTGTAAACCATGCTATAATTTGCATGGTTTATAAACCATGTTTTGGAGATGCTTAAATTGTCATGGTTTATAATTCATGATTTGAAAACCATGCTATTATTTGCATGGTTTATAAACCATGATTTGAAAACCCTGCTTTAATTTTCATGGTTTATAAACCATGATTTGTAAACCATGCTATAATTTGCATGGTTTATGAACCATTTTTTGGAGATGTTTAAGTTTCCATGGTTTTTAAACCATGTTTTGACCATGTTTTATACTGTTACAATTGTCATGGTTTATAAACCATGTTTTGGAGAGGGTTCAATCTACATGGTTTACATCTAATTGTTACAAACCATGATAAAAACATGTCAAAAATACGCTAAACAATTAACTGACAAACGGCGCCCCGTAGCGTACAACCACCCCCCCCCCCCATGCACAATGCGCACTAATGAGCTGGTGCATTAAACTTAACCCAGTCTACCCCCTGTTCCGGTGCTGGAGCTTTCTTGCAGCTGCCTGCTTGAAGCTGGATATGCTCAAAGAAGATTATGCACTAAGTTGAGAGAATTTAAGTTGAGAAAAATTCAGCACAGAATCATGAGCTCAAAAATATTTCAGATGAGCAAATTTGAGAAGCAGAGAGCACAGTGTAGAGAAGAGACTGGAAAGACTGGAAACTAATAAGCAGAGAAGAAAAGCGGCTAACTTGAGGAAGTATTGCAGATGGCTGTATTTCACGAAAACTTAATCAAAGTACAGGTATACATTGACATTGTTGAAGGCTAGCGGAGAGAGCTGTTGCAGTAGAAATCAAGTATTGGAGTGTGTAATGGAGTGTCTGTAGAACAATTTTTGTCCGGCCTCCAAAGTTTTTAAAGTACTCGTTACTGATGAATCGATTCAAAACCTGATTCATAGCACAGTAAAATAAATGCACAACGGAATTCGTTACTAGGATGAGCGTATAAAGGCAAGCCAAACTATTGAATTTTGCTCTTAATGCACAATTTCAACGGGGAAAACCCAGAGGTCACTGTGAGTATTGCACAATCGCTAAGGGAATGTCCCTAAAAAAGTCCAGGTGGTTGGATGCATTTATAACAAGGAAAGTCGTGTTTGGTAAACATCCCAATGACAATAGGCTTGTATAATGTAGTTATTGTGTCTTATACGGGGAAAAAAACGGCTCGTAGGATTATCATGATAAAACCGCGCGATGCATTTAATAAAATATTCCGCTTGTATTCAAAAAGCAGCGAAGCTGTGGAGAGGGAGCCAAGAAGAGTTTGTGCTTCCTCAAAGTGCCTGATGTAGCAGTTTGTGTGAGATTAGTAACGCTCGGATTTTCACCCCATGCTTCCCGTGATGGTAGCTTTCCCATTACACCTTCATTTAATTATTTTCCAAGTTTACCTCAATCAATTTTGTTTTCTGGCTGTACAATTTTATTTCTTATAAGTACGAAAGTTACCAGGTAGACCAAGTTACCAGTATGGCAAGCCAAGCAGACTTATTAATTAAATGATTTTGGTCAGGTCAATAAATCTGAATCTGAATTATAAAGTTGGAAAAGCATCCTAATGAAAACATCACATAATGTGTGCTTGAAGAAGACAAAACACATTTGGCGACCCCACCGGTCAAAATCCAACCGAAGCACACACTTAAGGGTTTTCTGTTTTATTTTGACATGAACTTGAGAGTTATTTTGTGTTTCAATGTGATTAGATAATTCAAATTCAAGTCTATGCTGGATGACCATGTTAAACAGTTAAATCAACTTCAACCTATGCATAGCTATGACCGGGGTGATTGGTCTCATTTAAGACTAGTCCTAGATATTCACTTGTTCTCACTCTCCCTCCCTCTCTCTTCTACCCCCCCCCCCCTCTCTCTCTCTCTGGAGGGAAATGATGGGGCCATGTTAATCTCTTGGCACCAGTTGCCATTGGAAGTCAACATAGTTCCCTTTACTGTTTATCTGTAAATCGACCAACTTTGTTGCAAATTAGATCAACGTATACAAGAAAATAACAAAAGCTAGGTCAAGGAAGGTCCATTTTTCCAGTGAACTTTGTTTGTTTTTGAGGAAATATAGTACTTTCTTGCATTGCACAGCTGTATTGTAGTTATCGAGGAGTTTAAAGCCAAATTGTGCATCGCAAACATTTTTTTTTTAATTGACATGTAGAATCTAAACTTCACACATGTAATTGTTTGATTACTATTTGTAATGACTACCGTTTGTACCTCTTGCCTTCGTATACAACATCTGATTATTGGGAAACTTTGCCAATACTAGAATGAGCGTGATGGTCAACAAGTTGTAGACTAATGAAATTTATGAAAACGTTGTAAAAAGGCCTACTTGGTTATAAGGTTACTTCGAACATTTTACTAACGTTCTAACAACGTCCACGATGCATTATTACCGGGTACGTTCTCTGGACTTTCAGGAAAGTCGACAAAATCACGTCCTCATACATATGGGTTTAATGATTATTTTTGTGAGGAACTTTAAATCACAGGAATTTTGGTGGATAAGAAAACTACGACTTGATATTCTATACAAACAACTGATTGTCCCTATAAAACTGCTATTCTCTCAATATGATTGGTTGAATTTACCAAGGGTAAAATAAACACATTTATTGTTATTTTGTTTCATAAATAAGATGTGTATTCATGTATTTGGTGGCTCTGATTAATTTTTTTTACAGACGACTCTTAACTGAAGAGCCTTAACACATTGAGTCAGTGGGCCACCAGCAGGTACGGGAGACCCAGTATTCAGTAACTGGGGCACTGTACTCCTTAAACAAAAAATATTGACATCATTTTTCTAGGAGTACAGCGCCCCAGTTACTGGGTCTAGGTACATGGCAGCACAACTTACCAGTGCCAAGCCCAAACGGTGCCATTGTACACCCTCACTTTAGTTAAACCATGTGAGCATGAAGTTATTGAATATAATTTAAATTTGATAAAGACCAAACTTTAAAGTTTCAAACCTGTCATGTTAATATAAATAATGCATTCGAAAAATATAAATATTGCGCTAATCAGTTAAGGGGTTTTAGATGACTAGGTTACAACTGATTTGACTTGTATACGAGTTAACCTGGGACTGTGTACAATACGAGTTGACTTGGGTACGAGTTGACTTGTTTCCAAATTAATACAGCCAAACTTAAGACCAAAGCCCAAACTGAGCTATTTACTAATTTTTCTTGATGGAAAATCCTGGTTTTCTATGGGTTGAACTTATACATAAACTAAATACACCAACCTGACATACCAATAGTCTTTGTAGGCCTACATGTACATTTTTACAAGAAAATTATACTAAAAATAAATCACGTTTTACACAAAACACTTACCAATGCTATTTGGCATTGCTAGTTCTGATGAACAACGATCTGTCTGCATGCTGATTACCGATGATTCTTTATTGTTCTTGATTTTCACTGTAAAATTCACATCTGATCAGCATATCAGTTTCACACTATCAGCTTTTAAAATTGCTCTGCAAATACCTCCGACTTGGGCAGCTTTAACGACATAAACTAAATCATCCACAAATCAGTAGGCCTACATCATTTAGCAAACGTCGGTTGGAACTGTGTTGAGTTTTCATTTCAAACTGATGACTCATCATGGAAGAGAAGGGGCTCTAACCACATAGGTGTTTAGTTTTTATACGCGAAGTCAGGCTAGGGTGCTGATATTAACCAAAGATCTTTGTATTCAGTAAACTTGCGCAGTCCTTTTACTGCTTGATAATGTACAGGTATAAAATGTACATATCCATGTGTACAATAGTTTTTCAGATTGTTTATTCTTTTACACAAAGTGCTTTTCATTTCAATTATGTGTTTGTTTATGAGTATTGAGACAACGTTATTTTAAGGTTTGTATAACATTTTGATAAAACAATTATCAACAAAGAAAAAACGTTTCACAAAAACGAATGGACTTGTATAACGCCCTCTCGCGTTTTGGGTATGAAGATAAGTAAAGACAGTTTAACACGGACGCGTTATAGGGTGATTAGACAATTACAAATAATTTAATACTGAAGCGTTTGGGGGATATTAGTAGCGGTTTATCCCCAGCTAAATTCAACGAATTTTCCCACCTCTATTCCTTTCAAGGTCTGTGCGGTATAGTTTAATAATAAATTTAGCCTTGGCGTGGTAGTTCATTATTTAAAATTGTAAATTGTCTCAACCATAGTCGAAGAGTTAAAATATTTGTGCAATTATATAACCTATCTTGTAACTTACGACCCTCTTTGACCTTTACTTCCGGTACAAACTGGAAGCCCTAAAATTTCAAATCTTGTGAACCACATGTCATAAAGTCAAAATCTTTGTAACGTCTCGGAGCTAATGACACTTTATTTTGTTATTATTAAAAACATGACCCCACTTTGATCTTTTCTTCCGGTCCAAACAAACAATTCAAAAATAAAAAATACATTTCCTTAACCACATGTCATAAAGTCACAATCTTTGTGTCATCTTGTAGCGTAGACCAAAGTTCGTACGAAAACAAATGTTTTCGCCATTGTGATGTCAAAATTTGATATTAATTCAAAGTTTACGATTTAAAATGAGCCGAAACCCCAGTATTTGTTTGTAAGAAATTCAAGTCTAATTGTATTTTTTCCAAAACTAGGTGAAACAAACGACGTTACCACGTCAACGGGTTGTGTCGAAGTAAGCAACGTTGAGATACAAGGTGCAAAAACATACTTTCTTGGCTTTGATAATATAATGTTAGATAATCGACAAGTCTCTAGAGGATTGGCAATCGACCTTTAACCAGTTTGATTTAAGATGTACGGAAATTGTCAAAACATTAGTATTAAACTTGGTCTGTAAATCAATGTTAGATTCACCCTTGTAAATAGTTGTGATGTTGCCACTTTTAGATTAGCGAGATTACCAAGATGAATATTTGTGCCTTTGTAAAATGGCCTAATATTTCTGAATGAGACTACTTTTTTTAAATACTAAATACGTGATATTTACAATTTTTGAAAAGGGCAGAAGCTGGATATAAAAATAATTTGTTGGTGGCAGTTAATCTTGAACCATTCTAATTATACTATCAAATTGGTAGAATTCCAAGACACCGGGCCTAAAACATGGATATTCAAACTTATGAATTTGTTTTTCTAATCACGTCTATCACGTACTAGATTCATCAAACACTGCTTGAGCAATGCATCAATATCGTGATATAATAAACAATTCAATCACTTCAAGTATAGTTACAGCTGTTTTTTTCCGATCGTTATTTATACAAAATATATTCGTTTCAAATGAAGGTGTAACTCTTGATTCATGGGTTTAAGTAAATTAAGTACAAAGTAATTATCAGTAATTGTTATATGTCAGCACAATTGAATAATCGTTAATAAAGCACTTACAATTAAATACATTTGTTTATTTGTATTTTGTCATGAATGTAGCATAACTTTGAGCATGAGATGAGTGGCAGCAGTGTATCTGCTTGAAGCATCTCTATACCTTTGTTGAATTGAACCAGTTGCAAAGTGCATGCTGTTTGTCCGGAAATTTTGCATTTTCATTTAGGCTTGACATAATCTACATGGGTCTGTTGTCGGGCTCAATGAGCGTACCTGATTGGAGCTCACGCTTATAAGCTTTGCTTCTTAGTGCAGTTTCCCCAAAGTGTATTTATATCAACTGGGCCTAACTGTAACTATTATTGAAACATGTTCATAAATATGATCGCCTGTATAAGATTTGATACTGTGGAAATAAAATAAACCTTGAAACCTTAAAACCTTGAATTAGTTTTTAAAAATGCGGGGATTTTAACTTGGATTCTGAGTCATTTTGATACGGATTCCGAGTCATAAATATGGGTCGGACCCCATGGGACCCGGAATCCAGCTTAAATCTGAACCAGCAGTTTTGAGATGCAAAAATTGTTTATCAGCCAAAATATAATGTCACACGCACCATCTGTTAATGGTATCCTGCTCATGTTTGCGCTCAGCAGATGTTTTCCCCGTTTAGTCGGTTTCATGATAATGGGTCATGTTGTGTCTTGTCATGTCTTTAAAGAGCATTTAGGCAACACTTAATCTCCCTTGCTTCGCGTTCCTGTACAATCCTTCCGAAACTATACCGCCCTTGACTGCGTGGGAGACGAGTCGTCGAAATCAATATCGTAATGGAAGCGCGGGTTGGCTTGATTATAGATATTCTTTGTTTAGATTCTGCAGCCATCGTTTCTGCTTATTGAGTTAGTGCATCAAAAAGAACAATACATGCTTCAGAAAGTCACGTTCACGCCCGCAAGTTCTCCAGAAAAAAACCCATAAGTTGTTGTAATAAAATTTCAACGCGTGATAGCCAAGACAACACAACCACCTGTAAGTCACGTTTCAAACACCCCTATTCTATTCATGAAATCGGGTGAAGCGGAGCCAAACCTTGAAGCTATCGCCAAGAATATTAGAATACGTCGTTTAACCCCAACCTCCGCAGCTGTCACACCCCTATAATTCTCTTTTCTAAAGAAATCCTCTGTGGGGTACCACTAGAACAAAGAAAACCTTGTGGGTAGCATTGTTCTATTGCTAAAAGTACCCCGTTGGCGTGTGTAAGGGCACACACGTGCGTAACACCTGCAATCAGGGACCCCTAATGTTCCTCTTTTGTTTGTAATTTAACTTTTCAGCAACAGCTCCCATTGGTTTTGTACACGCTATCCAACTTGGGACCTTTCCCAACCGGGTATTCTATTGTCCTCTTGTGTTATAGGTCCCCGGTTTTAATGTGTATACTACCCAAACACACACACAAAGTGACGCGTAAAACAAAAGTCGCCGCGTAAAAAAAACAAGACGCCGACAAAAACAATCAGTCACAGTCATGAGTCGTTAATGATGACATGAACTTGAGAATGTGCATTATGTATACGCAAGAAAACCCAATACTTTTGTTGGATTGAACAAAGAAGTTTCCTTTCATATAACTTAGTGTTTTGCTGCGCTTTCAACGCGTAATACCCAAGGCAAGCCGCTCATTATAGACCACTTGCATATGACGTCACACGCTCAAAAAGTGCCCTCACTGAGGCCAAAAAGCGCCCTGGCTGAGGCCATAGCAGGCAAATCATTGGACGATAGCTGTTCTTTGTGCGTAAAAAAACGTGTGCGTGACCTCAGAGTCCCTATAGCAGTTGTTACTGCTACTAATATAGACTGCGCAAGTCTCGCGCGTATTCGAACTTCCGGGACCATTGTGGTCTCAAACATAATTATGGAGTTTTACGTTGGCGAGATTTTGTTTTGTCAACTATTTTAGTTTAACTGTTTGTTTGTAATGTAATACTAATTGCCCTGTCACACCTTGACGTTTTAGCGAGCGTATGCCGACGTATGACAAATTTGGAGAATACGCTGGCGTACGTCGAATAAGTTATGGGTAAGTTTTGTTTAAGTTAAGAGCACACTGAAGCACGCTGGTATACGTCGTAGTACGGCGAGGTCGTCGAAAAATGTTGTGCATGCACAACATTTTCGACGTATGCCAGCGTATTGCTCATACGTTCCGCATACGCGGGCCATAAGTTGTAGGTGAGTTATGCGATCGTTGACACACGTTCACACACCTTACCTGTAAGTTACTCACCAGTCGACATACGTCGAGATAATGTCTAGCGTACCCACAATTTATTTATAACCTATGAGTAACATGCTTTGAACCTATCTCCAACGCATGACCTGTTCCGGACGACCACAGAACTTACTGAACGTGTTTCTCACTTACATTTGTTGGCATAAGTTATTTATAAGTTATCGAAACCTTATAATATAAGTTATTATCACGATATATATACGTCCAACTCGTTATGAATACGCTTTGTATTACGCCCGCTATTGAAAACAAAAACATCGATAGTTCAGCGTATGCATGCCAGCCTTTTAGAGAATTTTTGATACGTCGGCATACGCTGGCTAAAAGGTCAAGGTGTGACGTGATGCAAAATTTGAAAGTAAAATCAATTCAACAATACAACGAAGAAAACCCAAAATTAAACTAGACCTTAGCTTCCGGTTTACTTGAGAACAATTAAGAATGTATGCCAACCTCCGATCACGAAACTTAGTAATGTTGTATTAACTATAAGCGCTAAAACTCATTTTATATAAATTTTTCAGACTTTTTCATAGAACTGATATAATTTAAACAAAGATTTGATTTCAGAAAGAAAACAAATATTCCTTGGTTTAACGTGTTTTTCTCGTTCCGATACGCGCAAGACGTTCGCAGTCTATTGTCACATTGTTAAAGCTATATATGGAATAATCAGGTAAACCTTGGCGCTGTCGCCAAAAAAGTAATCACACCTAGCTCAATAAAACCACCGCTCTCCCCTTCCTGGCATGGCCGAGAAAGTTTCCATAGTTTCCTTTGTCATGCCATAATGGAGCAATTTTGCTGAAAATTAATAATTTAGTCATTAAAGGTTGGCGACAGCCGCACGGCACCAGCGTTAATTTTTCTGTGGCCTACTTGGCGTGGTAATTTGATTGTAATATTATAATTTTTGAAAATGTATACCTCCAACTAGACTATAGACCTTTCTTTTGCAACGTCACAGCCCGAGTTTTTGCCAACCGAGGTTGGAAAACTATGGAAAGCCATAAATGCAAAGCATAAGCAGAAAGCCACAGTTTGTAATAATGTTACACAAATATTCAAAAATAGTGTTGAATTTGTTGGAAACAAAGCAACCAATCATGGTATGTATTTTTGGTTGATTGAAAATTTACAGAAATGTTGAATTTCCACACAACTTTTGTTAACACGATTGAATGTTTTGCTAACATTCGGCCGTCCATGCCAACCAGCGCGGTTTGTTTATCAACAAAAGAAAGGTCTATACACTGCAAAAACTGTGGTGTTAAAATGTACACCGTCGGTGTTGATTTTAATCCTTTTCAAGGATTCATATTGGGCAAGAATTTCGGTGTTAAGCAACACCTATTTTGGAATCAAAATAAGTTAACACTAATATCGGTGTAGAAATCTAACACCAAAGGGGAAGTAATTTAATTCCAAAGTGGTGTTTATATTGGGCAAGAATGCTGGTGTTAAACAACACCAATTTTGGAATTAAATTGATTTAACACCAATCACGGTGTTTATATTGGGCAAGAATGCTGGTGTTAAATAACACAAATTTTGGAATTAAATTAATTTAACACCAATCGCGGTGTTTATATTGGGCAAGAATGCTGGTGTTAAATAACACAAATTTTGGAATTAAATTAATTTAACACCAATCGCGGTGTTTATATTGGGCAAGAATGCTGGTGTTAAACAACACCAACTTTGGACTTAAATTGTTTAACACCAATTAGGGTGTATAAATCCACACCAAGACAGGGAGTAAATTAAATCCAATTATGTGTACCGGGCAAGAAGGTTGGTGTTACTCAACACCAGTACCTGGAATTAAATACATTCAATAAAACTGGTTTTAACTGTAAAACCAAAATATGGTGTCAATTTATCTCAAAGTGGTGTATTAATAACAACACAAGTAATGACAAGACGATTTGTTCTTGTATATAAACTTCTGATATTATTGCTTCAAAATATAAATATGGAATAAATAATTCATTTTTAAACAATAATCATACAAATGATACTAATCAAATCAAAAAGTAATCAATGGAAATTTACAGGAAAGTCTACACCATCAATACAAAGCATTTAACATCATTTGGCAAGAATAAAGTACACTTTGATTTCAAGGATCAAGAAAATTAGCACTACTGATTATAGTATGAGCAACAAAAACTAGCATAACACCATAACGCCATAACAGGAAAAATTGTATAAAACAGCTGTGGAAGCTATAATGTACTTCTGAAAGCTAAACAGTATGAAAACATTTTTTTTAATCCTTGTTAGTAGTCACACGACAAGAGATTACCAATCTGTAAAGTAGTTTTATGTTTAATGAATAATCATTGACATTTACTTTAGCCTATTGAATAATCATGACAATACTGAATAATCTTAATGACAACCAGCAAAAGATATATTCAAAATAAAAAGGTTACATAAAATAAAACATCTCTTTTGTCTTTTAACTGCAGGATATGCCCAATAATCAAAACTTCTTTGTTTGTGTCTATAGCTAACATGTTATTGTCGTTTGAGTTTTACATTTTCAGGATGGAAGAAAAGGTTTACACACTTTATTTTGATTTGATCCCAATAAACATGTATATTTTAGGGAGATATAATAAAAGCATGCAAATGAGTCACCAACATATGTTTGTGTCCTTCGAGTTGGTGATATGAATCTCGCTCTCTTTGGTTGATATGGGGGCTACTTTCTGATGAACACTCATCACTGGGGCTGATAATTCCAGTTGTGTCACTGATGATACTTGGCTCACGACTACAGGGAGCTGAAAATTAGATAGAATATTGACTTTAGGTTTCAGGTTCAGGTTTATTTTCCATACCATAAGGCAATAAAATAAAAGGGTATTAAAAAAGATGTAAAAAATACAGCGGGGAAATTAATATATTTTTGGTTTTCCCTTCACCGGTATGTGATAAGCACTATCTCTGTGCATGTTGGGTCCTGCAGAAGAAGAAAAAATGCACTGAGTATACAGTACTTATCACACATCGGTGAAGGGCAAAAGAAATTTATATGTTATGGTAGACATTGGTCTTTATTTTTGTCCAGGTAACTTGTTGACAAGGTTCGTTCATGCAGCCAAATCAGATTTGTATACTATATATTCAAATAAAATGACGGTTTCAGTTCGGGCGCAGTACAAGGTTGCTAAAATATTTATGCTCAGTACTCACCCCACTCCTCCCTCCCTTCAGCACCATCATCGTTATCCTCTGATCTGATTGGAGAACATCATTTATGACATCAGCATCAATGCTGGCAACATCTTTATCATCAACAAAATAACATCTTGATCTTTATCTATTTGAAACTTTGTTTTCACTGTGGAAAAAAAGAAAGAAAATAGACAACAATTATTTAGGTAATTTTTTGAAATATTTGAAGGATTCTGAACTTTTTTGCCTTATTCATCCCTCCTATCCTAAGACCTTACCATATCACTCGGTCGGGTCTCGTTTGAGTCCTCATTTGAGTCCTCAATATTATGGAAGTTTCAATGTTATTTGTATTTGTTGGGCGCAATCTTTGAAGATGGCCTTTTTTAAAATTCGCGCAAGCCAATTTTAAAATTTGCGCGGGCGATTTTTGAACTGAAGTTTGCCCACACAAATAAAAATTGCGCGGCTGGGACACGAAATTGACACGAATTACACGGTTTGCATTAACAATTTCTTTCAGGACAAGCGCCCTGACGCAGTTTTTCATCACATCACGTCCGTCGTCAGCTGTCAGACACACAAGTACCCCGGCGTCGTCAGACAAGCAAATAATTATGGAGGAAGTCTTTGATGAGTTTTGCAAGGGAATTTACCGATCAGATTCGGCAACAAGTTTGACCATAATACAACAAAAAGGGGAGAGGATTATTAAATGGGGAGAAAACAGAGCGTCGGACCATGGATGGTCGGACTCATATAATATTTTGTAGGCCCTCAAAACATTCTATAATAAAAAAATAAGACAGGAGCCCAATTAAAAGGGGGAAAGTGTAAAACAATTTCCAAATTGTGACCTGGGGTTGTTGACTTCCAACTTTAGGTATTTTGGATGGCAACTGAAATAAAGGATATTTAGCATTTTGCACTGTATGCTGTAGGGCCGGGAGTTTATTTAGTGGGGTGCCGGTGCAGCATGTACACTCCGAAGGAATTATGAACTTACAGTTCGTGGGCAACCCTGTTTTTTCAACATTCTCCATATTTTTGAACAAAAAAAATCACTTCAGCCATAAGTAAAGATCCAGCATAATGCTACTATGAACCTACCCTTTTAAACTATTGAGGTACATTTTCTTCATACAGCTTATAATTTCACGACAAGTGGTGGCGATACGGTTGAACGACAAAGATCGCGCGGTGTTCAAAATTTGCGCCAGAGCTACCCTGCGCAAATTTTAAAATCATGCAAGGAAACAAAGTTCGCGCAGTAAAAAAATGGCACACCGCGCGAATTTTAAAAAAGGCCATCTTCAAAGATTGCGCCCAACATATTGACTTGTACTGTAAGCTTGATTGTGGTAAAGAACAAGAAAGATTTCACAAGTTTGTCGATTTAACCATGGAGGTAGAATTAGACTCCATGATTTAAACATTTCTAGCTACGTCCACATACAGTACTTCCATACTACGAGTACGACATTGTAAGCCAATCCACCACCATGCATTCACACACCACAAACTGACATCAACGTACTATTATTAATGGGACGTGTTCTGACACGTCGTCGGTTAAGGTTCTACGTGACAATTATTGTGTTGTACCATTCGCCCCACACACTTAAGATCGTTAATTCGCCCCACACCGCTCGGGCGAAACTGAAAAAAAAAGCTTCTCATAACTAAATCACTTACCAAGATCCGCAAACTCGTCGTGGTCCCCCCTGAATGGGACTAACTTCCGGATGGTCCTTTGAGCGTCGCTCAATCTTGCTATAGGCATGTTGGTTATCAAAAACAATTGTTCAGAACACTATTTCTTGGTATAATTCTGTGTGACAGCGTGCGAAACTTTCTCTGACACGCTGTCTGTTTGCACTACATACACTACTCCGGCAGCGCATCCCATAATTTCGTCTTGACCAATCACAGGGCTCCATTCGACACACGCATGCGCTTTGCTCAAAATTAACACCAGTATTATGTAACACCAGTGTTTGGATTGCAAATCAATGCTGTTGGTGTCAATATGACACCGACTTTAATTCCAAAAGAATAAATAAAACTTGGTGTTGGAAATTTAACACCACAGTTTTTGCAGTGTAGCGGCACTACTTATTTATATACAATGAAGTCAATGTCATGTCTTCAAAGTGGTAATGGTAGTGACTGGTAGTTAACTATTGATTAATCTGAAACCAGCACTCTTCGCCCTATTTATGACACCGGGTCCAAGCAGGCCTGCACTGTTAGTGTCTTTTGCACAGCTGCTCTGAAAGGTTATAAAAGGCGTAATGGTGTTGTTTTGAAACCCCCAAAAATTGGTGCGTTCTTATAATACTTAACAAATCTGTAAACCTCAATTTAATACATGAATCCATACAATTGCAATCATTGTTTTCATTAAATGAAAATGTCTTACTTGATTGTTCGTATTTAATGAATAAATATTTAACACTGTTGAATCAGAACTGTCATCCTTTGTTACTCGGTGGTACCTTTTTGGGGGGGAAATCCGTTTTAATAAGGTGCAATATTTTTAATTTCGGTGAAAACAATCCCTTTGCAAATTATCTAAACAGATTTATAGAGACCATCTACAGCCAAGGAAACACCTTCAACCAATAAGGAATATTTGTATTAAGCTCATAATGCGCGCGCGGTGCGGTTCGGCCACCGTTACGTGGTGGTACTGTTATTCACAGTACGTGTACATAGCGTGCAATCAAACCTTGAATGCCCTTGTTACAAACAAAACATTGTGTTTGTATGGCCAAACCACAACAGGGACAGCTGGGATCAATGCAGCTGGCTTGACATGATGATTGATTGCCGTGTCCTTGCGAGATGGCCTAACTCAATTACCTCATTAACTGGGATCTATAATAATGCCCTTAGGGAGTTTTACAAGTCCGGGTATTTGGGTGTCAAAGTATGAGTCAATGAATCAACCCACCAGGCAAGGCTTTTTCCGGGCTGGTTGGCTACATTTCAGTCAGGAAATTTCAAAAGAGGGCATGTTTACAAAAGTACTTCCAAATACGGGCTCACCCATCCCGTAGGGTTAATTAACAATGTTGTTTATATAGTCAGAAATACAAAGATGTCTATGTATAAATAATGGGTAACCGTAACCTTTGTTTGACTGAAAAGGAACAACTGTTATGTTTTGAGGGAGGTAATTAGCTTGTGGAGCTATGTCTGATTTGCATTTTGTTTCCATACATACAATGCTAAAATAAATGAAAAATATCAGAACAAAAAATATTAATGTGGAAATAAAAATATTAATAACTCTGCAGCAATTATGACCCGGGAAATCACACAAAAATGAGCGGTTTTTAACAGCGTTGCCCTTTCCTACTGTACAAATCGCCGTCATTTTGAAACGTTAAATTGCAACTTCCAAACGGGGCGTGTTCGCGCATGCGCATTTCTCGAGTGTAAGCCAATTGTGTGTTTTGTGATAACGTTTGCTATGAGCACCGCACTCTGGTTCGAGACAACTGGGAACGTAGCTACCTAAACCCACCGGAACAAGAAACAGCGAGCACGTTTCATGCTTATTGTTGAATCATTATCTTTTCGGTTTTGGTGACTTCTGCCAAGAATGGATTCGATAGTGAAGAAAATTTCGCGTGATATTGTTTCCCTTATTCTGGCACTCACTTTGGCCGTGATTTTCTACGTTCTGCCCCTGAAGGGAGAAATGTGTTCTACAATGATCTCTGCAGTTGATGGAGAAAACTTGTCGGCTTTACAGGAAAGGGCATTCTCTAGTTTCAGATCAACCTGCCGCAGAGAGTCACCCCTAAATAGTAAGTACTGTTATTATTGTCTGTTATCCACAATAAAAGGTTGCTTGAAAGATATTCAGTGGAGAAAATACAAGACTATAATGATTACAAAAATACCGTTTTGTGTTAAATGGGTGTTTAACGGCAAACCTACCATAAACCAGTAGGGTAACGAGATTTTGTATTATTTGATTGGATGATTGATTGATTGATTTTTATTTGGATAGGGTTTTATCACCCGGAAACAATAATGCAGATTTTGGTAATTCGTGACCATACTACGTGGCGTATTCCATTATTTGAGGATTGTTGTTGTCCCTGCATACATTGCTGAAACTTGGTGATGTCTGTGTATTGAAACAACATACCTATGACGACCGTGTTTTATTTACAAAATAGGTAATTGCTTAGGTCTGTCTTGCTATTTTCTTGATATCGCATATTATTCTGCTTTTGGAATCCATTCGACATTAAATTACTTATATTGGGCCTCTACTGATGTGCTACTTTCTCACGTTAACAAGAATTGGCACCTCATGAAAAATAAAAAATAATGTAAGAACAATATCACGATAATTCGCAACGCTTACATATCAAAGTCAACTTGAAAAAATACAGTGCATAGATGGGTCATGTTCATGTTGTACTGTTGCATTGGCCTAAATGTTGTTTCATTAATCACAAATTAATTGTTGCATTTATTTAAAAAAGTAAGAATTGACCGTAAAAGGGGCCCATTGTGTGCCTTGTCTACGTCAACTTGACGCGCATTAGGGGTGAACATGACCCGGATTCTGAGCTAGCTCAGTCTTTTTGACTCAGATCCCAAAATGAGTCATGACCCTTGCGGATCATCCTCCGGGTCAATGAAAACCCGGCACCTTTTAAATCCAGTAATGTTTTACTTCAGAAATGTCTTAAAGGTAAATCACAGGATTGGTACTAAACTATATAAAAAATTAAAAAAAACACCGATTACAATTTTAATCGCAGTACCAATCCTCAAAAAAAAAATAGTTATATATAAATATATAAATGTTGTAAAAGTCATGGAAATGGTATTTAAATACATTACCTCAATTACACAAATAGAAGCCCGATTTGGACGTGCAGACAAGTCCTTGAAAAACTGAATATTTGTCTTTGTCTACACTACAATTTGACCCACCTTGACCGGCTACACTTTGAGATACTGGTGTTAATGGATGGTAACTCAATTTAAACTGAGAGGGTGGAAATAATGTTACCATTATGAACTTTCCACACAACGATGTATTGTGGTGACTTCACCCTCCGTGAAGTGAGAGTGTGGGATCCGACCCTTCACAACAAAAGATGAGATGATTGACAATACTTGATGGTCTTTAAAACGGCTCTGTATTCATTTACTGAAGTTTATGTACTGACGTAAATCATGACCCAACAGTATTATACAAAACCTGCAAAACAATTGACATACCGTACAATAACATATCTCTACATCAGAGCTATTTCAAGGTATTTCGCAATTTAAACTTGAATTTACCAGTAATACATTGCATAAACTTATCAGTATCTTCAAAATTTGAAAAAAAAATCTTACCCTGCAGAGTGACTCTATTAAAATGACTAGAGTAGATGGACTACCATTGAGAAGGCAGTCACATAAACTCGTGAGTGGAAATAAACAAATCGTCACCGACACCACGAAGTAGCACACAGTCTACAAAACCACTTTTTTTTTCAGATTTCAGTTTTTCACACTTTTAAACAATGTTAACCGAGGCCTAAAACTTCATGAAGTTTCAACGCTTCAAGAGCTTTACTTGTTTAATTACAGTAATTAGGCTTTGCAACCTTGCAGCGAACCTGACATTTTTTGACGCCACGAAGTAGCACTGAGATTCAATTTACCATTGACACACACGGCGGCACACACCTCAAAAGTGAAAAAAAAAAAACGTTTTCATCAAGTAGCGCTGCAATCTTCTTGTGTGTAGCGCGCGCGTGACCTAGATTATCTAGGTCACAAACACGCATAGTATACAATGGCAGTACTTCGTGAAAACGAAAAAGGGCCATTTTCGTTAATTTTCGACGTCACGAAGTAGCACGCAGTTTTCTTAGTTAATTGTTCATTAATTTAGGAAGAAAAGCATTAAAAAGCACCGTATATATTAAGTTCAATGCATCAAGTCTCCACTGTAAGAAAACTAGTTGAAAATACTCTGAAATTTTGTAGGAAAGCTTGATTTTAAAAAGCGTTCGACTTCAAACGCCGTTTCCTCCGATTGTTACTTTTTGCTGGTATCTGCCTCTGTGCTACTTCGTGGCGTCGGTGACGAAATGTTGTAACAATATTGAGCAACTACACAT
Source organism: Plazaster borealis (assembly GCA_021014325.1). Lineage (NCBI taxonomy): Eukaryota > Metazoa > Echinodermata > Asteroidea > Forcipulatida > Labidiasteridae > Plazaster > Plazaster borealis. The sequence goes on along the minus strand of CM037455.1, from coordinate 19,847,470 downwards.
TAAGTGTTTGTGAACAAACACAAAGCTGTTCCTTGTAGTTCTGCTTTGATTAAGCACTCCAGACCTCTAAAGTGAGTCTGACTTCGAGATAAATGACACTTCACGTTTGACATGCACTTATTTTGACTATAAATGTGCCTATCAAAACCTAAACCTAATCTGATACTGACTCTAACACTGAACAGGTCTTACAAGTTAGTACGTAAAGCAAAATACCCCTCATATCAAAGAAAAAGACTCAGAAGTTAGTACGTAAAGTGAACTACACCTTATATCAAGGAACAAGTTTCACAAGTATGGTTTGTAGAGCAAAATAACCCTGTATATCGAGGAACAGGTCTCATAAGATAGATCGTGAAGCGAACTATCCCATATAGCAAGGAACATGTCTAATAAGTTAGTACGTAAAGCAAACATACCCGTTCACATCAGGAAACATGTATCCATGTCAGTACGTAAACAAGCGAACTAACCGCCATATCAAGGAAGAGGTCTCACAAGATAGAACGTCAAGCAAACTATACCCCTCATATCAAGAAATAGGTCTCACAAGTTAGCACGTAAAGCGAACTAACCGCTCATAGGAACCGGTCTCACACTTTAGTACGTAAAGCAGACTAACAGCTCATATCAAGGAACAAGTCTCACACGTGAGTACTTAAAGCGAACTAACCCTATAATGTACAGGTTTCACACGTTAGTACGTAAAGCGAACTTACCGCTCATATCAAGGAACAGGTCTCACAAGTTAGTACCTAAAGCAAATTAAGGATTTCCGCTGCGGCTTAGGCCGTTGACTAAATACAATGGCAATGTGGATTATAAAACCTTTTGGCGTTCTGGACATATAGCCACTGCACGACAGTGCTTTTGTAGCAAACAATTGTTTCAGGTTGATGATTAACATTTTGGTCTACTTGTATGCTATTGTAACATTTGGTGTGTCTTTTTAATACTGAGTATGTTCTTCTTTTGCTAAAATAGTACGTATATGGGATATGAGTTTGTTGTTAATTTTGGCTCTTGACCCCCAAATCTAACACTGACCCTATTTAGTCATGGAAATGGTAATATCTCTTTTCTACAACTTTCCCCAATAAGGTCTGCTTATTGCCCAATCGCAACCCCCGCCAAGTTTTTTGTTTGCTACACGGTTATTTCCTCAATAATGCGTTCGCACAATAAACGCAAAATATGTGGTTTTCAGGCGAATGGGTTCCCGTAACAAAGTCCCAAAACCTGGTGGTCTGTTTTCAACGTTCACGCCGTCGCCTGAATAACGTGCGGAGTGTTGATACACACGACGCTGTGAGCAGAAACAATTATTTAATGTTAAGCTTAGGGAACTAAGCTTCAATGTGATCTAGGATCAAAGTCTTTCATATTCACTAAGGGTTTTTGTTGTAATTAAATAAAATCGTGTACAAATGCTATGGGGATTTAGGCGGGATCGAAGAATAATAATAAAAACAATACAAATCTGGACAAAAACAAAATCTGTTCCGACTCTAAGTCGGAACAGCTAATAAGAACAATATAAATCTAGACGAAACAAAACCTGTTCCGACCAGCCAATAAACATAAATCCCTTGTGCTGACAAGTCATAACGCATGGCTCAAAATATTACCAGCCTTAAGACGGTGTTTAATCCACCATATGCAATATAGTCTTGGTTCCAAGACCTTCGCACCGAAATGGACCAATTCCAAAAAGAGAGGGCGTCACTACTCTTGGTCGATTTCTAGCGAAGGTCTTAGACATTTTGTACAAGGGTGCTTAAGTGTGTTCAAGTTTTTTCTCCGACTTTCCGGGGGAGCCAATCAACGATCGAGTTTGCACCTTTTCGTGAATTATTCATGAATCGCCATGCGTTTTATAACAGCTAGCTAGCTATGGAACGTTGTTGTGAATGGTATTGCCGGGAATTATTATAAGTGGATAAAATGCATTCTGAATAGAGATTGACGATGAGGTTACCTTAGTTTTGGACTAAGCAATTCTCTAAATTGATCTGAAATTGCTTGTAATACATTTTTATTATAACTGTAGATGTATAGAATAAAACAATTCATTTCAAAAGGTGGTCGCGTTTTTGTGATATCGCCGAAAATCCGGAGCGAATAATTATGTCAACGCAGGAAGAATAATCCGTAATTGGAATGCACAATCTGAGAAACGTTTTTGCAGTAACTTTTCTCTGATTCGAATTTTTGGGAATAAAACCACACAGCTTACTGGTCGCCACACTTTTCTTGCAAGATTGTTATTTAGTCCCTAATATGAATAATACATGACTTGATGGTTCATTACCATAACTTGGCCACGCCCTTTAAAACAAAATTATCCAAGACGTTACTACAGACAGTCGTCAAACGCGATGAATTCAAGAAGAAAGGCGCGCCCTCTGTCGGGTTATCTAGAGTATGAGACAGTAACGTCTGGGACCAAGGCTACGCGCAATATATCCCACATGACAACACAAAGTTTGTGCACACGACGGTCTCAGCAAACAAAACACGCTGTCCATGCTGTTTACTCTTTTATCAATACCACATCGCCATTATTTTAAAATGAAAAGTTCGACAAGCAAACACAATGATTATCGCAAGCATAAAACTCACCCAACTGTTCTTCAATAGACTATTAAACACCTCCAATCTGTTTGACAATATAACTTGACATGAAAGTTTGAACGGACGGATAAAATGATTTATTTATTTTGTTATAACTCTTCTTATTGAACTATTTAAAAACCACAGAGCAGCGCTTAGCTTCTCCTAAAGCCTTATTACACACGTTCATATTATTACGCCTTTTGACAACGGCAACGTGCAGGGGATATTTTAAGGAATATGAGCACCTGCTACTCAGCTATCTAAAACCAATTAAATAAAAATACACTTGAATTTGCTCGTCGAGCAACTTATAGATTGCTTTAATAAACAAATGATTTAGTAAATGGCGGACTATTTTTCGGCTCGACGTATAAACACAAATAGGTCATGCTGCATTTACAATATAATAATATTAACGGGATGTGTTATGTTAAGGTGAAGTTAATGTGCAAAAACCCAACTCTCTACAGTATTTTTAACTTTATTGCCGATTTATTGATTATCATGCCTTTAACACTCCTTTATTTAAGGAACAACTTTTGGGGGAACCTTACTCTGTGCTCAAAATACGCATTGGGTTGATGGCTTCATGGAACTTCAGCTGCCGATGACGTCACCAACGCAACTAGAGTTCACAGTCAACACCGATGGTTCTTTATATGTGTACTTTTCCCCCAATAGTACTGGTATCGATGAAGCGTTGTACCTAGTACGTAAGTATAGAGACAGTTGACTTTCTCAAATCAATATTGCATTTTCAATATGGATTTCATACAGGACACAAAGGTGATACAACCCATCCCAGCCCTTTAAGTCAAAACCTAGGAAAGTGAGATTAACACCAAACTGAAGAGTTATTGATCTTCTGCTTAAATCATGTTTACGCAAACAAACTGTAAAAATATATTGTTATCCTCATCAAGGAGGTTGTAAATAATTTCACTTAAAGGAACGTTACAGAATTGGTAATTAAAATTTTCTTTAAGATCACAGATTTACATAAAACTTACACGGTCTAATGATGATGATAGTAGAAAACATCACTAGAAATATTTCTGTCTGAAATGCCATATTTGATGAGAAATAAATAAAGTTTATCGCTCATGAGCGTTTTATTCATGCATTGTATAACACATGCAAATGTGTAATCGGTTTTTCACTATTTTCTTGTGACCCAGATGGCCGATCGATCTCAAACTTCTACAGGTTTGTCAGTTTATGTATATGGTGGATTATATAAATTGCTTAACTCTGTTGTTAGCACAAAACAATTCTGTAATGTTCCTTTAATTAACGTTTTTATTTTAAGTAGAACAAGTACACCCCTGTCATACTCTTGTGCCTAGTTTTGATTTGTATTGTATTGTATTGTATTGTATTGTATTGTATTTATTGTCCAAACCAACAGCGGATGAACCGCCAATTACAGGAAAGGTTAAAAAAAAAAGAGTCTTTAAATTTACAGATAATAACTAAGTACATAAATGTTACGAATTGAATTGTAAAGTATAAATTAATAAACAAATAAATATATATATAAATGAGTACATACATACATAAATGGAAAATAAATACAGCAAAGAACAAACAAACAAAATAAATAAATACATAAATAAATAAACAAATAACAAATAAATAAAAAAATTAATACAAATAAATAACTACATATACAAAAACATCTAAATATATATTTATATATAATATACATGTAAATAAATAAATAATTAAGTAAGATTAATGACTTGATCAGATACTGGTAGTGGTACATGCTAAAGCACGTGAAATCTGATTACGAAATGAACTGAGTGAAGGTGCCCCAAAAACATCACAAGTTCCATAGAACCCGTTGTAGGTGGATGAAATCCTGGAAATGAATCCACGCTTTGTCACCTCAATCCGCGGAGTTACCTTATGGTAAAATCATGTAAAACAAACCGTGTTTATTAGATAGTTACAAGGATAAATTCACGAACTTTATTCATTTTCTTGTGATATTCGTTGAACAATGTTCATAAAATTATGACATTGTTCATGATATTGTGATTACTTTTTTTTTTACTTGGATGCAGGCCTGTACACTACTAAGGCTGAAATCTTTAAACGGGAACCCTCCTGGACAAAGGTTCTGTCTAAGACAGGAGTAAACTACATCGGAGAACCAGTCATGATCACATACGATAACGTTCGCTTCGAGGTGGCAGTCCAAGGGGTTCAACGTTCTACCCTGACCTACGACGTCACATCTCCACCTCAGCCCAGCTGGTTTGTTAGTTTTCAAACCTTTATTGATGCTGAATTTAATTTTACTGGGCCATGTATTAATGATTTCAATCCGCAGTTGACACCTGCCGGCTAAGAAAACAAAAAGGGAAAATTGTGCCAACTAGACATACAATCAATGTAAGTTTATATTATTTTGTCCGACACCCTCATCATTTCTTTAAATCCAATTTATGTTCTTTTTCGTCAACCTGAGAAATTGTTTAAGGTTAGATTGATCCCATCATCAGTGTATATTGTTGAGGTTACATCTTAACAAATTCAAACTCATTGGTTTATAATATAATTCAATTATTGTCAACAAACTAAACAATTAAAATAATAAAACAACAACAATAACAAAAACAGAACGAAATTTAATGTCCGTGTTGGCATGATTGAAGCACTTCATTATATGAACATTCAAAAGCATGCAAAGATAAACAATTATACGTATTGATTGAAAAACAGTGAATAATTGGCACAGTAATTGTTTGACTAGACTCGTGGACAATTCGTAAAATGCCTGTCGCAGTGGTATCGAGACAGCTCTCTCGCAACTATACTCTCGCGAGACTGCTGCTCCGCGCGAGACTAGGCCTACTGCTCTCGCGAATGGGGCAGTATTCAGGAGCCAGCACTACTGCAGTATAAACGCATGAGAGTATACACCACGACAAACATTTAACGACTTGTCCACAAGTCTATTTTGTGAAAAGCAATTTATCATTTACCAAATGTATTTATGTGACTTTCAGTATAACAATTTGTTTGAAAGTTAAGGCTTAAGCCTAATTGTGCAACTTTGAACACGTGTGAAAAGTCTGCGTATTACTAATCTGTATTGAGGAAGACAATAGGGATTGAGCGCTTGAGTGTTTAGTGGATGGTCATTTGAAAGATGTTAACCTCAGTAAATGATTTGTCAACTAATACTGAACTTTTTTTGTTTTCTTCTTTGTTTACACAATATTGTAGATAGTAGTATACCTGTTTTAGTTAACGCATCATTTTAAAAACAAGTTGATAAAGATACCAAATGTCATAATTACCTTTTGACACCATACAACATCTATGTTTATGATCCTTAATCTTAAAATATTTAATTAGCAACGGTATAACGTATTTCAAAGGTAATAAAGTTTATATGTTTGAGGTCTTTTCCTGAACCTTTAAATGTTCAATATATTTGGAAGAGAATGAACCATTATGTAAACCATTCCATACCTCAAATTTCACACCTCCACACCTCAAAATTGTGACTCCACAAAATGGCCGACCGTGTTAGTTCGCAAAGTAAAAGGAAAACCACGCAATTTCGAGGCATATTTGTGTGGATCATTGTATTCTACTTTGATATTACGTCTGTCTAACCATATGCATTTATAAACCGGTTACAAACGCTTTTTGTTAGACCAACTCGTCCAATCCAAGGCAACGTGTCCATTTAAGAAGCAACAACATATGCACAAATTGTATACAACTCGGTGGCCACGTTTTAGTAAGAATGTTTGTTTTTTTGGTTTTTTTTCAAAAAATGTTGCTTAGTTTTGTGTTATTATTACTATTATTTGTGTGTTTTATGCTCATTTATATTGGCAATCGGTAGTCGAAATAACTAACGTTGATTTGCAAGGTATTACAAAATATACTAAAGTTTTAGGCCTACTGCCAATTCACACTGTTTATTCGTTTGTCCATTATCATACACTGTGTATGGGGAACCTGAATCACTGCTGATGAGTCGGTAGTTATAGATCGGAATGAACTCGTCAGATTATGATACCAACTACATAGGTGAAACGAACGACGCTCCCACGTCAACGGGTTGTGTCGAAATAAGCAGAGTTGAGAGTATTTAAACATGATTTCTTGTCGTATATTGTTATTAAAATATAATCAACAAGTCTAAGGTTTAGCAATCGACCTTTAACCAGAGTTAAAGACTTAAAGAAATTGCCACTACCTTAATATCCAAGCTTTGTCTGTATATCAATGTCAAACTCACCCTCGTAAATATTTGTCACGTTGCCACTTTCAGATAAGTGTGATTTCTAAGATGAACTTATGTTCCTTTGTTAAATAGCTTAATATTCCCGAATGAGACTACTTTAATTAAGTACTAGAATTGATATATGTATTTGAGTAATGATTTCAATTATTGAAAAGGGCAGTAACTGGGTATTGTTGGTTGCATTTAATCCTGTAACATTCTAATCGTATATCTAATTGGTAGAATTCCAAGACACCGGGCTCAAAACATGGATATTCAAACTTAAACAACGAATGCCTTTGTTTTTATAATCACGTCCATCACGTATGTCAACTAGATTAACCAAACCATGCTTGTGCAATGCATCAATAACGTGATATAGCAAACAATTCAAGCACTTCAAGTAGTTGCTGTTGTTTTTCAGATTTGTGTTACAAAAATATGATCGTTTCAAACCAAGGTATACGTTTTTCATTCATCGGTTTAAGTACAAAATAATTTAAGTACACAGTAATTCACAGCAATAGGAATATGTCAGCACAATTGTATAATCGTTAATACAGAACTTACAATTAAATCAGTTTGATTATTTGTATTCTGTTTGGAATATTGCATAACCTTGAGCATGAGATGAGTCGTAGCATTGTATCTGCATGAAGCATCTTAATACCTTTGTTGAATTGAGAATCCGAATCATTTCTGATTTTTTTTGTAACGACACTTTCTCTTCAGATTATGTTTATGTTATAAACTACTAGTTGAATATAATGCTAGATTATCTTTGGCAATGTAATGTTAGATAATAAAAAAAGTCTCTACATTATTGGCAATGGACTTTTAACCAGTTAGATTTAAGATTTATGGAAATTGTCAACCTCTTAATATTAAGCTTGGTCTGTATATCAATGCTAGATTCACCTTTGTAAATCGTTGTGATGTTGCCACTTTTAGATTACTGAGGGTTCCAAGATGAAATTAAGTCTGTTTTTTAATTAAATAATCAGAACTATACTCCATTTTTTTTTTCTTTTTATCTAAACAAAATTAACATTCCCCATCTACACCTAGCAAAATAGCATGGTTAATGTCTTGTTACCATCAGAGGTCTTTTTCACAAAAACAAATTCCATCAATGTCAAGCTCTCCCGGAATTCCCTTGGGAATTGTACAGCAGGTACTTGACTTTGGGGTCATTAGCCACTTCTGGGTGAAATGAACCGTATAGTTTCCAGATGGCTTTTTTTGTATACTTGTACAATGGCTGTAAGCAGTCACCTGATTGTTTATTTGGCTGAATTGAGTAGGGTCCATATCTAATGGTTTGGGCCATTTGAAAGTGATTGGGTTCTCCACAAAAATAAATTACACGCTAATACAAACGGACAGTAGCCTACTGTCCGATGGCGTAAGTGTGTGATTTTTTTTTTTTTTTTTTTTTTTTCACGCAGGGTTAATATTATTTCAGAATGAGACTACGTCTGTTAAATACTGAATTTATATATTTATTTGGTAATATTTTCGATTATTGAGAAGGGCAGTAACTCGAAAAAAATGTTGGTAGCATGTAACATTCGAATTCGAAGCACCAGGCTAAAAATAAGGATATTCAAACTTAAAGAACGAATGACTTATATTGTATATCGCATATGTACGTTTACCAAACCCTGCACGAACAATACATTATATATTGATATAACTTTAAGTTGTTACACTTAAGTTGTTTTTCTGATCTTTATTTATTAAATTTATATTCGTTCCAGAGAATGGTGTCACTTTGTTCATTATTCAGTTTAAGTACAACGCAATTTAAGTACAACGTAAAGCACACAGTAATATTTTAATTTATCCGCACATTTGTAATGGTTAATAAAACACTTAAAACTAAATCAGATTGTCTATTTGAAATCTGTCAGGAATGTTGCAAAACCTTGAGCCTGAGATAATATACAATACATTTATAAAGTACCTTTTACCAGAGGGGCAAAAGCGCTGGAAAATGAAAGACGAGAAAGCCAGAAGGATGGGGGGGGGGGGATGGAGAAACCAAATTACATGAGAGCAGAGATGGGTCTTGAGGGCCTTTTTTAAGAGCAGTGAGGCCAGGGGCCGATTTCACAAAGAGATAAGACTAGTCTTATCTGAAGTTATGACCAATAACTGGTCTTAACTTAAGACTAGTCCTATCTCTTAGCATTGCCTAGGACAAGTCCTAAGTTAGGAAGAGTTTTGTGAAATCGACCCCTGTAGAATTTCTAACATGAGTGGGAAGTTTATTCCATAGCAGAGGGGAAGAGACAGACAAAGCCCGATCACCAGTCTTAAGTGATATTTGGGAATATCAAGACATCCGCCTACGGAAGCACGAAGACAGTGAGGAAGACTTCCGGGTATGAAGCAGAGATGAGAGGTAACTCAGAAAAAGGTTGTTGAGAGACTTGTATGTAGGAACAAGGGTGCGGAATTGACTACTTTTAGCAACATGAAGAGTAACAAAAATCCCAGACGACCCCAGTAAGATATACAAGTCAACTGATTGAACTTGGGGACAGCTCAAACTAATATTATTACCAAAACGACATTTGGTAAAGTACCAATTTAGCAAAATGATATGGTTCCTGAAGAGAACAATCAAGGGCAGCTTGCCCAAAAACATTTTACCAGGCCCGGATTCCTTGGCAGCTTGCAACATACAAGAGGGGAGCTTTCTCAGCTTCTATACAATATTACTACAACATAGCAGTGTGTTTAACAATTCAATTTGAGTACATGAATCAGCCCCATCTGAACTAGGATACTGTCAGTATTACCAAACTAAACAATACAACCTTAACATTAGACTACTATCCCACCCCCATTCATTTGTTTGACCCAAGGCAGTAGCCGTCCACTTCCCCCCCCCCCAAAATAATGTTAAATGTAAAAGAAACAAATTTTGTCAGAAACAACAGGTTAATAAAGGGCTAAGGTAAATAAAACAATATATAGATTGGGGGGGGGGGGCAGCGTCCAACCATGGAGGAAGAAAATCTATATTCTTCCTCCATGGTCCAACCCATTGAAAACTATGCCAGGGCAAGAGGCCGCTATAATATCTAAAACATGCGACTTATCATCTCGAACGAACGACTTATTATCTCGTGCGTACGACCTATTATCTCGAACGAACGGCTTATTATCTCGAACGAACGACTTATTATCTCGTACATACGACCTATTATATCGTATATACGACGAATTATCTCGTACGTACGACTTATTATCTCGTACGTACGACTCATTATCTCGTATGTACGAGTTATTATCCCGTTAGTACGAATTATTATCTCGTACGTACGTACTGGTGTCCTGCTCATTTATACTCCCCCGTTTCCCTCACGTTTAATCCGTCTCATAATAATTGGGTCCCGTTTTAGTTGTTTGTTTTGTATTACTTTTTAAACAGCACCGCTCCCTCGAGGCAGTCGGAGCTTCTATATATAAATAACTGCTCGGTGCCGATGCAAGCCATTCTAAATGGCGGTGTCAGTCTGTGATTACTTGATTGAAGTATGAAATGAATTACCGTAATCGAATGAAAGTGAAACTTTCCTAACTGGATTTAAAGTGATTTTATTCTGGAAAGCTTCTTATAGATGTGGGTTAGGAACGTTCTGCTGATTCTATAATATCATCATGTCTGCTTGACCGATATCAGTCTTCTAGACACAATTGAGAGGGTTACATATAAAAGGAAGGTACATCAACTCTTGTTAATGAAAATTGTGATTTACCTTATGTGGCTATCACACCATTATAAGAAACCTGTGAAAGTTTCATAAAACTCAAATTTTCACCCTTTTGTAAACGCAACGAAAACATAGTATTGTTTGCATATTCGCAGTGTTTCAGACAAACAATTTCACAGGAAGATTGACAATGATTTTGAACTTTACAGCTAATGAGATTTCAGATAAAACAGCTTACTTTCGATACCTACAATTTTAGCATGGTCCCTAAATATCTGCACTAGTTACACCTTTGTAAATTTTAGATGTTGCATCTTGTTTCTCTTTATATTGATTAAATGCAAAACAGTAAGTGGCCTTACTGTTTCGACCCTAGCAGAGTCTTTCTCGAAGGCTGTAATGATTAGAGTATGATTTTTCAAAACAAAATAGGCCTATTACGTGGGATAGTAATTGTGTTTGATTCATTAAACCCTGCCTGAGCAATATATGTGTCAATTTCTCCCCTTTCACCATAATGTTTGGCTGTCTTCATCTTTTTCTTAAGTTAAACAATATAATTGCAGCAAAAACAAATTATTATTTCTCATTCATGAGAATGGTAGAGCACTTAAATTTGTATAGTTGGCTTTAAATTGTTTACAGAAATATTTAATGGATGACATAGAAAATGAGAACAGTATACGCATCATACTGTTAATTACAGTTATCTTGACTAAGCGAACTCTTCCATTGAGAGAGATTGCTTTTCGAGCCTTACTGGTAGCTTATTCATTTAATGTTGTTCTAATTCACACAAATTGTATCCCTTGAATTTGGTGGTATAAAATCACTTCATAAACAAGTAATGTGTCACTTACAGACTGACTTTGAAAAAAGACGATATGCGAAAAAGAAAATGACAGTTGATGACCCACTTATGAGTGTCAGTGCGTGTCTTTAAATAAACTTGTCGACAAATTGTTCGCGTTGATAGCGAAACGGCCCTCTCGCAACTATCTCGCGAGACTGTTGCTCCGTGCGAGACTGCTGCTCCGCGCGAGATTACTGCTCCGCGCGAGACTACTGCTCTCACGACTACGATCTCATTTAACGACTTGTATTATCCGATAGCGGTTTGTACACGGTTTTTCAGCCGATTTCGTGGGGAAGCATCTGATTGGTCAATTTTGTAAAACTCTTGAATTTTCAAACTATATGCCTACATTTACATTAACAATAAATGTTGTACAGAGTATATGGAGTCATCCATATGGAGAAATGGAAACGATCTTCATCCACGTTAATTCTTTGAAAACGTGTGAGATCCATAGAGGTATGCATAGCTTATACATAATTTTCTGCAAAGCTGTTCTGTGATTTCAACGAACAAGATTGTTATTATCCGTACAATCATACAAATTGACGGACTGAGCAGGGATATGTATTATTTAGTCATGTTTACTAGGCAAGGGACACATTTTAAACATATATATGTCGATGATAAGTATATAATATTAGTTTCCTTTATTTAATGCATTCCTACCTTGTTACCAATTTGTGGAGTTATGACATATTCATGTCGTCCCTCTTCAAAACCCCACCTTCGTTTTAGCTTTATTATTATCATTGTTATTTACGTTCAACGTATTCCTCTTTGAGTTAAGATGTTACTAATTGTTTGTTTTTTGCTCTGGTTATGCTGTTATTTGTTAAAATGCCCCCATATTTGGTTTGCTCCGTATCCATTTCATTATATTATTGTCATCCCCTTATTTATTGTTTTCATAGGTTTTTTTTTCTGAAACAGTTCTTGATTGTTCTTGATTTAAATCATTGTTTTAAATTGTTTTATTGTTCTCCCTTTTTTCACCAATATGGAACAAAATATCGAGTTGAATTTAATTGAATTGATATTGATATATATATTAAACTGCTAAAGCAGTTAACAGCACAAAACTCATTAACAAATGCTCTCAGTCTGAAAATTCAGTGTACTTACAGTAGTTGAAAATAGTACCACCCTCAGTTATAATGGACGCGTCCAGGCAGTCTCATTGGCCGTCACAGCATACTTAATAATATACTACTTACAAACGTGCTTACAAATACGTACAACTATCGGATTGTACAGGTCGCGAATTGGGGCCGTAGTCGTGAGGTGACTAGTAGTCTCGCACGGAGCAGCAGTCTCGCGAGATAGTTGCGAGGGAGCCGTTTCGCTATCACCGCGACGGACGTTTAACGACATTACCACAAGTCTAGGCCTTAATTGGAAATATGAAATAAAGCATTAAATATGACAACAAATATATATAATAATAATAATAATAATAATAATAATAATAATAATAATAATAATAATAATAATAATAATAAATAAAAATCCATGGCCATACCGCTTAGTGGTGAACGTACATAGCTCGTGTACGAAATGACGAGCAGATCGATACAAGCTTTCAAATTATAAACAGTATCAGTAACCGTAGCATAATATCCGTCAAATAAACCAAAAATAAAATACGTAGATTTCTGGGTAATTTATATTCAATTTCCAATGTTGTTTATTCAGCTGATATGTATCTGTTTTATTTCAAATACACCCGGTGCTCCTTTCGAAGACCTCTCGATTAACTACTTCTAGCGCAGTTTTGTACAATAATACATTTATTCCCTAAAAAAATTACAAACATGTTTTACCAATCGTCTTTGAAACGATGAGCCTCTTTGATTTTTTTCCCTGGGTAAATCCTTAACTGTTGCAGAAAAGCAGATGATAAAATTAAGAAATAATATGTCAGACTGTCACTAATATGCTGCTGTTGAAAGTAAGTTTATAGAAAAACAAATGTCTCCCCTCAATCCTTGGTAGCAATGATTGTGAAGGTTTGAACTGTGTAGTGATTGTTGTATATCTACTCGAGTAGTGACCTGCTAGGAAATGAACAAAGAGACATTATAATCCCGGTTTGCCGTCAGAGGGTGTTATTGTAAGCCATTTAGGGGTAACTGTTTCCTACACGTACAATGTAGCGCTGTGGAAACTGTTTGACGCAAACAATTAACTGAGGATTGTATACAAGAAAAATAAATTATAAATACACACAATGAACAGGACAGATTGATTTTAATATTTGATGAAAGACTGTTTATCATATTTGGTCCTAGATATCCTAACCAGTAGAAAATTAAAACCATACCTAGCCAGAACGTGACTACAGCGATTGATGGTCAAGGTTGCCTATTAAAACAAAAAACGTCACAATGGCGTCTATTGTTCATCCCTCTTCCATCAATCCCTTGCAGCAAAGAACGTGTTTCTGATTTATCTGAGCAAACCAGTTTTGTATGGCTGTAATCACTTGTACTCAGTTTACCAGTATCAGTCGCTGATGGGTAAGTTTTATTAATGCTTAGGGCCTATGCGTTCGTCAATAACTACAGGTGAAGCAAATTCTCTTACGTACGGCGGTAGCTGGTAATGACGTTGTTGAGACGCATTTATTTAACATTTTGTATTCCTGGGTACGGCAAATACTTTGATGGACTCCGACTTGGCTGTGTTTCTACCATTGCTTACCCTCTAATTCGTTGTTGCAGATACGATAGAAGGTAAATCTGACGTTTAATCAATTCATACTAATTGTAATTTTAAACAGTTATCTTCAGTTTTCTTATAATATACAACCATCCACGTGTAAACATTTAAAATTAAATACTAAACAATTGAAGTAAAAACTGAACAAAACTGTCTTGAAAGTGTCTGTTGTCATATTAATATATCTCCAAATTTAAAGCTAAGTAGACATTATTACGAGTGTTGGCAGTTGAAGTGGTTCAAATGGCAGTTTATGCATTGTTAATATGAAATTTCCAATCGGGATTGTCGCATATTACACAATTTGATATAATATGCCAGTTTTGGTTTGTACAATTAGTTTGCCATGTTTAACAAGATTATTGATTTGAAGGTGAAATTATTACAATGCTGCAATACATTGGGAAGTGTTAGAAAATTGAATAAATTAATGTTGAAACAAAAAATAATCATAACTATGCAACAGTTATTAACTGGGAAATCACGTGCAAAATTTGGGTGGTTTTCACAGCGTTTGCCTAATTATACTGTACAAATCGCTGCAATTTTGAAATTGTGGATCGCAACTTCCAAACGGGGCGGGTTTTAAGCATGCGCATTTTTCGAAGAGTAAACCATTGTATTGTGATAACGGTTGCTATAGGCACCGCACTCTTCCAGAACAAGAAACCGCTAGCAGTTCTCATTCTTGTATTGCAGAATCAATCTCTTCAGTCTTAGCGACTTCTACCAAGCATGGATTCGATAATGAAGAACATTTCGCGTGATATTGTTTCCCTTTGTCTGGCACTCACTTTGGCCGTGATTTTCTACGTCCTGCCCCTTAATGGAGAAATGTGTTCTACAATGATCTCTGCAATCGATGGAGAAAACTTGTCGGCTGTACAGGAAAGGGCATTCTCCAGTTTCAGATCAACCTGCCGCAGAGAGTCACCCCTAAATGGTAAGTAATGTTATTCATGTCTTCTATCCCCAATAAAAGGTTGCTGGAAAGATATTTACTGGGGAAAACACAAGACTTATGGTTACTAGATTACCACTTTGGGTTAAATGGTTGTTGAACTGCAAACCTGCCATAAACCAGCAGCGTAACGAGATTTTGTATTGATTGATTGATTGATTGATTTATTTTTAGGGAGTTTTATTAACCGGAAAAATAATGCAGATTGTGGTAATACGTGACCATACTGCGTGGCGTATACCAATATTTTGGGGATTGTTGATGTCTCTACATACATTGCTGAAACCTGGTGCTGTTGGTGTATCGAAACAATACCTATGACGACTGTGTTTGATTTACGAAGATATATGTTGCTGAAGTCTGTCGTGCTATTTTCTGTATATCGCATTATATTCTGCTTTGGGAATTCAATGACTTGAATCGAGCCTCTCCGGATGTGCTACTTTTTCACGTTAACTAGAATTGTCACCTTAGGAAAAAGAGCAAATACTGGCATTTAATTATATTTACAACAAAGATGCCCTAAAGAATTATTTTTGAATTTAAGGATAACGAGAACTCGCAACGCTAATCTATCAAAGTTAACTTGAATACCAGTAACTATTAGCTCAAAATGCAGTGCATAAATGTGTCATGATGATGTTTTATTGTTGTATTAGCCTTAATGTTGTTGTATTAATCACATAAAATTGTTGCATAAGTAAGAATTGACCTTGAGAATGGCCCATTGTGTGCCTTACTCATTTATACGTCAACTTGACCCGCATTAGGGGTCAACATGACCCGGATTCTGAGTCAGCTAAGTCTTTTTGACTCAGATTCCTGTAAATATTGATCAAAAAACGAGTCATGGCCCATGGATCCTCCTCCGGGTCGATGAAAACCCGGCACTTTTTAAAGATAGTAATGTAGGATTGGTATTACACTCTATCAAAAGAAAACAACCTGAAAACACACCGATTACAATGTTCATAGCAGTACCAATATATATATAAATATATATATAAATGTTGTAAAAGTCATGAAAATAGTATTTAAATGCATTACCCCAATCACCCAATGTAAGCCCGATGTTGACGTGCAGAAAAGTCCTTGAAAACAAAACACAACAATTTGACCCTTGTTAACCGACTATATTTTGACCGACTGATTGGATGGTATGCCAATTGAAACTGAGAGGGTGGCGTATAATTACTGTTCTGAACTTTCCACTCAACGATGTATATTTAATTTTATTGCCAATTTATCGATGTCCATGCCTTTAACTCCCCTTTATTTAAGGAACATTTGAGGGAACTTCATTCTGTGCTCAAAATACGCATTGGGTTAATGCCAGCACCATCATGGCACTTCAGCTGCCGATGACATCACCAATGCGACTAGAGTTGACAGTCAGCATTGATGGTTTCGTATGGGTGTACTTTTCCCCCAATGGTCCTGGTGTTAATGAAATTTTGTACGCAATAGGTACGTATATATATAGATGTTGCTCTGAAATCAAGGTTTAAAAATAACTAATAATAAAATAAAATTAATACTAACAATAACATAAATTACAACACATTAAACCGTACTGCAATTTTCGACAGGAAAATCCAATAGATACTAAGGTAACGGATTAGGAGAAGAGACGGCTGACCCTTTTCGTTTTATGGAAGTACCTCATTGTTAAATTATCCAATCAACGCGGGTTGTGGTACATGAATTGACCATCTGTACGGGTTGTAAACAAGTAAACCAAAACTACCCACGCGAGTATGACAAGGGTAAACATTCTCTTGTCTACCTAAAATAAAATGTTAAGTGAAATTATGTATTACCTGCTTGACGAGAATAGCAAATATAACTTAACAGTTTGTTGTGTAATCAATATTTAGTCACGCGTACTACGAAGTGACCTATCTTGTTCACAGCCACAAAAACGTATTTTTTTTTTGAAAATCGCGACTGAGGCTGCACTGTTTTTTTAAACGGAGTCTGCATATTATGTTTATTTTATAAAGACAAAATTACAGCTGGATACTTTATTCGTACAAAACTGTCAGTGTGTGTTCATTCCTGCAACTATTTTAATTAGTTACTAAATCCTAAACACATACGTCACTTCGTGAAAATGAAGTATAACAAAAAAAAAGTTTTGCCCGCAGAGCGCTGTGTACAAACACACTGCATAATGAGACCTATCGCGATAGGTCACTTCGTGAAAATACTACGCTTACAGATAGGTCACTTCGTGGAAATGTAAATGTCACACACGCGCGCCTGAACTGCGTTGTAGTGCAGGCTTTGTATATCATTGGTAAAGTGGCGTTTCGACATAGGTCACTTCGTGAAAATAGAAAATGGCAAATGTAGTGATACGTCGCTTTTACTAATTAGTGTAATTACGAAACTATTACGTATTAGCTATTGAAACTTGCTGAAAATTGTAACAGTAATGAGTATATCAATAATTTGCATAATACCAGATTTGCAAAAATGAGTTCTGACAAATAGGTCACTTCGTGGTACGCGTGACGATTTGAGCTATATGGTCAATAAGTCTCCAGTTTGGTGTTAATCTAACTGTCCGTGAGTTTGACCTATAGGGCTAGCATGGGTTATATCACCTTTGTGACATGCATTACATACTTATTTAACATGAAATTGTAAGCTGACTGTAACAGGATAAATGACATGACACATGAAAGCCAATGTGCAGGTAAGTATCATATGACAGTAATTGTTTGAATTTGTTTTTAGCGTCATACAAGTTATTTTCTTTCGGGAGGTGCTTGTAAACCTTATCTTAGCACGAAATATTTGACACGTGCTTTTACTTACAGCCCTACGTTTAAAATTACGTTCAAACAAAGCGGCAGCCAAACAAACACATCATTACAAACGTCCTTGTAAACGAACCCTAGAAAGCGCCCCCTACATTTCGCGCACATTGACTCGGTGCTTGGGGATTGCAGTCCCCATTATGTTCTTGCATATCATAATTGAGTTCAGAATGTATATAAATGACTTTCTTTATGCTTTTTCTAACTTTCTATGGATGCTATAACTATCCTGAGGAGATGTCGATAGTATTTATTTAATTTTGGAAGAAAATATTGTTCACACTTAATTAACCATAAATACTGTATAGGGACAGCAATCCCCAAGACAGGCGCTGATGGACTAACCAGCTGGTTTTACCCTAGACTTGATTCAAGTCCCGTTCTCGTGCGAGAGGTCCCCAAGCATATCGCGCCAACTAGCAAACAAGCCGTACAGTGCGCGCTCGCCGTCAAAATGTGGTCCCGAGAATGGGACTTGACGAGGTCGTTTCTTACACTGCACGTTGTTATTGGAAAATCTCCCCAAATGGGGAGATGAACAAAACCAATGGGAGCGTGGAAGCGCTGCCCCGCCGGTAAAATATTCATTACACTCTGTGACATCACAGAGCAAGACATTGTAAGTGCACGCGTCTAAACGCGGTGACACATGGGGGGCAGGCAAACTCACCAGCAGGCAAGTGGGTGTCAGTACCAAAGTCGTTGAATTGCACTTCCCAAAGTTCAAATTTTGCAAACAAAACCGACCCAAATGTATGTTACAACGTATTAACTTAAATTTTAATGAACATTCAGTGCTTTCTTTTTATAATTAATTGGTTATTCAAAAATGTATTTCAATCCTCATCTAAGAACTTAACCCCCACAAATAACAAATGAACGAGTCTTCTTTTTGAATGGGTTTGATTGGACAACACGTATAACGCAGCAAGTTTACATATTCATAAGTGAATACATTTACATATCAGGCGACTGCGGCATCGTCAAGTCCCTGTCCCGCGTGCGGAACAGGTTGGGGAATGCAGACCATCACAAAACAATAGTTTTCTGGCGATGGCACGGGATTGGGACTTGAGTCAAGTCTAGTTTTACCCTGACCCCAGGCTAAATTGGGCGGCAATGTCTGCAATTCAACCTTGAGGTGTTGACAGATGCCCCATTACAGGATAAACTGAAATTGCAGGTCCAGTGGTTGTTTTTTTCCAGGGGTGGCAGATTAAAAACCAATTGGTTGGGGACAGCTGTTCCCGTATGAGATGATACATACTGGAAGGCTCACAAGGATATTCACGAATTTTATTCATTTTCTGTTGATATTCGTTGAACAGTGTTAAAACATTGATGACATTGTTCTTGATATTGCGATTATTGTTTACTTGAATGCAGGTCTGAACACTACTAAAGCTATCATCTCCAAACGGGAATCCCCCTGGACAAACGTTCAGTATAAGGATGGCGTAAACTACATCGGGGTACCAGTCATTATCACATACGATAACGGTCGTTTCGAGGTGGCAGTCCAAGGGGTGCAAGATTCTACCCTGACCTACGACGTCACATCTCCTATTCAGCCCAGCTGGTTTGTCAGTTTGTATACCTCTTCTGAATTAAGTTTCACTGAGCCATGTATTAATGATTTCAATCCACAGTTCACAACTGTGTCAAGCTAAGCAAAAGAAAAAAGATCGAAACATTGTGCTAACTAGACAGATCATCAATGTGGAATCACATTTACCCGACGCACTCAACATTTTATTAAATCAAATTAATGTTATTTTTCCTCAAATTGTTGAAGGTTAGACTGATCCCATCATCGGTGCGTAATGTTGAGGTCACATCTTAACAAGTTCAAAGTAATTAGTTTATAGTTTTGTAATTATTTTGTCCAATTCAAATATAGTTCAGTTTTTGACAATAACAACAAATACAAAACAGCAACAACAATAACAACAACAACAACAAAACCAAACTTAATGTATGAGTATTCAAAAGCATGCAAAGATTAACATATTATAGGCCAATACCGTACGTAATCCATTGATTGAAAAACAGTTTAATTGGCACATTAAATGTGTAATTAGACTCGTCCACAAGTCGTTAAATGTCTGTCGCGGTGATAGCAAACGACTCTCTCTCAACTATACTCTCGCGAGACTGTTGTTCCGCGCGATACTACTGCTCTCGCGACAATGCGGGGCAGTATTCATGAGCCAGCAATACCGCGAGAGCAGTATAATCGCGTGAGAGCATGTACCGCGACAACAATTTAACGACTTGTCCACAACTCTCTTGTGTATTATGTGATTAATCTTATCCAGCATTTATTTTTTTGACTTTCAGTAGCCCCCCTTTAACCTTGTGTTAAAGTTAAGACTTAATTTTGCAACTTTGAACACATGTGGAAAGTCTGCGTATTACTAACCTGTACTGAGGAAGACATCTGAACTGTTTTCTGCATGTCTTACGTGTACTAGTATAAATACATGTTTTAGTAAACGCATCTGTTTGAAAACAAGTTGATGAAGATGCCAAACCTCATAACTACCGTTGAACACCAAAACAAACTTTGTTTATCCTTAATCTTAAAATAATAAAATAACAACAGTATATCGCATTTTCAAAAGTAAGACAATTGATATTTTCGAGTTCCTGTCCCGAATTTGTACAGTTTCAAATTATTTGGAAGACATTGAACCATTGCGTAAACCATTCCTCACCTCACATGTTGAAACAACATCTCTTAGTTCGGTATCAGATGTTGGGTTTTTCTCCCGATTCCAATTGAATATGAGCTGATAAGAATTGATTTCTTCAAAATATTGCCAGGGATTTTGTTATATTTGTTTTCATTTGTCTCATTATATTATTGGCAATCGTCAGTCGAAATAAGCAACGTTGAGTTACAAGGTATTAACAAACATACTTTTATTAAAATTCCACTTTTAATTCACACTATGTTATGAATTTGTCCACTATCACACACTGTGTATCGGGAATCTGAATCGCTGTTGTTGAGTCGGTAGTTATGACATTTATTTAAATGGTGAAATTGCCAGCTAGTGCCTCCTGTAGGTAGGCCTATGGATAAGAATGAATTCGTCAGAGTATGTTTATTTGACCAACTACTAGGTGAAACAAACGACATTACCACGTCAACGGGTTGTGTAGAAATAAGCATTGTTGATTTATAAATAAACTTTATTGTCTTTGATAGTATTATGTTAGATAATCAAAAAGTCTCTGGAAGATTTGCAATGTACTTTTAACCAGTTTGATTTAAGATTTAAAGAAATTGTCAACGCCTTAATATTAAGCTTGGTCTGTATTCCAATGTTAGATTCACCCTTGTACATATTTGTCAAGTTGCCAGTTTTAGATTAGCGAGTTTGCCAAGGTGAATATATGTTCCTTTGTTAAATAGCTTAATATTTCTGGATGAGACTACTTTTGTAATAGGCCGACTGAATTTATATATTTATTTGGTAATATTTCAATTTTTTTAAAAGGGCATTAACTGGATATAACAATAATTTGCTGATAGCAGTTAATCCTGTAACATTTTAACCTGTATAAAATTAATTGGTAGAATTCCAAGACACTGGGCTCGGGTGATTTCTAATCAAGTTTATCACATATGTAATACATGTATACTTGATTCATCAAACCCTGCTTCAGCAGTACATCAATATCGTGATATAACTTTAATTAGGACAGTTGTTTTTTCTGATCTTTATTTATGTAGATACACGGGAAGGAGGCCGGTCCTCTATTTAAAAAGGAGGAGCGTTCACCAAAATACAACAAAAGCAAAATGCACACGATGACGTCTAAAATATAAAGTGATCTCTTCCTCTTGAACTGGTTTTAATTGTCAAATAGTACACGATACTATAGCACAGCACAGTCACTTGTTTGAAGGGCAAAAGGTCAACACGAGGCTGGCTACTACATGACATACAAGTTTACAATATCCGATCGTCCCTAAAAATAGCAATATTTTATTCACAAAAATATGATTAAATACAAAACAATACTTACAGATAGCTCTATGACACTATCCCTCCCCAGATAAATAGTTTTTGGAGCATGGTCAGAGCCAGAGCCATGCTCCCAACAAACATAGAGAGAAACACCACTCGAATAGAATGTGCTCTCTCTTGTTCAAAGCTAAAATGGAAAAGAGAGTGAGCCCAAATTATGCTTATCGCAAAGTTGGCTCACACACTTGAACACTGAGGGCGCACATGGGCTCCCTACATATATTTATAATATTCATTTCAAAGGAAGGTGTAACTTGTTCATTGTTCAGTTAAGGGATTGTATACGTTTGGTAATTGGAACCCACTGTTTGTTTCAACCCTTTATGGTTGTAAATAAATACCATAAAACTAACCTGTGAAAATTTCATTTCAAAAGGTGTCAGCGTTTTTGAGATATTGCCGAAGATCTTGAGGGTTATGTCCACGCAGGAAGAATAATCTGCAATTGGACTACACAACCTGGGAAACGTTTACTAACAATAACGTTTCTCATATTCAAATTTTTGGAGATAAAAACCGAAATCTTTGTCCGTAACCACATTACTTCGAAGTGAAATGATTCTCAAAAGGCGTTATACTATAGAAAGCTGCTATACGTCGTACAAAGTAATTTTGTATTGCCAGTAATTGTAAGAGTGATTACCAAACGTATACATCCCCTTTAAGTACAAAGTAAAGCACGGTTATTGTAATGGTTAATAAATAAAGCACTAAAAAACTAAATCAGTTTGTTTATTTCTAAACTGTCAGAAATGTTGCATATAACCTTGAGCCTGGAATAATAAATATGGCATGTTGTAAAGCACCTTTTACCAGAGGATGCAAAGCGCTAGAAAAGGAAAGAAGAAAAAGCCAGAAAGATTGGGGGAACAGACTGGAGAAACTCAAATCACATAGGAGCAGTGAAAATATGGGTTCTGAGGGCCTTTTTAAAAGCAGTGAGACCAGTATAATGTATTTCATGAGTGGGAAGTTTAATCGATAGCCGAGGGGCCGAGACAAAAAAAAGCCCCGTCACCAGCTGCATGTGAGATTTGTGAATATCAAGACATCCGCCAACAAGACATCCGCCTACTGAAGAACGAAGACAGTATGAGGAAGACTTTCGTGTATGAAGTAGATACGATAGAATATAAATTATTCCCGTTTGCGTGCATGTGTGGGTGTGTGTGTGTTAAAAAAATAACATAATTGCACACATTTTGTAACCTACTTCACCCTATGTTTATGTTGTAAAGAACATGCTGAAATTTGAGTAGCCTCTGCTGGCATGGCCGAATTGTATAGAGTTGTTTTAATATTAAGCACAAAAAGCAAAACATAAACAATTATGTTGACCAGCCAAAACACCGTGGCACACATACCATAATATTTGACTGGTGTCCTCCTCATCTATACCCCCCTATCCCATCCTCTGTAATAATTGTCATGATATTGGGTCCCGTTGTGTGTTTGTTTTATATATTGTATTACTTTGTAGACAGCACCTCTTCCTCAAGCCTGTTGGAGCTTATTAAATCAAAACATCTGCTCGGTGCCAATGCAAGCCACTTTAATTTCGATGTCAGTCTAAAAAATACTTGATTAGAAACATGCAATTTATTATTATAGATTTAAAATTTAATTGTATTCTCGAAAGCTTCTTGTCTTTCACTCCAGACAAAAAACCTGTGGAAATTTCATAAAACTAAAATGTTCACGTGTTTTTGTAAACACAACGGATATAATAGTATTTTTTGCATATTCACAGTGTTTCAGACAAACACGTTCTCAGCAGGATTGAAAATCAGTTACCTTTATAAAACAGCTACCTTTCGATACCTACAATTTGAGCTTGGTCTTTAAATCTTTGCAATAGTTACACCTTTGTAAATTTTAGATGTTGACAGTTTCATAATATTTATACCTTTTTTTTTAAACACGACAAACAAAAACTTTGTTTTGCATAGTATCATTCGCAGTGTTTCAGACAAACAAATTCTTAGGAGGATTGACAATCGATTTTGAACAGATAAAACAACTACCTTTCGATACCTACAATTTGAAATTGGTCTTTAAATCTTTGCCCAAGTTACAACTTGTTAATTGTTTTATCTTTATATTGATTAAAATGCAAAAAAATAGTCTGACGTTTCGACCCTAGCAAAGCTATATTGCACAAGTATTACTCTTGGATAACGATTGTGTTTGATTCATCAAACCCTTCCCTATAGCAATACATTGGTGTTAAATTTCTCTTTTTACCATTTCTATGGATTTTTTTATTCTTTCTTCGATTCAAAACAAAATTGCGAACAAACGTTTTTCTTTCTCATTTAAGGTAAAAACTGAAATATTCCCAACGAGCACGTAAAATTGTGTTGGTTTTTGTTTTTGTTTTTTTTCCCAGGAATGTTTAATGATTGACAATGACATAGAACATAAGAACAGTATACACAATATCCCGTTAATCATACTTATCTTGACTAAGGGAACTTTTTAATTAAGAAAGATTGCTCCGAGCCTTACTGGCAGCATCATTTAATGTTTTTTTTTTTTTTTTTATTCACACAATTTTATCCCCTGAATTTGGGGGTATAAAATCACGTCATAAACAATTAATGTGTCACTTACAGACTGACAACGAAACATGACGATATGCGACAAAGAAAATGAGAGATGATGACCCACTGATTGCCACTGCTCTCACGAGTACGGTGCACCATTAAACGACTTGTACAATCCGATAGCGGTTTGTGCATGGCCTATGGGCTCTTCAGCCGGTTTCGTCCGGAAGCATCTGATTGGTCAATTTTGTAAAATCTATAAATATTCAAACTATAGGCCTACATGAATATTAACAATACATTTTGTACAGAGGATATGGAGTCATCCATATGGAGAAAATGAGTCGATCATCATCCACGTTAACCAACACAGTGATTCTTTGAAAACGTGTGAGATCCATAGAGCAAAGTATGCCTAGCTTTTAAAGAAATAACCTACTTCATTTTGTGAGTGAAAGCTGTTCTGTAATTTCAATGAGCAATACACATTATGTCGGTTGAATGACAAAGCAGACATTTACCATAGGTATTATTTAATCATGTTTATGTTGCAATGGACACAAGTTAAACATATAATACATGTCGATGTTATGTATGCATTAATTATACATATATTAAATCACTGAAGTAATTAACAGCACGAAACTCATTTACAAATGCACTCAGATCAGTCTAAAAAATCACTGTATTTACAGTATTTGAAAAACATGAACACCCTCAGACAAAATGGACGCGTCCAGGCATTCTCATTGGCCACCACACCAAACGTAAAAATGTAGTACGTACACACGTGCATAAATGAATACGTACAACTATCGGATTGTACAAGTCGTTAACTGGACCGTAGTTGTGAGAGCAGTATAGTCTCGGGCAGAGCAACAGTCTCGCGAGATAGTTGCTCGCTATTACTGCGACAGAAATTTAACGACTTGACCAACAAGTCTAGTCTTTAAATGGCAATATTACATAAAACATGGTAATATTACAAATGAAAATACAGTAAAAGAGAAATAAAACAATTCAGGGCCATACCGCTTAGTGTTAAACGTATAGACGATGTGACCTGTGACATCACATGTTTACAAAAGAGCCACCAAGCCTGGACTTCCTGCAGGCACGATTTGTACACAGCTCAATGGAAGAAAACATAAAAACCTACATTTTATGGAGATTGCACTGTCTAATTTTTTTCAACTTTTGATATGATGAAAGGGGGCACATCTCAAAACTTGTTCAACTGTTACTTTTAAAACTTTTGGATTGATGTGGAAATTATGACTCAAAATGTAAACTTTCCCATATGCCTAGTGCAGTATCTAGCCTGCCAGAAAGGCCCAAGAATGTACAAGGTCACACTTATTGTAAACAAAGGTCACAAGGTCTATACAGCTCGTGTCCCAAATGACGGGCAGATCGATACATGTGTTCAAATTATAAACAGTATCAAAAACCGTAGTATAATATCCACCAAATAAACCTAAAGTAGTAAACGTAATATTCTGGATATTTTATAGATTCAATTTTCAATTGTCTTCTTTATTCAGTTGATATGTATTTAAATATCAAAGTTACCCGGCCGGTGCTCTTTTTAAAGACCTCTCGAATAACTTATTATAACGGGTTTGTTTTGGGTTTTGTTTTGCAATTAATACATTTACCTAAACAACTGTACGAAAATGTTTTACCATTTGTCTTTGCAATGATGGGCCTCTTATTATTTGTTTTCCTGGGTAAATTCCTGAACTGTTGCAGAAATGTAGATGATAAAGTTAAGAAATATATTTCAGGCTGCCATATAATGCTGTTGAAAGTCAGTTGAGAGAAGCAAGAATGTCTCCACAAGGAACATAACGAATTAATTTTAAGAATTGACGCAAGACTGCTTATCATATTTTTGAAATAAAGATCTTAACTCGTGAAAATTTAAACCAGTAACTAGCCAGAACGTGACTACAGCGACTGGTGGTCAAGGCTGCATATTAAAGAAAAATGGAGTCTATTGTTAATCTCGCTTTCATCAATCCATTGCAGCAAAGAACGTGTTTCTGATGAATCTTTTTTTTTTTTTTTTTTTTTGATGGCTGCAGTTAATGGTACTCGGCGTGCCAGTGTCAGTCGCTGATTGTTCAGAATGTATACGTCACAATGCGTTTATCAACACCTACATATGAAGTAAGCAACGTTATACAAACAACTGTAGACGGTGATGACGTTGTTGAAGCGCAACGATGTTATACTTATTTCTGGGTAAAGCAAGTACTCCGATTGACTCCGACATGGCTCTGTTTCTACCAATGCTTACTCTCTCACTCGTTATTGCAGCTACCATAGAAGGTAAATCTGACGTTTAATCAATTCGTTCTACTTGTTATTTTATATAGTGCCTTTTCAGTTTTCTTATAATAATAACCCTCCACGTAAACACATTTAAAATATGATACTAAATAAATGAAGTAAAAACTGAGCTAAATAGCGTGTGCAACAGCATCTGTCTGTTGTCAAATTACCGCCAACTTAAAGCTTAGTTGACCTATTACAACAGAAATTCACATAATCTAAATCGCTAATCGCTAGGCCATGAAAGAACGAAATATATACCGAACCAAACAAATCACATTAGACTCGTCGTTATTTTGAAAAGTTGTGCTACCGTTGGTTATAAACCAGTAAGTTAAAGTTGCTGCTATATATTTGCCGTTTTTTGGTAGCAAATACCGAGTTCTTGTTTTGTGGATCTGTCTCATATGAAATTATATAAACAAAAAAAAATCCACTTTAATTGATGTAAAACGTGACTGTTATGGTGCAAGGATCCAGTGGAGGTGTGGGGATAAAATCCCCCAGAAAAAGAAAGAGAGAATCGTAATTTAAATTGATGTTCAACTGCGCGCTGATTGTTATGCCTAGTGCGAAGCCTGCTCCATTAGACAACAAGCACCTGATTGTCTCGAATTTATATTTTCTCCCCTGGAAACCGGAAAACTTCCGAAAAGCCCATTCTGATAAATGTTGATAAATTATTCTGTTCGCACGTTTCCATGTGCGTACCTAGATAAGGGACAAGAAGAAAAATTATTACTTTATAGGCTTAGGCTTAGACGTTTGTTTTAATAAACGAAGGTGGGTTTGGGGTAGGGGTTACCGGGCGCGCACTTTTTTTTCGCTAGGAAAAAAAATATGTAATTTAAAAGGCAAATAAAGCAAAATCTCAATTTTTAACTAGGTAAAATAAAATATGTAAAACGCCTCTAAACTATCACAGATTGCATTAGAGAGCATTTAAAATTAATAGAATTCCCACGGCCCTAAAGTGGGGCCCAGATCCCAAGCAGAAATGGTTTTGCGTTTGCTCATTTTTCTTCCACGATACCTTATGCAAATACATATTGGCTAGAATGCTATTGTTACATAAACGGCAAGCGTGTGTCCCACTTATTTTTCGCCAGTTTCTTAAAAGTGCAATGACCTGGCGAGCCAAAGTCCTTGATGTTCTATAGACGGAATCGTTCACCACACGTGAGAGGGGGGTCAGGTCCCAGAGTTGTGTATTTCATACCGGTATTTTATTTATTTATTCATGTGTTTGCTTATTTTAATTTATTTGTTGAGGGAGGAAAAATGTTCGCACTTAGTGTATGATTTGGTGTTAATATTCCATGTCAAATACAGACCTGGAGGGAGAAATGTGTTCTACAATGATCTCTGCAGTTGATGGAGAAGACTTGTCGGCCTTACAGGAAAGAGCATTCTCCAGTTTCAGATTAACCTGTCGCAGAGATTCACCCCTACAGAGTTTAGTGTCTTCTGCTTCTAAAAAGATATTTACTAAAAAAAAAAGAAGATATAAGACTAAAGATTACTAGATTAATTAGTGTAATTAGAAAAGTATAACGTTTTATCACTTGAAACTTGAGGAAAATGTTGATGTCAATAGTAACATTGATTTGCCAAAATGCATGATTTTTCAGAAATTGACTCTTGCGAAAACGGTGACGATATGTACACAGAAAGTGCGGTAATTGCATACCTGATTTTAACGGTCAAATTTGTATCATCTATGTGCAGAAGTATGAGTAGGTTCACAGACTCACAATCTGATGTAAAAATTGCGATGAAATTAAGAGTTATTGGGATATGAATTTGTGAAATGTTCAATTACCGATTTGAACCGGAAGTCAGGGTCCAATGGGTCACACTTAATGTATTGTTTGTTTAGTGTTAAATGTCCTTTCCGATGACGTTTAAATTGTAAAAATCCATTATGGGGGTTCTCGAGTTATGAATTGTTGAAATAATAAACTTTGAATTAATGTAATTCAACACCTGATGACGTCATCACGACCTAACTGAAGCGGTTTCATCTCCTATTAAATATCAAACTTTATCTGAAGTTTCAGGTTTAAATGATCTTGAAAAGTGTGCTTTGTTAGCGGAAGGAGGAGAAGAAGAAAAAGAAGAAGAATTAAGAAAAAACAGGCGTGTAGGTTTTGTTGAGCTACAAACACAAGATGTTCGGTTCGATTAGTGTGGTTTTATTAGTTGGTTTTAGCGCATTCCCTATGTGTATTAAGCACTGCCTAATCGGTATTTTCCCGAGTTATGTGAGAAAAAAAGGCAAACAACAAACAAACAGGGCAATCACTCGGTTGAGATTCGAACCCGCGACATTTGCACTGCTAGAGCAGATGTCTTACCGCCATACCACCTAGCTAGTGTGTCTGTGTTGGCCAACAAAAGTGCTCACATTACGGTTTTTTTTCTTTCGTAGATTAGACTAACAAAGCCTCTTGCCAAATCAGGCTTCGTGGCTGATCAATGAACCTTCTAGTCAATGGGGTGGAAAAGCCAGCCATAGTGCTTTTGCAGATGTACACAGAAACTGCGGGAAATACATACGTAGTCTTTAACGTCCGATTTCGACCAGAAGTTAAGTAATTAGCTGTTCGGGCATTCCGCCCGGAACACCTCTTGTTTTTGTTCGGTTTTTTTTTTCAGGTGTTCGGGCATTCCGCCCGGGACACCTTTTGTTTGTTTTTTCGTGTTTTGTTTTGTTTCTTAATACTTCTTCTTCTTCTTTTTTTTTTCCACAGCATCCCTTGTCCGCCAACAAAAGCACCCATTCCAAACTCATATGAACTTGAAACTTCAATGACGTCATCGATGACGTCATAACATTAAATCAATGTTTAATATTTAGAAAAATCATATCTGGAGAACCATAAATGTTACACACAAGATATTTGGACCATGTGAAAGACCTTGGAGTATTTTTTTTTTTAAATCTTACACAAAGTGTGACCCCATGTGACCTTGACTTCCGTTTAATAATTATTATTATTATTATTTTTTAAGTTCGTAAAAAAGATGTAAGAAACCTAAAAAGACTTTAAAACGACTTTTCGCTTTTCATTTCCCCCAAAAACATCGCTATTTGGTCATATTTCCAAAATATCGCCAAACCCCCTCAGTTATTGCCGTTTGTCCAAGGGTACGGGTGATTTCCTATGTGACTATTTTGTACACGGCCTATTGAACGATTTAAACCCGCTATGTGGGCATAATATTCTTAGACGCTGAGTCCTAATACACTGTGAAGAAGCAATGTGTACAGGAATATGACCATATCCCGGGTCACCACGGCCCATGCACTGTGCACAAAGCTATGGGTACAGGAATATGGCCATATCACGGGACCACAGCACCACGACGTTGATAACAAAACGTTGGGGTGTTACATTCAAGATTTGAGCGTCATGCCGAACACCTTGTTTTTGTATTGTTAAAAAAAATTAAGTCTAGTTTCTTAATACTTCTTCTTCTTCTTCTTCTTCTTCTTCTTTTTCTTCTTCTTCTTCTCAGCGTCCCTTGTCCGCTAACACCGCTAACAAAAGCACCCTTTCCAAGC
The DNA here is from genome assembly GCA_021014325.1 of Plazaster borealis. Taxonomy (NCBI): domain Eukaryota; kingdom Metazoa; phylum Echinodermata; class Asteroidea; order Forcipulatida; family Labidiasteridae; genus Plazaster; species Plazaster borealis. The sequence goes on along the minus strand of CM037455.1, from coordinate 19,817,023 downwards.
TTATATGAACTTGAAACTTCAAATATAGTGAGATATACATTAGGAAATGAAACCGCTCTAGTTACGTCATGATGGCGTCATCAGGTGTCAAATTACAAGCCATTTAAGGTAAAAAAAGTGACCACATACGAATGCCTGTATGTCTCTGGATATTACAGCTATGATATTCATATTTGGGCATATGATAGGTCAAGACAAGGGACAAATTTAAAAAGTTAACGCAAAATTTATATGATCTTTACTTCCGGTCACTTTGAAAGGTCAAAGTTTGCCTTTGTGATTTTCATTTAAAAACATTTCCCGGCAAAAATGAATGTTTCTGTATATCAGATCAACTTCAAATTTATACCATGTAAGGTCCTTGATAAAACCTCAATCAAGTAGTTGTGACGTCATGATGAAGTCATCAAGTGTTGAAATACAGTTAATCAAAGTTTAATCATTAAAAATTCCCTAACTCAAGAAGTACATAGGCTATTATAACATACTATACATCATCGAAGAGGTCTTGAAAAATGTAGCAAATGCTACACAAAGTCTTGTACCGTTTGACCTTGTCTTCCTGCTCAAACCGGAAGTTGAAAACTTCACAATTCATACTTTTAAGAAATACTCATACTTTTTACATACACATTACTCACAATTTTTGCATCATAGTCAGGGAGCTTATGGCATGAAATTAAGTCCCGTGGGATTTTAATGATTAGAAGATCCCACCTATCTAGATACCTTCTTTAGATCCTAAGGAACAAGAAAAAAACATGTTGGCAAAATTGAAAGTGTGGCAGATGGCGGCCATCTTGGATTTCAAAATTGCCGCCATTTAAGTTATATTATCTCTATAACTTTGGCTATGAATGTGGTGAAAACCTAATTTTTGTCGCTAAACTTACATTTACTATGACAATAAAGCATTCAAACATACAACTGAAGCGTTGCAGACGGCGGCCATCTTGGATTTCAAAATGGCCGTCATTTATGTTATATTTTTCCATAACTTTGGCTATGAATGTGGTAAAAACCTGATTTTTGTGACAACTCACATTTACCATGACAATAAAGCTGTACAAAATACATTTAACATAATCAAAGTGTGTTATGCATGGTTTGTTGTGCATACCAATTTTAAAATGGCCGCTATTGTGCCATATTTTAGCAGTTTATCCTTAAAACGGGGTTTTAATGTGTCGACAAAACTTGCATTACCACATACTTAGCTGACAAAATACCGGGACATGCTTTAAAACAACCGACAAGTGCCTAATTGTAGTTGCCTGGATAAGGTACAGCCCACGAATAGACCACCTAACTGATCTAGCAAGTAATCAAGAAGAGGTAGCCAAGAGGATGCCAATCTCATTCTACATTCCATTGATGCTGCAGTAAATGGTACTCTTGATATCTACTCACCGGACACAGACGTCATTGTACTTGTCATCAGACGATATCCCAGTCTATGCACAAATGCTTCATTCATAACGGGAGCTGATAAAAAACATCGGGTTGTACCCCTTGGGTCGATCTACAGAGCACTTGGTTCTGAGAAAGCTGCTGCTCTACCAGGATTCCATGCTCTATCAGGGGCAGATGATACTTGAAGATTTGCAGGGAAAGGGAAGACCACATTCTGGAATGTACATCAGGAACTAGAACTTAACGATAAGAGAGTTTATATACGCGATCTCACACTTCCAGGGAAAACAGCTGAACTACCTGAATCTGTATTTGCTGCAATAGAATCATCATCATCATCATTATCCTCCGGTGAGTACAGGCCTCGTAGAAGCTATGCTCCCAAGGAATTGTCGTACTGTGGGTGAAAGGTGCTGGCTCGGGAAAACGTTATCACAAAAAGTGCAGAAAGTGGTGGTGCTGAGGTTGAGGTGCAAGTAAAAACGGCCGCATCCAATTTAGCGGAAGGTACAGGGGCTTCCGCTGGCTCCTGAAGATTGCCTGGGATTGCGCCGATACGACTGAGGCAGGGAGAGAGTACACAGAATGATGACACCTGATGGGAAGAAGCTTTGTTGATAGGTTTGGATTCTACAATGCTGATTACGGAACTGGAGATGGTGACCTCTGGTTGACTCACTAGAGAAGAAGATGAGGCGGACCGATTGGGATGGCGACCAGCCCATAAACAATTCTGTGAAGCATGGTAACTTTGCTATGTGCACGCCACTCATGAAGAGATTGCCATTGCAGGTCACTGAGCATCCGAATCACGCTATGCCGGGGTTGGTAATCGTCCTTAGAGTGGGTCTTATAGAGTGGGGTCCCAGACTGATGAGCCGTATTCAAGAGTGGGGCGTACGTCTTGTAGGATTGTTCCTTGATGGATGGTGGACACTTCCTCCGGTCACGGCGAAGAAAGCCACGTGTGCTTTTTCCCTTCTTGCAGAGGTTGTTTATGTGCGATTTCCACTGGAGATTGCAGTTGTAAAAGCTACATATTTTGGCGTCACAAAGCAATGCTTTGTGACGCCAAAATATGTAGCTTTTACAACTGTGCGGACAATTATGCCATGGATGGAATACTTGGCTTGATTGATATTCTTTCTCTTGTTGGTGATTCTCAAAACCTAGCACTTATCTGGATTGATTGACATTAAACATTTCTATTCCCATTCTTGAAGGATGGAGAGGTCATCTTGGAGGATGGTGACATCTTCTTGAGATCTAATTGGCCTATACAGAAGGCAGTCGTCTGCAAATAGGCGTATTTCTGATGTAACCTTGTCTTGCAGGTCATTTATGAAGACTATAAATAATAGGGGACCAAGAACACATCCTTGTGGAACCCTAGCTGGACGACACTTTAGACGGATTACTCTGCTTTCCCTCAGATACTGGGTGCGGCTTGACAAGAAGTCCCTGATCCAAGAAACGTGGCTACCACGGATACCAACATGATGTAGCTTTAGAAGGAGTCGCTAAATAGGGAACTCTATGGGAAGCCTTGGAGAAATCCAGAAGGATGGCATCGATCTGTTCTTTGTCTCAAAATCTCCAGGCGATGTCGTCGATAGTAAAAAGTAGTTGTGAATTGCATAAGTTCTTCTTTTTAAATCCGAACTGGCGGTCAGGCAACAAGTGGTGAGAGTCCAAGTGGTTAATAATCTGGCTGTAAAAGATGTGTTTCATGGTTTTACGTGTAGTTGAGATAAGTGAAATGGGCCGAGAGTTTGCAGGTCTGTGATATTTGCCTTTCTTGGGTGTGACGTATAGGCATAAATGCATTCCTGAGGTATTTTCCCCTGTTGAAGAGAGGCTTGAAAGAGCAGAGTGAAGACTGGTGAGAGCTCTGCTGCACTTTCTTTCAATACGTAGGCAGGCAAATTATCGGGACCACAGGCAGTGTGCGGCTTGATGTTGGAGAGGAGCTTCTCAACACCATCACATCCTGATTTCGAAGGAAGTCACATCAGGATGTGGACTTCGACCAAGATCGGGAAGGTTGGTTGTGTCCTCACAAGTAAAAACAGAAATAAATTGGTCATTCAGCAGGTTCGCCTTGGTAAAACCTTCACTGTGAAGGATACTATTTTTAATCAATGGGGCAACTCTGAATTATCGCATACCCTGCTCTTTATAAGAGACCAACATTTTTTTCGGATTCACATCTGTATCCTCGCAGATTGTGTTGTTCATGTAGTTGTGATATGTTATTCGGCATTCCTTTTGTATGTTCTTTTATATATAGCTTGTAGCAAGACCAATTACACTCTCTCCTGGATCTTCTTGCTTTCTTATATCTTTTGTCTGCAAGCTTTATCTCTCTTATACTGACGACCTATCAAGCATTGCTGATGAAAGATGGTGGCTGTTCAAGAAAAAGCAGGACCAATCAGAGTGTTTGCCCCCAACCTTAGCTGCACTGCGACAAGCCATCCTCAGAGCTCACTAGCAAGCTATAATCTGGAACAGTGACAACGTTGCAAACCCAAAGTTTGCCAGAACCGCAGAATTATGGTTGGGAAGTGGTAGATGGTCACTACAAAACTTATCATGACCTCTCTGCCTCCAGCTCTGCAAGCATTTATTGATTTGGTGAAATGCCCTTGTAACTAAACATGATGTGCAACGAATCAATGCAAATGCAAGACAAATGGGTTGAATGGCACAGATGTGTGTGACTATTTGGAGACTTTTGACCATTCAGCGTACTCAATTTGTACAGATGATGAAGTACAGTAAAGGGATGACGAAGATGCATCATTTGAGATATTCAACCAGCTTTCGTTTCATATTCAGAGAGAACAGGCATTGATTCATCCATTAAACAGTATTCATAAGCTCATACTCTAGTACAAGGATATGCAGAGGTGTCTGAAGTCACGCAACCTGTTGCTCACCAATAAGGCACGAGAATGAGAAGATACGCGAAGGCTTAAACACCCCACAGCCTTTAGTCAACTTGGATCACACCCCATCCCTACATCTCTGAAACCACAAATTTAAAGCAAGCAATTGTTCTCACAATAAGTATCAGTCAACTACTTCTATGGCTTTCTAAGCCTTTGATACGTCAGTAGGCCTATGCCGAATTGCTAAATTTGTAAACATGCCGCTCATTGTATCTTAAGGATAAACTACTAAAATATGGCACAATAGCGGCCATTTTTAAATCAATATGAACAACAAACCATGCATAACACACTTTGATTATGTTAAATTTTTTTTGTACTGCTTTATTGTCATGGTAAATGTGAGTTTAGTCACAAAAATCAGGTTTTTACCACATTCATAGCCAAAGTTATGGCAAAATATAACATAAATGGCGGCCATTTTGAAATCCAAGATGGCCGCCATCTGCAATGCTTCAGTTGTATGTTTGAATGCTTTATTGTCATGGTAAATGTAAGTTTATCCACAAAAATCAGGTTTTCACCACATTCATAGCCAAAGTTATAGAGATAATATAACTTAAATGGCGGCCATTCTGAAATCCAAGATGGCCGCCATCTGCCACACTTTCAATTTTGCCAACATGTTTTTTCTTGTTCCTTAGGATCTAAAGAAGGTATCTAGGTAGGTGGGATCTTCTAATCATTAAAATCCCACGGAAGTCCATAAGCTCCCTGACTATCATGTTTTAGATAATTAAGCCTTCTCAAACTTGTCCACGTTTGTTTAGAGTCCAATGCCCTTTCCAATGATGTATAGATTGTAAAAATCCATTTTTGGGTTCTCGAGTTATAATTTTGTTTTTATTTTTGAGTTAATGTATTTCAATACCTAATGACGTCATCATAACGTTACTGAAGCGGTTTCATCTCCTAATAAATATTTAACTATTTGTGAAGTTTTAGGCTTATATGAACTTGGAAAATGTGTTTTTGTTAGCGGACAAACACGGGGGATAAGAAGAAAAAGAAGAAGTATTAGACATGAATGTTTGTTGAAACAAAAACAAGGTGTTCGGTGTAAACATCTCCAATTTAGCAGAACTGGTAAAGAGTAGATAGAAAAATTGGTACAGTTGTCTGTATGAAATAATGATACAAAACGGGAAGCTTGTTGGGGTTTTAAACACAATTGTTTTCAAACAAGAAACTTTGATCAAGCCTAGCGGGCGCTACAGCAATTTTGGATGGATGCGGATGTACCAACGTAAACTTGAGACTAGTTGGAACAGTTGTTCAATGCGTGATATGTAGGTACACCTGTACGTAATCCATGAAGTTCAAATTGCACCGGTAAGGTTTACATTTTTTCCCGATCTGTATGAAGCACTGTATACTCAGTACTTTCGCTATTTTTTATTTAAAAAAACACACACACAAGAACAACACAGGCGAATCACTTATGATGGATTCGAACCCGCGACATTTGCACTGCTAGAGCAGATTTCTTACCGCAATACCACTGAGCTAGTGTAACTTTGTTGGCCGACAAAAGCGCTCACATTACGTTTTTGCGTGATTAAGACTAACAGAGCTTCTTCCAAAATCAGGCTTCGTGGCTGATCAATGAACCTTCTGATGCATCGAGCGAAACCGCCAGCCACAGAGCTTATGCATATACACCGTAAATGCTGTCTGACCGCATGGAACTTTTCAAATTGGACGTTAAAGACTAGGTATTGACTCAATACATACCTAGTCTTTAACGTCCAATTTGAAAAGTTCAACTTCCGATTTGAACCGGATGTCGGGGTCAATTGGAATCACACTTAATGTATCGTTTGTTCCATGTTCAATGCACTTTCCGATGTGAAGTTTCAAGTTTATGTGAGGTTGGGAAGGGTGTCTTAGTTACCGGACAATCGCGGGGATAAGAAGAAGAAGAAGTATTAAAACCCTTTAAACTCTTACCTGTGAACCAAGGGCACACCCGCGTGCCCAAAAATAAATTTACTTTTATTTCAACAATCTAATTCACCATAATGCCTTGATGAGATATCATTCATATTACAGTTATATCACGATGAGGTCATCAACCATTCGACGTAAAATTCACGAAAACCTGTTATTTATTTATTTTATTTATTTTAAATCTTCGGACAAAGGTACATATATACATTTTTAAAATTGTCCGGGTCAAGACAAAAGCTTAAAAAACTGTCATCATAGATGTGTCAGACCCAATAAAATCCTCTACTACAAAGTTATATACAAAAAAACCTAAAAACAAAATGTGAAGCAAACGTGACTCACTTAAGGAGACAAATAGGCCCACAAGCAAAGCAAAACAAGAAAACTTGATAAAAAGGAGATTAAAAACATTAAGAGCAAAAATCAAAGTTCGTTTGTTATATACAAACATTGTATGTCTAGGTTGTTTTTGTTCTTCATTGCCGATTTCTCGAATATCAAGCCTTTAAATCCACTTTATTTCAGGAACAACATTTGAGGGAACTTCACTCTGTGCTAAAAATACGCATTTGTTTAGAGGCATCATGGCACTTCAGTTGCCGATGACGTCACCAATGCGACTAAAGTTCACTGTCAACATGGATAGCTTTGGACGTATGTACTTTTCCCCTAATGGTCCTGGTATTGAGGAAGCTTTGTACCGAGTCTGTAAGTATAATTACAGTAGACATTTTTAAAGGTCAACCCAAAAAATCAAAATCAATTCAAACAATTACTGTCATCTGATTAAAGACATCCACCGTTGATCGGAGAAAACAAACCTGCATCCCATCAATATCGTGTCCTTTCTCACTCTAAAGTCAGTTTAAAATTTCATTTTAAAGACCAGCTCAAACAAAAACGGCAACAAGTGATCATTGTTGAAATTCATTTGAAAGGTTTTTAAATCGAATTACTTAAATGCAGATCTGCGCACTGATTTTGCTTACATCGGCAAACGGGAATCCTCCTCTGGTTTGTGGACATACAAGCGCGATCACTCTAAGAATGGCGTAAACTACATCGGAGTACCAGTCATGATCACATACGATAATGGTCGTTTCGAGGTGGCAGTCCAAGGGGTGCAAGATTCTACCCTGACCTACGACGTCACATCTCCAGCCCAACCCAGCTGGTTTATTAGTTTCGAAACCTTAAGTTACAAACAGGTTAAATTGAATGTTACTGAGCCATGTATTAATGATTTCAATCCTCAGTAAGTCTAAAAAAATAATTGATGGGGAAATTGTGCCAACTAGACACACCACCTAGGTAAAGTTACATTTGCCCGACGCCCTCAACTTGAAGGTTAGGCCGATCCCATCATCGGTGCGTATTGTTGAGGTTACATTTTAAATTAATCGGGTTATATTTTGTTGCAGAAGCAGAGCATTCGAGTAAATTTAAAATAAAAAAGTGTTATATATTGAAGCACTGCATTTATAAATATTCAAAAGCATGCAAAAATTGACAATACTAAACTTAAACCAATTTTAAAAACGGTGAATTGCTAAGTAGAACCCACACGACATGGTGTCTTTTAGTTAGTTTTTTCCACACATCAATATTTAAAGCTGTGAAAGAAAAACATTAATTTTCCTTTTAGTATGTTTTATTTCCACTTACCACAAGTAGACACTTATTTTGTACTGAGTGGCTTGAGCAGCCTCTTAATCCAATTGAATTCGCAATAATAACACGATGAAAGACCGGAGATCGTTAATAACCCACAAGAACCATGAACATTGTAACGAATGCAACCATTTAGCCAAACTGATTTTCAAAACTGAAAGCAACTCTTAGCAAATAGATTTCTGGTAGTAATCCAATCCACGAAATCATAATATATTTACAAGAACAGTACTAATCTCCGGCAGTATGTTTTATTCCGCGAGATCGTATACATTATCACAGTTGATTTCCGGTAGTAATCCAATCCGCGAAATCAAGGATTTAAAAACGGCACTGATCTCCGGCAGTATATCCGCGAAATCTTATACAATAATTATCAAAATTGATTTCCGGTAGTAATCAAATCCGCGAAATCAAATATTTAAAAGCAGCACTGATCTCCGGCAGTATCAATTTATCCGCGAGATCTTGAACATTCAGCAAAATTGATTTCCGGTAGTAATCAAATCCGCGAAATCAAATATTTAAAAGCAGCACTGATCTCCGGCAGTATCAATTTATCCGCGAGATCTTGAACATTCAGCAAAATTGATTTCCGATTCAATCCACGAAATCATAATTTAAGGCTAAAGCGAACAGTTAAATAAACAGCGCAGGAACAATGCGTTGCAAAATAAGTAAAGAAATGGGGCGGCGGGCGTCGCGGCTGCTCTTAAGCCGCTTGCAGCCGTCCAACAAACGCTTAATATTGAAATGTTTGGTTGTATCAGGTGACCCAGACATCAAACGCAAGGTTGATGATATACCTGAAACATACAATGCACTGGTGGTAGGTGCATACTTATCAACTGACAAAAACGCAATGAATTGAACAAGGGACTGTATATAGACGGGAAAATTGTATCACTGAAATCATGACTTAGCAAAACTCCCATGAAAGTTGCCAGGCCCTTTGGTAGGGCAAATACGTGCGGGGGCAAATTAATGGTGCAACAACGCCTGTGCCTTAAACTGAAGTCATCCCAAAGGTTGCTGGGTAAGGGAGTCATAACGGGGTCTGCCCTGTGAGCCAACCTGCGAAAACGTTCCATCTGAAAACGAGAAAGAGCATCGGCAATTATCAACACCAGGTACATGACGTGCCTTGAGGTGGATGTTGAATCTAGACAATGCAAAACCATTGAACGAACCAAATGCATAATCCTAGAACAATGTGACATCTGCCGATTGATAATAGATACAACAGCTTCATTGTCACACAAAAACATTAGCCTGCGATTTCGCTAGGCAGGACTCCATAATCGCAGCCCAAGCATTATAGGGAACAGCTCGTAACGACCACATCGAAAGCGAAACAACAACAATCGAATTTTGGTTTTGTCATGATTTGTCAAGGATGACCTGAAATTGAGAATATTAGTACTATGCGCTAGGAAACCCAATACTTTTGTTCGATTGAAGAAATAAGTTTCCTTTCATGGAACTCTGTGTTTTGTTACGTATTCAACAAGTGATACCCAAGGCAATTAGCCTCTTATAAGTAATTGTTTCTGCTGGCAATATTGTCACGTTTCCAGCCTGTAATTAATTTGAACAATCAAGTAAACCTTGACGCTGTCATCAATAAAGTTAAAATACGTGGCTAAATGAATCCCCCGTTCTCCCTTCCTGGCATGGCCGGAAACGTTTCCATGGTTCCTCTATTTCGTAACAAAGCATTTTGATAAAAATAATTAGTTTAATAATTTAGGTTGGCGACAGCCGCACGGCACCGGTGTTGATTTTTATGTATTCCTACTTGGCATCGTGGTAATTTGATTGTAAAATTATAGCGGCACAACTTAATATTCATATATAGTTAAGTCAGTGTCGTGTCTCATATGTGGTACTGGTAGTAATTGGTTGTTAACTACTGATTAATCTGATACCAACACCCTTCGCCCTATATATGGCCCCGATTCAAACAGGTCGTGCACTGTTAGTGCTTTTTGGCACAACCGCTCTAAAAGTAAGAAAGCCTTCTTATAATAGTTACAATGTAATATAATTGAAAAGTACTTGATTAAAAAAAAAAATAAACCACAAACAAATTTCTGAGGTAATTTGCCTTTCAGTGTCCCAGCATTTCGTTTGATAGTTATCATTATTATTGTTATATCATACGAAAGAAACATGTTGAAGAGGGGCTCCCATTTTTCCACAGATAGGGCCATCATGAAAGTGTGTGTGGTGTGTGTGCGTGGGTGTGTGTAGAACAACAATAGTAGGACCCCACTTAGTCACCAGCTGTGAGGGTGGGTAGGTATCCACATTCAAACCGTGGATCTGTAACAAAAGGGATAATAGGTTCACGGTTGCTATCACAAAGGAAATCATTGTGGTGCACGGTTGCTAACACAAAGAGTTGAACAAAGGAGGGTCCACGATTGCCGGTGTTTACACACACATGGACACACGGAAGGGCATATGTGGGGTCCTGACAACAATGGAACAATTGACCCCACAAGGTCATTTCAATAGGAACAATTGGGCCCCACAAGGGAATTCTTCAGAAAAGGGAATAATAGAACAACAATAGCAGTACCCCACAAACCGGATCCGTAAGGATGCACACACGGAAGGGCATATGTGGGGTCCTGACAACAATGGAACAATTGACCCCACAAGGTCATTTCAATAGGAACAATTGGGCCCCACAAGGGAATTCTTCAGAAAAGGGAATAATAGAACAACAATAGCAGTACCCCACAAACCGGATCCGTAAGGATGTGTGTGTGTGTGTGTGTGTGTGTGGGGGGGGGGTGGAGTGGAGATGTGAGGTCTCTAAAACTCACTTGAACCCATACAATTACAATCTAGAATTTTTCTCATTAAATGAAAATATCGTACCTATTTGTTCATAATTATCGAACAAACACCGTGTTAAATAGTGTTTATATAATATTAAAAAAAAACATAAAACATTATAATAATAAGTAACCGTAACCTTTGATATTTCCTTATAATAAGCAAAGGTTAGATTTTGAGGGCGGTAATTAGGTCTACAGTTGCACAAAAGCTTGTGTAACTATCTCTAATTTGCCCTTTTGTCCGTACTCACAATGCTATACAATACATGGAAAGTGCTAGAAAATTGAACAAAATTAATGTTGAAACAACAATAATCGTAACTCTACAGTAATTATTACCTGGTAAATCACAAGCGAAATTGCGGTTTTTTGACAGCGTTTGCCTATTCATACTGTACAAATCGCCGCCATTTTGAAACTTTGGATGGCAATTTACAAGCGGGGCGTGTTCACGCATGCGCATTTTTGGAGTTGTAAATCCGTGTATAGTGATAACGTTTGCTATGAGCACCGCAATCTCGAGGCAACTGATAACGTAGCTACCTAAACACACCGGAACAAAAAACAGCGAGCACGTTTCATGCTTGTATTGTTGAATCATTATCTTTTCGGTTTTGGTGACTTCTGCCAAGAATGGATTCGATAGTGAAGAAAATTTCGCGTGATATTGTTTCCCTTATTCTGGCACTCACTGTGGGTGTGATTATCTACGTTCTGCCCCTGAGGGGAGAAATGTGTTCTACAATGATCTCTGCAACTGATGGAGAAAACTTGTCGGCTTTACAGAAAAGGGCATTCTCTAGTTTCAGATCAACCTGCCGCAGAGAGTCACCCCTAAATGGTAAGTAATGTTATTTTGTATTGTCTTCTATCCCCAAATAAAAAGCTGTTGGAAAGATATTTAGTGGATAAAATACAAGACTAACGATTACTAGATTACCGTTTTCTGTTAAATGGTTGTTTAACTGCAAACCTACCATAAACCAGCGGCGTAACGAGATTTTGTATTGATTGATTGATATATTTATATTTTTATTTGGGGAGCTTTATTACCCGGAAAATAATGCAGATTATGGTAACACGCGACCATTATTACCTGGGGCATTCCAATATTTTTGGGATTGTTGGTGTCCCTACATACATTGCTGAAACCTGGTTCTCTTTGTGTATTTAAACAATAAAACTGAGGACGACTGTGTTTCATTTACGAATATATGTTGCTTAAGTCTGTCTTGCTACTTTCTTAATATCGCATTGTATTCTGCTTTGGGAATTCATTATACATCCAATGACTTGAATTGAGAATCCCCGATGTGCTACTTTTGCAAGAATTGGCACCTCAGGAAAGAGAAAACATAATGTAAGAAGAACATCTAATTTCTTTGCATTTAATTATATTTACAAAAAGGTGCCCTAAAATAACATTTTGGTATTAGGGATAACCAGATTTGACAATGCCAATCTTTCCAAGTCAACTTGAATACGAGTAAATATTAGCTCAAAATACAGTATATATATATGCGTCATGTTCATGTTGTATTGATGCATTAGCCTAAATTAATCACATTAAATGTGTGCATTTCAAAAAATAAAACTTGACCGTAAGAAGGGCCCAATGTGTGCCTTACTCATTTCTAGGTCAACGTGACCCGCATAAGGTGTCAACATGACCCAGATTCTGAGTCAGTTAGGTCTTTTTGACTCAGATTTATGTAAATGTTGATCCCAAAACGAGGTACGCTGACCCGAAAAGGAGTAAGGCCCATGCGGATCTTCCTCCGGGTCAATGATGACCCGGCACTGTTTTCAACCAAACGTTACACTTAAGAAATGTGCCATAGGCAAGTTAGATGATTGGCATTAAACTACCCAAAGACAACAAACTGAAAACAAACCGATTACAATTTTCATAGCAGTACCAACCCTCCAAAAATAATAATATAAATAAATAGTCGATTTCACAAAGCACTAAGTTTCATCTTAAGTTGAGTTGTCCGTATTTACCATAGTGATTTGTATTGTGACATCGCACATTGCTTAGCAATTAGGATTGATTTGAAGTTAAGACCAATCTTAGCTCTTTGTGAAATCGGCCCCTGCTGGTGTTGTAAAGAGAGAAAATCGTGTAAACATGTCTTAGTACTGTGGCGGGTTTCCCGCAAGTCTCATCTAGATTCGGAAGTCAGAGAGAGGTTCACCATCTGTGGCGAAAGTCTCGCAAACCCCAAACCCAAATGGTACCTCGGACCTTGGAAATACTTCGAGCAATCTCAGGCCCAGGGATGTGAGCTCGTTTGGAGGAGATCTACCGCCGATTGGTTACTGGTTGTCTTGGCACTCTGGGACAGGGCAGGATAAATTACTGGGAGAATGACACACAAATAACGGACGCAGGCACAGTTCTATGTGTCGATTCTTCTGTCATTACCTCAAGGGCAATTCTCTTTAATGCCTTCTCTGGCAACTCTCTTTCACGGAAATTACCTTTCCTTCCTCTAACCTTTTACAAACCTTTAGACAAACCTTGTCTTATGTGAGTGCACCCCTCGCGGAACCAATCCAGTCTAACAGTAAATTGGGAAACCAAAATGCACACGCTAGCACGCCGATTGTTTCACAGTGTCTCTATCTGAGCTTCCTAACAGTTGGACTACTCGACTAATAATGAACGGCCTCTAGTCAACCTCTACGGTCAACCGTGTCTCTTGGTTAATCTCTGTGATCAACCCACTGTGCCATCCAAGTTCTATGTGAACTCAACTACTAGCCGCTACTTCGTCACAACTACTCTGAAAGGCTACTCAATCACTGCAACACAATCGTAAGCAACAATTTACGCAACAAATGAACCTACCGGCACGACTATAGCCTTGATCAAGGCAGTCGCATTTCACTCCCAAAAAGACGCCGTAAACCCGGCCACCCGTATCCGCTGTGCGTAAGGTGTGTATCACTTCGCACGACCCACTCGTATACACTGTGCGTAATGTGTGTATCACATCGCACGACGCCCGTACACACTGTGCGCAGGTCATCCGCACTCGTACCACTCTCCGCATGCGGAGGCCGCCAGGCCGACAGCCTTGACGGGTCTGTAACTTCCGGGTTTAATGTGTTTCTTGATATTTTCGTCCAATATTGGACGAAAATGGGGGGGGCTCTCGGATATGCTAGTACGCAGCTCATGAATATTTAAATATTTCGTCAGACCTATAGCAGACAACACAGGATGGGAAGCAAATGAATTATTCATTTTGACGTCCAATCACGAGCTTCTCTCACTATGACCTTTGTACCATATCATGCTTGCTGTATGTGATGCGATGTGAGTAGGTACCGACTTAATTGCGTTTGTGTGTAGCATTGTCTCAACCATTTTGGACCGGTAATCTGCGAGGCAGGTCAGTCAGCTCACAAGTGCTGAACCCGGGCGCGGCCCCTGGAGCTTTATGCGCTGCACTCAGGTTCCCTCATTGGACTACCCTGATCATTCGCCATTCTTTTGGTTATTAATTCTGGAGTTGATGTAGTTTCTGCATCTGTGTTTTCCAGACATGTCCTCTCGAAGTCCGACTCTGTGCAGCCACTCACACCGTCTTCATACTTTTGAATTGTTCTCAGACAGGGTCTTATAAGAATTTACTGCTAAACAAAAATTGACATGATACAGCCACACATGATACGTGTGAAATAGATTTTTAGCTACCCTGTTCTAGTGAGTGTACTTGGGAAATTTGGTGTTAGGCAGCTCTTTTTTAGTGGGGCGGCCAAAATGATATAAAAAGTGCAATGAGCTATATGCCTTCATGAAACAATCAACAATGATAGTTTATTGAGGTCTTTGTTTTGTATATTTTTACCTCCAATGAATGCATCAACAATGATTAAATCACTGTTTAATGATGCAAGATGGAGATATTTCCTGCTGGAAAATGGTGTATGTAATGTATGTTACAAATTGATCCACGCAACCTCATTTGTTTAATTCCTGCCATGCCCTCATTGTCTCGCTCAGCTGAGGAGAATACGCAACATTTTCAGATAGATGTTATTATAACAAAGTATTCCCAAATTCAAACCGGCGCGCCAGTTCAGTAGCCACATCTGGATACTGCATGCATATTCATAAGAATGAGTAAACAAGACTTCCGCCACTGACCAATGGGGTCTCGCCTTTTGCGGGCATTATAGTAATGAGTCATTGGCTTCGAGACAGAACCGTCAAGGCGTTGTTTCGGTGAGTGTCGCATACAGCTCACACGAGCACGCGCACACCGTGCACACAGCTCGGGCGGGTTGGTAGCTCGGGTGGTAGCGCGGCGCAAACAAAATAAAAGTGAAAACAATAAAATAAAATTGAGAAAAAAAAACTCCAACGCCTTGATCAAGGCTAGCACGACTACTACTGGATCGCTCACCGGAACGCTGCACTCAGCAAGTTACACAGTTAACAGGGCCGTAGAAAGATATGAAAGCGGGTCGGAGACAACAGTGTGTTTCCGGCGGACACAACAGCAACCCAACACTCACCGGAGTGCTCGCTGAGTATTCCCGCACCACCAAAGCTTCACGTCTTTCGCAGAGCACTAATTACACTTCTGACTTGCTCGATAACCCAAATCACACTTTCTTGTTCGCTAACCAAAATCACACTTTCTTGTTCGCTAACCAAAATCACACTGCCAGGCCAGCCCGGGCGCGCCCGGACAAGCCACGCTGCGGCACTCGGCTTGGACACACCCAGGCATCACCCGATCACCACCTGATTGGACAATGCCCGCCTGCATCCACGCCGGCAGCTTGCTCTCGGTAGCTCGCTCAACCCACATTGGTCACAGAGACCTGCCACTCACACTGCCATCACCTCCGACCTACTTCCGCACTAAAGGTTCAAGAACCTTCTCGAAGAAAGGGCAGATTAGACTTGTGCCGGTCCACCCAATCTCGTCACAGTATCCACTCTCATCAGAAAGAAGCTTGTTTGGGTTTCCTACACAAGTTCTCAATACAGAACATAATGCATGTAAAGTAGATACACACATGATGTTACCGCAAGCCAAATATACATTGATACCCACACCACGCAATGCCTCAAATCCTATTATGCATGTAAAGTTCTTTCACGAGAGGGCGCTAATTCTTTGTTTACAACCAACCTGAAGTTTTGGGCACGAATCAGTTTTTGGGAGCATGTCTACAGGTTAAATATACACCAGCTTAGTATATACCGGTGGCAGTATTATCCCAGTTACACAAGGCAATAATAGATTCTCATAAACAAGTCCCTCGTACATGTCGCAACAACACGGAGTATCAGGCCTACATGTTGTATGCGAGGTGCCATCTTGGATTATCTGCGGAGTGCCATCAGGTACTTTTTAAGTGTCTCTTTTTAATTAAATAATCAGTACTCCTTTTTTTTATCTAAAAAAATCAAAGTTCTCTCACTACACCTAGCCAAATAGCATGCCAATTGTCTTGTTACCATCGGGGTTGGTTTTCACTAAATAAATCACTTAATGACCTGTTTTTCCCATAGGAATTGGTTTTCCCATAGGAATTGTACAGCAATTACCTAGCATTTGACCTAACAGTCACTACTACTGTGAAGAGAACCATTTGGTTTCCAGATGGCTTCTAGTTTAGAATTGTAAACGGCCTGCACTGCCCTGGTTGTTTATTTGGAAATTGGGTAGAATGGTGTTGCAATGATTAGTTAGACCCCAAGGGAAGTTGAAAGAGATGATGTTCTTGCTGAGTTATGTAAACAAAGAGTTTTATTCCAAGAAATGGTTGATTGAGCAGGATGTGTGACATGGATTATTAGTAAGATGGTGCCTCCTTTGCTGTTTTATGAGTGTAAAGGTGAAATGGAAAAGTAGAGGGGGTATATCAAGGTGCCAAATGAGTGAGACTGTGCCTACTGGACTAGTGGGAGAGACCATTCAAAATAGATTAGGGGATTATGGCTGTCTTTGGTAAACAAACATAGGTGCTAATTTCATGAGTTTCAGAGGCAAAGGGAGAGTAAAGTGGTATAAACTATAAATAGAGACACATGTGGGCTAATTTCAAATGAAAAGTGGCTAGAATTTATTTATATTAGTGACAAGGGTCTAGATGTAACAGTTTGGACGTGATTGTGTTCTCCAAAAACATGTTTTACACGCAATATCAAAACGGACACTTAAAAAGTACCTGAGGCTGTTAATGTGTGAGTTTTTTTTATGGTGTCACGCAGCTTTATTATAAACAAAAATACAACTTCCCCTCTAAATATAATCTTAATCAAAGTGTATACAGAGGACAAACATGTTTCATGATACTCATTGAATCTTCTATGAATTCCAGCTGATGAGCGGTAAAAAGGATTAAACTTTACCTGTGGAAGGGATCGGCAATACCACCAGCCGCACTGAGACGAGACATGCATGAACAGTCCCATCGCCGCGCGGTGGCGCTGTTGCCGATTCTCGGAGGATACACAACCGGTCACAACACTTGTCTTGCAAGCTTGTCATTTAGTCACTAATATGAATAATACATGACTTGATGCCTCATTACCATAACTTGGCCACACAAACAGTCGTCAAACACTGTGAATTCTAGAAGAAAAGCGCGCCCTCTGTCGGGTTATCTAGAGTATGAGATAGTAACGTATTGGACCAAGACTACGCGCAATATAGCCCACATGACAACACCTTGGCATACAAAACACGCCGCCCATGTTGTACACTCATGTATCAATACCACATCGCCATTATTATAAAATGAAAAGTTCGACAAGTTTGCATCGAATGCTAAGAAAACACAATAATTATCTCAAGCATAAAACTCATCCAAACTGTTCTTTAATAAACGATTACACACCTCCAATGTGTTTGACAATATAACTTTACTTGAAAATTGGAACGGACGGATGAAATTATTTCTCTTGTTATATATCTCTTCCTATTGAATTAATGAAGAACCACCACAGAGCAGCACTTAGCTTCTCCTAAAGCCCTTTTACACACGTTCATATTCCTACGCCATTGGACAACGGTAACGGGCAGGGGATATTATAAAGAATATGAGCACCTGCTACTCAGCTTTCTGAAAACCATTAATTATAAATAAACTTGAATTTGCTCGTCGAGCAACTTATAGCTTGCTTTAAAAACAAAATTAGTTAACAAATGATGGACTACTTTTGCCGATGTATTGACTTTCAGGCCTTTAACTCCCCTGTATATTCAGGAACAACATTTGAGGGAACCTCAGTCTGCAGTCAAAATTCGCATCGGGTTTATGGCAACATGGAACTTCAGCTGCCGATGACGTCACCAATGCGCCTAAGGTTCACATTCAGCAGTGAAGGTTCTGTAACTGTGTACTTTACCCCTAATGGTCCTGGTAACGTTGAAGATGTGTACGCAGTAAGTAAGTATAGATGCAGTTGACTTTCTCAAATCAACATTTAAACATATTTATTAATAAAATTACATTAATGTAAAAACAAAAATAGAATAAAGTACAATCCATCAAAAAGCAATTCAAACAATGACTGTTATCTGATACATACCTGCATCTTGGATTTCTTGTGTCCTTTCTCCCTTTAAAGTCAGCTTAAAATGTCATTTAAAATCCCTCCCCTGAGACATCGATACTGTAGTTTACTGCAATTATTTGCACAATTCGTCGCGCGTACCACGAACCGACCTAACTCGTACACAGTATAAACAAACGTGTTTGGAGAAAATCACGAATGAAGTTGCACTATTTTTCAAACTGCTGTTTCGGGGTCTGCTAACTATTTGAATATAATTTTCTGAGACAAAAATAAAGTCGACTACTTTATTAATACAGAAATATCAATTTCATTTAATCCCTGCAACTATATTAATTAGTAAATAACACCTAAACAGATAGGTCACTTTGTGAAAATGAAAATCCGAGTTTTGCCCGCAGAGCGCCGTGTACAAACCAATGCATGATAGAGACCTATCTAGTTAGGTCACTTTGTGAAATTTAACTACGCTTTGAGTTAGGTCACTTCGTGGTACGCAAATTTTATACGCGCGCCCGAACTGCGCGCGCTGTAGCGCATAGTACATCATTGGTAAAGTGGCGTATCTAGATAGGTCACTTTGTGAAAAGACAAAACGGCAAATCTAGTGATACGTCGTTTTTAGTAATTAGTGTAATTACAAAACTACTACGTATTTAGTCCTGAAACTTGCTGAAAATGTTAACAGTAATGAGTATATTGATAATTTGTAAAAAAAAAATATTTGCAAAAGTGTGTGATTTTTGTCAGTTAGGTCGGTTCGTGGTACGAGCGACGAATTATGCATAACTTTATTAATACAAATTTTAAAAAGTCAGGCTTCCATGTAATCCTACTTCATACCTTCAAGAAGCACACTGCCAAAGTTGAATGGCATGGGTCACCCGGTTCAGATGATGTGGTAAATTCCAGATGTGGTGGCTGGTGCACAAACCCATGCTTAGGTATGCTTTGTGTACAAAAGCAGTCTTGGCCCTAGGGCTATGACCTTGATGACTCAAGGCTTATATCTAAGCCTAATAGCTTTCAACGCACCTGTTATCTTTGAGTGGCAGTGGTTGATAGTGCATGTGGACACATCTATTCATTGATTTTTTGTTAGGGGGTTGGGTGGAAGGATTAGGGGGCGGAGCTATAGAACAAATGCTACTGCATTGGACTATTTGGTGTAGTCTTGGTTCCAAGACGGTCCAGTTGTGTAGTCACGAAAACCTAATCGCTATAAAACGCTAGCACACCCCACGAACCACTCACCAATCGCCACAGAGGGCGTTATCATTCATGTAACTGCTATCACACTAAGAGGGAATGTCCCTCTTAGATATGCCAACTGGAAAACTTGGCTTTAGGCTTGCCACTGAATAATGTAGACACGAACATTTAAATGAAATAGAAAAGGGCCAGTAGTATTGCAGTTATTCAACTGATAAATTTTATTTTGCAAACACAAGGCACATACAAGTAATGTTTTTACACTGTACGCTATAAATAAAACAGCTTAACTGTCTGCAGGGAATGATTTTGATGCGAAACTTGTGCCATTCAAACATAAAACAACTTTACTAGCAAATACATTTTTTCCTCTTCTGATTAGCACTTTGCTTTAACAGTTGAAACCATTCCCTGCTCAGATAAAATAGGTCAATACAATGTAGGTGGAAAACAATTACCATTATGTACATATTATGTACATGAGGATGTGTGGGTGCAGGGGTGAGGTTGGTGGTGGAGAGGGGAATTTATAGGTGCAGAAAGGAGTCAATACATGATGGGCTGGTAAACTTCCAAATTTGGCTCAAGTGGTGTGGGGTGGGTATGCCAATTGTTATTTCAAACCAATCCCCAAACAAAAGACCAGATGGGGTGCACCAAACATATCCCCCTACCTTTTAAAATAAAAGTTATTTACTTTTTTTAAACCAAATGTTACCGAGGGACACACAGACTCACTTCCTATATCTGCACCTGGTATCGAACTTTCACACAAGGGCAACCTGTATAGTAATCAGTCTTCAACAAGTTATTCTGTTGTTTTGTTGTTAAGAGGTATTTCTGAGGGGAAAATGGCACTTTGTGACAAATCAAGGAAGTCAAATGTTTGGGAATTAGTCTGGCTATAGAACAACAAGTGTAAAAGTAAGTTGCATACCATTTTATATAATTCCTTTCTCTGTGTCACAAATTTACATATTTGTTTAAATACATTCTTTCTTTAGGATTTACATTTCTTTCAGTGCGTCACACTAAAATGATACATTCCTGAATCATGAGTACATGTACCTCTCCACCCTACAAGTCAATTGAAAACACTATGGCCAAAGACTTCAACCCCAAATGTTTGAAGGAATAATTTGTCTTTGCCTAGCCCTAGCCTTGAAAAAAAAATGATGTTGAATCTACCAACAAATCTTCATCAAGGTCCTGAGCAGACAATGTTTATGTGAAAACTATGTCACCCATTTGCCGGTTTAAGGTTCTAACGAAAATCAGTTGAGGAAAGCTCTGCTGAAGTCGTTTCTTTAAATTTGATATGGAGCAACGATACCATGGATTTCCCTGGCTATACAACATATTTTGCGCCATTACACAACAAACACTCATCTAGGAACATGTGTCTTCTTATCCATGGTCTTGCCCTGTTTCCCTCAGAAGATCACAGCTCACACTGACAGCTGCCACCACACACTGCTCTAACAAGAGCATTCCCCAGGATCTTTGTCTTCATCTATGCTGGTGCCTGGATTGTATGAAAAGTGAAGAATACAAAAACATACATTACACAATGAATGTGACATTATATTGTGTACACATCTAAATTGTACTGTACTAATCAAACTTATATTTCTTTTGAATTAAACTTCAACGTTAAAAATACTTTTTGCAAAGGGAAACAACATAAAAATGTCCTCATTTCAACTCTCATGTCTCAGCCCATGACCAAGTCAGATGCAATTAAATCCAGCACAGTCACAACATAATATGGACAAGCGAGGCAATAAATGAAGACAAAAATACTCGATAACAAAAGATGAAGTGAAATTTGAATGGACAATTACTGTCTTGCCTACTGCAGGTTGGTTTGTGTGAGTGGAAAGTCATCAGTCTATCATTGTATATATTTATTACTGATATAAGTAATTTCTTCAAAAGTGTAGCCAATTATAAAAGCCCTAAACATGAACGCCAAATGGTTATGTTAGCAGATCTCATAACTGATTGACCCACAGCCCTGATAATCTTCCCCTATAACTGTCAAAGCATGCATAGGCAGCACATGAATTTAAAAGCTAAAAATTGATGTTGCCCTTTCTGTTCCTTTTGTTTTAATCTCAAAAGCCAAGATTTATTAAGCCGAAAGAAATAGTATTGTTGGTTAGTCTTGTAAAACTGACAAAGTAAGATTATTTAAAAAAGATAATTCTCACTATGGATTCAAAGAATGGCAATCTAACTAACGTTACCTGTAGGCCTACTGTTCACAAAGCCTTTCAAAGAGTAGTAAGTTGTGACTGATTTAAATATTTAAGCAACATGTTAAACGTTATTTCCCATCTATGTTGTTTGGGTACAAAAATACCCCCCCCCCAATTAAATAGAAAAGTTGTAAAATGAATCGTTCTGGAAAAACAAAACAAAAAGGTTAACTCTTTCCTAATCCCCAAAAACAAAACAGACTGTAAATGTATGCCAAAGTCAACTTGTAGTAGTATGCACGGCAAGTATAGACCCAGTAAGTAACTTGGGCGCTACTCCTTGTTTTCGAAAACTGCGATCGTATAGAAAAATGGAGTACAATGCCTATCCACCTGTTTCCCTTTTGTTTTAAGGCCTAAAATCCCCCAAAATTAGATTCCCCAAATTCTCTAAACCACATTTTAAAATCTCACCTCTGATGTTAAGTCCTTTCATCAGTATTGGGCTTTTTCCTTTCATTATATCTTGCTATTAAAATCTAAATGCTATGGCACTAACACAAAAATGCTGGTGGAAGCACTATGACATGCCATGTACCCTGTTTAGATCATATCAACGCCATCATTGCCAACAACCGTACGTTGGAAACAATTACCGAAACTCCTATAGCTATAGCGTGCATGGCAACTGACAAGTTACCAGCCTGACCTGCTCATTATGCGACGAGGTTTTTCCATTAGTGCGCGTGCGTAATTAGTTACTTGACCCGCATGTTGAATATGCATATAAGGTCACATACCTCGACCGTGCAAAACTCCCAAGACGCTCCTGTGATAGCGGTTTGTGGTGTGATAGCGGTTACAGAAATGATAGCGCCCTCTAGTGACGATTGGTTCGTGGGTGATAGCGGTTAGGTTTTCGTGACTACACAACTGGAGCGTCTTGGAACCAAGACTATATTTGGTGGTGTGTTTTGGAAGGCAATGATGTCAATGCTATTTTTAGCAAAGCAGGCAGAGTGTACGTGTTTGTTCATAGCAGTGATGGAGCATTGGGTGTACAGACAGCCTATAGACATGGTACTGGGGTGGTGGGATTAATATATATATATATATATATATATATATAATATAAATATAAAAGTGAAAGCATGTGTCAAATAATTCGTACTAAGATAAGGTTTAAAAGCGCCTCCCGAAAGAAAATTAACTTAATAATGTTAAACTGTGATAGGTAAATCAAACAATTTTCTTAAAATAAATAATTAAGTAACGGATTTACTTAAAATATATAATTAATTAACGGATGAGGAGCAGAGTTTAACATTATTAAGTTAATTTTCTTTCGAGAGGCGCTTTTACACCTTATCTTAGTACGAATTATTTGACACATGCTTTCACTTTTAAAGCCCTACTTAATCTTTAAAATGGTATTAAAACCATGGTCAAACAAAGCGGCAGCTATGAAACCTTCTGTTAGATTATTTTCAACTGACAAATAATTACAAACGTTTGTTTAAACGAAGAGATGATACATACATTAACTGGAAGGCTCACAAAGATAAATTCACGAACTGTATTCATTTGCTGTTGATATTCGTTGAACAATGTTAATAATAAATGATGACATTGATCAAGATATTGTGATTACTTGTTATTACTTGGATGCAGGTCTGTTCACTGCTCATGCTATCGTCTACAAACAGGAATCCTCCTCTCAAAAGTGGACAGAGTACGTCCGGTCTAAAGATGGCGTGAGCTACCTCGGAGTACCAGTCATTATCACATACGGTAACGGTCGCTTCGAGGTGGCAGTCCAAGGGGTGCAAGATACTACCGTGACCTACGACGTCACATATCCACCTCAACCCAGCTGGCTTGTTAAATTCCGAACATCTACTCAGACTGAATTAAATTTCACTGAGCCATGTATTACTGTATTCAATGCACAGTTCACACGTGGCAACTAGACAGACCAACAATATGAAGTCACATTTTGTCCGACGCCCTCAACATTTCACTAAAATCAAATTAATGTTCTTTTTCCTCAATCTGATAAATTGTTGAAGGTTAGATTGCTAATTATAATTTAGTTATTGTCATAAAAATAATTTTTAAAATCCAACAACAATAACAACAACAACATAAACAAAACTTGTCTGGAATAGCACGATTGAAGCACTTCATTATATGAGTATACAAAATCATGCAAAGATTAACAATCATGTAATCCATTGATTGAAAAACATTGAATAATTGGCACATTGTGTGACTAGACTTGTGGACAAGTCGTTAAATTACGGCTCTCTCGCAACTATTTTCAAGGTCCAGCACTACCTAGCCCTGGCGGCCTTTCACTTCCGTATTATACTGTGTCTGTGTACAGCACAGAGGAAGGGTCCTACCTAGGGCTAAGCACGACCGCAGCATAAACGCGTGAGAGCAATACACCGCGACAAACATTTAACGACTTGTCCAAAAGTCTATTGTGTGACATGCGATGATCTTTTACCAAATTTATTTATGTGACTTTCAGTATAACAATTTTTGTTTAAGTTAAGACTTAATTTTGCAACTTTGAACACATGTGAAAAGTCTGCGTATTACTAACCTGTACTGAGGAAGACATTAGGGATTGCACGCTTGAGTGTTTAGTGGACTGTCATTTCAAAGAGGTTAACCTTTGTAAATGATTTGTCAACTAATACTGAACTTTTTGTTTTCTTCTTTTCTTACACAATATCGTTGGTAGTAGTATACATGTTTTAGTCAACGCATCTTTTTGAAAACAAGTTGATAAAGATACCAAATGTCTTAACCACCCTTTAACACCATACCAAATCCTTGTTTATGATCCTTAATCTTAAAATAAAAAAATAACAGCGGTATAACGTATTTCAAAGGTAGGACAGGAGGTCTTGTCCAGAACCTCTAAATGTTCAATACATTTGGAAGAAAAAGAACCACTACGTAAACCATTATACACACCTCACACACAACACCTTTTAGTTCGGTATCAGTCGACAATTACTTCGTTAATTGAACTTTCTTAATGTTAAACAGTTAAGTTACGGATGTTGGGTTTCTAATAAGAATGTTATACTCTGTTCTACATCAGATCAGTATTAGTCCCCGGCAATTTAGTTGGAATGGAATGGAATGGTCACTTAATGTCTCCTGCAGGTATAGATCAGAATGAATTCGTCAGATTATGATACCAAATACTAGGTGAAACAAACGACGTTTCAACGGGTTGTGTCGAAATAAGCAGCGTTGATTAGTATTTAAACATTATTTCTTGTCGTATATTGTTTTCAAAAGATAATCAAAAAGTCTGAGGATTAGCAATTGATTTTTAACCAGATTTAAAGACTTTGTCACGTTGCCACATTTAGATTAGTGTGATTTCCAAGATGAACTTATGTTCCTTTGTTAAATAGTTTAATATTTCTAATTGATACTTCTTTTATTAAATACTAGAATTGATATATTTATTTGGGTAATATTTTCAATTATTCAAAAGGACAGTAACTGGGTCTAACAATAATGTGTTGGTAGCAGTTAATCCTGTAACATTCTAACCGTATATCTTGTCATGACATGACATGTTTTTAGTGTTTTTTTTTTCCTATGATGTTGAAGTTCATTTGTTCTGTGCGCCTTGAGATCAAGACTAGGCACTTCTACACACGAGTTTCGTAAAGTTTCAGCGTTAAAGTTTTACTCTCCAGATTCCCTTATTTTGACCAAGTTTATTACCGTTTAAGGTATGTATATCTTATTTATCTATTGTAAGATTATTTCAGGATTTGGCAGGTTTTGGTCTGTGGGCTTGCATTGTTCTTTAGAGACGGTTTAGATCGTTTGTTGTAAATCCTCCGTTCAGTTACTGCCTATAGTTGTATGCATTCAGTGCGGGAAGCCTGCGCCATTGTTTCTAGGGTTGCGCTGGTCTTGCGTAGGATTTGCCCTCTTTAGTTCTCATTATCGCTGGTGGTTTAAATTGCTAGGAGATTAAGATTTATCTGCGATATGTTCAGGTGTTTACTAATATTCTTGTTAGTTGATTCATATTGGTGTATTTTGATATACGAGGCGATTGTTTACAATGCACTACTTTTTGTTTTGATTGGTTGTAAGTTAGTATAGCAGTGCTACGGTCATTCAGTATCGCGGATTGATATTGTCTGTGTAGGTTGGTGAGTCGCCGCCCAGAGTTAGTCTCGTCGTCAGTCGTTTCTAAGTATTAGCTAGGCCTGTATAGTTAGGCTGTGTTTTTGCCTTTATGTTTATTTCTTGCTAGGCATTTGTGTAGTCAGAGTTTCCTAGTTTTTTGCACAAGTTCAGATAGGTGAGCTAGAATAAGGAAGATTTGCCTCAGTTTGCATAACAATGTGTACCTGTACTTACAAGGTTTCTTTTTTGTTCTTGTTTCAGGAAATCACACACAGTTGTTGAATAGTTGTACAAGTAGTTAAAGGAGCTGAATAGAATTAAACCAGTTGAACAGTTTAAAGCAACTCTCTTCGTCAATTTATTGCAACAACGTGGTAAAACTTTATGATCTCGTCACATATCTAAATGGTAGAATTCCAAGACACCGGGCTCAAAACATGGATATTCAAACTTAAAGGGTGTGTACAACATTGGTATGGTTGAAAATATAAATGTTCACAGATTTGCACATACCTTACATGGTATAAAGATGGTCATGGTGGAAAAATTCCCTTGAAATGCTATAATTTTTAGGAAATGAGTAAAACAATCTTTATCACTGGTAAAAAAAACCGATGTTTGAAAACAGTGAAAACATATAATGTTTGGGTTTTTTCACTGTTTTCTCATGACTCCGAAGACCGATTTAGCTTAAATTTTCACAGGTTTGTTATTTTATGTATATGCTGGGTCACATCAAGTGTGGGTACTGGTCTTTGACAATGTCCAATGTTGTACATTTGTTTTGAACAACGAATGCCTTTGTTTTTCGACACGTCTATCACGTATATGTAATAAATGTATACTAGATTCATCAAACCCTGCTTGTGCATTGCATCAATAACGTGATATAGCAAACAATTCAAGCACTTCAAGTACGCCTAGTTGCTGTCGTGTTATTTTTTCAGATTTGTGTTAAAACAAAATATAATCGTTTCAAACGAAGGTATAACTTTTTTCATTCATCGGTACAAAATAATTTAAGTACACAGTAATTCATAGTAACAGGAATATGTCAGCACAATTGTATAACCGTAAATAAAGCAATTACAATTAAATAAGTTAGATTATTTGTATTCTGTTTGGAATGTTGCATAAACTTGAGCATGAGATGAGTGGTAGCATTGTATCTGCATGAAGCATCTCAATACCTTTGTTGAATTGAGAGTCCGAATCGCTTCAGATTTTCAGGTAAAGACACTTACTTTACTAATAATAATACTGTACATTTATAGTGCGCTTTATACTACGTTTCTAAGCGATACAGTATTTATCTTGCAAGGTAGGCCTATGTGGAGCTATGTTTTTGATGTATGAGACCTATTTCTTTACATGGCACCATGTTATGGTTTACAAGGTGCTGTGGCGCAATATGCAGCCAATCACCCCAGGAACAACCACCCCCCTTCTCTTTACGATAAGTGCACTGGGTTCTTTTACGTGCGTTACACAAAACACGGGACCTACGGCTTTACGTCCCATCCGAAGGACGAAGCAATGACGGTTAAGTGTCTTGCTTAAGGACACAAGTGTCACGACTGGGACTCGAAGCGGATCAGAAACAGCAGAGCTTGAGTCCGGTGTTCTTATCCGCTCGGCCACGGCCACGACACTAGTCAGGTTATGTTTATGTTACAAACTATAATAAGTGAAACAAACGACGTTACCACGTCAACGGGTTGTGTCCAAACAACCAACGTTGATTTATAAGGTATTGAAACATACGTTTTTGGCAATGGACTTTTACCCAGTTAGATTTACGATTTACATTAATTGTCAACACCTTATTAAGCTTGGTCTGTTTACAATGCTAGATTCACCTTTGTAAATATTTGTGATGTTGCCACTTTTAGATTAGTGTGATTTTCAAGATGAACTTATGTTCCTTTGTTAAATAGCTTAATATTTCTGAATGAGACTACTTTTGTTAAATACTGAATTTATATATTTATTTGGTAATATTTTCAATTATTAAAAAGGGCAGTAATTGGATATAAAAATGATTTGTAGAAAGCAATTGATCATGTAACATTCTAACTGTAGGCCCCTATATTAAATTGGTAGAATTCCAAGACACCTGGCTCAAAACATGGATATTCAAACTTAAAAAACGAATGCATCAATATAGTGATACTATAAGTTGTTACACTAAAGTTGTTTTTCTGATCTTTTTTTTAAATATAAATTATAGGGCTTATTCGTTTCAGAGGATGATGTAACTTCATTATTCAGTTTAAGTACAACATAATTGCAGTACAAAGTAAAGCACACAGTAATATTGTAATTTATCCGCACATTTGTAATGGTTAATCAGTTTCTTTATTTGTAATCTGTCAGGAATGTTGCAAAACCTTGAGCATGAGATAATGAACAAGACATGTATAAAGTACCTTTTACCAGAGGGTGCAAAGCGCTGGAAAATGAAAGACGAAAAAGCCAGTAAGATGTGGGGCAGACTGGAGAAACCAAAATTACATGAGAGCAGAGCATTTTTTTTTAAAGCAGTGAGACCAGTAAAATTGTTAACATGAGTGGGAAGTTTATTCCAGCCGAATGGCAGATACGAAAAATCCCGGTCACTACCCTGAATGCGCGATTTGGGAATATCAAGACATCCGCTTACGGAAGAACGAGACTTGTATGTATGAACAAGAGTGCGGAATTGAATACGTTTAGCAACATGAATTGTATAATTTTATTCTCAGACGGCCCCAGTAAAATAAACAAGACAACTGATTGACTTATTATTTCGTACATACGACTTATGATTTATGTTATCATTAGTTATTTATTATTTACCCTGGGGAGACCTCTAAAAAAAAAACACTGTTTTTCAGATGTGCCCAGCAACTACAAACAAACATTAATATAAAAAGAAAATGACAAGAACATTAAAAAGATACAAGAGCAGCTTAATAACAACTAGATATAAGTTTTTGTTGCAAGCACAAAAACAAGGTGTTCGAGAAGTGTATTTTTTTCCCCCAGGACCAAGCATCTACTACTCAGTATATGGATCTTGAACCTGCACCTTTAAGGTGACGTCATATCACACTTGATGGCGTCATCGTCGTGTGATTTTTTTTTTTTTTTTTGATATAACATATCCCAATTTGGATACATGCAAAGTTTCAGCTTGGTGACCAAAGTCTTATAGAGACTAACAAATCGTATTGTCAAAAGCAAGCTGCGCGAAATTTGAACAGAGACTAGACCACAAGCATGTTTGATGGACTTTGAACCTTGCGGTTGGTTTGCCCACCGTTTAACTGGTTTATATCGCGTAGTGAGTGTGTGTATCCCGTGGTTTTACATCGGGTCAAAAAGTACCCGTAATAATTGGTAAAAATGTATAATATTTAAAAAAAAAAGAATGACGTCATCAAGTTTTTTCTTTAGATTTACGTAGTCGATATCATTGTCTATCAACATGCCAAGTTTCAACTCAGTCAGACTGGTGGTTTTGTAGATTCACGGCTTCAAAACGTGAACCTTAAAGGCGATACCTCGTAACACATGATGACGTCACTTCCGGTTGACCCGGTCAACATGGGGTCACGGTTACCCAACGCTAATCTCCAATGCCAAAAAGTCTATAACTGAAAAAAAGTTTGAAAATCGGTTGTGTAGTTCTTCAGATATCCCAGCTAACAATTTGACGTTCTCACAACGTTGTAATGAAGTCAGACTTTGGTGTAAGTAACGTTATGAATATAACGTTGTGACTACGGAACTTTGTCGACTCCCCTATACGTCTTCCGAACGTAATGACGCAACGTAACAACCACGTTGCTGGTACGTTTAAGACACGTTTCCAGTGACCTTATGACAACTTATATAAATGTTGCAACAACGTTCCCAGAGCGTGTTTGTTTGGTTAATATAACGTTATCTAAGTAACGTTGTAGCAACGAATCTTTGTCGACTCCCCTGTACGTCTTTAGAACGTAATGATGCAACGAAACGACGACGTTGTTGGCACGTATACACAACGTTGTCATGTTGTAAATAATCATTTAAAAAGAATGTTGCAACAACGTATCTTTTCTAGTACCCTAAACGTTGTCACAACGTCAGTCCAATATTATGTTATTGTTTGCTATGTTAATTATACAATAGTTTCATGAATATTGTTAATTGATATGTCCACATGATCAATGAATTACCTATATACAAACTTACCATGGTAGGTCCCTACTACACGTTAACGTTACTTGACTTCACTGCACCTGTATACTACATATCGTACAGCATGTACTATATATACAGCTTGACACGCTAAGCTCAATTAAATGCAACTAATGATTAGTACTATTCAGATTGATCATTAAATGCCAACGTGATAGCAACGCCGCTCCTCAAGTGCCTATTTTATTTATGACAACCGATATAAAAAAAAACTAATTTGAGAACAAACATTGTTTGCGATGTCAAACATTAGGCCTACCATTAGTTGTTAGCTAATAAATGTCCTCCAAAACCATCCCAACGATCGAGCTGCTTGAACTATTCAACACAATGGTTTTAGAGAAAGTTTTTAGCGGGTGACAAAACGGCCTAAGTGAGGGTAGAAAATGCTATCAAGTGTAATGATTCTCTAGAAGATTCTATCTACAGCTTGGAATGCCGCTGTACCGGATCGGGAGGGGAATCGAGTCTCTCCCACACCGGTGCACTGCTGCTTGACACAATAAGCTCAATTAAATGCAACTAATGATTAGTAATATATTCAGGTTGATCATTAAATGCCATTGTGATAGCAACGCCGCTCCTCAAGTGCCTATTTTATTGATGACAACCGATATAAAAAAACTAAATTGAGAACAAACATTGTTGGCGATGTCAAACATTAGGTCTACAAATAGTTGTTAGCTAATAAATGTCTTCCAAAACCAAACGAGCTGCTTTTCAAAACAATAGTCTAAACATCGCCAATGCAAACTCTAATACAACGCCATACGATGTCATGGTCAAAACATAAATACTATTATTTGTACGTTGTAATTAATCTAAAATACATTATGTCACAACGTGATGGTAAAAACAAAGATACTACGCTGTGATAAAACTACAAGGCCACAGCGTGATGGTTACAATAATACGTGAAAGTTGAGACAACGTAGCTGTCACAACTTGAATAGTAGGCTATTTTTTTCTTTGCAATACCAAAATACAACGTGCAGACAACGTGCTCGTCACAACATAATTGCTACGTTTTAATGTTACCAAAATACAACGCACAGACAACGTGCACGTCACAACATAATTGCTACGTTTTAATGTTACCAAAATACATCGTGTAGACAACGTGAATGCCGCGATTTAAATATGACGTTTTGATAAATCCAAAATTCAACGTGCAGACAACGTGCTCGTCACAACATAATAACTACGTTTTAATGTTACCAAAATACAACGTGCAGACAACGTGCTCGTCACAACAGAATTACTTCGTTTTAATGTTACCGAAATACAACGTGTAGACAACGTGACCGCCGCGATTAAAATATGACATTTTGATAAAACCAAAATACAACGTGCAGACAACGTTCTCGTCACAACACAATTACTACATTTTATTAAGACCAAAATATAACTTATCGACAACGTTGTTGTCCTAACTCAAATACTACGTTGTAATAATACCAAAATACAATGTTGTGAACACGTTGCGTATAAAATCTCTCGGTAACGTTGCATAGATTTCCGGTTGACCCGGAAATAAAGGTCAACGTGGGGTCACGGTTACCCAAGGCTAATCTCCAATGCCCAAGGAGTCTATACCTGAAAACAGTTTGAAAATCGGTTGAGTAGTTCTTGAGATATGGTGTCACTTCCGTTTGACCCGGAAGTAAAGGTAAACATGGGGTCACGGTACCCAAGGCTAATCTTCAATGCCCAAGGAGTCTATAACTGTAAAAAGTTTGAAAATCGGTTGAGTAGTTCTTGAGATATGGTGTCACTTCCGGTTGACCCGGAAGTAAAGGTCAACATGGGGTCACGGTTACCTAAAGCTAATCTCAATGCCCAAGGAGTCTATAACTAAAAACAGTTTTAAAATCGGTTGTGTAGTTCTTGATATATGGTCCCACTTCCGGTTGACCCGGAAGTAAAGGTCAACATGGGGTCACGGTTACTAAGGCTAATCTCCAATGCCCAAGGAGAGTATATCCGAAAAAAAGTTTGAAATCGGTTGTGTAGTTCTTGAGATATGGTCTCACTTCCGGTTGACCCGGAAGTAAAGGTCAACATGGGGTCACGGTTACCCAAGGCTAATCTCCAATGCCCGAGGAGTCTATACCTGAAAACAATGTTGAAAATCGGTTGAGTAGTTCTTGAGAATGGTGTCACTTCCGGTTGACCCTGAAGTAAAGGTCAACATGGGGTCACGGTTACCCAAAACTAATTTGCAATGCCCAAGGAGTCTATAACTGAAAACAATTTTGAAAATCGGTTGAGTAGTTCTTGAGAATGGTGTCACTTCCGGTTGACCCGGAAGTAAAGGTCAACATGGGGTCACGGTTACCCAAAGCTAATTTGCAATGCCCAAGGAGTATATAACTGAAAACAGTTTGAAAATCGGTTGTGTAGTTCTTGAGATATGGTCCCACTTCCGGTTAACCCGGAAGTAAAGGTCAACATGGGTCACGGTTACCCAAGGCTAATTTTCAATGCCCAAGGAGTCTATAACTGAAAAAAAGTTTGAAATCGGTTGTGTAGTTCTTGAGATATGGTCTCACTTCCGGTTGACCCGGAAGTAAAGATCAACATGGGGTCACGGTTACCCAAGGCTAATTTTCAATGCCGAAGGATTTTATAACTGAAAAAAAGTTTGAAAATCGGTTGTGTAGTTCTTGAATTATGAATTTTTAAAAAATCTGACATTGTTAGCGAGGTTTGCACGGACGGATGTTTTAGAGACTAACAAAACGTAATGTCAAAATCAGGTGCGCGAACCTTGAAAAGAGACTACACTACAAGCGTGTTTGAAGGACTTTGAACCTTGCGGTTGCTTCAATGGAGCAAGCAGCCGCTCACCGTCTCACTGGTTTAGATCGCGTATTGTGTGTGTTTTCAATGCAGTTTATTCCCGCGGTTTGACAGCGGGTCAATGTATACCCGATTTCAACCATAAGTGATAGTCAAAAAGGTAACATCTCTGTGGAAAAGTTTGAGAAGGCTTAAAAATCTACAACATGATGTAAACATTGTGAGTAATGTGTATGTAAAAAGTACGAGTATTCCTTAAAGTTTGAATTGTGAAGTTTTCAACTTCCGGTTTGAACAGGAAGACAAGGTCAAACGGTATACGACTCTGTGTAGTATTTACTACATTTGTCAAGACCTCTCCGATGATGTATAGATTGTTATAATAGCTTATGTACTTCTTGAGTTATGAATTTTTAAATGATTAAACTTCGATTTACTGTATTTCAACAGTTGATGACGTCATCATGACGTCACAACTACTTGATTGAGGTTTTATCAAGTTCCTTTCATGGTGTAAATTTGAAGTTGATCTAATAAACAGAAGTTAATGTTTTTGCCGGGAAATTGTTTTATTGAAGAATGACACCAAGGCAAACTTTGACCTTTCGTTACGACCGGAAGTAAAGGTCATGTGAATTTGGCCTTAACTTTTCAAATGTTGCCCGTGTCTTGATCTATCCTATGCCGTAATTAACGAAAAATAGTGAAAAAAAACGCGGTCAAAGGTCAGCGTATAAGCTTTTCCAGCCGTTGCAACCGTCAAATTTACTTGACATTGTCGCGCAATGTTGTGGGTAGACTGGTGCTTTGTTTATATATTAATTGTAACAGTGGTGAGGCACGAGGAACCAGTATTCATACAAAATGGTACGTAAATTCACGGCAGAGCGAAATTTTTTAGGAGGAGTGAACATCGTGAAACAGTCCGTCGTCGGTGCATATGCAACGTCGTCGTCCTGCGACTGCGAGTGTGTGCAGCGCAGTCAATCCAACACGGGCACTGCCTAAAACCCCCTTGGAACCAAACGTGATTATGGTCTGGCTCCCAACCCCCCAGACAGGCTCCGAAACCACGGCTATTGGCAAGCTGAGGAGTTCATGCCCCTAGGTTTCAACGCTCTCTGGCCCCACGGGATGTAGCGCCGGCTGACGGGATATGCCCCCGAGGCTTACGTTTTGATTGATCCACGCCTTTGGGCCATGCAACACGCCTCCGTTACACGGACTGTTTGAATGCGAATCTTACGTTGAATTTTTCACCATGATTTACAACTTGTAGCGATAATTTGAATACATGCTCTTTTTCGTCAATTACTCGTTAATAATTGTGTAAAAAAAGATTTAAATTTGGTTTGGTAAGTTACTTTTAAACGACTGGAAGTAAAACTAACTCAGAAGGTCACGTGATTATTTGAACCAGTTTGTGGTTGGAACTGTCACGCGACCTTCGTTTTTGTTTAAAAAAGCTCAAAAACGGCTACATTTGATGATTTTTGTTATGGACTGGACTGTTCTTCTTCATTCCTGGAAGACCGTTGAAGTCATATTTTAGTCTATTTTGCAGCCCAAATAGCCCAATTCAGCCGGTGTGTCCCTTTAATGGAGACAGGAAGACCGTTCCATAGGCGGGAGGCAGCAGTGGAGAAATTTCTGTCACCGGCTTGTTTGCGTGACTTGTTTACCACGAGGGAAATAGCATCGTAGCTTCGAAGGGAGTACGGGCAGTCATGGATTTCAAAAAGTGAAGGGAGATAATCTGGAGCACTGTAATGTAACTTTTTTGAAGGTATGGACACATCTATTTTGAAGTCGTTGGAGGCAAGATTGGTCTTTCATAGAGACGCCATTCAATAAACAACAGTCGTAGTCTAGTTTGGACAGGATCAGGGCACGGACTGCATTGTGACACGCATTAAAGTCAAGAAATCCTCTTATCCGACTGAGGTTACGGATATGCCAGTTCAGAGAGCGACAGAGTTGTGTGATATGATCAGTCATGCTCATGTCAGAGTTGAAGACAACACCCAAGCTACTGATGGAGGGAGATGGACGAATAGCAAGATTGTCGATGTTGAAAGTGAGGTGCTGAAGACGTTTGAAGTGAGAGGGGGAAGACGCAATGAAGAACTCTGTCTTATCTGGGTTATCTTGAGTTTGTTGACGACCAACCAGGATCGAAGCTCTTTAACGCACTTGGACAATCTAAACAGCGCACAGGCTGCGTCTCCTGGTTTGGTGGGGTCGAAAGTTAAGAATAGCTGAACATCGTCGGCATAAATGTGAAATTGAAGAGAGTGACGACGGATAATTTAACCAATGAAGTGGGTGTAGTATGTGAAGACTTGTGGACCAATTACGAATCCTTGGGGAACACCATGTCTAGGTAGCACTTCAGTCGAGTGAGCTTCTTTGACACGTATTCGATTTACTCTGAAAAAAGCAGGCAGCTGAACGACAGCGCCCTCTTGAAACGACTTATTATCTCGCACGTACGACTTATTATTTCGTGCGTACGATTTATTATCAGGCTTTATTGGCTAACGTCCAAACTTCTGGGTCGTCGCCGAGGCTTGTCTAACCAACAACATTCTACAACAACCGGGCGACAGAGGGCGATATGATTCAGCCGTGTATAAACCATCACAGCTCAGCTGAATTGGGGTATCTGCGCCGAAAAGGGTATTTTATCGTGTATGCGATACAATTAAGTATCTACATGATACATTGTAACACCTTTGTTGAATTTAAATAGGTTCAAATGTTGTTTTGTTTGAACTTTTGTTAAAAGGTCGTATTTTCACCGAGGTGAGACAGATTGTTGTTGAGTCGGTATTTGTGACACCTATTTCACATGTACAAATAATAGTTAATTTATCCTGCTGGTTGATCCGAATTGATTAGATTATGTTTAAGTTACCAACTGGTAGGTGAAACAAACGACGTTATCACGTCATCGGGTTGTGTCGTTTAATAATAACAAGCAGCCATACGTCCTTTCAGTTAAATCTCAATGAAGAGTGGAAGAATCAAGCTTCTTAATATAATAATAATAATAATAACATTTATAAAGCGCTTAATACTGGCGTTTCTAAGCGCATTAAACCTTAGATTACAAAGAGATGAGTCTTTAATAGAGATTTGAATGAGTCAGTAGAGGTAGCTTGACGAATATTGAGAGGGAGATTGTTCCAAAGTGACGGTGCAGCCGAGGTGAAAGCTCGTTGACCATAGCGAGTGTTGGTACGTGGACCATTTGCTAGTTGATGTTGTGAGTTGTTTGACGACCGTAAATTGAAGGAATGCATCGGAACCTTTGGAGAAACTAGACTTTGAAGATATGTAGGAGCATGTCCATTAACTGTCAGGTAAGTGAGCAGAAGAAACTTGTATTTGATGCGTTGAGTAACCGGGAGCCAGTGTAATGAACGGAGAAACGGAGTGATGTGTTCTCGACGTTTGACTCGACATACCAAACGAGCTGCCGAGTTCTGAATTCTTTGAAGTGGCGCGATTTGAGAAGAGGGCAGTCCATACAGCAAGCTGTTGCAGTAGTCGAGTTGAGATGTGACAAAGCATGTATGAGACGTGCAGTGGAGTTTCGGTCAAGGTAATTGCGGAGTTTGCCAATTTTATGAATGCCGAAAAATGCAGCACGACAGATCTTACGAATATGTGAATCAAGATGAAGGTTGTTATCAAATATAACTCCAAGATCCCTCACTGATTCAGACGTGCTTATTGTATTGTCCCCAATGTTGAATGCTGGTAGAGTACAGGTTTTGCGGAAGTGTGATGTGATATGTAGGACCTCTGTTTTTGTACAGTTAATGAGAAGGTTATTGTTGTTGGCCCATGCTTGTACATCACTGACGCATTCCTGTAAGCAGTTGATGGCTGAAGGTTGCTTCCCGGGGCTCAGGATAAGGTACAGCTGGGTGTCATCAGCATACATCATGTGATGAATATTGATGTGTGTGTTGATGATATCACTTAGAGGGCCGGTGTACAGAATGAACTCTAAGGGTCCCATGACTGATCCTTGAGGTACTCCGCATGGGAGAGGAAATGATTTGGAGAGAACACCGTTGATAACAATGCGTTGATCACGATCATCCAAGTAGGAAGTTAACCAGTTGAGAGCTGTGCCGTCAATGCCATACCTATCTTTAAGACGAAATATGAAATTTCAAACTGTAAGCTGTGACGAGGATTGGATCCATTATTTTAAACCCAACACGGTAATTTCCTTTGAAAGCTGCATTGAAATTATATATTGTGTGTTTATTTTGTGTAAACTTTGATTGGCTACAGTTTCCCCGCATTTTTCTGGATGCCTTACCATGATCCCTTGCTCCTCTTTTTGTTTTAAATTGATATATTTTTGTTTGTGCTTGTTTATGCCTCTGACGAAGGTCTGGTCTGGATCGAAAGCTAAGGCCATCTCTCCAACTAGTTTTATTTTGTTTTTACTTGATATACTTTCCTTCTATATGATTTTTGTTTGCGTGCGCGTGTGTTCTTACACATGCCGAGCTACTGGGTACTTGTAACAATGGAACAATGGACCCCACAAGGTAATAACAATGGAACAATTGGGCCCCACAAGGGGATTCTTTAGAAAAGGGAATAATAGAACAACAATAGCAGTACCCCACAAACAGGATTTGTAAGGATGTGTGTGTGTGTGTGTGTGTGTGGACACACGGAAGGGCATATGTGGGGTCCTGACAACAATGGAACAATTGACCCCACAAGGTCATTTCAATAGGAACAATTGGGCCCCACAAGGGAATTCTTCAGAAAAGGGAATAATAGAACAACAATAGCAGTACCCCACAAACCGGATCCGTAAGGATGTGTGAGCGTGTCTACCCGTTGAAACCGAGGACTTTAACAAAATGGATCCGGGTGTTTGACAGAGCGAGGACGTCCTCGCTTCGCTTTCGTGTACAAAACCAACGGTGACGTCGCTCAAAAAAAAAATAAGTCCAAACATTGGGAGAACAAAGAGAAGTCCTCGATTTACGGGATTTACAAACGCTTGTGTGTGGGGGGGGGGTTAGGTAGGTATACACATACCAACCGGGGATCTAGGAGGACAGTAGGGTCCCCGGCTGAAAAAAGGGTTCCCAGTTGGAGAGCGTGTACATAACCAATGGGAGCTGTTGCTAAAAAGTACAAACAAAAGAGGGACAATAGGAGGTCCCCGATTGCAGGTGTTTAAAAATTAAATTAATTACGCGTGTTGTAAGCTACTTTACCATATTTGTATGTAGGAACATGCTGTAATGGCCCATTTTATAAAGCTGCTTCTTAAGCACAAAAAAGCAAGCATACACAAATCATGCTGACCAGCCAAAATACCAAAACACACGCACATAATATGTGACTGGTGTCCTGCTCATTTATACTTCCCCTATTTCCCTTCCGTTTATTCAGTTGAAAAATATTGAGTCCCGTTGTGTATGTTGTCTAATTGTTTATTTTTTAGACAGCACCTCTCCCTCGAGCGAGTTGGAGCATCCATATCAAAACAACTGCTCGGTGCCGATGTCGGTGTCAGTCTGTGATTACTTGATTAAAAGTATTAAATTAATTACCGTAATCGAATGAAAGTGAAACTTTCTTCTGGATTTAAAGTGGTTTTATTCTGGAATACTTCTTATAGATGTGGGTAATGAACGTTCTGCTGATTCTAAAAATAATATCATTTTATCTGCCTGACCGATAACAGTCTCTTGGACACAATTGAGAGGGTAACATATAAAATGAAGGTACATCATCTCTTTTTATAGAAAATGTTGATTTACCTTCAGTGGCTATCACACCATACAAGAAACCTGTGAAAGTTTCATAAAACCCAAGTGTTAACTTTTTTGTAAACGCAACGAAAACATAGTATTTTCTGCATGTTCGCAGTGTTTCAGACAAACAATTTCACAGGAAGATTGACAATCGATTTTGAACCTTACAGGTAGTGAGATTTCAGATAAAACAGCTACATTTTGATACCTACAATTTGAGCTTGGTCCCTAAATCTCTGCCCTAGTTACACCTTTGTAAATTTTAGATGTTGCATCTTGTTTCTCTTTATATTGATTAAATGCAAAATAGTAAGTGGCCTGATGTTTCGACCCTAGCAGAGTCTTTCTCTAAGGCTGTAATGATTAGAGTATGATTTTTCAAAACAAAATAGGCCTATTACGTGGGATAGTAATTGTGTTTGATTCATTAAACCCTGCCTGAACAATACATGCGTCAATTTCTCCCCTTTCACCAAAATGTTTGGCTGTCTTCATCTTTTTCTTAAGTTAAACAATATAATTGCAGCAAAAACATCTTATTATTTCTCATTCATGAGAATGGTAGAGCACTTAAATTTGTATAGTTGGCTTTAAATTGTTTACAGAAATATTAAATGGATGACATAGAAAATGAGAACAGTATACGCATCATACTGTTAATCACAGTTATCTTGACTAAGCGAACTCTGCCATTGAGAGAGATTGCTTTTCGAGCCTTACTGGAAGCTTATTCATTTAATGTTGTTCTAATTCACACAAATTGTATCCCTTAAATTTGGTGGTATAAAAATCACTTCATAAACAAGCAATGTGTCACTTACAGACTGACTTTGAAAAAAGACGATATGCGAAAAAGAAAATGACAGATGACAACCCACTAATGAGTGCCAGTGCGTGTCTTTAAATAAAGTTGTCGACAAATCGTTCGCGTTGATAGCGAAACAGCCCTCTCGCAACTATCTCGCGAGACTGTTGCTCCGCGCGAGACTGCTGCTCCGCGCGAGACTACTGCTCCGCGCGAGACTACTGTTCTCACGACTACGATCTCATTTAACGACTTGTATTATCCGATAGCGGTTTGTACACGGTTTTTCAGCCGATTTCGTGGGGAAGCATCTGATTGGTCAATTTGGTAAAACTCTTGAATTTTCAAACTATATGCCTACATTTATATTAACAATAAATGTTGTACGGAGTATATGGAGTCATCAATATGGAGAAATGGAAACGATCTTTATCCACGTTAATTCTTTGAAAACGTGTGAGACCCATAGAGGTATGCATAGCTTATACATAATTGTCTGCAAAGCTGTTCTGTGATTTCAAGGAACAAGATTGTTATTATCCGTACAATCATACAAATTGACGGACTGAGCAGACATTTATCGTGTGTATTATTTAGTCATGTTTACTAGGCAAGGGACACATTTTAAACATATATATGTCGATGATAAGTTTATAATATTAGTTTCCTTTATTTTATGCATTCCTACCTTGTTACCAATTTGTGGAGTTATGAAATATTCATGTCGTCCCTCTTCAAAACCCCACCTTCGTTTTAGTTTTATTATTATCATTGTTATTTACGTTTAACGTATTCCTCTTTGAGTTAATGGGGAAAAAAAGAGTTTTGTATGACTTTTAATAACTAACAAAAACTTAATAAAAAAAAACCGACATTGGTTCTATTCTCATCAAGCACCCACACCCATATCACGTTGATCGACGTGACCATGCCTGCCAAGGGCTTTCTAGGCCCGCTGAGTTTGCCCTTCGGACACGGTGATTACACTGCGGTAAGCTTTATTTCAAAATCATCGTTAACAAAGAGTGGGATTCCTTATTTCGTCTACAATCATGTTGATATGTTTCATCCGTAAACTTGCCAGTTGTTTTTTTTTTTTAGCTTACATAAAAGTGTATTAATTTGATCATGGTATAATTTCTAACTGTCGGATTTGAATTGATGCTAACTACCGTGTGGGTATATGTACAAGTACTGTGTGTGCAAAAATCATATCTCGAGAATCAAAAGGGTTTTGACTTTTCGTTGAATTTTGCAAAAAGCCCCGTGACGTCATCATTCTCGAGAAAATCCGTGTGACATCACTTTTACCACTTTGCAGTATATTTCGTGTACCATAATAGTACTATTACAGATGCCTGTACGGAACAACCAATAATTTGTCAAGATTTTAAAGTATAAGTTGAGAATAAAACATTTATACAATTTTCCAAAACTAGCATTGCCTCCATTTGTCTATGATTCGGATATATTCCCCGTAGGCCTACACCCACCAATGGCACACAGAATGCTGGCATATTATCCCAGCACACAAGAAACTTTGTTAGTTAACTAAATTTGTTTGCAAACTATCGAATTCCCATCCACAAACAACGGTGTCCTAGTTGTTTACGTTAGAAGCTAACTCCTAGTCTTAAGCTAACTCCCACAAATGACGTCACTTGGAAGCGCACCGCAAACGGCAGGTTTTTTTTTACGTTTTTCAAAACCTTAAGGTTAGGGCCTAATTTTTTGATAGATAATTACGAAAAATCCAACAGTGTAAACACATGAAAATTACAATTAAATGACAAACAAACACATTATAAACAAGTTTAAAATGCATCCCCGTTCAAAAATTATCGCTCAAGTAACTGTTTGAACTAACCATACTTAGACTGTAGCGTGTCAATGAAACCGCAAAGGTTTTGGGGATGATGACGTCATCGATGATGTCATAACATTAAATCAATTTTTAATATTGTTATGAGATCCTAATACATGTACATTAGTTACGTGTGTTTAACGCACGCTGTCAATCATTCTTTGTGTGTAAGGTCGTTAACCCTAGTGGGCGGTGCTAATAGAATGATCTAGAGTAGTACTTTCTAGAAAACGACACAAATCCTTTATATACGGGCTGGGGGTAAATCTAGGACGGGACACAAATACTCAAGACTGGTGGAAGCTACGACTTCTGTGATTGTGATTCAACTCGTTGGAGGAGCTTTTGGTAGAGTTCGCTTTTGACCGAGTGCAGTTAAAGAGCTTAATTTAAATCCGGAAAGGACAGTTTCGAACTTAATCTACAGTTCGGTATTTTGGGGTCTTCTTCCCCATATTTTGTGGCAGGTGTCAGATTGTGTGCCCGTCGTTGTTTCGTCTTCTTCTGGACATTTTATCGGAGTGAGTTTACCCCGTGATAGCTCATAGTCACATCGGCAAAGAACTGTTTTACCGCCCCTGGAGTTGATCGTTTTAGAGCCAGTGTATGTGATCCTCGCTGTATCTTCTGTTGCCGTGATCCTCGCCTGTATTTCATCCCGGTTGACGTATAAGCCCGTAAGATACTGATGTTGTATAAGATCCATTTTAATGTACACTTGTTTTACCCAATCATTGTACGTTTGTTAAACCCAATAGGTATTTGAAGTGGCCGATAGTTTCATTATTAACTCACTTTGATTCTGTGTTCTTTACATCCGTATCACCTTGTTTGATTTCTTTGTTGCATTTGAGAAAATTCAGGCTTTTTGAGTGATTTAAATTCACGGATAGTTTGGAGATTTTTGGATCGTAACAATATTGAAAACAATTTATATCTGAAGAACCATAATTGCTACACACAAGATATTTGGACAATGTGAACGACCCTGTAGTATTTAAAATCTTCCACAAAGTTTGACCCCCTGTGACCTTTACTTCCGTTTTATTGTTTTTATTGTATGTTTTGTTTTTTTAGTTTTTTACAAAACTCGCAAAAGTACTGAGTATACAGTGCTTCAAACAGATCGGGAAAGGGTTAAAACCAAATTATAAAAACACACCGAACACCTTTTGTTTGTAATTTACAAACAATATAAGACTAGTTTTTCTTAATACTTCTTCTTCTTCTTCTCCCCGTCGCGTTTCCGCTAAAAGAAACACACTTTCCAAGCACATATAAACTTGAAACTTCACATATAGTTAGATATCTATTAATAGATGAAACCGCTTCAGTTACGTCATGATGACGTCATCAGGTGTCGAATTACGTTAAATCAAAGTTTAATATTTGAATAAATCATAACTCATGAACCACACTATGGATTTTCACAATCTATACATCATCGGAAAGACCTTTGGAAATTCGAAAAACGCTACACAGAGTGTGACCCCATTTGATCTTGACTTTTGATTTTGAAAATTTCAAAAAATCATATCTCAAGAACTACTTATACTTTAGTCACAATTTTTACATCATGTTATATGTTGTTCTTCCTCCGCAAACTTTTCCACAGAAATGTTACCAATTTTACCCTAACTTCCCGTCGAAATCGGACGTTAACGCTATTAAAAACCATTTGAAAACAACTGCACTGAATCTAACCCAGCAGCACGTGCTGGAAGAACCGCTGAAAACATGCATGACGTCATCAGGTATTGAAATACATTAAATCAAAGTTTAATGTTTAAAAAAAATCTTAACTCCTGAACCCCACAATAGATTTTTACAATTTATACATCATCGGAATGGGCTTTGAATACTCAAAAAGAGTACTGTAAAAACGCTGCAAAGAGTGTGACCCCATGTTGACCTTTACTTCCGGGTCAACCGGAAGTGAGACCATATCTCAAGAACTACACAACCGATTTTCGAAATAAAATCAGTCATATACTCCTAGGGCATTGGAAATTAGCCTTGGGTAACCGTGACCCCATATTGACCTTTACTTCCGGGTCAACCGTAAGTGAGACCATATCTCAAGAACTAAACAACCGATTTCAACCTTTTTCAGTTATAGACTCCTAGGGCATTTGAGATTAGCCTTGGTAACCGTGACCCCACGTTGACCTCTACTTCCAGGTCAACCTGAAGTGACACCATATCTTAAAAACTACACAACCGATTTTCAATTTTTTTTCAGTTATAGACTCCTTGGGCATTGGAGATTAGCCTTCTGTAATCATGACCCCATGTTGACCTTTACTTCCGGATCAACCGGAAGTGGGACCATATCTGAAGAACTACACAACCGATTTTCAAACTTGTTTTAGTTATAGACTCCTTTGGCATTGGAGATTAGCCTTGGGTAACCGTGACCCCATGTTGACCTTTACTTCCGGGTCAACCAGAAGTGACACGATATCTCAAGAACTACTCAACCGATTTTCAAACTTTTTTCAGTCATAGACTCCTTGGGCATTGGAGATTAGCCTTCTTTAATCGTGACCTCAT
Organism: Plazaster borealis; assembly: GCA_021014325.1. Classification (NCBI taxonomy): domain Eukaryota; kingdom Metazoa; phylum Echinodermata; class Asteroidea; order Forcipulatida; family Labidiasteridae; genus Plazaster; species Plazaster borealis. The sequence goes on along the minus strand of CM037455.1, from coordinate 19,772,993 downwards.
GTTGACCTTTACTTCCGGGTCAACCGGAAGTGATACCATATCTCAAGAACTACTCAATCGATTTCTAAACTGTTTTCAGTCATAGACTCCTTGGGCATTGGAGATAAGCCTTGGGTAACCGTGACCCCATGTTTACCTTTACTTCCGGGTCAACCGGAAGTGGGACCACTTAAACAAAAATTTACAACCGATTTTCAAACTGTTTTAGTTATAAAATCCTTGGGCATTGAGTTTTTACAACTTCACAAGCGCGACACAGAGTGTGGCCCCATTTGAACTGGACTTCCGGTTCAAAACGAAAGATGTATTGTGAATCCATAATAACGGATTGCTAACCCTAACTCATAACCGTTAATAAAAAACTGGAAGTTCTGTAAAACGCTTAGAAAAAAAGATTATTTAATAGCTATTCATTCTGTTTTCACAATAACAATCAGCACAGGTCACGTTCACTCAAGTCAGATTTACTTGAAAACAGATGACTCCTTTAATTCAGGCCAAAAATCCGAACACCTCGAATTTGTTGTCACACAAATTTGTGTGTCTAGTTCTTAATACTTCTTCTTATTCTTCTTCTCCCCGTCGCTTTTCCGCTAACAAAAGCAAACTTTCCAAGCACATATAAACTTGAAACTTCACGTATAGTTAGATATCTATTAGGAGATGAAACCGCTTCAGTTAAGTCATGATGACGTCATCAGGTATTGAAATACTTTAATTCAAAGTTTATTGTTTCAAAACTTTATAACTCAAGAAGTAAAAAAGCTATTTCAACAATCTATACTTCATCGGATAGGTCTGTCAAAATGTAGCAAACGCTACATGTGACCCCATTTGACCTTGCCTTTTGGTTCAAACCGGAAGTTGAATTTTGTTTTCTTCAAAAATTCATATCTCAAGAACGACTTATACTTTAGTCAATACTCTGCATCAGGTGTTTGGTCCTTATACCGTCGCAAACATTTCCTCAGAGATGTTACCACTTTTACCCTAACTTCTGTTCGAAATCGGACGATAAAGCTCACGTATTTTTTACAAACCACATGAAAAGAACCACTAAAAACATGCACACTATCCAATAGCACGTGGCTGGCTGTGCGCTCCATTGATTGCAAGGTAACCAAGTCTGCATACTGACATGCAGCCACGTATTGTGTGCAGGTTTAGACGTGTCAAAGTTCATTGAACGTCATTACGTTGTTGTTGTTGTATAGTACACACGTACAAATCTCAAATCTCAAACTCATTCAAAGTTTAGCATGGATTTGTTTCCGTTTTGCACGTCTGATGGCGTAGTGGAAACCAAGGAATATAAGAGGAGGCTTCACTGAGATGTCCACCTGCTCTAGTGATTTGTATGGCTTTTAATAACTGACTAAAATTAAATCTGAAAAAGAGCAACACTGTTCGCTTAAATTCCTCAAACACCGAGACCGTGTCACGCTGATCGTCGTGACCATGCCGGCCAACGGCCTTCTATGCCCGCTGAGTATGTCCTTCAGATACGGTGATTAAAATGGTAAGCTTTAATTAAAATAGCATTCATTCAGTGATTAAAACAATAATTGGTTGTTAATTTGATGTCGGCCAACAAAAAACACTTCCCAAGCTCACATAGCCTTCAAACTTCGCACATAGTTAGCTCTTGATTAGTACAAGACACTGCTGTATTGACGTCATCAGTTGTCAAATTAAATTTGATTTACGTGTGATTTTAGAAACAATCATACCTCAAGAACCTTGCAATGGATTTTTTAAATTGTGTACATCATCAGAGGGTGTGACCTCTATTGACCTTGTCTTCCGGACGAAAACCTGTTGTAAGTTCATCTTTGGGTTTTTTACTACACGATACAAACAACATTATTTGTGTTTGGTGAGAAAGCCTTTCATTTAATTCTTGTATACGGAATTTTGAAAAATCTCAAAAAGCTGGTCATTTTAGGTTCAAAAAGCGAAACAAAAGTGAGCGGTACAAATTTTCACAATCATTTCCACCAGCCCTAATGAATATGACATCTCTACACCGAACACCTATTTTTTTTTCAACTAAAATTTACTTATAGTGTATTGTTATGTTTGTTCGACCTCAAACATACGCAAACCTTGTCCAATAACAAAACAAAATACTTTCAAAGCTCATATAAACTTGAAACTTCACATATAGTTAGATACTTATTAGGAGATGAAACAGCTTCAGTTACGTCATGATGACCTCATCAGGTATTATAATACATTAAATCAAAGTTTATTATTTCAGAATATCATAACTCGAGAACCCCACATTGGATATTTACAATAAATACACCATCGGAAAGGGCATTGAACACTGAACGTTTTATATATTAGGCTAAGTGTGACCCATTTGACCCCGCCTTCCGGTTCAAATCGGAAGTTGAACAATTCAAAAATGTATTTATCAAAAACTACCTTTAATATCATCTCAATTTTTTACTAGATATCTGTTGCAAAGTTTATGATAATTGTTTAAAATTGTGTATACATAATGACCTTTATGTAGACAACATACTTTCATTGAAAACCCGAACACCTAGTGTTTGTAATTTTACAAACACTACTTGTGTAGTATTATTATCAAGTTTAATAAACTCTTGGAATCTGCAAGAGCAAACAGGCCTTTGCTTAATTACGTCTCTTACCATACACCCGTACAAATTGAAGTTTATTAAACTCTTGAAATCTCCAAGGGCACAGGCATTTGCTTATTCACGTTTATTTCCATACACTCGTATAAATGGAAATTTATGAAACTCTCAGTATCTCCAAGGGCAAACTTGCCTTTTCTTAATCACGTCTTTTTCTATACACCAGTACAAATTGAAGTTTATTAAACTCTTGAAATCTCCAAGGGCACAGGCATTGGCTTATCACGTCTCTTTCCATACACTCCTATAAATTAAAGTATATGAAACTCTTGGTGTCTCCAAGGGCAAACAGGCCTTTGCTTAATCACGTCTCTTTCATACACCATATTACAAAATGAAGTTTATTAAACTGTTGAAATTTCCAAGGGCACAGGCATTTACTTAATCAAGTCTCTTTTCCAGTATAAATTAAAGTTTATGAAACTCTTGGGAGCTGGTATGTTTCCATGACAATAAAAAGCGGTGAAATCAAAAACACAACGATACTGGACTCTCTTGGCGAAACGTAGACTGTCGTATTTATATATTGATGACGTGAATTGATTAAAGGCAATGTTATTTTTTGAGCTGAAAACGGTTTTATCTGTTTGTGGAAACTATGGTATAGGAACAAATTAATTTGTTAAGATTGATGGATTATTCATGGCAGTATCAGTAATACTTTTTACCCTCAAACTGCGACAGACAGTCTAACTCCAGTGATTGGTCTTAGTCATGCTCTTATAGCATGGGGAAAATTCAAATTCCTGAGCGTTTAAACATAACACAACATTCTCACTGTTTCCATCCAAAAGCAAGTTTGTAATTATTTAGCTGAAAACACTTTGACGATCTGAAGTATATTGGCTCCGCGACAAATGCCGACTCGTGTTGGCCTTTTGTTGGCTTGGCGGTAAATAGCGACTAAAAGAGGGTATTTTGCTGGCCTGTTTTTGTTGATTGTATGACTTTTGATAAATGAGAAAATGCAATCGGCAAGAGATCAACATTAGTTTGACTCTTAACAACAGCAGTTTTTACGAGAATCCAACTTTTAGATCCTTTTGAATAATTCAATAAAGTTCTGTGTGAACAACAAAATAAAGTCAAACAAAATTGCACACTTTGTTTAATTAAACAATGTGTTCCTAAGCCCGGAAAAACGTGACAGATGTTTAATTAATACGCGTTCTATGTAGTCACGTAAGCACTTGTTTCCCGTGTAAACTAGGGTAAACACGTAAAATACTTACACTTTACTTTATTTGACATTTCAAAAGCTATCGTCAATCTTTCATCGATTCAAAGGAATAGTTCACCCATAAACACAACACTGACCCCAACGATATCCGAACACCTTGATTTTGTTTTACAAAATGTGGGTTTACTAAACCGGAACTTGTAACTGTGTATAAAGGGTATATCCTACCATTGCTAGATTACGCTGATGTTGTATGGCATTCCTCAATCACATGTAAACAATCCTCTCAATTAGAAACGCTACAACGGCGAGCATGCCGGATAGTCTTGGGTAGTATGTTTACTTCATACAATGACGCTCTTCAAGACTGCGAGCTTGAGTCTTTGTCTAGCAGAAGAGAAGACCACTGTCAGCGGTTTGCGGAAGGACTTGCAAAGTCTACCCGCACCATGGACCTTCTCCCTCCCACTAGATATGAGAGTCATTCCCGCAATCTGCGTAGTGGCAATAATGTATCCCAGTTACGTTCCAGAACCTCTCGTTTCAGAAACAGTCCTATTCCTTATTTTGTTAATTTACTTAATACATGTAGGTAGTTGTTTTAGTTTGTGTGTTTTGTTGGTGGTTTACTTTTGTCTCTTTGTATCTTTGAATGTAGCTTTCAATGGCGATATGCTGTTTATTTATCTTTCTATGTATACCTTTTTGTATGTAAACTATTTTTGTATTAATTGTAATTTTTACTACAATTTGGCCATTGGCCACGAGTGTAAAAACAATAAAACTAAACTATAAACTATACTATAAACTCTATATGTCTAGTTCTTCTTTTTCTTCTTCTCCTCCGTCTCTGTCCGCTACAAAAGCACACTTCCCTATCTCATACAAACTTGAATTTCAAACATAGTTAGATATTAATTAGGAGAAGAAACCGTTTAAATTACGTTATTATGACGTCATCAGGTATTGAAATACATTAATTCAAAGTTTATTATCTGTAACTCGAAAACCTTATATTGAATTTCTACAGTTTATACATCATCGGAAAGGGCATTACACACTCACAATCGATACATGAAGTGTGACCCAATTTGACCCCAACTTCCGGTTCAAATCGGAAGTTGAAATATTCAAAAATACATATCTCAATAACTACTTATAATTTGTTCTCAGTTTGTGCATCAGGTTGAAGGACAGTAAGCCTTCGCACATTTTTGCACATAATACGATACCAATGATTTGATACTAATTTGACCTTAACTTTTTGTCAAAATCGGACATTAAAGACTACATATCTATTTACCGTATTTTCTGTGTACATGTGTAAAAGCACTGTGACTGGCTGTTCTGCCCCCATTGATCAGAAGGTGCATTCATCAGCCACGAAGCCTGATTCAGCACGAGGCTTTGTTTTAGTCTAATCCACGCAAACACGTAATGTGAGCACTTTTGGGGGGCCAACAAAGACACACTAGCTCGGCGGTATGGCGGTAAGACTTCTGCTTTAACAGTATAAACGTCGCGGGTTCGAAACCCACCCGAGTGATTATTATTATTATTTTTTTTTTTTTTTTTTTTTTTTTACAAAACTCGCGAAAGTATACAGTGCTTCATACAGATCGAAAAAGGGTTAAATTAAATTAAAACATGTCAATCTTTACTGACTTAAATTTGTGTATTTACCTGCTATTCACACAAACCGAACACCCTGTGTTTGTAATTTACAAACACTACATGTGTAGTTAGGTGTTCGGGCATACAGCCCGGAATACCTCTTGTTTTTGGTCGGGCTTTTTTTTTTATTTTTTATACTTCTTCTTTTTCTTCTTATCCCCCGCGAGTTACCGCAAACAAAAGCACACTTTCCAAGCTCGTATAAATCTGAAACTTCACACATAGTTAGATATGTATTAAGAGATGAAACCGTTGCAATGACGTTATGATGACGTCATCGGGTATCAAATTACAAGCCGTTTAAATTTAAAAGGTGGCCATATGATTTCATTAAATATTAAAGCTATGCTGTTCATATTTGAGCATCTGATAGATCAAGACAGCACAACATTTAAAAAGTTTACGCTAAAATCGTATGACCTTAACTTCCGGTCGTACCGGAAGGTCAAAGTTTGCCTTTATTTGTTTTCGTCAAAAAAAAATTTTTCGGGATTATTTACAGCAAAACTCAAGATTGAAAATGAATTGAAAATTGCAACTCATCAGACAATTCAACCTCAATATCAAGACGACACAAACTTGATGATGTCGTGATGCTGTCATCAGGTATCAATTTACATTAAATCAAAGTTTAATATTTGAAATAAATAATTACTCATGAACCATATGTTGGAATTTTACAATTTATACATCATCGGAAAGTTATGTTAATATTCAACAAAAGCTAAACAGAGCATGACTCCCTTTGACCTTGATTTCCGGTTTTAAACCGGAAGTTGATTTTGTTTGAATTCATATCTCAAGAACTACTTATACTTTGGTCAAATATTTTACATCAGGTTGCATGCCACTCAGCCTTCGCAAACTTTTTCGCAGACATGTTACCAATTTGACCTTAACTTCCCGTCGAAATTGTATTGATTGGCCTGCAGTAAAAATACATGCAAAAAATTGCACTGACTAATATCCAGTAGCACGTGTTGGCTATTGCGCTCCATGACCACACACAGGGTCCAAAGTCCTTCAAACCTGCATTGAGTCTCAGCATGTTCACATCATTGCGTTGTTTATTCTTGTACGTATTGACAACACGTTGTCGCGAGCATACAATCTCAAATTCATTCAAAGTTTAGTGTGAATTTATTTCCGTTTTGCACGTCTGATGGCTTAATGGCAAATAAGGAATGGAAGGGGGGTTTCACTGATATGTCCACCTGCTTTAGTGATTTGTATGACTTTTAATAACTGACAAAAACTTAAACCAACAAGGAACGACATTGGTTCGCTTCTCATCAAACACCGAGACCCACATCACAATGATCGACGTGACCATGCCTGCCAAAGGCGTTCTAGGCCCGCTGAGTTTGCTCTTCAGACACGGTGATTAAACTGGTAAGCTTTATTTCAAAATCATCTTTAACAAAGGGAGGGGGCATTCCTTATTTCGTCTACAATCATGTTGGTGTGTTTCATCCGTAAATTTGCCAAGTGGTGTTGTTGGTTTTTTTCACTTACAACAAAAGATTATTAATTCGATCATGGTATGATTTCTAACTATCGGATTTGAATATATGCTATTAACCACCGTTCATGTATAATTTGCATGTAGCCTACTGTGAGTGCAAAAATCATATCTCGCGAACCAAAAAGGGTATCGACTTTAAACTAACCATGTACTTAGGCCTTAATGTGTCGATGAAACCGCAAATGTTTTCGGGAAGATGATGTCATCGATGATGTCATAACAATAATTCAATGTTTAATATTTAGAAAAATCATATCTTGAGAACCATAATTGCTACACACAAGATATTTTGACCGTGTGAAGGACACTACTGGCGTATTTTAAAATCTTACACAGAGTGTGATTCCCTGTGACTTTTACTTACGTTGATTGTCTTTGTTAATTGTCTTCATGTCCCCGCGAGTTTCCGCTAATTGGACAAGTCTACCGAACACCTTGTTTTTGTTTTAACAAAAACTTAAGTCTAGTTTTGTTTAAGGTGTTCGGGCATACAGCCCGGAACACCTCTTGTTTTTGTTCGGGTTTTTCTTCCTTTCTTTAATTAGGTGTTCGGAGGGCTTGCTCCGAACACCTCTTGTTACTTTTTTTCTTCTTTCTTCTTTGTTTTACTTCTCAGTGGGCTTTGTCCGCAAGCAAACGCATACTTGCAAATCTTTGATCAACTTGAAACTTCATGTGTAGTTAGTACATAACTAGCAGAAGTTGAGTAAGTTGTGACGTCACGATTACGTCATCGGGTGTCAAGTTACAAGCCAATTAAGTTCAACAATTGACCTCGCGCCGATGCCTGTATGTCTCTGAATATTTAAGCTACAGTAATCATATTTAGGCATATGATAGATAAAGACACGGGCAACATTTAAAAAGTTAACGTTAAATTCACATGACTTTTACTTCTGGTCTTATCGGAAGGTCAAAGTTTGCCTTGGTGTAATTCTTCAAAAAAAAACTTTTCCGGCAAAAATATTGATTTTTGTTTATCAGATCAACTTCAAATTTACACCATGTTAGAACCTTGATAAAACCTCCATCAAGTAGTTGTGACATTATGATGACGTCATTAAGTGTTAAAATACAGTAAATCAAAGTGTAATCCTTTAAAAATTCATAACTCAAGAAGTACATTAAGCAAATACTACACAGATTCTTATACCGTTTAACTTCAGCTTCCTGTTCGAACCGGAAGTTGAAAAGTTCACAATTCATACTTTAAGAAATATTCATACATCTTACAAACACCTTACTCACAATTTTAACATCAGGTTGTATGTCCTTAAGTCCTCTCAATTTTTTCCACAGACATGTTAACTATTTGACCTTAACTTCCGGTTGAAATCCGGTATCGAATGACTCGTTCTTAAATTAAATTGCGTGTGAAAAGAATTGCACTGAAAACACATACAACGCGCTATAGTGTTGAGATCGTTCCGCGTTCCGGGTGTTATCACGTGTTGCATACATGCGAGTAGCATGATCTAATTAGTCATGCACACATATAGAACAGTCTGTCATGCGCAGTAGTTAACACATTAAATGTATGTAAGTAATAGGCCTAGGTTTTCACCCCATAGGTTCAGAGTAAAACGATTGAAGTTGCTTGCAATAGTTTACAAAATTACAGGGAAATCACGTTGTTAACAATAAACAGTGTGAGCAATTAGACAGAGGACTTAACATGGTAAAACAAAAATGATAGTATCCCTCGCCAGAAGAGACAAATCCCATGTCCACCCCCTCCAACTAGGCAAGGTATCGAAGGAGTCAGACACTCTTTGGAAGTGGTTGGAACCTAACACTCTCAAGGAGCAGCGACCGCGGAATGTAAGACTCCTCCGACACCAACAAGCCCGATCAAAGGGGGGAACGAAACACGAAACCTGCCTCCCCTCACAAAGGATGCTTTTTAAATCTCTGCATGATGCCATCGGTCACTTATTGAGTGTTAGTTTTTAATTAAAAAGTCGGTTCTCCGCCAATTATAAAAAAAAAATTAAAAAAAAAATCAAAGTTCCACATTTACACCAAGCCAAATAGCATGCCAATTGTCTTGTTACCTTTGGGTGTTTTTCTTCACTAAAACATACATTAATGACCAGTTCTCCTGGAATTTCCATAGGAATTGTACAGCAATTACTCAGCATTGCTACTAAAAAGGTAAAGTGGTATAAACTCTTCAAAGAGACACATGTGGGCTCATCTTAAAATACATATTGCTTGAATTGATTTTAGTTAGTCAAAAGGGTCTATATATAATGCTTTGGGCGATTTAAAGGTGATTTGGTCCTCAACAAAAATGTATTACACGCTAAAATATAACTGTTACTCAATAAGTCAATGAGGGTGTCCGAGTGTGAATTGTTTGTTGATGGTGTCACGCAGGGTTATAATGAAGTGCACAATAACCCAATTCATGACACTAACGTTAACACATATATGAAGACACATGATTTTGTTTATGAAAAGTAAAATAATTTCAGACAATGTAGCTTCAAAGTTGACTACTAGCAACGCCTTTTTTTTATTCCAGGGCACCTTTCTTCATACCTGCGTGCACTAAGTCGGGTTCTAACAGTGGTGAGCAAGGGATTCATGCAGCATAGAGATTCAGTACACTCAAATTTAACTTTTAGTGGCCAAGGTTAGACTGGCGGCACTTCTCAGTTATTTATAAGTCAGGGTCTGCAGAGGTGAGCAAATAAAGCGCTTAACAATTAAAATTATTATTATTATTGTTTTCTTAGGGATCGTTCTTGATGACATGAACTTGAGAATGTGCATTGTATACGAAAGGAAACCCAATGCTGTTGTTGCTTTGTTTCCTTTCATATAACTCGATGTTTTGCTACCCATTCGACGCGTGATACCCACGGCAAGCCTCTAACAATCAGTTGTTTCTGCTGGCAATTGTCACGTCTTCAACATATTAACATACGTTAAATACCCTTGACGCTGTCTCCAAAGAAATTTAGAAAACGTGGCTCAATAAAACCACCACTCTGCCTTCCTGGCATGGCCGGAAAGGTTTCCATGGTTTCCTTTGTCATTCCGTAACAAAGCATTTTGCTGAAAATAAATCATTTAATCATTGGTTGGCAACAGCCGCACGGTACCAGCGTAATTTTTTTTGTCGACCTATCCTGGCGTGGTAGTTTGATTGTAATTCTATAATTTCTGAAAATGTATATCTCCAACTAGACTTGCTGCGGCACTACACAGTGGATAACCTGGTACCAACAGGCTTCGCCATGGCACCAGATCAAACAGCTCTAGCACTGTTAGTGTTTTTTGGCACAGCTACTCTGAAAGGTAAGACGGCGTAAGATGGTAATGTTGTTTTGAAAACCCAAAATTTGTTGCATTCTTAGAATAGATATACTTCAAAAGAATCGAAATGATTTTGACAAATTATACAACAAGTAAAGTGCGTTTAAATTGTCCATTATTTGTGTTCATAGCTATCATGCTATTGTCATATCATAGGCCTACTAAAGAAACATGTTTTAGAGGGCTCCAAGGTATTGTGGTGCACCCATTTTTGTAGCAGATGGAGCCCTCATGAACTTGTGTGTGAGCGTTTCTAACCATTATAACCGAAGCCTTTAACAAAAGGGATTCGGGTGTGTGACAGAGCGAGGACGTTCTCGGCTTCTCGATATCCCAAAACCAACGGGAACGCTGCTAAAACAAAAATAAGTCCAGACAATGGGAGAATAAAGAGGAGTCCTCGATTTACGGGATTCGCAAACGTGTGTGTGTGTGTGTGTGTGTGTGTGTGTGTGCGTGAGCATGTCTATCCATTGAAACCGAGGACTTTAACAAAATGGATCCGGGTGTTTGACAGAGCGAGGACGTCCTCGCTTTATTTCGTGTACAAACCCTATGGGGACGTCGCTAAAAAAAACTATGTCCAAACAATGGGAGAACAAAGAGAAGTCCTCGGTAAGCGGGATTTACAAACATGTGTGTGTGTGAGTAGGTATCCACATTCAAACCGTGGACTTATAACAAAAGGGATAATAGGTCCACGGTTGCTATCACAAAGGAAATCATTGTGGTCCACGGTTGCTAACACAAAGAGTTGAACAAAGGAGTGTCCACGATTGCCGGTGTTTACACACGTGTGTGTGGGCTTGTGTACGCATTCAAACCGAGGACTTTAACAAAAGGGATCCGGGGAAAAGGTGTACCGAGGACGTCCTTGCTTGATTTCGTGTACAAAACCAATGGGGACGTCGCTGAAAAAAACGATGTCCAAACAATGGGAGAACAAAGAGAAGTCCTCGGTTTACACCTTACACATACATGTGTGTTCTTACACATGCCGACTTACGGGGTACTTGTAACAATGGAACAATGGACCCCACAAGGTAATAACAATGGAACAATTGGGCCCCACAAGGGGATTCTTTAGAAAAGGGAATAATAGAACAACAATAGCAGTACCCCACAAACTGGATTTGTACGGATGTGTGTGTGTGTGTGGGTAGGTATCCACATTCAAACCGTGGACCTATAACAAAAGGGATAATAGGTCCACGGTTGCTATCACAAAGGAAATCATTGTGGTCCACGGTTGCTAACACAAAGAGTTGAACAAAGGAGGGTCCACGATTGCCGGTGTTTACACACGTGTGTGTGTGTGTGGACACACGGAAGGGCATATGTGGGGTCCTGACAACAATGGAACAATTGACCCCACAAGGTCATTTCAATAGGAACAATTGGGCCCCACAAGGGAATTCTTCAGAAAAGGGAATAATAGAACAACAATAGCAGTACCCCACAAACCGGATCCGTAAGGATGTGTGTGTGTGTGTGAGTGTCTCTATCCATTCAAACCGAGGGCTTTAACAAAAGGGATCCGGGTGTTTGACAGAGAGAGGACGTCCTCGCTTCGTTTTCGTGTACAAACCCAATGGGGACGTCGCTAAAAAACCCAATGTCCAAACAATGGGAGAACAAAGAGAAGTCCTCGGTAAGCGGGATTTATAAACATGTGTGTGTGTTTGGGGGGGATGTTGTTCAGTGCCATTTTATTTGACACTCTTTCAGAGCAAAGTTTGAAACATGACGTCATTGATCATCAGAAACAAAATGGGTCTGTTTTTCAATTTTGACAAAAATAGCACTTGAATTGTATTAAGCACAGTGCATTTTAAACCGTGTTAACGATAGGTTAGTTAGAGACTTGTATTTCTCCGCTTTTCCTAAGGACGCCATTGGAAAACGAGTGGATTTTAAAACGCATTTAGAGACCCTCTTATAATCACCATTGACCGCTGAGAGAAAAAGGGTGAATAAAATCAGCTGTAGGAAGCAACCCAACCAGCTGTACGACAAATGTTAAGAGACTTGCCAAATGACACCCTCTCATTTCACTCAACCTCCTTCTAACCTGTAACCACCCTTGAAATGGTTGGGTCATACTTTGTTAATGACCCCCAAAATCTCCATCCAAAGCCTCCTTGTTATAAAGATTATTTTGACTAAAATGCCAAAAATTTAAATCTCAAAAGCTCACCTCAAGGCGAGTTCTGGTGATTCAAATGTGTACGTTGTGCGTTTATGAATACTGCGGTCATAGACGGGGTTGGAACTGGCTGTCACGTTCCTAATATAAACGTGGGTTGATTCTGCGATCTTGATGAAAACACAGTGACAGTTTGTTGCTGTTTTCTCAACAAGCAGACACTGTATTCCTCTAAAAATGTCACAGTTGACTGTTATTGTATTTTTCTTGATAATGATGACCCTACTATTAAATGGTAATTTTTTCAGAGCGAACATGCATAGAAATAGAAATACACAGATAAGCCTTTTCAATGAATTTTCAATGACTTTCACAAACCTTTCACTGACTAAATCAGTAGAATATTTATATAATGTTCTAAGTACTAATTGGGGATAATTTCTAGAAAAAGATATGTTATTATTATTTCCATTTAGTTGTTTGTTTATCTTAAACACGTTGTAGTAAAGTTTAAAATCAACTCTGTTGAAAATTTGTGCAAATTTAAACACATTTGGTAATGGTCCTCTTCCGCCTGTTCGTACTTTATATTCATGACGATATCGCTGTGTTAATAAAAAAAATGAAATGAGGACAATTTCAAAAATGTTGCTCTAATTAGGGTAAGAAATCATCATTTTCGGAATAATAAACAAACAAAAAGTCGGGTCAGAATTGACCCGGAATCTGGGATTTGGTCAGGCTGACCCGAAAATTGTTATTGTTTATCCTCAAATGTTGTGTCAGGTTGACACAGATTCTGGTCATGCCCCAAAATGGGTCATACCCCTCGGAACCCGGAACCGAAATGTTTAGAGTGACCGATTAGAAAATGGTTCATAACGACTTGTTTAAAAGGTGTTTTTTATTTATTTAAATTTTTAGGCTATGTAATTTATTTGACTAAGCAATCCTGCCCATTATTTTATGTGTTTGATTGCAGTTTATGGATGTATATGTTACGTTGGTCAGGAACCAGTTGGAGCTACTGGTAACCGATACGGGTGGTCACTAGCCGAGCAGAGACCGTGTGAATGCACCGAGTTTCGTCTGGGCGGAGTGAACATGAAGCCTCAAATAAAGCCCTACGAAGTGAAGATTGGTGGAGACAATCGCGTGCCCATCGATAAACAGGGGCAGATTATACCTTCACCTGAATGCAGAGAGCCTGGTATGAATCGGTTGTTGTCTAAAAGTTTAAAGGATTGTGTAAACAGAAATAAAGAACTATACATTTGAGCAGCTTTATGAACAGAAACTTTCAAAAAAATCACTGGTTCCAAAAACTCATAGGGGTCCTGACTCAATTCTGGATCAGTGTGACCTGGGTTTTCTGTGTCGAATTACCCAGAAATGATTCAAACTGGGCATAAACTGAGCTATAAGCGCACATCCTCCGAGACAGTGATAACCCGGCACGTTATATACCAAGAAGTATTTTACTTGATACATTGTTCATAGGCAAATTATAAGCTTGCACTGCAAAAACTGGGGTGTTAACATTGACACCATATGGTTAACACCAATTTACACCATATGGTGTCTGCGCTGCAGTATGGCGATATAAAAACGCGCTCCCACTATGGTACAGTCGCTGATTGTACGATACAATTTTGCGTGTGAAACTGTTTTAGCTCCACACTAACTCTTTTAAAATGGTTTCAATAGACACAGAAAGGTTCACTGAATCCCCAGAATCCCCAGAAGGCAAACAAAATCCATGTGTCGTTGGCAGTCGGGAACAAAAACAAAAGTTACCCAGATCCAATTTTGTTTCCGTTTTGTTCACTGCTTACCAGTCTACTTAGAAACAAGGTATCTTATTTACTTGGCCTACCCTGGCCTACCCGACCACTTACAATAAACAACTGGTCGTCTTGTGTCGGCCTGATGTTTCCAACCACTGCTTTTAATACATTCCTGGATAGTTTTATTTACGTGTAGTACGATCAAAATACTCCTTCAGTTAGACCAAACAACAATACCAAAGCTAAGCATAATTCAACTACCCCTTGGATCACACACTCTCTCCTCAAATCTATTAAGGAAAAGAATAATTTGTATCGTCAGTACTTGTCCAATCCTACGAATTTTCGTAAGTGCAAGTACACCAAGTATAAAAATACTTTGACTAGCCTTCTACGTCTTTCTAAGAAAAATTACTATTCCCTCCAGTTTGAAAAAGAAAACAATTATATCCGTAACACTTGGAAGGTCATTAATTCTGTTTTGAATAAAATTATATTATATTATACCATTGTATTAATATCATTATTGTGAGTGGGGAATTAGTTGATAAGCCTAACCAAATTGCCAATCACTTAAATGATTATTTCATCAACATTGGTCCTAACCTTGCTAATAACATTCTACCTACTCACTCTTCCTATAGTTTTTCTGATTACTTGCCCGACCCTAATCCTAATTCCTTGTTTTTTTTACTCCTGTTAACGAATATGAGATTATTGACATTGTCAACAAATTGCAAAACAAAAAGAGCTCTGGTCAAGACTTGATTAATATTTCCATTGTTAAAAAGTCTATCTCTGCCATTTGTACGCCTCTTGTTCATATTGTCAACACTTCTTTTAAGACTGGCATTGTACCCTCCAAAATAAAAATTGCCAAAGTAATCCCAGTTTTTAAAAAGGGTGTTCGTAACTGTATTAATAAGTACAGGCCCATCTCTCTTCTTTCATGTTTTTCTAAGGTTTTTGAAAAATGTGTATATGCCCGTACTATTAAGTTTCTGAATAAGTTTGACATTTTGACAAATCAGCAATTTGGGTTCCGTAGTAAACATTCAACCATTCATGCACTCCTTGATTTTATTGACAAAGTCTCGAATGCCATTGATGACTCCAAACATACTCTGGGGTTGTTCCTTGACCTTTCAAAAGCTTTTGATACGATAGACCATCAAATACTTTTCTATAAACTTTCCAACTATGGTGTCCGAGGAATTTCCCTAGAGTGGTTTAGGAGTTATCTCACAGGCAGGCCACAATATGTTTCTGTCGATGGCATAAATTCTGAGTCTGATGTCCTTACTTATGGTGTACCACAAGGATCCATCCTGGGGCCCTTGTTGTTTATCTTATACAATAATGATTTTACTAATTCCTCCAGTATGCTTTCATTTATATTATTTGCGGATGACTCATTTTTTTTCCCATAGCAACCTTAATTACCTGGTAAATACTGTTAATGAAGAGCTTAAACTTGTTGCTAATTGTCCCTTAATATTACAAAAACTAATTACATGCTGTTCAGCAACACTGCAAGTGGCCTTCCATGTCCTGTAAAGATTAATGACTTTATCATCACTAAAACTGATTGTTTGAAGTTTCTGGGACTTTTTGTTGACCATGGCCTAACTTGGACTAGTCATGTGGAGTCTATGTGTAAAGTTATTTCTAGAAACATTGGTGTGATTAATAGGATCAAACATTTCCTCCATGAAGTGATATTGCATTCACTTTATAATACGTTGATTGGAACTTATCTTCATTATGGGATACTTGCATGGGGAGCTAGTTCTGCTACCAATCTAAATAGACTTCTTATCTTGCAGAAACGAGCTCTTCGTATAATTAATTTTTCAGATTTTAACGCACATGCAGATCCCCTTTTCATCAAATTTAATACTTTAAAAGTGAAGGATAGTTATCGTCTTCAGCTTGGGTCCCTGATGTATCAGCTGTCATGCAAAAAATTACCTCCTGCCATTAAATCTATTTTTTCTTTAAATTCAGATGTTCATTACCATTTTACCCGCCAAGCTTCTAATTTTCATATTCCTTACACTCGTACTTCCCTTCCTCATAAAACTATCAAACACGAGGGACCAATGCTCTGGAACTTGCTTAATGAACAACTTAGAGTCTCCAAAAGTGTATTTATCTTTAACCGTGTCTTTAAATCTGACACATTGGAATCTTATTGTGTATGAGTGTACAGATATACATGTATATGCACACACTTATGATCTAAACTGGTAATGCTGACCGGGAATGGGTGGTCTCCATCTGGGGATTCTCGCCCGCATTGCCGATCTCCATGCATGTTTTCCCCTCTGTGGGATCCCTTGGGTGTGATCACTCAGTTTCGGTCGGTACTTTACTGGCAGACCTGCAAGGCCATTGTGTTAGTTTTAGTCCACTGTCTTGTTTTCGTCCTTGGTCTGTTTGTTTTAAAGTGTCTACTTAAATTTATTTTTTTGAATACATGCTTGTGCATTGAGACCTATTGTAATATTGTGTTACTTTTCCTTGTGGCTCGACTCGACCACGGACCTTTTGGTTCACCTAATGCATGTCTTTTGGGACCATTGCATACAAGCTCTGCTTCTTAAATGGATCCCTCTGCAGTGTAATCTTTATTTTAATCTTATTCTTGATATATACTGTTAAATTGCATTCTTTAAACCGTTCGCTCTTGCTGAGTGATAAATGTCTTTTTACTTTTTGATACTGTGAAAGTAAAAAACCACAAAGCCAGTGACAGGATGATTGATTGCCTGATAATATCAGCCACAAGATCAATGACCTTGTAGGGTGTGTCGTATGTCAACGGGTATACAATTCCCATGGGGCTTATATGGGGCTTCAAAGTTAAAGGTGACTGTATAGGTCGATGACTCACCCCAAGCTAAATATGATATTACAGTGTTGTGGGGCTTTGTCCAATTCAGGATCTTGTGATTTTTTTTGATTTTTTTTTTACTGCACCGTTAATGAGTAACCAAATTTGTTTACAACGGTAGAGTCAATGACTGTGCTATCCCACGGCGAAGTGAAGCGGAAGGGAAGGCTGTGGACGTGGCTATCACCATCAGGGACGGAGGCCCATATCTACTCATCCTGACTAGGAGGAAATGGCGTAACAGCATTATCAACTATTGCGCCCACAGTACCTTCCCTACGAAGGGGTACCTTCCCTACGTGTGATCAGGTCATAGAGTGGTGGTGACGAAGGTCCGTATCAGCCTCAGAGCACAACGCAAGGCAGTCACGAGAAGGGTGAAGTATGAATGGGAAAAGCTCAAGGGAAACATCAATTGACAGGAGAGGTACGCCGTAGAAATTCAAAATCGGTTCCAGGTTTTGACGGAGGAGGATGATTTTGCACCCAACCGCTAAGACAAGTTCGTGAGACAAGGTGGACGCGGAGGTCTGCATGCACAAGGTCCCCAAGGTGAAGTGGTGGGGTAAAGCCACATTGGATCATCGTGTCATCAGAGCCAAGGAGGTTATGGAAGTGGCGTAGGCGTACTGTTCTCTAGTAGCAGACCACACGTTCAACAATCAAGAGGTGGACAAAAGCAAGAAGAAGGTCATACTTGAAACCTATGATCTCATCGAGGAGGAGGTGCTAAGCCTGAAAATCAGTGAAGTGGAAAAAGCTCATGCCAACTGAAAGCATGCGATGAGCTGGAAGCTGACCAAAGAGATTACTGGCAGAAAGTCTTCCAGACCCTTTAAGATTAATCAATCAATCAGTCATACACAATTTAAAAAGCGCCTAAATCAAAGGTTAGCTCAAAGGCGGTCATCAGGCACATAAAAAATGGTAAGTGTTCTGGATGTGTTAATCCACCTTTTGTACATAGCGCCCTCTATTGACAAATCGTGTGTATTACTCATGCTTATTCAATCCTAAATCTAGTTTCTACAAGTTTACACTTCTGTGACACTTCCGTGTCAGATTTATTCTAATACACCCACCGTTTCCCGCCTGAGCGCCTTCGCAAGCATTCCCTGTAAGTTAACATCATATTATGTTTGTTTACTTACATAATGGGAGTTATTTTTGGGAAAATTGTAGGTCTGTTTTGGTATGAAACAATACTTATCTTCTTAGTATACATATCGTTACTGGTTAATGGTTTACAGTCTCACTAAGTTGGTGCATTTTAGAGCCCTTTGGAATATATTCCTCCAGACTTTTCCATTTTTAGTGTTAGTATCGAGGTTCAGGATGTGGCCTTATTTCGTAATCTTTGTCTTTAAAACTTGCCTTGTAGTCATTATAGTTGTTTGATTATTTGTTACAGTTTTACTCATTGTTCACGACTGCATGCCGGTGTGGCTGTAATAAAACATTGGAGGCTACTTGTAATTCCTGACTTCCATGTTGTCATTGAATTGGAGTTTGGCTGGCTGTCAAATTGTGGTTATAATACACCCAAAGGAGAACAATACAGTAAAAAGGTAAATAATCAGTTGGTGATACTACAACTACAGCAGTGGATCAAGCCGCAGTTTAACTGCGGATCTTCATCATGGAGAACATCAGATGTGATGACCGAGTATCCCAAGCAAGCTCAACAACCACACATCCAACATCATCAGTCACAAGTGAAGCAACAATTAGGGCTCGTGCACTAGCAGAGGAAGCACGTGTCCGAGCATCATTTGCTGAGAGAGAAGCACAGATAAAGAGCAGAAAGAGAAGCCAAAATCATCTTGGAAAGAATAAAATTGGATACTGAGTTAGAACTTCTAAGTTTCCAAAGAGAGGCAGCAGCAGCATCGGCGCAGGCAGACGCTTTGGCAGTGGAAGAACCCAGAACGAGTGTCCCTTATAACGATGTGGCTGAACGCACCGCTCAATATATGAAACAGCAAGCCGAGTTGCATGCAAGCCTTTCATCTATGCCCAACGTGGAACCGGCCTACGGCAACATGTTCACCCCAGACGCCAACCCTACCCTCATTACTCATCCCATTCCACCGGATGGTGAGCCCAATTCAAATTCCATCATGATGCAAACTTCGACCCCAACGCCTCTTTCACCACTTCCAGAGCCAATGCAGAAATATGCCCCTGGCAATGAAGCCTTCAAGTCACCGACTACCGACCACTTCTTTGATGCTAAACTACAAAACGCATGACAAGAAAAACAAAGTCAAGGCCCCGTTAAAAACGACGCTAAGTTCCTCGCACGACGTGAGCTAGGGCTGACGCATTTCGATGACCAGCCGCAGAGCTTCAGGGCATGGCAATCATCCTTCAATAATGCCACTAAAGGCTTAGGCCTCACAGCGAGTGAGGAATTGGATCTGTTGGTTAAATGGCTAGGCAAGGAGTCCTCACGTCAAAAGGATGCGAGCAGTGCATATCAACAATCCAAGCTCTGCACTAAAAAAGGTCTGGGAACTCCTCTAGAGGCATGGTCAGTCGGGTGGTGCTCTGTTGCTACATAGCGCCACGGATCTTGTTGAGTTGATTGTCGGATGCCATGAACTATTATGTGCACGTACACGTAAAACGCTTGGTTTGGTTGTATATGTAGCCGAGGACGACTTTACTGTCACAGTAGAAGTTCACTGCTTCTGGTTTAAGGTCGAGTTCATCAGGGCCAGATGAGTTCTGCCATCTCTACGGCTAATACTGCCCCACAAAGCTCTAGTCGTGGAATGGTGGGTTCAGATTGAGGGGCAAGCTTGGCTTTTACCAAGACAAAGCCTACTGCGATTTGTCCGTTCTTGTCGATTGTTCGGAGAAAGGCTACTGCTTGCAGCAATGGCCTTGGTAGAAGCAACGGATAACACACACAACTCGGTGTGCTGCACGTTGGTAAGGGAACCTGGTGAGTAGGTGCGTGGAATATGAAGTTGCTTCCTTCCACGGTTTCCATTCCTTCAGCTTGTCTTCGGGGAGTGGTGTGTCCCAGCTGCTTGTCTCAGTGGTGAGTTGCCGCAGTATAGCTTTGCCTTGTACAGTGACTGGGGCAACATGGCCTAGAGGGTCGAATAAGCTGTTTGCTGTTGACATGATTCCACGTCGTGTGAATGGTTTTTCTTCAGTTGATACCTTGAAGGTGATTGTGTCTGTTGCTATCTCCCAGCATAAACCCAAACTGCGTTGCAAGGCTTCGGACTCACCTGCAAAGCCTAAGTCCTTCATACCCTTGGCGTGGTCTTCTTGAAGAAAAGCTTCCATCACGGCAGTGCTGTTTGAAGCGATCTTATGTAGCCGCAAGTTGGATTCTGCAAGGGATGCTTATGTTCGCTGCAGCAAGTCGATGGCCCCAGTGTGTGTTGGTAGAGACTTGTGTCCATCGTCGACGTAGAAGTGTCTCTCTACGAACTCCCGGGTATCTGCGCATTGGTCGTGTTCACCTTATTGGGCGGCTCGTCTGAGACCATATATTATAGCCACTGCAGGTGATGGGCTATTACCGAAGACGTGGACTCTAGTTCGATAGTCGACGATGTATTTTGTTGTGTCACTATCACTGTACCAATGAAACCTCAGGTAGTCTCTGTGATCCTCTCTAATGGTATAACAGTAGAACATCTGTTGTATGTCAGCAATATTCCCAACAGGCTCTTTCCTGAAGCGTACCAGGAACCCTGTTCAGGTCAGGGCCGGTGAGCAGCACGTTATTGAGGGAGATGCCGTTTTGTTGCGCGCTGGAGTCAAAGACCACTCTGATTTGCCCTGGCCTTTGTGGGTTGTAAATTCCAATTTTTGCTGAAAAGTGCTGAAAAGTGTGTCTATTTCTCTGTTTTAGGCACACAGAGGCTTCATTTTTCACCCCTCAAAAGGCCAAAAGCTCAGAGCTTCCGGGGCTTTGCCCCCTGGAACCCCATCGGGGCTTCACCCCTGGACCCCATCATCGATGTTAAAATTAAAGTTTTTCTGTTTTTCTGTTTTTAGTTAATTATATTGAAAATTGCACTATCATATCGTTTGTCTCACCAGGAAGGATCCTCCTCACCCAACACTTTTTTGTCCCTGAATAAATATTAATTGCAGCCTGCATGTTGATTTTATAACTCAGGATGGCTGATTCAATGATTCCCAACTCGAAAATGATGTTTATATCATGATCTTGCTAAAACAAAATTGGTTAAAGTGGTCAGATATTGCATGAGATCGCACCACAGAGCATCTAGAATCCTAACTGTTTCGGAGCATTTAAGCGGGCCCCGGAACCAATGCCGTTAGGGCTTCGCGTTACGCACTCTCAGGCGCCACAGATTGCAATCACCATTTGCTGCTTGGTACATTTTCACGCCACCCACCCCCCCCCCCCCCGTTTGGAAAATCCTTGATCCGCCCCTGGTACTTATGTACGGAGCTGAGACCTGGACCCTCACTACTTTGATGGATAAGTATCTGGATGGGTGTTACACCAGGATGCTGCGTATGACCCTGAACATCTCGTGGCAGGATCACATGAGGAATGTAGACCTTTACGCGTGCTTGCCGAAGGTGACAGAAAAGATCTGTCAAGGCCGTCTGAAACCTGCAGGGCACTGCATCCGTCACCTCTAGCTTGTAGCTAGCCAACCATTTTCTGTGAACACACATGGGGCGCACTGCCTCACGTGGGAGAAGATGTTTCTCCTTCTTGCTGAAACGGGACACGGGCTTGGCCAGCGCCGAAGAGCTGCTTACTTGCATGCTGGACAGGGTCAGCTTGACCAAGATTACCCAGTCAGTTTCCTTTGGTTTATTACTTGACATTTGAAATAAAAAAGTCGCATCCCGGTGATCCCTTGCTGCCGCTTCCAAGGTTGCATCATAAACTTGGGTGTGATCCCTGGCTACACGGCAGTTAACGGTTGTATCGCTTAGACTGGCACCCGAACAAAGATATTGACACTAATATAGAGATATCGAAAAAAAGGGGCTTGATAACTCAGTTGTAGAGCACCGGCACCGGTCGTTGGTTCAAATCCCGCTCTAGTCAATTAGTCTTTGACTCAAATTCAGTTAAATGTTGATCCCAATACGGATCATGCTGACACAGAAATGAATTGGGTCCATGCAGACCCCTACACTCCACAAATCTCGGGTCAGAACTTGCCCTGACCCGGTATGACCCGTATTTTGAAGAAGAAAAAAAGACCCATATAAAGAGGTCAACATCACACAAAATCCTGTCAAAATATCGGGTTTTTTAAACCAGTTTTTGGGTCAGCCTGACCCAAAAATGCGTCAGGCCCCCTTTGGACCCGGAATCCGGGCCAATTCTGACCCGGGATATTTTAGAGTGTACCAGGTCAATTTTGTTAGGCACTTTTCTCCTAACATTTCAACCAAGTAAATTATTTGTGTACTTTAAGATGCGTCAAAGGCAAAACACTATTTTGTAACTTTCAAGAACAAAACAAATAGTTGTTAAAAATAAAAACAGCTCATTAATTATTGCATAGCAGTATCAATCATTTAGGGAATCTTCCTTTCATATGCCGTAGAAATCAGGAAAATAGCCCCATCCCAAGTCACCTGATAAGTCCTATTTGGACATTATACGGAAATTAACCTTTGCAAACAATGTTGTCTACACAATAATTTGACCGACTATAATTTGACCGACTGGTTAGATGGGATGTCAATTGAAACTGAGAGGGTGGAAATAAATGTATTATATTCTGAACTTTCTGGACAATGCTGTATTTTTACTTTATTGCCGATTTCTCGATTCTCAGGCCTTAAAACTCCCCTTTATTTCAGGAACAACATTTGAGGGAACTTCACTCTGTGCTACAAATACGCATCGGGTTAAAGGCAGCCACATGCTGGAACTTCATCTGCCGATGAAATCACCAATACGACTAGAGTTCACGGCCGGTATTGCTGAATATGTATGGGTGCACTTTTCCCCTAATGGGCCTGATATCGAAGAAGCTTTGTGCAAAGTAGGTAAGTATAGATACAGAGGACACCCTCAAATTGAAAAAGAATTCCAAAAAAAATGTTAACACTCTTGTATCTTATCATGTCTACCTTTTAAAAGTAAGTTTAGAATTGTATTTACAAAAAGGATGTAATACAGGTCACAAAGGTGATATAACCCATCCCAGCCCTTATAAGTCAAAATCAGGGGTGGTGAAATTAACACACAAAAACAAACAATATCATCGCTATCCGAACCAATAATGTTAATGCCTTTCTCGTATTCATTTTTATTAGAAATTCGGCCAGATTCCCCTTTTTTTTCTTCTTTTTTCTTTGTCTTTCTACTACATTGATGATTCAGTAGGCCTTTCCTGGTAAATTAATTTCAAAACACTCTTTTTAATGTCATGTTTTACACACACATATAACTAAAAATAATGTTCCCAAACTCTGGATCGTCCAGTTTCCTTCCAAGTCCGTGAAAGTTCCAAGAGGCAACGTCGATACTCCTTTGACACCCCTACTTCACTTTAGTCAAAGCTGACTTACTTCGTGTGCTCATCACGGTGCTTACTCCCTTCCATTTACGTCTACTCAGGGTCAACGAAGAGTTGTGTCGACCTTCATGCAGGCGTTTTTGCCTCCGTTAAAAAAAATTCTTTTGAACAGGAAGAAGCTTTGCCTTTTTTGCTGGGCCTCGTTAGTAAAATTGTCCGTGATCTAGACTTCGATCTTTTCAACTTGTTTTTTAGTACATTTCCCAATTTCTCAACTTCATTATGCCTTCACAATCAATGTCCAGTTCCCGTTTGGGTAAATTATGACACAATGGCTTCTGAGTCCTATTCGGGGCTTTCTAGTATGCCAACATATGCCGACGTTGTTACCTCTTTGTGATTCATAATTGGTTTCAAAGAATTTTGCTTGATTTTTCAGCATTTCCTCCGTATTTCCAAGCTTAACACTTTTCCTATAAAGATTTGTAATTATTCCTTCGAAGCTGAATAATTGGTCACGCATTTGATCAAAATTCGATACGTGTCGTCAACTAGCACTGTTTTGTTACCTGTGGCTCTTCAAATAACGTTTTATTTAGATTTTGCTGTGTCATCTTATTTTTTATTTTTTTATTAGAACATTTGATTTTTGTTTCAACTTTGTATGGGTGTATTTTAATTTGTTTAACTGCTTCATCGGGTTTCGCAATCTTTGTTTCTACAACACTGAGTGCCTTCGTTGTTGTGCAACATGGGATCCTTCAATCAAATGCCCAAGTGTTCTTTGCTCATTGTAGTGTTTATTTCAACCATCGATATTCTGAAGGGGCCGATGGAAGTGGAATTGCCGGAACTTCACCATTATGTGCATTGGTCATGTTGGTCTGCCACCGTCAACAATATGATCACTGATACAACCATGCAAGATCTATCTGTTGAGTTCGTTCCATATTCACTGGTCATCCAGTACACATTTGTTGTTCAATAATAACTCTGTCATCAAAAACCTGAACTTAAAAACTCAATTAATTCTGCTTGTGCTACTTTGCGGGGAGATTGCCAGAAATGCCAAACTTGGTACCATCGCGAATGTATTGGCTTGGGTGAAGCTGTATATAATGTTTTAGCTGAACATGATTCATATACATGGATTTGTTGTTCATGCGGGTTGCCACATTTTGAATTGTATTCTTTTGCACAAATCAGCCTTGATCTTTCGAATAGTTTTGATCTGCTAGTGAGTCTAGAAAATTCACAACGTTTGTCAATACATCAAAACAATGCAAGCATTGGTAGTAACAGCAGTAATAGTACCACATCGAGTTCAGCTAGTAAATTGGATGAACCACCTCTACATAGCTCTAGCCCAAAGGAAACCAAGTCAAGTGGAATATTAAATCAAAGCTTTTAAAGCAACTTAAGATTTTGAATGTAAATTGGCAGAGTGTTCGTGCCAAATCAGTCGGCGAGATCGGGAAAATGATCCACATCGAGGGAATTTCTTTGCTATTTAAACTGAATTAATTGCATCTGAGGAAAAGGATCTCTACTCAGATACTGAGTCTGTGTGGGCTAGCATCCACGTGAAAGGTGGTAGTCCAATATATTTGGGTTTTTTATAGATCGCAGTCTACTAATTAGGAATACGTCAAGCATTTAGATGCAGTTCTAAGGCCTCCTCACACATAGACGAAAACCCCCGACGTCAACTTGCGTGTACTGGCGAATAGGACTTGAGTAAAATCCGTTCCCATTAGTATATGTAGGTTGTACATCGTTGGTGTGTTCGTATGCATGCGTTTGTGAGCTTTTGTGTCCGTTGCGATTAGTCTTGTTCGTCGGAAAATTTTTGCGATAGTTTGCGAATTTGTGGCTAATAAAAGTTTCGTCTATCATTCGTTAAAATTCGTTTCAATACGTTAACCAATCGGAAAGTCTTCGCATGCGTTCGACAACTGGCGTTAGAGGTCGCAAGTTATCAGGTCGTGATCAGCTAGTTTGCATATCAAGCATATTTGCATATCAAGATAGAGGACGTTCTCATGACAAATCTTTGCGATAGTTTGCGAATTTGTACGAAATGTGGCGAATAATTACGTATTGTAGCGAATTGAATCCGAAATTTCATGACGAATGAAAGCGAATTGTAACGATTGGTTGACGTTCAAAAACGAACGGCATACGCTTTCATACGAGTCATAACTACGACATACGAATCCACGCGAATCACAACGCATCTAAATTTCTCGAGTATCTCAACAGTTTTGTGTAGTTCTTGAATTGTTCCTCTCCCTCCTTGGCATACTTTTGCACTTACAAAACTTCGAAAAAGTTGAAAATCAAACAGCAATACGACGTGGTGTCGAGTCGGAGAAAGTTAGAAGGCAAATGACCCCACCTGGTTTTCGCCAGTCTTGTATAGCGTCCGGTAACGGCCGGATGCGGAAATACCCTTTCGGAAAGCTTCGGACGGCTTCGGAAGCATGCGCAAAGTTGCGCTTTGGTTCGCATGTTTGCGTTCCTAATCGCTAACGGAAAGAACAGAGATTGTTTGCGCGACCCAACGCATTCAAGCGAATAACAGTAACCGTTCGTCACACTTTGTAAATCATTCGCAACAAATAGTTCCCCCACGTTCACCTTTCGTTATATTTTAAATTATGTAACACATTTTCAAACAGTTTCGGTCAAAATTCGACAGAATTGACACATTTACCCAATTCGCCAGGCTGCGTTTAATGGATTCGCCTATGTGTGAGGAGGCCTAATTTAGATGCAGTTCTAATGGCCCTGTCACACCTTGACGTTTTAGCAAGCGTATGCCGACGTATGAAGAAAAAAAAATGGCGAATACGCTGGCGTACGTCGAATAAGTTATGGGTAAGTTTTGTATAAGTTAAGAGCACGCTGAAGCACGCTGGTGTACGTCGTAGTACGGCGAGGTCGTCGAAAAAAATGTGTGCATGCACACGTATGCCAGCGCATGGCTCATACGTCCCGCATACGCGGGCCATACGCTGTTGGTAAGTTTGCGATCGTTGACACACGTGGGCCATTGAAGGAGCCATTGAAGGGCCATTGAAGGAGCGTTCACGTCTTGGTCCCTGTCAGATGAAAATCTGCGAATCCTTCAACCACACTACTCAAGTTCTTATATAGTTACTACCACAACCAAAACCATGGCTACCAACGACAATGATGACCAATTTGTTGCTGAGGCTCAGAGTCAAACTCACGGGTCCTTGTCAGGACCGGCCCTGTGTATCATCTCATCCAACATTGAAGGTCTTTCAGGCACCAAACAAGAACACTTGGCTGACCATGTATACAAACCAACTGTGACATTCTCTGCCTTCAGGAGACTCATCGCGGTCCTTCACGAGCTCGCCCTCGCATCTCCGGAATGACCCTCATCGCAGAGAGACCACATGACCAGTACGGAAGCGTGATCTTTGCCCGTAATGGTCTTACTGTGGACAAATCTTCCCTATCAGACAGCAAAAACATCGAAGTCCTTTCCATTGACCTAATGGGTATCACCATAAGTTCAGTCTACATGCCACCTCTAGAGCCTTTCAACCTACCCGGCAGAGCTACTGACGGCAAGATGAATGTGATCATCGGTGATTTTAACAGCCACAGCACTACCTGGGGATATGGAGAAATTAACAAAGATGGTGAACTTGTTGAGACGTGGGCAGATGCTAACCAGCTGTCCCTCATTCTTGATGCTAAGCTTCCTCCCTCCTTCAACAGCGCAAGGTGGAGACGTGGTTACAACCCTGACCTGATATTTACATCTTCCAGGATTGCCAACCAGTGCGAGAAAGTCGTTCTCGACCCAATCCCTCACTCCCAGCACCGACCGATAGGGCTTAAGGTTAATGCAGTTATTACTCCACGAGCAGCACCCTTCCGACGTCGTTTTAATCTGAGGAGGGCAAACTGGGAAAGGTTTGCTAATGACCTTGACTCTTCCATCCAGGACGTACCTGCCGCCCCAAAACTATGACACCTTTGTATGTTGATCAAAAAATCCTTAAGGCGTAACATCCCCGAGGCTGCCGCACAAGCTACATTCAAGGCCTGACGGACCACTCCAAGGTGTTGTATGAAGACTACATCGAACACTTCCAGATGGACCCATTTAGTGAGGAGACACTGGAATCTGGAGAAAATCTGACCAAGGAAATTGCTGAATCTAGAAAGAGGAAGTGTCGGCAACAAAGATCTCAAGTCACTGCCAACCAAGTCGCCCACCAACTCATAGTGAATAGCCGGGAAAACCCTGACCATCACCCCAGACGAGCCAGGCTCCCCAAGATCCAAGACGCTCCAAGCTCTCAAGACGCCCCAGGCTTCACTAACCTGTTCACCATGAACGACATGCTTGCTGTCATCAAAGCAATGAAAAATAACAAAGCTGCTGGACTTGATGACATCCTCTGCGAGCAGATCATACACCTTAGACCAGGTGCCCTCAACTGGCTCCTCAACATGTTCAACGAATGCTTGAGCACCAACAACATCCCAAAGATCTGGATGAAAGCCAAAGTTATTGCCCTGCTGAAGCCAGACCCAGCCAGTCTGAAGGGCTACAGACCTATCTCCCTACTGTGCCATACATATAAGCTATTTGAGCGGCTTATCCTCAACCGCATTGCCCCATTCGTGGATGAACATCTCATCCCGGAACAAGCAGGGTTTAGGCCAGGAAAGTCATGCACTGGCCAACTCCTAAACCTCACTCAGTTCATTGAGGATGGCTATGAGGGTAAGCTAATCACCGGAGCTGCTTTCGTTGACCTCTCTGCTGCCTACGACACCGTAAACCACATAATCCTAACCAGGGATATCTTTGAGCTGACAAAGGATGTGAGACTGACTGGACTCATCCAGACATTGCTGTCCAACCGACGATTTGTTGTGGTCCTCAACGGCAATCACAGCAGATGGCGAAGACAGAAAAATGGCCTCCCACAAGGAAGTGTGCTTGCACCACTGCTCTTTAACGTGCACACGAAAGACCAACCGATCCATCCAAACACCAGGAGCTTCCTATACGCCGATGATCTCTGCATCGCCACCCAGAACCAGTCTTTCGTGAAGTTGGAGGAGTCCCTCAGCGATGCCCTGGCCGGACTCATCCCATACTACTCGACCAACCACCTGAGAGCTAACCCTGACAAAACTCAGATAAGTGCATTCCACCTCGAGAACAGGGATGGTAACCACCAACTAAGGATCAGCTGGGCTCACAACCCAGTCTACCTAGGCGTCACACTGGATCGCTCCCTTACCTACAGGAACCACATTGCCAAGTTGGAGCCCGCAATAGCATCCTCAAGAAGCTAGTCAACACCAACTGGGGGACTGATGCCAGAACAGTCCGGACTACAGCCCTTGCGCTTTGCTGCTCTGCTGCGGAGTGTGCATCACCAGTATGGAGTAGATCGGCCCATGCGCCCAAGATTGACCGAGCTCTAAATTCATCCTGCAGAGCAATCACTGGTTGCCTTAGGCCAACTAAGGTAGGAGACCTCTACCTGCTTTGCGGTATTGCTCCACCACACGTCAGAGGGATGGTCTTGTCCCAGAAAAAAAAGGAAAAACAAGAAAACAATCCACTCCACCCACTCTTCCAACAACAACCAATTGGCAAGCGGCTCAAATCCAGACACAGCTTCCTGAACACTGCAGAGCCCCTTAGTACCATCCCCCACAACCAGAGGATGACCTTGTGGTCTAACCACCTGCAGACCATTCCACACAAACTCTCCCTCAGCCCCAACGAATCCCTGGCATCCGGCTCCAGCGAGACTTGGCCTTTTTGGCTAAGCCTGAACCGCCTAAGAACTGGCTAGGGATGCAGAGTCCTAATGCAGAGGTGGGGTTTCGGAGACGAATAAACAGCATGTGAATGCGGCCAGGAACATACAATGAAACACCTGTTAGTCTGCCCACTCCTGCCAGAGCCATGCACCCAAGATGACCTGGAAGCCGTGAACTGCCTACCCAGAGCGTGTGTGGAGCACTGGAAGGGAAGTAGACACACGTTCACACACTTTACTTGTAATTTACTCATAAGTCTACATACGTCGAGATAATGTCTAGCGTTTCAAAAGGTGTGACGGGGCCATAATGGCCCCGTCACACCTTGACGTTTTAGCCAGCATAAGCCGACGTATCAACATTTCTCTAAAACGCTGGCATACGCTGAACTTTCGATGTTTTGGGTTTTTTTTTTCCAATTATGGGCGTATAGACGATGTGACCTCTGACGTCATTCGAAAATCATAACATGATGCGCGCGCATGTCCTATAAAGGACACGCAATGTTACCATGAGTACGCGTCTTCTTGCCCGGCGGAAACATGACTTTTGTCAACAGAGGGCGGTTTGAATGTAAACAGAGGTCACATCGTCTATACATAGCGTATTTATAACGAGTTGGACGTATACATATCGTGATAGCAACTAATATAGAAGGTTTCGATGACGTATTGATAACTTATACCAACGAATGCTTAGCGTGTTGCTGGCGTTCACAACTTATATCCAACGATAGTCTAATAAATGTTCCTTTGCATAGCGCGCGGCAGCGTATCGCCGACGATCACTTGTCGTAGCCTATAAAAAGGCTACCGCTCCTCCTGCGAACCCGATTGTTATATACCAATTCCCCTAAACGCTGCCAATACACCATTATACGGAAGACGTAAGTTATAAACACGTTCAGTAAGTTATGTGGTCGTCCGGAACACGTCAAAACGTCTACATATACGTCAATATGCGTTTGAAATAAGTTCGACATAGGTTCAAAGCACGTTACTCATAGGTTAGATATAAGTTTTGGGTACGCTAGACATTATCTCGACGTAAGTTAAACATCATCCCTGACAATGAAGCTTTTTTATTTGGCAAAACAGACTTTAAGTGTAAAGCTTCAAATCTTATTTTATTAGTTTGCCGTTTTCATATTTACAAAAGGAAAATGTCTAAGAACATACCATCCTTCTTAATATTCAAAACAGAACTCAAAAATTATTATACCATGGAAAAATGTATTTACACCTGCAACAATAAGTTGGCCAGTTTCTATCATAAATGGGATTTCTTCTCTGTTCTTTTCCAAGATTAATGTTATAAGTGTTAATTCTCTTTTAAAATGCTGTGTCTTGCTTTCACTTTTATCATATGTATGTTTCAACGATCTGATGTAAGATTTTGTGAAATGTCGTCAATAAACCATTTTCCCCCGGGATGAAAAAAAAAAAAAATGTTCACTTACCTGCGTTAATTAGCACAAAGTAAAGCTATGATTTAAATTGCAATGGATCATAATCTGTTACAAAAAGTAGATAAGCCTACCAGAGAAGACAGTATTTTGGACCTTTTCCTTACAAACAGTCGATCTTTTGTCAAGAATATTGAGGTCAATGCAGGTCATTGTTGGTGGGCTTAAATTGGGAATTATACTTTGTGTTTTGTTTATTAATGCTTTTCATTTTGCTGTTAAGCGCTTTGAGGAATATTGTATTCATATTGCGCTATATAAATACTGTTTTATTATTATTATTATTATTATTATTATTATCAGTGATCATGTTGTGGTAGTCGATGTTGATGTAAAGCCTAAGATCGTGCGGCCAGCCAGACGTAAGATATTCTTGTACCATAAGGCAAACTACCAAAAAAGCTCTGAAATTATTAGCAACTTTGATCAGCATCTTGTTACGATCCAAAAATCTCCAAACTATCCGTGAATATAAATCACTCAAAAAGCCTGAATTTTCTCAGATGCAACAAAGAAATCAAACAAGGTGACACGGATGTAAAGAACACAGAATCAAAGTGATTTAATAATGAAACTATCGGCCACTTCAAATACCTATTGGGTTTAACAAACGTACAATGATTGAGTAAAACAAGTGTACATTAAAATAGATCGTATACAAGATAAGTATCTTACGGGCTAATACGTCAACCTGGATGAAATACAGGCGAGGATCACGGCAACAGAAGATACAGCGAGGATCACATACACTGGCTCTAAAACGATCAACTCCAGGGGCGGTAAAACAGTTCTTTGCCGATGTGACTATGAGCTATCACGGGGCGAACTCACTCCGAAAAATGTCCAGAAGAAGACGAAGCAACAACGGGTACACAATCTGACACCCGCCACAAAATATGGGGAAGAAGACCCCAAAATACCGAACTGTAGATTAAGTTCGAAACTGTCCTTTCCGGATTTAAATTAAGCTCTTTAACTGCACTCGGTCAAAAGCGAACTCTACCAAAAGCTCCTCCAACGAGTTGAATCACAATCACAGAAGTCGTAGCTTCCACCAGCCTTGAGTATTTGTGTCCCGTCCTAGATTTACCCCCAGCCCGTATATAAAGGATTTGTGTCGTTTTCTAGAAAGTACTACTCTAGATCATTCTATCAGCACCGCCCACCAGGGTTAACGACCTTACACACAAAGATTGATTGACAGCGTGCGTTGAACACACGTAACTAATGTACATGTATTAGGATCTCATAACAATCTCAAGTCATAACTCACAAGTGAACATGACATCAGCAACTTAGGTCAAGTTTCAGAGATACTCTGCAGGCATCCATGGACAAAAATATTTCGTCGAAAATGAGTTCCTCAAGATTCAGCCTTCCTTGGTTAAACAATAGCATTAAAAAATACATTCGCAAAAAAAAAACGGTAATATAAACGTGCCCGGATAAATGGCACTCTAGAGAGTTGGGACAAATTTAAAGCACATCGTCGTGCGACTGGTAGGAAAATACGCAAATCGTATAAAAGCTATGTTAGAGACGTCATTGGGGGCAGTCTTAAAGAAGAGAACACTAAACCATTTTGGAATTTCCTGACACAAAAAGACAAGAGGTCATTGGCGTTTCCAGCCTAAAGACACCTAACGCCGGGCATATTATGACATTCATTCAGCTTCACATCAATGACCTCATCCAACTTGCGTTTCATATCCCACGCAAAACTATATAATCTCTGAGCCGAAAGACCTTCGACTGACTCATGCTGGTTGTTCAGCTCTGAAATTGCCTTTAAAAAGATTTCAGCAGATTCGCTATTAACTCCACTCTCATTACCTCTACTCGTTTCTCCGTTACTTGCCATGTCGATACACGCCATAAGTAGATCCAACGATGTGATTTACTGAAAAAATATACAAAGCAGATTTTCCCGCCATCTTAATATGATATACATACATTAACTGGAGGGCTCCGAGGGGAGGATTAATTCACGAAATTAATTCATTTTCTTTTGATATTCGTTGAACAATGTTAATAAACGACGATGACATTGTTCATAATTTTGTGACTACTTTTAATTACTTGCATATAGATCTGGGCACTAAATATGCTGCCATCTTCAAACGGGAATCCTCTGAACAGTCATGGACATCCGTTCAGTCTAAGCATGGCGTAAACTACATCGAAGTACCAGTCATGATCACATACGATAACGGTCGCTTCGAGGTGGCAGTCCAAGGAGTGCAAGATTCTACCCTGACCTACAACGTCACATCTCCACCTCAACCCAGCTGGTTTGTTATTTTCCGTACCAGCTCTCTTGAGGTTGAATGGAGTTTCACTGAGCCATGTATTAATGATTTCAATCCACAGTTCACACTTTGGTAAAAAGGCTATGAAACAAATGATGTGGAAATTGTGCCAATTAGATTAAACCAATGTGGAGTTACATTTTTCCGACGCCCTCAACATTTCATTAAATTAAACTAATGTTATTTTTCCTCAACCTGAACATTTTGTGAAGGTTAGGTTGATCCCATCATCAATGCATATTGTTGAAATTACATTTTAACCAATTCAAATTAATTGGTTTATATTTTCGTAATTCTTTCGTCCGATTCAAATATAGCTCACTTGTTGTCAATTAAAAAATGTATATGAATAAAATAACAACAACAACAGCAACAACAAACGTAATGTACATGTTAAAGCACTTCATTTATGATTGTTCAAAAGCATGCAGAAATTGACAATTATGCGTAATCCATTGTTTCAAAAGCATGTGACTTATGTTTACTAAATTTATTTTTTTGACTTTCAGTATAACATTATACGTTATTAAAAGTTAAGACTTAATTTTGCAACTTTGAACACAGGTGGAAAGTCTGCGTATGACTAACCTGTACTGATGAAGACATTAGGGATTAAGCGCTTGAGTGTTTAGTGAATGGTCATTTACAAATTTGTAACCTTGATGAATGATTTGTCAAAATACAGAACTTTTGGTTTTCTTCTTTTCTTACACAATATTGCAGATAGGCCTAGTAGCAAACATGTTTTAGTTAACGCATATTTTTGGAAATTACTGAACGTACGTGACAACCCTTTAACACAAAATTCCGTGTTTATGATCCTCAATCTTAAAAGATAATAATAAACAAAATAAATAACCACGGTATATCGTATTACAAAGGGAAACAATTATATATTTTCGGGTCCCGTCCAGAACTTATAATAATGATAATAATAACTAGTTTTTGAGAGATGGGACCCGTTTATGTAGCACCTTATTTTAGTTTTTACAAGATGCTGCGGCACATTCAGCAGCAACTTCCAGAAACACGGGGGCAACCCCTTCTCTTGGCAATACGTGTAACTGGGTTATTTTACATGCATTACACAAAACATGGGACCTACGGCTTTACATCCCAACCAATAGATGAAACAATAAGCTTAATGACACAAGTGTCAATATCGGGACTCAAACCCTCACTCTTTTACAGTTTCAATATATTAACGATGAACGCTCGCGCAACCCAATCTGCACCTCACATGTTGAAACACCACCTCTTAGTTCGGTATAAGTCGACAGTTACTTCGTTAATTAAACTTTCTTTTTAAATCTGGACAGTTAAAGTTCCCGATGTTGGGTTTCTAAAGAACGTTTTACTGTAGATTCATACTGTTTAGTTTTCCAATAAAATATGAGCATCTCTTATGTATATGGTTCCCAGCAATTTAATTTCCCTAAGAACCAACAAACATGTTCAACATGTATACAACTCGATGGTCACGTTTTAGTATAAACAACGATGTTTTAATTTGTTGTTATTATTGTTGTTGTTTTTTGTTTTGTTTTGTTTTGTTTTTTTGGGGGGGGGGTTTCTGAAGTTTTGTTTAACCTTGTTTTTCTTCTCAATATTATTTGCAATCGGTAAAGTCGAAATAAGCGACGACGATTTACAAGGTATACAAACAATAAGAAAGGTACTGCTGGTTCACACTGTTTATGAATTTGTCCATATCATACACGGTATAAGGTATTAAAACATGTTTTCTTGTATTTGATAATGATTTTAGATAATCAACAAGTATTTGGAGGACTCGTAAAAGTATGATTTTATAATTGATTTTGTTTGTGTCAAATTTTGTTTTTGTTAGATTCACCCTCGTAAATATTTGTCATGTCGCCACTTTTAGATTGGTGTGGTTTTAAAGATGAACTTCTGTTCCTCTGTTAAATAGCCTAATATTCCTAAATGACCCTACTTTTCTTAAATACTATAAATTATACATTTATTAGGTAATATTTTAAATTAGTGAAAAGGGCAGTAACTGGATGTAAAGTTAATTGTGAGTAGCAGTTAATCTTGTAACATTTTAGCCATATATAAAATTGATTGAATTCCAAGACAACGGGCAAAAAAAAAAGAATGTTCAAACTTAACACCATGTGGTGCATTTAACACTTGTTTTTAATTTTTCTGCACCTCCCTGTTCTCTCCAGTAGGTAGGGAAATCTTAATAAGCCATGGTCAGTTATGCTATTTCCATTTTTGTTCAAGCCCAACACTTTTCAAGGGGTCAACTGCCAATTAAAAAGTAATCAAGGCTCGTCGAATGTCCAGGGGCGGATACAGGAGGGGGGCGTGGGGGCGTACGCCCCCCTTTTCCGTCAGCCCCCCCCCCCAAAAAAAAAAAAAAAAAAATTATTTTAGTACTGCCTCTCCAAGGTAATACGACTGTACAGTAAGCTTGAATTTCAGAAACGATCTTACCCACTATGTTTTTAATGAATATGCATGAAACCAGATAATGCAGCGACCAGATCCAAACGTGAGATTTGTGGTATTACAATTTTCTTTGAGTAAAATTAGCAGATTGAAGTGCAAAGTGGTCTATTTCTCTGTTTTAGGCACACACAGAGGCTTGATTTTTCACCCCTCAAAAGGCCAAAAGCTCAGCTTCCGGGGGCTTCGCCCCCTGGACCCCCATCAGGGCTTCACCCCTGGACACCACCACCTATGTTACAGGAAAATTTCACAGTAAATTTAGAAGAGTGAAATGGATCAGAAGTGCTTATAAAGTGTGTCTTTTTCTCTGTTTTAGGCACACAAAGGCTTCGATTTTCACCCCTCAAAAGCTCAGAGCTTCCAGGGGATTCGACCCCTGAACCCCCATCAAGGCTTGACCCCTGGACCCAACCATCGATGTTACAGAAAAATGTCAAGTACATTTAGAAGATTGATAAGGATCTGAATTGCTTTAAAAAGTGTGTCTATTTCTCTGTTTTTGGTTAATTATATTGAAAATTGCACTCTCATATCGTTGGCTCACCATGGAGGAAGGATCCTCCTCACCAACACTTTTTTGTCCCCAAATGAATATTAATCGTAGCCTGCATTTTGATTTTATAACTCAGGATGGCTGATTCAATGACTCCCAACTCGAAAATGATGTTTAAATAATGATCTTGCTAAAACAAAATTGGTTAAAGTGGTCAGAGAAATGCAACAATATCGTGATATAACAAATTATTCGATCAATTTAAAGGATCTGTATACGTTTGGTAATGACTCTGAAAATTACTGGCAATACAAACTTATTTGGTAAGAAGTACAGCAGCTTTGGATAGTATAATGCATTTTGAGAAACTTTGCACTTCGAAGTACCGCGGTTAAGGAAAAAGATATATCTTTGTTTCCCAAAAAAATTGAATCTGAAAAGCGTTACTGCAGTAACGTTTCTCAGATTGTATATTCCTATTGCAGATTATTCTTCCTGCGTTGACATAACCGCTCCAGATTTTTGGTAATATCTCAAAAACGCTAC
The DNA here is from genome assembly GCA_021014325.1 of Plazaster borealis. Classification (NCBI taxonomy): domain Eukaryota; kingdom Metazoa; phylum Echinodermata; class Asteroidea; order Forcipulatida; family Labidiasteridae; genus Plazaster; species Plazaster borealis. The sequence goes on along the minus strand of CM037455.1, from coordinate 19,736,178 downwards.
CACCTTTTGAAATGAAATTTTTACAGGATAGTTTTATGGTATATATCGACAACTATTTGGGATTGAAACTAACAGTGGGTTCCAATTACCAAACGTATACAATCCCTTTAAAGGCCCTGTACACTATTGGTAAGATCGAAAAACACAATGTTCACAGATTCACACATAACTTACATGATTTAAAGTAAGTAATGATAGAAAGGGTGCCTTAAAATATTTCTGCCTAAAATGCTATCGTTTCTGAGAAATGAGTAAAACAATAGTTTTTATCACGCGCGACAATTTGAAAAAACAGAAAACACATAAGGTCTCTTTTTACTATTTTATCGTGACTTCGATGACCAATTATAAAGCTCAAGCTCATATGTTGAATCACAAAAAATGTGGACACTGATTTTGAGCTGTTGCCAAAAGTGTACAATACGTTTAAGTGGTTACAGTTTTTAGAACGTTGTTTATACAAAATATAATCGTTTTAAACGAAGGTGTATCTTTTTCATTCATTGGTTTAAGTACAAAGTAATTTAAGTACAAAGTAAAGCAAAGTATTACTGTAATTTATCAGCACAGCTGTAACGGTTAATAAAGCACTTAAAAACAAAATCAGTTTGTTTATTTGTATTCTGTCAGGAACATTGCATAACCTTGATCATGATATGAATATTAGCATTGTTTCTGCATGCAGCATCTCAATATCTTTGTTGAATTGAACCAGGTGCAAAGTGCCTGTTCTTTAGTTTGAACTTTTTAGCATTTTCATTGAGGCTTGACAGAATTGAGAACCCAAATCACTGCTGATTAGTCGATAATAGATTTTAGGCCAATTTGAGCCTCAAATAATTTATTACTACTAGACAAGCTGGCGGGTTGCCGTAGGGCATAATTTGCGTCGCGGTCGGAAGTTGGTGCAATTAACTGACCATGTGGTACAATTAACTTTCCATTGGTCTGTTATTTGTTTTACGACTTGCGGGCAGCGTCCCCCTCTGGATCCACTGTCCACATGGCAAAGACAGTCACTTTTGTTTGAGCAGTCCTTGTGATAACTTCTTTTCTTGTGCTTAAGAAATTCAGTTTCGTTAAATTTTTAATTCCTTCATCTTTGTTTGCTGTTATTTGGAGTTTCGTTGGTTGTTATTTTGCTACCTGTGCCTTCTACTTTATTGGTTCGAGGATGCCGCGGACGAAACGTACCCCTGCCACCCCGAAATCGACTGGGGCGAGTGGATCTAAGCGCCCGAAACGCGGCCCATCGGGGCGTTCTCCGACGGCCACCACGGCGGGTTCTGTGACGGCCTCATCCTCGGCCCCCACTCCGGTGGCAGAAGTGGAGCCGGCTGCAATGGGACATCCAGTTCCGGTGTCCGCCTCCGCATTATCGGCTTCTTCTGGGATAGGTGAGTTCAATGCTGTTTCAAATTCTCCTGGCCCAAATTTTGCAGCCCCAGTTTTCACCGCGGTTAACCCGGCAACAGTGGGGGTTACTCAATCCCCATTGCTGAGCGTGTGTGATGAGCTTGGGGCTGAAGTGCCTATTTCGGTGCAAGAGAAAATTTGGAAAGGGGAGTTCGTTGAATTTGGCTCCTTGTTGAGGCCGGTTCCAGGCGATTCTATTAATGATTGTATTTTTATGGTCGGCTCCCAAGAGTCTCCCGCTTGGCAACTTAGGCCGCATAAGCAGCCACGGCGTGTAACGTCCATTGAGCAATGGACATCGGCGTTTTTAATTTTTGCCTCCATTTTTCTCAAGCGGCACCCTGGGCAAGCGCGCTATTTGCTGAAATATGCCGATATTGTGTGCTCTGCTGCCAATAGGCGTACTGGCTTTGGCTGGCGCGACTACGACATCAATTTTAGATTGAGGCAAGCCCGTATGCCATCCCGCTCCTGGGCTACCATTGACGCCGAATTATGGCTCACTTTGGTTGGTGCGCCGCGGTACAGCCACATAATTTTCGTCCCTACGGAAACAATGGCTCCTTTCGGCAGCACGACCGCAATGGTGGAGTGGGTCAACGGCAGTCAACCCAAATGCCCCGTACCTGTCACGGCTTCAACCGTGGCCGTGCGTACAGCCTGCCGTTACGCGCACCAATGCGCTAACTGCTCCTCCGCCGGTCATGCCGCTGTGCATTGCAGAGCCAAAGCTAGCACCAACCACAATTCAACTCAATAAGTTGCTTCCATTTTTGCATACATATCCCAACAAATTTGATTCTCAGATCCTCTTGCATGGTTTTTCATCTGGTTTTAGGCTTGGTTACGTTGGTCAACGGGTTGGTTCACTGGCTCGTAATTTGACTTCTGTTTTTGACAATCCTTCCATGGTTAGACAGAAGGTTGACCGGGAAGTTTAACTTGGCCGGGTGGCTGGCCCATTTTTAGATCTTCCTTTGCCTGCCCTCCGTTGTTCCCCAATTGGTCTTGTACCAAAACAAGTGCCTGGGGAATTTCGCCCGATTCACAACCTTTCTTCGCCGCTGGGGGATTCAGTTAATGATCACATTGATCAATCTTTAACTTCAGTCACTTATGCTAGTTTTGATGATGCCGTTACCATGGTGACTATTTTGGGTCCTGGTGCTCTTATGGCCAAATCTGATATCAAATCAGCGTTTCGCTTGCTTCCGGTTCACCCTGATGATTTTAATTTGCTAGGTTTCACTCTTGGTGGCCACTTCTATTGCGACAAATGTATGCCAATGGGTTGTTCTATTTCTTGTGCCACATTTGAACGTTTTAGCACCTTCCTTGAGTACAGTGCCCGCAAAGTCGCTGTTACCCCCAACATTTTGCATTATCTTGATGATTTTCTCTTCGTTGGTAAGAAGGCAACTCACGAGTGTGAGCATGCCCTGCAGTCATTTAAAGTCGTTTGCAAGGAATTCGGGGTGCTTTTGGCGGTTGGGAAAACTGAGGGGCCGACAACTACATTAACTTTCCTGGGCTTGTCAATTAATACAATATCTCAGGAAGTTACGGTGCCTCCGGGAAAACTAGATGCCTTGCAGGCTAAACTGGACAGTGTGTTGGTTAGGAAGAAGGTCACACTCCGTGATCTCCAATCTTTGTTAGGAAGTTGGAATTTTGTGTGTAGGGCAGTACGGCCAGGTCGTGCTTTTCTGAGGCGCTTATTTGATATGACACGGGGTGTTTCTAAGCCACATCATCGCATTCGTGTTACAGCAGGGGGCTAGGGAAGATCTTTATGCTTGGCAACAAATATTGTTACAATTTAATGGTTCAGTTATGTTTCCACTCGATACTTCGATGTCTAATGGTAACTTTCATTTATTTACGGATGCTTCAGCAGAACTAGGCTATGGGGCATTTTTTGATGGCAGTTGGTCGCAAGGCCGTTGGCCGGATGCGATTCGTTCATTGAACTTGTCCATAGCATTTCTTGAGCTGTTCCCTATTACACTTGCTCTGCGTTTATGGAGTCCCGCCTTGCGGAATAACAGGGTAGTTTTTTGGTGTGATAATGAGGCTGTTGTGTCTATTATCAATCGGCAGACGTCGCATTGTCCTAAGATCATGAAATTGGTTCGTTCATTGGTATTGCATTGTCTGGAATTCAACATTCACTTCAAGGCACGTCATGTACCTGGTGTTGATAATTCTATTGCCGATGCTCTTTCCCGTTTTCAAATGCAACGTTTTCGCCAGTTGGCTCCCGGGGCAGACCCCGTTATGACTCCCCTACCCAGCAACCTTTGGGACGACTTGAGCTAGCGGTACAAGGCTTGTTGCACCATTCATTGCCCCCCCCCCCCCCTGCACGCAATTGCTTTACCAAAGGGCCTGGCATTTTTTCAAGTGGTTTTGCTCAAATCATGACTTCATTATTCAACTTCCCTGTCTCTACAGTCCCTTGTTCAATTTATTGCATTTTTGTCAGTTATATGGGACGTTAGAAATCCAATGTTTACAGACAATACATTCGTATTGCACCTGACTTTATTGTATCAATCATGTACCATTATCAGTTGATATTGCCAAACTAACACCCTTTCATTTCTTTCTGTTTATTTTTGAGCGACCTTACATCACGGTGTGCCCGTGGTATGGGTCATTGGTGATTCATTTGTGCACTGGATGTCCCGGACGGCGGCGAGGTGCGGTGATGACGCTTGCCTTCGGGAGTTTGAAGTTCGCTACTGTGGAAGGCGTGGTCTGTACCGCCTGCCCAAAAAGGACATGCTAGTTAATATACGACGTATACTGTGCTACACTAGGCAATTGCTACCTAACGCGGTGTTGTTTTGGTCAAGTATTTTGCCCCGTATCTATTATATGGGTGCATATAATCAAAATAAGGTGGAGCGGACACGGCGGGCCATTAACCGCATAGTTGGTGGCCTGTTTCGTGCTGCTCCTGGGGGGTTAATTGCCCATCCACAAATTGTCTGGGACGAACCCGAACTGTTCGTGCAGGATGGTGTACACCTTACGGATAAATCGGCTAAATGTTTACTTGATAATTTTTGTGTTGCCTTGGTATCGCACTATTCCACTATTTGTTAAATTCACGACGAGGCTATTGTGGCGGCGGTCATTATTCCATCATGACCGTTTGGCGGAATTTCATTGTGTACACCTTCATAGTCCTCGGGTATATTTATTCAATTAGTACTTTCTGAAGCATTTGCTCTTATTTTGTTGTTCTATACCTGTTGGCAAATTTAGCTTTGAAACTTATTCTGGCATTGACCTGCTACCACTGTGGTATTTTATTTTATTTGATTAACATGCAACCCGGCGTATGCCATTTGAGTTGTTATTTAACTCTTCCCCTTGCATTTATTAAATGATGATTTCGCGGGTTGGACTACTACCGGAAATCAGTTTTGATAATCATTTGTATGAGATTTCGCGGGTTGGACTACTAGCGGAAATCAGTTTTGATAATAATGGTATGAGATTTCGCGGGTTGGACTACTACCGGAAATCAATTTTGATAACCATTTGTATGAGATTTCGCGGGTTGGACTACTACCGGAAATCAGTTTTGTTCCTTTACGATTTTATAAATATCTAGTCATAAAACATTTAATGTACGTGTTGTGTCTTGACTCCTATTTATTTTCATAGCGCGTATCACTAAAATGTATTCGGTATCTGACTGTTTGTGCGAATTGTAACGCATGAAACAGCGCATACGTAGTAATGTGTCAGTAAAAACAACGCGCCCACGGTAGAAGAGCCTAATTGGGCGTAATAAGTATTAGGCTGGTGTCCTCGTTTTACACGTAGACAATGTGTTAGAAGATTGGCAACCAGCTATGTCAGTTGCTAACCAAATCGCCCCATGTATAGTGACGTTGATATCGGGGCGATGAGAAAACAGCGTGTCGTCGCGTCATGATAAATACACAGAGTTGCCTGTTGTTTACGACGGTTGTTTACGCGTGCCGGGGAAAACCAAGTGATACAATAGTCAATACATTATTTGGTCAGTAACAACAGGTTAGTACATCATGTATGTTATAGGTCTGTTTAATGCTAAATTGTAAAATAAAATCTGAGTCTGAGGGCAAATTACTCTTTTTGAATTTGAAATGTTTAGCATCTCTGCACATATCGTACATGCCTGCTCTCCATAAAACGCATAGTTAACTTCGGATTTGATTTAAAATCTCTCTCAAAATGCATATCATTCAACACCATCGATCGTCAGAGACTGGGAGAATCCATGTTTAGAAGTAGTTACTTTCTATGAACGAAAATCAATTAGCCCCAGCTCATGCAGCATTCCTCTGGCTCTCAATGAAATCCTGTGGACCAGGGGCTGTTATTAAACAAAAAATAGCCCATTTTGTACCTTGGTAGGAAATAGATGTTAATAACTATAAATAGTTTTTGTTTTCTTTCTAGATTGGTACAAACATGCCAAAGTATTTAGAAGAGGTGACAAATAAGCAGCCGTTCGTCTTGATACTGGGTTCGCTGATGGAACCACTGCAATGCTTCGTGATTGTCGAGCGGAAGGCCCTTCAGCAGAAGTCTTGAAGGCTGTGGATGTGTGTTTTATGCCAAAGTTCTAGATTTAGGAAAGTGACATGAACAAATTCAAGAAAGAAATAAGTACTCTAATTATAATAGATAAAAGCTTCTGTAGACAAAAGTAAGTAAAGTTCTACTCGGTCATCTACCAGTTAGATGCATTCTAACATATATGGCATATGCCATTTGGGTATCAGTACTTAACAAAACAAATGGAAGGGGGGGCAATTATTATCACTCATTATTAAGACCTTTATTACATTATTTGACAGGTTTGCTGAGAATAAAATATGTTTAATTATATATATATATATATATGGTTTGCTTTTCCTTCATTAATGGTACATTTAACCAGGAATATGGTGTATCACTCCACATTTATAACCAGAGTCCTGGTGGAATTAACAAGGAAAACCTGGTAAATTTAACCAGGAATGTAATGTACCACTCAACAATGTAACCACGTTCATGGTACATTTAACCAATTATGTGGTATATAATTCCATAATGTAAACCAGAATCCTGGGGAAATTCACCAGGGAATCATGTTACTTTAACCAGGAATGTGGTAATTTCCCCAATGTGTCCTGGTATTTTTTACCTGTATTTGGTTGACATACATTCACACGGAAATCCTGGTGAAATTAACCAGGAAAGAGTGGTTATTATACGGACCAGGAATCTGGTGAAATTTCAACCAGACTCTGGTGAACCAGGAAATCCTGGTGAAATTAACCAGGAAAGAGTGGTTATTATACGGACCGGGAGTCTGGTGAAATTTCAACCAGACTCTGGTGAACCAGGAAATCCTGGTGAAATTAACCAGGAAAGAGTGGTTATTATACGGACCAGGAATCTGGTGAAATTTCAACCAGACTCTGGTGAACCAGGAAATTAACCAGGAAAGAGTGGTTAGTTTACGGACCAGGAATCTGGTGAAACTTCAACCAGATTCTGGTGAAATTTAACCAGATATTTTCACCAATGTGTCCTGGTATTTTTTACCAGGATCTGGTTGACGTAAATTCACCAGGAAATCCTGGTGAAATCAACCAGGAAAGAGTGGGTGTGGTACGGACCAGGAATCTGGTGAAAATTCAACCAGACTCTGGTGAAATTTAACCAGATTTTTTTTAGAGTGTACAAAGTAATTTAAGTACAAAGTAAAGCACAGTCATACTGTAATTTATCAGCACAGCTGTAATGGTTAATAAAGCACTTAAAAACAAAATCAGTTTGTTTATTTGTATTCTGTCAGGAGCATTGCATAACCTTGATCATGAGATGAATAATAGCATTGTTTCTGCATGAAGCATCTCAATACATTTGTTGGATTGAACCAGGTGCAAAGGGCCTGTTCTTTAGTTTGAACTTTTGAGCATTTTCATTGAGGCTTGACAGAATTGAGAACCCAAATCACTGCTGATTAATCGATAAAGACTGTTATTTTACTGGTGATCTTTTCAGCCAATATCGTCAAGCCCGTTGTTTGTTTATAGAAGTTGTAATTTAATTCGAAGACGTTTGAGACCATGTTAAGTTCTACGAGACACTGCGTGTATGTTCTTGTATGTTTGGGTACCAGGTACGGTATGGTGTACAATCCCGAGTTTGAATTTTCTAATGTATCACAAACTGAGTTTATTGCCTCTTTGTGTGGACAGTTTGTGATCATTGAAACATTGTCCATTGCGATTGTATACGCAATGATGAGATAATGTCGATGTTTTTATAACTATTTTTCCATTTACATGTGAGCTTGTACGTTTCGTTTGGTTATCACAAAAAAGGATTTGTCGTGCATTTTTTCCGGCAATGCCGACCTGCTGGATGCAGAAAAACGACTAAAGATGGGGTCAGCTAGCATTTGTTTCCTGCAGATCCCAAATATAGGCAGTTACGGGCATCGATCAGGCTAACGAGGGCAAAGTGGTCCGGTCCGACGTCGTTTTCAGCGCTGCAGCGAGCATGTTTCTGGTGTTCGGATCGACTTGAGCTGTATGCCGCGCCGATTTGTCATCACAGGGCCGCTAAAATACCTCGTATTATCCGTTTTCTCGTTATGACCGTGCTCGTATCTTCCGTTTTTTTAAAACATAGAAACGCGCATGGGACAGTTCGGGACCGGTGAAAAACCTGATTAGGTACCCAGACGTAAGGTACAAGGCCAGACTATACATTTTCTCTTCAAATATCCCGCGCCTCGACTGACGTCACGAACAGCGCCATGTAAACGGGGGCCTATTTTTAAATTTGTAATTAAAATAAAAACACAATTTGTTAATTGTTTGTTCACATTCCACTCATAAAAATGTATATATTAACGACAAAAGCTATATTTTGACAAAATACCACTGCCAGGTGCCTTTAAATGTGAAACTTGTTAATTAATTTAACATTTGTGGTGTCAATTGTATTTTAATCGTTATTCGATTGTTTTAGTAAGTGTTGACTTTATTTTCAGTTTGGCCTTTAGTTCCAGCTTGTTCCCTTTTATGTTGTGTATTTCTTGTAGTTTAAAGAATATTTAAGCAACACTTAATCTCCCAAGAGTCGGCTGGAACAGAATGTTCGTACTTGTAGAAATATATCGGCTCGGTGCCAATGCCAATCTGCGCGTTCCTGTAAATTCCTTTCGAAACTATACCGCCCTTGACTGCGTGGACAATGAGTCGTCGAAATCAATACAGGTAAGCCAATATTATAAAAGGGCGGGTTGGTTTGATGTGAAGTCAAGCCTTATCTAATTAGATTATTCACCCATCGTTTCCGTTTAATGAGATATCCTGTCAACAAGAACAATAATTATGTTCTGAAAGTCATGTTCGCGCCTGCACCTTTACCAAAAGGTAATATAACCTAGGCCTAGTTTGTTTGTGTAATAATAGGCCTATGTCAACGCTTGGTACCCAAGGCAACACAACCGACCGTAAAGTCACGTTTCAACCATTTCCCACTGTTTATGAAATCGGGGAAAACGGAGCCAAAAAAATGATAATACGTCACTCAACCAAACCTCGGATGTCACACCCCACAATGATATGCTTGGCTGGACAAAGTTACAACGGTTCCCCTTGTTAGGGAAGGATTTGCTCCAAATATTTGAAACCGGCCTGAGGCCGTCAGCGTCACTACCTAATTATTGTCTTGGCAGTTATAAACTAATCAAAATAATAATAATTTTAGAAAATGTTACTTCAAATTAGACTAACCGGCGTCTTTTCTATTCCCTTGCATCGTCCTCCATTCTTTCGTACAAACAAAGCGCTCAGCAATTAAAATTATAATAATTATTTCTATTTTTTTATTTTGTTTTTGTCAAGATTCGTCAATCATAACATGAACTTGAGAATGTGCATTTTGCTTAAGGAAACCCAGGCCTATTCTTTTGTTGAAGTTTCCTTTCTTAGATTTCTTGTTTTGATACGCATTCAACGCGTGATACCCAAGGCAAGCCTCTCATACTTAGTTGTTTCTGCTGGTAGTTGTCAAGTCTTCAACGGTCAACCTATACATAAATTGAATAATCAGGCCCAACCTTGACGCTGCCGCCAAAAAAGTGGCTCAATAAAACCACCACTCTTCCTTCCTGGCATGGCCGGAAAGGTTTCCATAATTTCCTTTGTCATTCAACAGAGCTTTTTGCTAAATAACTGAATTCATTTAGGTTAGCGACAGCCGCACGGCACCGGCACCTTTCATCGATAATTGCTTCTGCTGGTAATTGTCAGGTTTTTAACCTATACATTAGGCGAAAAGTCAAGCCTAACCTTGACGCTGTCACCAATAAAGGTAGAAAACGTGGCTCAATAAAACCACTGCTCTCCCTTACTGGCATGACCGGAAAAGTTTCCGTGGTTTCCTTTGTCATTCCGTAACAAAGAATTTTGTTGAAAATAAATAGTTAAATCATTTAGGTCGGCGACAACCGCACGGCACCAGCGATAATTATTCTGAAGGCCTACTCGGCGTAATTAGATTGTAATTTGATAATTTTTGAAATTGTATCATCTCCAACTAGACTATAGCGGCACTACTTAATATTCATATAATGAAGTCAGTGTCATGTCTCCAACGTGGTACTGGTAGTATAGTTATATATTGAATAATCTGATACCAAGATCCTTCGTACTAAATATTGCACCGATACAAACAGGCCCTGCACTCTTAGTGCTTTTTGCCACAACCATTCAGAAAAGTAAGAAAGCCTTCTTATAATAGTTATACCTTAATATAATTGAAATATATTTTACTTAAAAAACAATTTCCGTGGTAATTTGCCTTTCAATGTCCCAGCATTTCGTTTGATAGTTATCATTATTATTGTTATATCATACGAAAGAAACTTGTTTTCGAAGAGGGGCTCCAAGGTTTTGTGGTGCACCCATTTTTCAACAGATAGGGCCGTCATGAAAGTGTGTGTGTGAGCGTGTTTATCCATTTAAACCGGGGACTTCAACAAAAGGGATCCGGGTGTTTGACAGAGCGAGGACGTCCTCGCTTTGTTTTCGTGTACAAACTCAATGGGGACGTCGCTAAAAAATGTCCAAACAATGGGAGAACAAAGAGAAGTTCTCGGTAAACGGGATTTACAAACATGTGTGTGTGCGTGTGGCGGGGGGTGAGGTCTCTTAACCTCACTTAAGTGAATCCATGACAATAATTGTTTATAGTAATGTTCTCATTAAATGAAAATATCGTACGTGACTAATGAATAAATATCATTACAAAATTTTGTTTACATAATCATTAAAAATTTATATATATATTAAAAATAACAATGACAATAATGAGTAGCCGTAACCTTTTATGTTGCCTGATAAAGAGAAAATCTTCATTTTTGAGGGCGGTAATTAGGCGTACAGTTGCACAGCAGCATGAGTAACTATCTATAATTTGCTTTTTTTTGTCCGCACTTTCAATGCTATACAGAAAACTGAACAAAATTAATGTTGAAGCAAAAATAATAATAACTCTGCAACAATTATTACCTGGGAAATCACTCGCGAAACTGAGTGGACTTTGACAGCGTTTGCCTGTTCATACTATAAAAATCGCTGCCATTTTGAAACTTTGGATGGCAACTTAATACGAGGCGTGTTCACGCATGCGCATTTTCGAAATGTAAACCCATGTACAGTATAACGTTTGCTATGAGCACCACAATCTTTTTCGAGGCAAATGAGAACGTAGCTACCCAAACATACCAGAACAAGAAACTGCAAGCACGTCTCGTGCTTGTCTTGCAGAATCAATGTATCTTTGGTCTTGGCGACTTCTACCAAGCATGGATTCGATAGAAAATTTTGCGTGATATTGTTTCCCTTATTCTGGCACTCACTTTGGCCGTGATTTTCTACGTCCTGCCCCTAAAGGGAGAAATGTGTTCTACAATGATCTCTGCAATTGATGGAGAAAACTTTTCGGCTTTACAGAAAAGGGCATTCTCTACTTTCAGATCAACCTGCCGCAGAGAGTCAACCCTAAATAGTAAGTAAAGTTATTCATGTCTTCTATCCCCAATAAAGGGTTGCTGGAAAGATATTTACTGGGGAAAATACAAGACTAATGATATGATTACCGTTTTGTTTGTGAGGGGAAGAGCGAATCATACATGTAGCCTGCAGAAAAATTGTAAAATAGGGAAGACAGTGTATCCACGAAAACAGTTTGGGATGCTTTTTTTTCTGAAAGCATGTGCATCAATAAATACAATTTTGTTGAAAAGCCCTTAAGACAAACAGAAAGTGATAGACCGGTACACGCTCACAATGTTTCAAAAACCCGTATTGGTTTAAATGTCATCACTGGAAGAGTGTAAAATTCAATGCCGGCATGTTTTATGTATGAGAAGTGCAAGGCATTAGTTCTTACGCAACGATTTGTTTATATGACTTGGGAGGTCGGATGGTTGGGTTTAATGGAAGGTGGGGGTTGGGGGGGGGAGACAGACAGAGTAAATTATTGCCCAGCCACAGGTTTGCTCAAACAGTCTCCGGCCAATTAACGTTGTGTAAACTTGTGTGCGGGAAATTTGAAACTGTTTCCGGCGGTGGCCATAAAGAGGCTGGGGAGCAAAATGTGTAATATGTATTCGATGGCCAAAGGGCATAAGGTGTTTGACCATGCCTGGACCACTTCTAATTGTTTTATAATGAGATATCGGGACCTCTGTGTGGGAAGTGGGGTGTCCATAGGCTATGGTCAAATACTTACTTTTTTTTGTACAAGGACAAAAACAGATTTTTTTTTTTTTTTTGCCAAATGAGAGGTTTGTCCAAGTTCAAATTTTGCTATACAAAGTGTGACCACATTTGACTTTGAAATCCGGTTCAAACCGGAAGTTGAAAGTTGTTTAAACAAATCGTAACTTCTGAACAACACATTGAATTTTCACAATCTATACATCATTGCGAAAGTATGTAACAACTTAAGAAACGATGCACACAATGTGACCCCATTTGACCTTGACTTCCGGTTCAAACCGAAAGATGAAATTTTGTATTTGAAAATATCATAGCTCCTGAAGCACACTTTGGATTTGTAACATCTATGCGTCATCCAAAAGGGCTCCTAAGACTTAACTTGCGATATACATTGTGACCTCATTTGACTTCGACTTCCGGTCGAAACCAGATGTTGAAATTTAATGTTTCAAACAATCATAACTTCTGAACTACACATTGGGTTTTTACAATCTTTACATAATTGAAAAAGTATGTAAAAACTCAATAAAAGATACACACAGTGTGACCCCATTTGACCTTTACTTCCGTTTCAAACCGGAAAGTGATATTTAATGTTTGAAAAAAGCATTTCTACTGTACCATGAACAGAATGGATTTCTACAACCATTACGTCATTAAACAGGTCTTTAAAATCTCTACAAGCGCTTCACAAAATGTGACCCCGTGTGAGCTGACTTCCAGTTCAAACCAGAAGTTTAAGTTTTATAATGGAAAAAATAACTTCTGAACCAAACATTAGATTTTTGTCACCAATTCATTGAATCATAATTTAATGACAGCACTCACAAACACCTTGTTGTTGTAACCAACACAAACTGAATATCTAGTTTGTTTTGAGGTGTTCGGCTCGTCAGCCGAAAACCTATTGCTATTGTTAAGTTTTTGTTTTTTTCTGCCTCTTCTTCTTCTCCCTCAACCTTCTCTTGCAGATTTCGCAAAAGTACCTTAACATGAAGACGGCATGCACACAATGACGTAATGATGACGTCATCAGGTGTCGATATACAAGGTTTTTAGACATTTTTTTAATCTTTGAAATTCTGTAACAAATCACACTTAAGAGGCCGGCAGTTACTTTATGCGGGATCATACTAAGGTCATATATATAGGTCTTTATTTTGTGTCGTGTGCGTGACCTCACATGACCTCTACTTCCGGTCGAAACCGGAAATGCCTAGAAACTTGAAGGTAGCAGAAAGTGACAATGTTTTTAAAGTTGTTTTTAACGATGTTGTAATCTGGCAATTGTGTGGTTTAAACAATTTGGACCGGTGACGTCACACATTTCAAAAGCGCCCTCTAGCGGCAGGTTGAAAAAAGTTCAAAACACTCATTTACTAGATGTCTGTGGCAAAGTTTATGAGAATATTTCAAAACTGGTAAATATGCATACAACATTATTTGAAGAGTCGTAATATGATGACATCATCATGTGTCACGTGATAAGGTCCTAAAGATGCACTTTTTGAAGCAGCGTATCTACTAAACTAAACAGTCGATTTGGTTGAAACTTGATGTGGGCTACTGTTAGACAACGACCATTGCTTATGAAATCTAAAATGACGTCATGATGACGTCATCAAATTATTTTTTACAACTTTTTGTAAAATCAAGGCTTAGTATTTGAAAAAATCATAACTCCGGAACCAGACATTAGTTTTTGTTATCTACATATAATCAGAAAGGTATTCAAAAACTTAACAGATAATACAAAGAGTGTGACCCCGTTTGACCTTGTCTTTTGGTTGAAACCGGAAGTTGAAGTTCAGTAACGGAAAAAAATCATAACTCATGAACCACATGTTCGATTTCTACAATCTACACTTCATCAGACAGGTCGTGAAAAGTTTCACAAAAGCTACATAGAGCCTGATCCCATTTAACCTTTACTTCCTGTTCAATCTGGAGGTTGAAGTTTAATCATTCAAAAATCAAAACTCCTGAACCACACATTCGATTTTGCAATCTATACATCATTGGAAAGGCATTTTATCAACTTCAAAAATGCTACACAGAGTTTGGCTCCATTTGACGATGAACTTTTACACAAACTCTGGCCCGTGTAACCTTTACTTCCGGTCGAAAACAGAAATGGAAATGAAAATAAATATTCCCAGGCCTTGTTTTGTGATACAAAAACATTATGATCTTCAATTTGGAATAGGTCTCTACAGTTGAAAAAAGTTTGACCCTTGGGCGTTTAAATTGAAAGAGAAATGATTTTAATGTCAACAGCGCCCTCTCGTGACAATTTTTTTAAAAATAAACTATTAATTGTTGAAAACCTGTAATTCAAAAAAGATTCAAACCGATGATCCGACAAGAAATAGGCTTAAGATACATCATAATAGCGTCATCAGCAAAACCATGTCTTCGCATTTTCGACCACTTCTTACATAATTCCACCACAACCAGAGTAATATCAAAACTTGAACGAATGACTTATTGAACAATTGCCGAACACCCTGTTTTTGTTTTGAAACAAAACTTAAGTCTGGTTTCTTCTCACTCTTCTTCTTCTTCTTCCTTCCGTAGAACTCTTCTCTGGAGCAAAACTCAAGATTGAAACTGAATTTAACCTTGAAACTCATCAGACAATTGAACCTTAATATGTAGACGGCACAGTTATAATGACGTTATGATGACGTCATCAGGTGACGAATAAAAATGATTTTAAAGTTGAAAAGTGACCATTTGCTAGTTGCTGTATATCCTTGAATTTGAAAGCTATGATGTTCATAGTTAGGCATCAGACAGACAACATTTAAAAATTTAACGTCAAAATTGTATGAACTTTACTTCCGGTCGTACCGGAAGGTCAAAGTTCGCCTCTGTTTTTTTTTTCTTCTTAAAAATAGATCATTTTTAGGGCGTATCTGCGGCATAACTCAAGATTGAAATTGAATTGAACGATGAAACTCATGAGACAATTGAACCTTAATATCAAGACGACAAAAACGTGATGATGTTATTATGACGTCATCAGGTATTGACTACATTAAATCAAAGTTTAATATTTGAAAAAAAAATCATAACTCATGAACGACATGTTGGATGTTTACAATCTATACATTATCGGAAAGTTCGTCAAAAGTTCAACAAATGCTACACAGAACGTGACCCCATTTGACCTTGACTTCCGGTTCAAGCCACATTATGTGAAACACCATTGGGAGGACGGCCCGCGTGTGATTCGGCACAACGGACGAGTTGACTTTTCTATTTTACTTGTAGCGGTCGAGTTGGACAACGAACGTGTTTGACAACAGACGAGTTGAGCTTTTAAATTGAAAGCACAACTGTCGAGTTAGTACAACGATCGAGTTGGTAAACGGTCGAGTTGGTCGGAATCGAGTTGGCAAGCGGTGGTCGAACAGGCATGTGAGACCTCCGCGTCCAACATCGATCATCAAGCAGCAAGTAATTTTACTGCACAACACTTTCACACAGAGGGGGAACCTGGCATCGGGAAGCACTTTAAGTTTGCCTGTATAATCATATATCGCGGAACCAAGGCGTGCATGAAAAAAACGGCACGTTAACAATAAATTGCGGCCCGGCAGCTGGCCCGATATGCGGCTTGCGGTCTTCCATGAATACTTGGGCGCCGTAGGGAAACACGCAACTCGAATTTCCAGGGTCAGAAGACGTGCGGTGGAGTCTAATTTCAACCTTGTTCCTGTATTTTTTTATGCAAAATTATAACTTCGTACTCATAAACACATCGCTCTCGCCGCAATTTTTTTTCCCAATGTGCGTCGTAGACCGATCGTTAAATCACGAAGATTTCATTGCAAAAGAAGTTCTGTAAAACCGATCCTCAAATTACGAATCCATGAAAGTTGCTGTTGATGAAAACATATGCAAGTACATGTACAATGCAAACAACATGAAGTTTTATTACTGCATAACAAATCGATTTTTTTATAATCGAAATTAGGGGTGGGTGGGTGGGTCAAAAAACTTTTGACTTCCGGTTCAAAGCGGAAGTTGAAATTTAGTGTTTAAAAATTCATAATACCTGAACCACACGATGGATTTTTACAATCTATACATCATTGGAAAAGTATGTAACAACTTAACAAACGATACAAAGAATATGCCCCCATTTAACCTTGACTTCCGATTCAAACCGGAAGATAAAATTGTATGTTTGAAAAAATCATAACTGCTGAACCATACATTAGATTATTATGATCTATATATCATCAGAAAGGTCTCCGAAAACTTAACGAACTTTAAGATGAAAAAAATTCATAACTCCTGAACTATATATTGTCTTTTACAATCTAGACATCATCAGCAAGTTGTCGAAAGACTTACCAAATGCTACACAAGATGTGACCCTATTAGAGACCTTGACTTTCGGTTCAAACCGGAAGTTGAAGAAATTATTTGAAAAAATCGAAACTCCTTAACTACAAATTAGATTTTTCGATTTATACATCATTAGTAAGGTCTTCCAAAATCCGACAAAAGCTAAACAAAGTGTAAACCCATTTGACCTTGACCTCCGGATCAAACCGGAAATTGATGTTTGCATATTTGAAACAATTATAACTCTTTAACCAAACATTGGATTTTTGCAATATATAATTCATCGGAAATGTCTTCAAACAATTTACAAACGCAACACAGAGTGTGACCCCTTGACCTTGACATTCAGTTCAACCGGAAGTTAAAGTTTTATAATGGAAACAATCTAACTCCTGAACAAAATATTGGATTAATAAGGTAAAATGTCATCACCAGTTCATTCAATCATAATTGTATGACATCACTCACGATCACATTGTTTTTGTTATTAACAAAAATTGAATGTCTTTTTGTTTATTTACTTTTTTACATTTGTGGAATTACTATGACACATGACAGGGCTTACTTAATGATGACTTCGTCACAAATACATCATCAACATAAACAATATACAAAAGGCAAGATATATAGATATAGACACTCAGAAAGAAGCTAGGGTTTTGATCACAGATATCATCACCGACGCCACGAACTGAAACACACGTAGATACCAATACAAAGTAGCAATCGGAGAGAATGTGTTTAAAGTTGCACGGGTTTTTTTTAATCAAGCTTTCGTACAAATTCTGGGGTATTTTCAACTATAGTTTTCTTATAGTGGGGACTTGATGCTTTGAACCTCATATACGGTGTTTTTACTGCTTTTCGTCTTAAATTAATAAGCAATAAAGTAAGAAAGGTTTGTGTCAGTTCGTGGCGACGAAAATGTACGCAACCAGCGTTTCCCGTCGCCACGAACTGACAACATACAATGTATTAAAACGCGTGCGTGTGTCAGTTCGTGAAAATGCAGGTGAGCGCGCGCTACACACCAAGGTTGGTGTCAGTTCGTGGAAACGTTTGGGGTTTTTTCACTTTTAAGGTTGGTGCGCGCCGTGTGTTGCATTAGTGCAAGTCTCGCGCGTATCGGAAAATGAAAACACGTGAAATTAAGAAGAAAACAATTCTGAAATCAAATCTTTGTTTTTAAATTATATCTAATGACAAAATCTGAACAACAAAAAAAATCATTAAAATGTGTATAAAATTTGTTTTAGTTTTTAAAATAATTAAACAAATAATGTGTTAATTATTATTAAAACAAAACTTAAACGCTGGGACAAGGATACTTATTTGATCTTAACTTTTTATAAACCCCTTACGCGGATTCGCGATGGCCACACGGGCGTCAAATTGACTTGTGACGCAGTTTATAGAGGACGCTGACGCCACAACATTCATAGGCTTGAAAAGGCTTGCGTTGCAATTACAGCATCTGGGGATTATCATCGCGCATCCTAAACAAGCGTGTGCAAAAAGTTCTTAATTGTTTGCAGTAACTGGAAGGTGAGGTCAAGTTTAAATCTCGGTTTTGTTTCGCTATATCGTTGAATTTATTTTACTTTCATATTTTCTATAATTAAGTATTACATTCCCGACATCATATTTATTTGTCATGGTTATAAACTAAGTTAAGCTAAAATATTTGACAAAACAAAATCTTGCCTCTTAAAACTCCCTATGGTTGGGACCACAATGGTCCCGGAAGTTCAAATATGCGCGAGACTTGCACAGTCTTGGGTAAATTGAACCTTTGTGTCAGTTCGTGGCGACGAAAAGTGTCAGTTTCGGTGCAAAGTTGCCTAGCCTCGTGGCGTCGGTGACGAATTACGACAATGTTCTATTTCGGTCGCCAGAAGAATACTAATTAGCCACCCCTTCCCTTAATACATTTAATACAAAAAACTGTTCATAGCCCTGCCAAATTCCTCTGTCCGCAGAGAATTTGTGGCGTGTCGTGGCTAAGTGGATTAGAACGCCGAACTCAAGCTCTGGTGTTTCTGATAAGCAGATTGTGGGTTCGAATCCCAGTCGTGACACTTGTGTCCTTAAGCAAGACACTTAAACCACATGCTTAGCCTTCGGATGGGACGTAAAGCCGTTGGTCCCATGTGTTGTGTAATGCACGTTAAATAACCCAGTGCGCTTATCGTAAAGAGAAAGGGTTCGCCCGGTGTTCCTGGTCTGATCGGCAGCATATGTTGCGCCACAGCACCTTGTAAACCATTGCATGGTGCTATACATGAAAGTGTAGCGTCACGCCCCCGACGTAGAGGGGGCTGACGCAGATGGAACTTACGAGAACGTCTCCGAGCGGTTAGAGACGAGTTCGTTGGGATGGAAGTATGTCGTCCCGAGAATGGTTTATAACCTTTATTGTACGTAAGGGAAGAAACGCACCAAACTCAGACGGGTTGACAACAGAGGGCGTACTAACGTTCAGCTTTCATGACGAATATGTCGCAGCAGCAGCAGTAACAGCAATCAGTATACCAGCAATGACCTTACCAACCCAGTGTGACCCACAGGCTTTATGAATTGACTATGTAATCTCGTTATTGGACCATTAGGGACCTCGCCAAGGCTGGCAATGAACCCATCAAAGTGCTCCTCAAGGAACCCGTACTCGAACCCGTAACTCGTACAACCCTATTGGCCTCTCAACTACACTACAAAGCCCCCTCAACTAGCTCGTATAAGAATCGTTACAGCCGACTTACAAGTCAGCCGATCCTAGCGCACACAACAGCCCCTCATTCCAACTCACCTAGGACGGGACGCGGCAACTAACTCACAGCAGTCAGAAAAGCGAATGTCACAATCTTATACAGATCGAACCATTTCCCCTGTCGCATGCAATTATGTCCTCTATGCAACACTATCCGGCGGACATTATTATATCCGCCCGGACGCTGCTGCATAATGCAATTGTGTCCGCCCGGACACATTTGCATATGCAATCGTGTCCGCCCCCGTGCAAAACAGCCCTTGCAGTAAACTAAACGCCCTCTTTTGGTCGACGGAACACGAAGTACGTTCGCCATTTGTTTACAAGCTAAGTGCATGTCATGTGATGTGTCAGACAGACCACAACAAAAAACGGCGCCCTCACTAGAGGTTCCCCCCCCCACCCCCGTCGTAGCCTATGGGAAAATATTCGCTGCAATCATAAAATACGTAAATACTCATGCTGCACATGTGCATACGTACGTTCAGTGCATGCAAGCTCGCTTATAACTCACTTATGTACATTGTACATGTACATGTCCGCCGGACGGTTTTGCATAGCCCCGGACACGATTGCATATGCAAAAGTGTCCGGAGCGGACAGTATTGCATGACGGACACAATTGCATCTGACACCCCCCCCCCCCCTCCCCCTTATCACTCTGCATTTTTGGCCACGTGCACACGTGACCGCGCTAGCGGGGTCACTGAATTGGGACTGTTCCACCCCTCGCGTAGGGGTGTTCAAGCTCTGATGCGCCACAGAAGTTATGGCGACCGGCTGATCTGGCCGTGTGTGTACGGCAAGTCATGAATATGCAACAAGGCGGGCTAGATGTGTGCCTTACTCATTTCTAGGTCAACTTGACCCGCATTAGGGGTCAACATAACCCGGATTCTGACTCAGATTTCTGTGAATGTTGATCCCAAAGCGAGTCATGCTGACATGAAAATTAGTATGGCCCTTGAGGATCTTCCTCCTGGTCAATGATGAACCGGAACTTGTTAAACCCAGTAAAATTTCACTCAAGAAATGTGTCAAAGGCAAATTACAAGATTGGTAACTTTATCCAAAGTAAAAACAATCAGAAAACACACTGATTACAATTTTCATAGCAGTACCAATCCTCAAAAATAAAATAAAATAAAAAATACATGAACAGATAACTAAATAAATGTTGTAAAAGTCATGAAAATAGTATTTCAATATCATTATTACCCCAATCACCCAATGTAAGCCCGAAAAGTCCTTGAAACACAAACTATTTCTCGCTAATTGATTGTTTCATAGAAGTTTCAATCCAGGATATATTCCTCTTAAATGCCGTAAAAGTCAGGAAAAAAGCCCCATTCCAAATCACCTGATGAGCCCGATCTGGACGTATACAGAAATTAACCCATGCAAACAAATGTTGTCCACACTACAACTTGACCAGCTTTAAACGACTACACTTTGACCAACTGGTTGGATGGTATGTCAATTGAAACTGAGAGGGTGGAAATAAATTTACTATTCTGAACTTTCCACACAACGACGTATTTTAAAATGTATTGCCGATTTATCGATTATCAGGGCTTTAACTCCTCTCTATTTCAGGAACATCATTTGAGGGAACTTCACTTTGTGCTCAAAATAAGCTTCAGGTTAATGGCCAGATTAAGTTTCAGCTGCCGGTGACGTCACCAATGCGACTAGAGTTCACAGTCAACGATGTTAGTTATGTACAGGTGGTCTTTTCCAACAAAGATCCTAGTACCGGTGAAACGTTTTACGTAGGTAAGTATAAATACAGATGACACTCTCAAATCAATATTACAAAAATAATAATAACAACATTAAACCAATAATACAAAATAAAATAAAATACAATCCATTAACAAGCGATTCAAACAATTACTGTCATCTGATACATACCTGCCCCTTGGTTTTCTTGTATCGTGTCCTTTCTCCCTTTGAAGTTAGTTTTAAAAAGTTCTTTTAAATGTGGATGTAATACAAGTCACAAAGGTGATAGAACCTATTCCCAGCCCTACAAGTCAAATCAAGGCTAGTGAGATTACCATCAAACTGGAGAGTTATTGATCATCTAGCTCAAATCTTGTTTACAAAAAAACTGTTAAAATATCAAGCAGGCTATACATAATTTCACTTTCCATTTTATTTTAGGTAGACGAGAAAATGTACACCCTTGTCATAGTCTTGTGCGCAGTTTTGATTTACTTGTTTTCAACCCGCAGAGTTACATTAGGTTTATGTGGTCAACTCATGTAAAACAACCCGTGCTGAATAAGGTACTTCCATAAAAGGAAAACAGGGTTAAGCCCTCTCTGCTCCTAATCCGTTCCCTTAATACATACTTTTAAGAAAATTGTGTGATTTTCCTGTCTTAAATTGCAGTGCGGTTTAACGTTATAAAAGTTAATTTCTTTCGGCGGGTGTCATTAATTGATTTATAATGTTTGGGTTTTTTTACTCAAGTTTTCACCCTTAAAGGAAAAAACATAAAATAAAAATGTTCCTCAACTGTTAATTGGGTCTGGGTTATAAAGGGTTAACGTTATAAAAGTTATATTTCTTTCGGCGGGTGTTTTTAAACCTTATCTTAGTAAGAACTATTTGACAGATGCTTTCACTTGTAAAGCCCTACTTAATTACATAATTGATCTAAATTTATATAATGGTGCTAAAACCACGTTCAAACAAAGCGGCAGCCACGACATCTTCAGTTAGATTATTTGTTTGTTAACTGAAAAATCATTACAAACGTTTGTGTAAACGTGATTATGAGTTCATGATACATGCATTAACTGAAAGGCTCACAAGGAGTTCACGAGTTTTGTTGATTTTCTTTTGATATTCGTTGAACACTGTTAAAAAATGATGGCATTGTTCCTGATATTGCGATTATTGTTTACTTAGATGCACTTCTGCGCACTAATTCTGGTAAAATCGAAACAAAGGATTCCTCCTCTCAATCGTGGACAAGGGTTCAATCTACGGATGGCGCAAACTACATCGGAGTACCAGTCCTGATCACATACGATAACGGTCGCTTCGAGTTTGCAGTCCAAGGGGTGCAAGATTCTGTCATGATCTACAACGTCCCATCTCCACCTCAACCCAGCTGGTCTGTTAGATTTTATACCCCTACTGCGGCTGAATATAGTTTCACTGAGCCGTGTATTTATGATTTCAATGCACAGTTCATACCTTTCGGCTAAGGAAAACAAATTATGGGGATATTGTGTCAACTAGACAGACCAGATTGTAAAGTTACAATGCCCGATGCTCTCAACATCTCATTAAATCAAATTAATACTCTTTTTTCATAAACCTGAAAAATTGTTGATGAAAGTTAGATTGATCCCATCATCGGTACGTATTGCTGGGGTCACATCTCAACAATTTCAAATTCATTGGTTTATACTTTTGTAATTTGTTTGTCCGATTCAAACATCATTCAGTTATTGTATTATACAAAAATAATTTAAACAACAACAACGATAGCAACAACAACAACAACAACAACAACAGCAACAACAACAACACAAAACTTAATGTCCGTGTTAGCACGATTGAAGCATTGTATGAATATTCAAAAGCATGCAAAGCTTAAGCTTAACGATTAAATCTTGTGTTATTTTATGTATAAATTATATAAGCGTACTGGACGTACAAAGCACTATAAAATAAAAGCAATGGCTCGATTTTACAGAAAATGCTGAAGCGATTTCATCCTATTTGGAATGGACGCAGCCAACGGGAGTTTTGTGGTCTCGTGATTGGTCATCTCTCTGGCATAGTGTTGTTATGTAAATGTCAGTAGTGAATAAATGAATATCCCATATGCACAAGAGGGTCAAGTATGAGATTGCGAGTTAGAGCGCGTGATAGCAAATCTGCGGGGAATTCTGCGTGGCCGATGCAGAGAAATAGCCGCAAGCTCAGACTTGAAATCAAGTCTAGCAATACCGCAATAGCAGTATAATGGTGTGAGACCATGCACCGCGACAAACATTTAACGACTTGTCCACAAGTCTATTGTGTGACATGTGATTTAATATTTTACAAAATTTAATTTGTTTTACTTTAGTTTAATTCTTTGTGATTGGAATGTAAGATTTAATTATTCAACCTTGATTTTGAAAATTTTAAGACAGGTGGAAAGTCTGCGTATAACTAAGCTGTACTTGGGACGATAGGAGTTGAGCGCTTGAGTGTTTAATGAATGGTCATGTAGATGTTTATCCTTAGTAAATGATTTGTCAAATAATACTGAACTTTTTGTTTTCTTAAATGATATTGTAGAAGAAGTAGACATGTTTTAGTAAAAACATCTTTTTGAAAACAAGATGATAAAGATACCGAACGTCATAATACTCTTTAACACCAAAACAAACTTGTTTTTTATTAAAATCTTAAAATAATAAAATAAAAACGGTTTATCGTGTTTCAAAGGTGATCTTTTCCAGTTTTGGTCCAGAACATTTACAGTTTCAACTTATTCGGAAGGCAATAGACCGTTACGTAAACCATTCCACACGTCATAATGTTGAAAAACACCCCTTACTTCAGTATAAGTCTGCATTAACTTCGGTAATTAAACTTTCTTAATTATAGACAGTTCAGTTTCTGATGTTGGGTTTCTAAAGAAAGTTCTACTCCAGATGTATACTGTTTAGTTGTCCAATAGAATATGAGCTGATCAGAATTGGTCCCCAGCGAGTCAAAATTCACAAAGAATTTGATTAATTTAATGTTTTCATTTATTTAATTACTTTAATGGTGCTCATTACTATTAGCAATCGTAGTCGAAACTAGCACCGTTGGTTTACAAGGTATTCACAATATCTTTTTAATAAAGTTTTGATGCAGCTGATTCACACTGTTGATTCATGTGTCCACTATCATACACTGAATGGGGAACCCGGATCACTGCTGATGGATCAGTAGTTATGACACATATTTTACATGTAAAATTGTCAGTTAATGTCTCCTGCAGGTATAGATCAGAATGAATTTGTCAAATCATGTTTATGTTACCAAATACTAGGTGAAACAAACGACGTTGATACGTCAACGGGTGGTGTAGAAATAAGCAATGTTAATTGTTAAGGTATTAAAACGTACTTTCTTGTCTTTGGCAATATAATGCTATAGATAATCGACAAGTCTCTAGAGGATTGGCAATGGACTTTTAACGAGTTTGATTTAAGATTTACCGAACTTGTCAACACCTTAATATTAGGCTTGGTCCGTATATCAATGTTAGATTCACCCTTGTAAATATTTGTGATGTTGCCACTTTTAGATTAGCGAGATTACACAGATGAATATTTTTGTTCCTTTGTTAAATTCTAAATTTATATTAATTATTTGGTATTATTTTAAATTTTTGAAAAGGGCAGTAACTGGATATAAAAAGAATTTGTTGGTAGCAGTTAATCTTGTAACATTCTAATTATAGTATCAAATTGGTAGAATTCCAAGACACCAGGCTTAAAACATGGATATTCAAACTTGCCGGTATGACTTTAATTTTCTAATCACGTCTATCACGTGCTAGATTCATCAAACCCTGCTTGAGCAATGCATCAAATTCAATCACTTCAAGTAGTTACAGCTGTTTTTTTTTCCGATCGTTATTAATACAAAATATATTCGTCTCAAAAGAAGGTGTAACTTTGTATTCGTGGGTTTAAGTAATTTAAGTACAAAGTAATTATCAGTAATTTTAATATATCAGCACGATTGTATAATCGTTAATAAAGCACTTACACTTAAATCAGTTTGTTTGTTTGTACTCTGTCAGGAATGTTGCATATTAACCTTGAGCATGAGATAAGTTGGTAGCATTTTATCTGCATGAAGAATCTCAATACCTTTGTTGAATTGAACCAGGTGCAAAGTGCCTGCTGTCTGGTTGAACTTTTGAGCATTTTCATTGAGGCTTGGCTGAATTGATAACGTGCATCACTGGTGACGACACGCCAATATTGTTTGTCTGCAGAGCTCCAGGTTATTGGGATCTATGTTAATGTTGGAAAACTTTGCAATCATAATTTGTCAGCAAGTCGGAGAAAGCGATCTGATTCTGGATTAGCTGGGTCGCATGCAATGCAGGCCTGGATAACATCTTTGTTCTGAACAAAACGCTGGTGCATTTCTGACATCATCTTTCATACATACTACGACGGCAGATTGGTTTATTGTGTCATCCCCACAAACTAATGTGACCAAGAACTTAGTCTTCCAGGCGGCGTGGTGGGGCCCTTGTTCTTGGTTTTGTAGTTTCATCTTGCATCTCGACACCAGCACGTTCAGCCATGGTTTTGGAAATGTTTTGGAAATAACAGATTTATTTTTAACTACAATTTTTAATTTTTCACTTGCTTGGGTAATATATAGCAACTTTTCTTAAAGTTGTTTTCAAAGTTGTTAAAATCATGCTGTTTTTCTTCATAAAATATTGCTAGAGGAACAAAGTAAGAATCGGGTGCACTTAAAAAAAGAATTAACACTCTTTTGATTTATACCTTTTTGTTGACAAAAATATTTGCAACAATTTGTACTCCAAACTAATAGAGCATCATAATATCACAGAAAAATACGCACACCTTTTTATTTACAATGTATACTTCATTATTGAGAAAGCTGACAAAAAAAAGAGTTTATTTGTGGTTCGAGTGGTAATAATTTAAGAAAGGGGATAGATTTGTTTATCCCTTGTTCCTCAAACCCGACCGAAAAGAGAAGGGATAGATTGTTGTATCCCTTGTTCCTCAGGGGGGCTAGACAAAAGTTGGGGGTGCCCCTGAAGCCCCCCCCCCCCGTAGAACCGCACGTGGAACCAGGCAAACGGAAACTTGACCAGGAGTTCCCCCCCCCAAGAAACAAATGGTGACCCCCCTTGAGCCCGGGGCTAGACAAAAGTTGGGGTGCCCCTGAAGCCCCCTAGCCTCCCCCTCCTAGAACCGCACGTGGAATAAGGCAAACGGAAACTTGACCAGAAGTGCCCCCAGAAACAAAATAATGTGCACCCCCTTGTGCCCGGGGCTAGACACAAGTTGGGGTGCCCCTGAAGCCCCCTAGCCCCCCCCCCCCTAGAACAAGGCAAACGGAAACTTGACCAGAAGTTCTCTCCCCCCCTAGACAAAAATGGTGCACCCCTTGTGCCCCCCCCCCCCTTGAAAAAAATGCGGGGATTTTAACTTGGATTCAGCGTCATTTTGACACGGATTCCGGGTCATAACTATGGGTCGGACTATTTTAATTAACTATAATTTCAGAAAATTTAGCTTCAAATTAGACTACAAGCAGTGTCTTGTTTATTCTCTTACACCTTCCTCCATAAATATTATACTTGCGTGCACTGAAGTCCGGGTCTACATTTCGAAAGAGATTCAGTATACAGATTCAGTTTACTCAAATTTACCTCATTGATCAATGTAAGACTGGCGGTGTCCCGGGGAAATCTGTCCCCCGGAGATTCTGTCCCCATACGGGAAATTAACATGGGCTGGAGGAGGAGGATTCAAAAGAGGGCGCTATCAAAAGAAGTTTGTTCACGGTTTGCCGTATGGGGGGACAGAATCTCCGGGGGGGGGGCAGAATGTCCTGCCACAGCGGCACTACTCAGTTATTCATACTGAAGTCAGGGTCTTCAGAGGTGATCAAAATAAATTCTTTGTCACGATTCGTTAGATATGAACTTGAGAATGTGCATTATAAATAGGCCTATGCGCAAGGAAACCCAATACATTTGTTGGATTGAACAAAGAAGTTTCCTTTAATATAGAACTCCGTGTTTCCTTACGCGTGAAACCCAAGGCAAGCCTCTCATCAAAAATTACACAGAAAAAACTGGGGTGTTAAATTTAACAACCCAGGTGTTACTAGAGGACAACACCAAGAATTTTCACCGGTGTTAAAATTGTGGGTGCTATTTTAACACATTGGTGTTATTGTCGGTGTACTGACACACCCATGGGTGTAAATGATAACACCAAAAGTGTTAAAATGACACAAAATTGGTGTAGTAACACCGAAAAGTGTTATTATTTTTTGCAGTGTAGTTGTGTTTCTTTCACTTGTGTTTCTTTCACTTGTAAACTAAACCCATATAAAACGGACCGTTCAAAACGGAGCGTTGGTGTTAAAGTGCGCTTATGCTAATGATGCACCGCACTTAAAGGTAGGGTCATAGATTGTCAACGTAATGTTGATTTATAGGCAAATTCATAACAACAGATACAATGAAAGTCACATGTGAAAGTTTCAGCTGAAAACAGTTACTACTTGCTGAGAAAACAGCTAAAACTTGTCCCAAAGGTGATACAACCCATCCCAGTCAAACGCAGGGATAGTAAGATAACACCAAACTGGAGATCGATCATCTAGCTCACAAGTATTTGTACACACAAAATTATAAATATTATTTTCCTTTATTCTCGTCAAACAGGTTGTAAATAATTTCCCTTTACGTTTTAGGTAGACAAGAAAAGTTACACCCTTGTCATATTATAGTCTTGTGTGCGTAATTTTGATTTACTTGTTTTCAATCCGCGGAGTTAACTTGGAAACGTTTCCCTAATCCATTTTTTTTTTTTTGAGAAAAATTATCCAAACCATATACTTCGAAGGGAATCCTTTCTCAAATATACTATCAATAGCTTCAGTGCTTCACAACAAGTGAGTTTCTATGGTCATTGTTTTAATTTGTTTAGTATTTACCAATCTATGATACTACCTTTAAAGGTATCGTACACGTTTGGTAATGACTCGAAACAAATATTAGCATAACAACTTACTTGGTAACAAGCAACGGAGAGCTGTTGATAGTATAAAACATTGTAGGAAACGACTCCCTCTGAAGTAACGTAATTTTTGAGAAAGAGGTAATTTCTCACTAAAATAATAGGCCTACAAACTTCTTGCAAAAAGTTTTTATTCCTGTATCTGAAAGCAAACAAATTTGTACAACAAGGGTGTTTTTTCTTTTATCATTTTCTTGCAACTTCGATGACCAATTGAGCCCAAATTTTCACAGGCTTGTTATTTTATGCATATGTTGGGATACACCAAGTGAGAACACTGGTCTTTGACAATTTCCAAACGGGTACAGTGCCTTTAAACCGTGCAGTTGTCATTGGTGTAAAATTGTTTAGTCAAAGAATCAATCGAGGGTATTATTATTATTATTATTATTTATTCGTCATCATTGAAACACGATACAAAACAAGAAAACCAACAATACAAGAGACACTAGCTGATGACAGGAACTAAAAAAGTGAATTAAATCACTGTTGCCCTCAGGCATTAAGCTCCCGATATAGTACAAGGTAATAAAATCCAATAAAATATAAATATACAGTAAAATGACATTTGCCATGCTTTCGGCTAGGTCTCATCAGGGAACTATAGGAATGTTTGAGATTTTTGACAGAGTACATAGCTTTGAAAAGTCTAGAGTCGCAACACCATTCTCTTGCATTCTCCGACCTCTTTCATTCAATCCGTTACTACTACCCCTATGGTCGCTTTCTACACTGCACAAACTTGGGTGGTAAAATTGACACCATGGGTAACATGTACTCTTACTTTTATTACTTCGGTCAATCTTTAATTAATTATTCATTTAAGTGTTTCACTTATAAATACTTATTCATTTGATTACTTATTTGCTTGTTTTGCTTGGTTTTACTTTAGAGGTCAGGATTGGTAAGGATACAAAAACGTCATTGTTTAATTTTAGTCTGAAAAGATGCTGTTTGTGAAGTGTATACTAAAAAATAAAATTCTGCAAAATATTTCCCTCTGAAATGAATTCATATTCAAGAAAACCTTATCTGACCACCCCCCCCCCAAAAAAAAAAAAAACAACAACAACAACAACAACAACGCAACAGCTGATTTTGGCTGTTTTAACCGAAATTAAGGACAATGTGTTTACCTATTGAAAATCGTGTGCCGTTTACAAAGGATTAAGCCCAAATTTAATCAGGTTTCTTGTTACATTTGTTGTATTATGGTTGATTTCACAAAATAAGGAACACTCTGCGACCATTTTTGTTATAGCTCTACCGATTCTGTATAATACCTTTAATGTTCATGTACTTCGTTGTAATATCTGTATGTGTATGATGTCATGGTAAAATAAATAGTAGTACTAATTATTGCACTGTCACTGTCAATGTTCCCTACAATTGGGCTGTTATCATTGCATTGTATCGTACTGGTGTACGAGACGATACCAGACTATGCCCCACCAGACACGCTTGGTCTGCACCAGCCTCGCTTTCGCCTCAGTAAATTCCATGGCAGCTACCTCCAATGATGACAACAACTTATACCCAAGTTAATAATTATAACTTCTCTTTTTATCTCGTGGTTGTCTAATCCCCACATAAAATCAGACTGAATCTGATACCTAAGTGTACATAGCGGACCTGACATTTACCGATGGTTTGCCCAATGACACGGTTACTACGGTAAAAGTCGATGGGACGTTGCTAGGCATCATAAAATTGGCCACTCCTTTAAAAGAAATGCAATGGAAATTGTCATTTTTGTAAGTTTACAAGTAATTCCAGTAAAATTTCAGTTCTTAGACTGGATTTGGTGATTACAAAATGCGTAAAAATTACACTTCATGGCACCAAACGTTCCCGAGTCTTGGTATGATAGGACATGCACGCTGCTGTGTGGATATGCATTATAATTACATAAGGCCACTTTACAGGGATTATGTCAATAAAAAGGCGCCGTAAGTTATTATTTGGGAAATCTGGAGTGGTCCTCATTCTGTGTAAATGACACCCCGTATAAATATAAATCATACCAAAGTAACCCAGTTAAGGTGCGGCCGGCTGAAAAGCTCTAAGCAAACGAACCCCTTTTTTCGTGGTTAACTTTAGACCTTTGGCCTTTGTGTATAGAATAGTCCCATGAATTTGCAGAGCACCCAGCCGGACCTTGCATGCCTATTACATTTTTTTAGGGAGGGCCTTATCTGTTACTAAAACCTTAAGCTGATATTGAGATATCGAGGCAGTAAGTCATTCCGCCCGAGTCGTCCATAGTGTGTGCTCTTCTTCCGTTGAAGGCGCATGGTTTACCAATAGACCGGGAGCTTGTAAACTTCACCGCGTTTTACACGATGGCTTTGGCCGGGGGATGCCGGCTTATACTCGGCCTCCTGTTTGTGTGGACCACGGTGTCTTTAATCTCCGTGACCGATGCATGGTAGGTTTCTTTATTCAGCCCGTTACATTCTTGTCTTGGACTGAAACCATGATGAACTTGAATCTTTTACCACTACAATATTAGTATTATTTTGAATGCAAAATGGTTGTATATACCTTCTTGTTAGTAGACAAAAGCCTTTATCATGCATCGTGTTTTTGTGGACCATAGTGTTTTTAATATGTGGACCACGCTGTATTTAGGTTCTTTATCAAGTAATAAACCACAAGGGAAACTGACTGGATAAATTTTAATAAATGTCGGTTGAACAAAGATAAATGTTTAGAGTGGGACCCCCCTAATAAAGATCTTGACAAAATACGGAGACTGCCAACATAGGGCCAGACAGCTCAGTTGGTAAAGCGCCGCCGGTCACGTTAGCTAGCAGGTTGCATGATCAAGTCCCATCTCTAGTCAATTTGTCTTTGTTCAAACAAAACAATCTTTATTTTTAACCTGTAGCATGTTTTTTTTTTCAGGAAAGTTGATAAAACATTGGAAATCACAATAAAGTTTATGGTTAAACAATTCGACATCAAGACAAACTACAGGAATAAAACAAGTGTTTGGAAAAGCATACTCTCACTTTAGAGACCATTACTTTCTATATAATCATCACCGAGCGAGGACATTCTTAGTAGTGATTTTTATTTTATTTGTTTTCATTTTACTTGTTTTATCTGTTTTCTTTCTTCGTTTTTTAAATAATAATTTAGAAGTAATTATTAATGGAAAAGTTAAAAAACAATTAACTAAGAAACTAGGTAATGTTGTTAAAATGAGGGCCAATGAAGAGTGTCAATTCAGACCCTGAATTACTGTTACAAACTGAAAATTAACATCACAATATTTTGACGATGATGACGCCGTGTAGTTTTGTATAGTCTCAATCGGTAGGGATTATTTCCACTCTTGAACTTTAAGACTTTTCAAATCATTTTTGTCAAATCTTGGTCTGTCCGTCACAATCAGGATTAGACCGCCCTCATAGTTTCAGGCTTCAGACCCTAATCCACAGCCAACCTTCACGTCAAATTAATACATTCCTTAGTGATGTTTGCCTAAACATGGACTAGAATTATGAGGTAATAAGTAGATAGACAGATGATAGACAGATAAAAAGGTTTCTTCACAATAGTCATCAAACTGAATTTCAACTACATTACATCATAAAATATATGATAAGTGGTTAGAATGCAGGACAAGATTGTGGGTTCGAATCTAGCCATCCTAACCGCTGATTTCACAATCACTACAATAAGTATTGTCGTCTAGTTTCTGAATCACAATGTATTGTGCAATTCATAATCATATAGACACTCAGCCAATGTTTGCATGAGAGAGATTGGCTGTTGCCAGCTTGGTGTTTATATCCCCTTGTGGGAGCTTTGCCGAGTTCCCTTGCTGGAAAGATCATCTAAACAAACAAACAAACAAACAACCAAACAAACAAACAACAACAAGCAACACTCCGATCCTCAAAGACTAAGCTTTACGATGACTGTTCACAGAAGGCTCCATATTAATTTCGCCAAATCCTATCAAATTTTCAAATCCAAAACAACCCACACCCTGTTTACCCCCAACCTCAACTCGGCCCAAACCTCGGCAAGGAACCCTTTTTTAAGAAAACATCCCTGGGAAAGTAGACCATACCAACGGTACTCGAAACCCTGATCTTCAACTGACACTTCAAGTGACAAGCACCAAAGTTATACCCATCAATTTCAGGGGAATCTGCACCTCTTTCACCCGGCGGGTGAACCCATTACTCTTTACTCTTCAAGTGACATACCTCAATGTTACCCACAGATACCCATTTTCATGGGAGTCTGCACCTCTTCCACCCGGTGAACCCATGATATTTACCCAGTGCATACCCGTGGGTGGATCCTAAGTGCTCTGTCAATACCCACTTACTTGGGCGACAATAACCTTTTGTTGGTTGTTGGTAATAAATTGAAAACCTTCATACCTTTCTGAATTTTTGCTAGACATTGTTCTACAACAAGTACTTTACACAGAACACGTCTGCCTTAGTTTGGCACTTTTGTCAAGCCCAACATTCAATAAGATATGATTAGTTATTATTGTAATCTATCAATGGATTTTTTGACTTAGTAAAATTGTGAATGAATTCGCTTCATTTATATTCATGGCTATATTTATGACTTTACAATAGTTTATTAATCACCGTCAGATCAGGTGTGTGGTATACTTCTTCAAACATTTCATGTGCTTTATAGGGTGTGCCCAACACTAGTAAAAGTTGAAATTAATGTTCACAGATGAGCACATAACATGGTATAAAGATGATCCTTGTGGAAATCTTTCCTCGAAGTATGTTTGCCCGAATTGCTACAGATTTTTGAGAAATGAGTTAAACAATTAAAAAACAGGACTGATAACAATAAAAATAAAAAATAAATGTTTCTCGTGACTTCGACGACCGATTTGAGCTTAAATTTGTACAGGTTAATGTTATATACCGTATAATGCATAAGTTGGGTCACAAAGTACGAATACTGGTTTATTTGAAAAATACAAATGTTGCTCAGCACGTGCTTATAAATTGGGCCAGTCACGAAAACTGCGTATTTTACATTTGTATTCCTCCATGAGTTGAAAGACATTTTTGGTGGTCAGGTTGGTGTAGAGGTCTCTTCATCACCTTCCACCTCTGGGACCCCGGTTCGAATCACGCCGGGGCACTGCGTAGATTGGGTTTTCAATCCCTACCAGAGTGCGTGGGTTCTCCCTGTAATATTTTATTATCTGGGTTTTCCTCCCACATCTAAAACTGAAGCTTCCTTCCTTGTCTTCTCTCCATTTGGGTTATTGGCTAGTACAGTGATTAAGCTCGCTTTTCTGAGAGTCCTAGGCTTCACAACCAGAATAAATATATGAAATGACATTCTTAGAGTAACAAATGATTTTCAGTTGATCTCTTTTCAAATCCATAAAAACTCCCCGTAACCTGATGACCGTCCCAGCTAAAGCTGTGGACCATTTAGGGTTGGGATCTTCATAAATGACGCAACCTTAAAGGTGCTGTATACGTTTGGTAATTTTAACCCACTGCTTGTTTCAATCCCATATTATAGTTGTAGATATATAGGGCCTACCATTAAACTAACCTGTGGAAATTTGATTTCAAAAGGTGGTAGCGTTTTTGAGATATTGCCGAAAATCTTGAGCTTTTATGTCCACGCAGGAAGAATAATCTGCTTTGGAATACACACTCTGAAAAGCGTTACGGCCGTAACGCTTCTCTGATTCAAATTTTGTGGGATAAAAAGTGACATCTTTTTCAATAACCGCTGTACTTAGAAGTGAAAAGTTTCTAAAAATTATTATAATGTCCAAAGCTGCTGTACTTCTAACCAAGTAAGTTTTGATTGCCATTAATTTTCAGAGTCATTACCAAACGTGTATGATACCTTTAACTTGGGCCTAAATATTCACTATTCACTGTTAATTATTCAATTTCAATTTGAGGCATGCAAATAATAGCATTATGCTCAATCAAATTTCCTGTCAGGTGTTAGTTTTTAGCCATGCAAAATCGGAGTTCAAATTAGCAGAGTAGGCGCAACTAGAAATATCTGCAAAAAGCTGCTGCGAATTTTGATGTTGTTATTTCGAGTGGGTTTTTAAATTGAATTGTATCTTTTGTTAAATCGCATGACGCAATAGAATAATATTTCTTACACATTAAGTTAAATTAATGGCTGTTTTGATAAGCTTTCAATGGCGCCCGAAATAGAATACTGGTGGTGTGACGTTTAAACTGGTCGCCTTTTTGCCGAAAATGACCGGGAAAACCTGCACATTGGCAGACACCCTTATTGTGGACAGAAAGCACTCTATGTATTTTGTTGATAAACCAAGTTCCAAGTTTACAGTTTAATTTCTTGTCTTTATATTCGGAATACAAAAGAACTGACCTCGTTAGCCTGTACGTATGAATACGTTGGTAAATCAAGCTGTCATGGCTCCTTTGTACTACTGCTAAAAAAATTGATTGTCATCACGAAATAAAAATGGAACAATATTAAGTAGAAATTCGGTTTGTTTTCTTTGATTTTCAGGAATCATTGGCACTATCCGAGGTACACGGAATCTTACAACGAAGGTAAAAACAAATTCTCGTTAAATTTAACTTTCCATAGCACAACTTATAAAAATATTCTCCCCATTACACTTATAAACATCCATTAGTTGTATACCACCCCCTTCAGGGTTAGGCCTACGTTTTTCTGTTTGTTTTGGGGTGTTTTTTTGTTTTTAGTTTTGGGGTTTTTTTGGGGGAGGGGGGGGGAGAAAAGTCCCAGATTTAATGATCTTGCTTAATTCCACGGTGTCCAGAAGGGACTTTTTAAGCCATCTGTAGTGTTTGCTGGCAAGAGATAAATGATAAATCGGATGTAATCCCGCATTAGCGCATGCTAATACTTTCATGGTGATCCGGGTATAGGGGTTTAAAAAATTACTCACAACCTCCGCCCCGCCCCTTTTCCTCCTTCCATAGGATATATAAAAATTACGACATTGAAGTAAGAGATGTAATGGTTTTCGCAATTTAACCAATTGTGTGTGCATAACATGGTTCAGTACATCATTTTATATGATTGACATAGCTCTATGTTTTGCTCTTCTTGCAAATTGTTTTTCTTGGTAATAAAGCCCTCTGATTTGTCTTTGCCCCGCCTCCCCCATTTATGTCTAGTTACACCACTGCATGCATTACGGTATATGAGTGTGCACAGTGACACCATTGAGAAATAATGTCTTCCACGGCAATTTGGAATTAATTTTGTTTGTACACTTTGTTTTTTTAGTTTCAAGAAATGTATCATTGATATAGCCAACAAATTAAGTATTATCTTTGGGGTTTTTATCTTTGGGTTTTTTTAGTTTCAAGAAATGTATCATTGATAAAGCCAACAAATTAAGTATAACGTTGATTCATTTAACCATTAAACAATAGTTTGTTTGACATTTTGTATAATAACACAGCGATTATGAGCTGCAATCCTATATTGGGATGTTTTATTAGAATATCGATACGGTTAGACGATGAGGGAATTGATGCATTATCATTTAGCAATGTCGGCATCTTTAGTCGGACTAAAAAAAACCAAGCATCTTAACAGCCAACCAGCAGCTGGGAGATGGATGACTTGAAAACGGTGACCATTTTCAAAATTGAATGTTGTTTATTTATATTTTCTAAAGATCAAGTAAAATAAACTTCAAGGCAACTGACTAAACTTGGCACAAACATTGTTTTGGGTTAACAAAGAAGAACAACTAACTAAGAGCGGGATTTGAACCTGCGACCTCCGGGTTTACGTGAAGGTGTTCTACTAACAAAGCCACTGGCAGAACACTGGCGTTCGAACCTGCGACCTCGATGTACGCGAAGGTGCTCTACCAACTAAACCACATGGCAGAGCACTGACATTCGAACCTGCGACCTCCCGATGTACGTTAAGGTGCTCTATCAACTGAGCCACATGGCAGAGCATTCGAACCTGCGACCTCCGGATGTACGTAAAGGTGCTCTATCAACTAAGCCACATGGCAGAGCACTGGCATTCGAACATGCAACTTCCGGGTTTACGTG
Organism: Plazaster borealis; assembly: GCA_021014325.1. Lineage (NCBI taxonomy): Eukaryota > Metazoa > Echinodermata > Asteroidea > Forcipulatida > Labidiasteridae > Plazaster > Plazaster borealis. The sequence goes on along the minus strand of CM037455.1, from coordinate 19,699,967 downwards.
CCGGTACATTACCAACTGAGTTATCATAATATCTGTATCTGTAACGTAGACTTACGAAACCTCTATTCCACCTAATCCGTATAATATTGACTGCAAATAAATCATCTCGACTACTTGACAACCCGGTATCTCGAACATCCACGGTCATCGGTCTTAAAAAGTTATCTACCGACAAAGCCGGACCAGTCCTTTAAAATGGCGATAACGATGACGTATTTCCGGCGATTCATGACGTCACAGACAAAAGTTCTTGACGTATGTTTGCTCTTATCAGCCGGATTATAGCATATGGTATGCGTATAAATAAAGAAAAAAATACATTTTTATGACAACGAATAAAGTAATCAACGGCACAAGGACATTCCATTCTCCCTCGCTGTTAACGTTGAAGTAGATAGCATGCATCACCTCTCGGGAATTGGTTAAAAGTCCCATAGTTTATTTGGCAAAAGGTAATTATGGTGGATAGAAGGGTCGGTTTCTAATCCACAAGAGTTTTGAAACAATGTTGAAGTCCCAACAACAGTCTAAAACAATCTCTGACTGAAAAAAAAGACGCTTACTAACATTTTAAAAACACTTGTTACTTGTTAGAATAATCCCCTTGCAGCAAAAATTGGGCTATATACCGGGATGTTGTGGGAAAAACTGGATGTTGTGGAACACGTTCGTAGTTTGTTTCAAGAGCAAAAGCATAGTGAGATGCGGTTTCTCAACCATCAAGTTTGTACTTATTGTTCAAAACAAAATCCAACTTGCATGCGTCTTTTCTAAGCTGCATATTTTTCCTGATACGTGTGCGATTTTCTTGCATTAAAAGCATTACAAAATACCTGTTTTATTATCTAGCTTTGATTTTTAGTTTTAAACTGTTATCATTAGTCACTGACGCCACGAACTGACACCTTGTGTACAAACCCCTTTTTTATTTGTTAGGTTTAAGTTGTTTATATTAATTACATTTTATTAGGATATTTTAATCTCGTCAATGCCTACAAATTCATGAAGTAGTTAAAGATTCACGAGTTTTACTTTTTAGTTATTGTAACCTTAACAAATTTTCGTTTTCTCGAACTGACAAGAATGTTCCATGTACCTTTGTAATGCACGGCGCGCACCAATCTTAAAGTGAACAAAAAAATCGCTTTCACGATCTGACACAAATCTTGTTTTTGTGACGCACATGATGCATTTGAATGAATCACTTGTTGTGAAATCGGAAGATGTCCGTTTTGCTTTTCATTCGGTTTCACGAACTAACACGAACCTTTCTTTCTGTATTGCTTATTAATTTAGGTCATAAAACATTCAAAAACAGTATTGTTATCAAGTTCAAAGCATCAAGTGTCCACTTTAAGAAAAGTAGTTGAAAACACTCTGAAATGTTGAAGGATAGTGGTGTTTTTCAAAGCGCAACTTTAGACGCCGTTTTCTTTGATTGATAGTTTTTAGTGTGTGTCAGTTCGTGGCGTCGATGATGATTTATATTTCCCCGTAGATCATGAGAAGATTCACAGACCAATATTTCAATCTTGTTTTAGCTCAAGACATGAAGAGGGATGTAATCCAACCTGTGTTTAGAAAGAGCGCCCATCTTGGAGGAGATAATGACGATCATCATCATCGCTATAGGAGAGACACTCTCCCCATCAACTATAGAACCTTGGGTAAGTCACATTATTTGAAAAAAATGCAGACACACACCCTGCAGAAAAGAAGAAAGAACTAAAATCGTGTGTCGTGTGTGTCCCCCCTTTTTTATACCCCTCTCCCTTCTCTCTGTCTCTTCTTTCTTCTTCTGTTTCTTTTAGAAATGATAAAATATTATTAGCTTTTGCAAACTGCAGCTTACCAACCAAAACAACCTATGGTATAATCGCAAAAGAATAGTTAGGGTCGAAACGTCAGGCCACTAACAATTTTTTTTTGCATTTTGCTAAGCTTCTTACCCAACTCTGTGGTTTATTTTTGGATTTTCTCACCTCAATAAGACCCCTTTTGCATTACCCGCCATCGTTGATGACAAACAATGGAAACGTGCACGCGTGTACGCGCTGCGCACGACTATCTAGCCAATGATAACTCTTCATTGACCTCAGTGAGGGGACTGTTTTGAGCATTGGTCTCTATAGAGACCAATGGATTGGGGCGTGTGACGTCACAACGCAATGGGTCTATACCCCTGTAGGGATAGCCTACGTCACGGTTTTCTATACTGAACCACTTAAGTGCTGTAACTGGGTACTGCAGTTTTGCAGGGACACAATGGTTTCCCATTCTTCTGCAAAGTGGTAAACAGACAGTGACGTCATCGGTGGCGTGTCTTTGCCGAGCGGTCTAGTTCACCGGACCCAAGCTCTGTTGTCACAGCAGAGTGTGGGTTGTTCGATACCCGGTCATGACACTAACTTGTGCCCTTGAGCAAGGCACTTAACCATAATTGCTTCGTAAAAGTTGGGAAGGTAGTGCATTCTGCTCATACCAGCCAGGCTCCTAGTGGATGATACCCATGCGTATATCCTTACTGACTGTGAAGTGGGTAACCCTGTTTCAGCCCAGGAGTAGATGGCAACGTGCCCCTGGTGACAGTTGATTTGGGTCGATAGCCCAAATCAGTTAAATGTAGCCCTCACCTTGAAGTGGCCGTCCGGTCTTGTGATGTTAGGCGATATCTCATAAAAATTAAAATAAATTTAAAACAATCAGTACTATAGGTCTATTGTTAAACGAGAAGAGAAAAACGAACGATGTTGTAAATAATGGTGTTGTTATAGTGTAAAGAAACGACCGCTAATGACGTCACCTTTTATGGAGTTGGGATAGAGTTTCGGGAACTGTAACACTAGCTCTTGAACTTGACGGGGAAAAGGAACATTTTTAATTCGCGTATCAAAGAATTTCTGAAAGCTCTCGAGACGTTCAACTGTTTGTCCGGTAGCAAGGATGTATAAATTGTATGTTTAATTTGTATGGGGAGGGGTGTCATTTATTATTGCTCAATATTATCAATGAACATAGCCTACACCCCCCCCCAAAAAAAAAAAAAAAAAAAATAGGGAGGTCTATTAAAAATATTTTCTAATGAGAGCCGGGGCCCGGGCCGATCACCAGGGCCCAATTTCATAGAGCTGCTAAGCAGAAAGCAATGCTTAACAATTTTCATGGGCAGGGTATCAATCACAGATAGTGCATGGATGTGGCATGGTAGTTTGGCTGGTAGGCCTATAACCTTATTCTGGTAAACATTATTTTGTTCTGTTCTGCTACTGTTTGCGAGGTTTTTTTTAAGCTCTATGAAATTGGGCTCATAATACCTAAGGCGTGTGTGTGTTGTGTCGTTGTTGTGATTTAATTGAGTTGTGATTGGCTGGAACTTATGTTAGTCTTTTCTGCATTCTTTGCCTATATTTATTTATTATCTGGAAAACCACTTGACATAGTGCCACTGCGTGGGCGCAACCATGCAGAGCACGCGTGGTTAAAAGCTTTTATGTGCAATCATGGCCAACAAATGCATAATGCTTTTATTGCTTTACTATCATACTATAAGTTGAGCTTGTTTGCTAAGTTATTTTGGTAGGCCTACTGGAAATGTTTTATGATGTTGTTATTTGGTGCTATCTTTTGATGAATTATTTTAGGCCTAGTGTTAATGGGAAGGGTGAGAGATTATCTGTTGGCAAGTCAAAACGTCATACACGCGTCCGCTGCGCTCAAGGTTTTGGCAACTTCCAGCTATAACTCCAAAGTTGGCATACGTTTGTGTAATGCCTCCTGCTGGCATTTAGAGAGAGAGAGACTCAGCTTGTATCATGAACTTTGGCAGTTTTAATCACGTTAACACTTGGCTGCCATCTTGATGGAAAGGTACATGAGTTAGGGGTTTTACTCTAGAGGGCGCTAGTCCTGTATGTATGCATGTGTGAATGTGACATCCCCTTTTCTTTAAAGATTAATACAATGGAGATGAAAATTAATCTCAAATCATTTAAAACAAATGTTCATTAATCCAGTTTTTCCTTAAAAAGTTCAGTCCTCCGGAGAAACATTGTTCTGTTTATAAGAGTCCAGGTTGATCAAACTTACAAATTAAACTGTTCTTTATTGTGTGACTGTGTGTCTGATTGTGTGTTTATTTGTTGTGTTTAGTAACATGATGGTATGTTGTTACAAATCAAGTCTGTTTGGCTTGTTCACTCTCCTGCCTGATCGCGTCACAGTCGGTGTTCCTGAGGGGCGGTTAGAAAGCGGTCTGCTCTGGGGTTGTGAAGGAGCATTGCGAACAGGAGTTGGTTTGGTAGAACTCAGGGGAGCTGGTCGCAGATGAATCCTGTTTCGTCTGAGCTGACTTCCACCTTTCGTTTCCACATTGTAGGATCGAGGAGTAGTCGATTTGCTCATAACTCTACCTTGGCTCCAGGTTTTGTTAATCGGATTTTGGATGTAGATGGGTTGGTCGTTGAGGAGTTCTTGGATAGGGGTACTGGTAGAGCGTCTGTTGTAGTATTGCGTTTGCGAAGACTGGTCTGCCTGCAGTATATCTCGCACATCGTCACGATCTGGTGGGGGTGATGTACTGAAGGTAGTGTCGTCTTGTACTTTCTTCTGTTCAGTAGCTCAGCAGGGGATGCAAGGTTTGACTTGAGTGGAGTTGCACGGAGAGTTAGGAGGGCTAAGTTGGGATCGTCCCCTGACTCTCGACATTTGGTGAGGATTCTCTTCACTGTTTGGATTTGTCTTTCAATGAATCCATGACCTCTGGGGTAGTAGGGTGAAGAAGTTTGGATCCGAAATCCGTACTGCTGTGCTAGGGCTCGGAATTGGGAGGAGGTGAACTGCGTGCCATTGTCACATATGATAACCTCTGGGATGCCTTGTTCGGCAAAGAGCACACGTGAAACTCTTGTGATGGTGCTTGCAGTGAGGTTGTCAAGTTTGCGGATAAACGGAAATTTGGAGTAATAATCCGCGATAATCAGGTACCAGACCTTGTCGTGATGGAAGAGGTCCGCTCCCAGTGTGTGCCATGGACGTGGTGGGACTTCCATACTGATCATTGGTTCGCGCTGTTGAGAACGCTGGTATTTCTGGCATGCATGGCAATTTGTCACCATATTGTCAATGTTTTTGTATATACCTGGCCAGTAGACACAAGATTTTGCACGCAGCTTGCACTTGTCGATGCCCTGGTGACCGCTGTGGATCTGTTGTAGTATGTTCTGTCGCAGAGAATTTGGAATCACGATTCTACTGCCAACCAGGACTGTGCCGTCTTCTATGGCTACGTCATCTCGGACTGACCAGTATGGTCTGATGGAGCATTGTATTTTCTTGATGCTGTCAGGCCAGCCGTCTGTGACTTGTTGTTTCAGCAGCTGGAGGGTCATGTCAGTGGCTGTTTCTTGCCTTATCAGCTCCAACTTTGTTGGTGTCACGCTCACGACATGGTGTATACGGACTTTCATCTCTGGTATCTCATGCTTTTCCACAGGGGAGAGTCTTGAGAGTGCATCCGCAACGACCATCTCCTTACCAGGCTTGTAGCGTATTTCTATATCGTAAGCCTGTAGACGCAGAAGTATGCGCTGTAGTCGTGGTGGGGCCTGCATTAAGTTTTTCTTGTGGATATGCTGGAGTGGGCGGTGGTCACTTTCCACGAGAAACCTTCTACCGTACAGGTAAGTATGAAACTTCTCACATCCGTATAGGACTGCTAGTAATTCTCGCTCTATGTTTGCATATCGTGTCTCTGCTGGTGTGAGAGCTTTTGATGCTAATGCTATCGGACGACCTTTTTGTACTAGGGTTGCTCCTAGTCCTCTGGTTGATGCGTCAACTTGCAGTATTACAGGCTGCTTCTGGTCGTAGTAAGCGAGTGTGGTGTCTGATGCTATCAGAGCTTTGATGGAGTTGAACACTTTTGTGTGTGATGGAGACCAGATGTACTCAACATCTTCACGAAGGAGTGTCCGCAGTGATGCGGAGTGTTCAGCTAATTGAGGGATGAATGGGCCCATGTAGTTGACCAGCCCTAGGAAGATTCGCAGTTGTTTTCTATCACCTGGGGGCTGCATCATTTCAACCGCCTTTACTTTATCTGGGTTGGGCCTCACTCCATCGGGTGAGTATATCAGTCCGAAGAAACTACATTCAGTCGTTTTGATGATGCATTTCTCGGCATTCAACTTGATCCCCGCTCGTCTGGTGTGTTCCATAGCTTCATGAAGGTGTATGTCATGGTCTCTTGCGCTTTTACCGAATACTTGTATATCGTCAGCGATGCCCACAGTGCCTTCACAGCCACGATAGGTTTCGTCTATCTTTTGTTGAAAGACATCCTGACTCATCTTGAGACCAAAGGGCATTCTCAAAAATCGGTATCGGCCAAAAGGGGTGTTGAATGTGGTGAGGTACGTAGATTGTTCATCTAACTCGACATTCCAATAGCCGTTTCTGGCATCAAGCTTGCTAAACATTTTAGCACCGGATAGCTTAGGTGTGATTTCTTCGAGAGTAGGCACAGGGTAGTGATCTCTTTTGGTGGCTCGGTTGAGGTCCTTGGGATCTAGACATAGGCGCAGTCGGCCATTGGCTTTCTCACGTATCACCAGTGAGTTAACCCAGTCTGTTGGCTTGGAAACTTTCATGATAATCGCCTTGGATTCCATCTCATCTAACTCTCCCTTGAGTTTATCTCTGATCTCCAAGGGAACCCTACGTGGTGGGTGTATAACCGGTCTGGCTTCCGGATCAAGAGTGATGTGGTATTTAAAGTTCTCAAAGCAGCCAACAGTGCCATCGAAACAATCGGGATACATTTCGAGGAGGTCAGATTTACTCCCGATATTCGGCCTCTCGAGAAGTGGTGTACTTCTGTGGATGTATTTTGGAGAACGATGTGGTGTTGGTGATTCAGTTGTCGTCACCAATGGGTCAGCGAAGTGGACGCGTTGACCGCTGCATGTATCTTCCGTGAGCTTTTCCTGTTGAAGTTGGACAGGATTATTTGTTTGCTCATTTTCCACCACAGTTGTTGTTTCCACTGCACAGTGTAGTGTGATCAAGTTCAGGGCTTGGCATGTCTTTAGGCCAAGGATTGCTGGGCCCGCTGCATCAGTGACGTAGAAAACGCAGTTGTGCTTTGTGTCGTTGTACATGCAGGGAATTTTCACTGTGCCCAGTTGCTTGATTTTGGATCCGCCATATGCAGTGAGTGCCATCTTGCTTGTTTCCAGAGTGCTGGGCTCTGGATTTCCGTTACTGTCCAATTTCTCTGGAAAAATTATGCGGAATAGATGGACTGGCAGAAGGTTGCTCTGAGCACCAGTGTCTACTTTGCACCGGAGCATGATTGGTTTTCTGCCTTTCTGGTTTATGCGTAACTTTGCAAAAACTTCATCTCTCGTGTCGGCGGACGAGCCAATACTGCTGACTTCTATGGTGCCAATGGTGAGGTATTCATCAACAATTTCCTCTTCGTCAAGGTAATGCACTCGTCTGCGTGGAGATTTGTGGTGAGGTTTGCCTTTTGGGGGTTTCCCAGATCTGCATACCGATTGCCAGTGGTTCTCTTTACCACAGTTACGGCAAGTACTACCATAGGCGGGGCAGTTGCTCTTTGGGTGATGCATTTATTGACTGTTCAGTCTTGCCGGCTGTGTTTGTGTTGCGGCTTGTTTCTGGTAGGGACTTGAGTTGATTGGTAGTTGCTTCATGGCTTCGAGCTACGTCGATGGCATCATTCAGTGTTAGTTTCTCGTCCCTCCCTATCAGCACTTTTTGTACGTCTTTGTGTGACGAACCCCAGATCAACTGGTCAACAAGACGATCTTCCATTCTTTGTCGTCTCTGTATTTGCATTGACAGCTATGGCTTTCATCTTTGTCACAAAATCATCAGCTGCCTCATCGACGTTCTGTCGCATGTCTTCCAATTTGTATCTGTAGATTCGATGGTTTGACCTTGGTTCCAAGTGTTGTTGGAAGCGGGACAGTAGCTTTTCTGGCTTTTTCCGGTCTTCCTCTTCTTCAAAGGTCCAGCTATTGTATTTATCTAAACCTTGTTCTCCTACCCATAGGAGGAGATAACTTGCTCTCTCTTCATCATCTGCTGATTTTAGTACGCTGGAAAACATTAGTTCACATTTTGTTTGAATCTAGAGAACGTTGCCACAATATCTGGCGCTTCCCAGTCCATCTGGGGGGCTGAGACTGCAGAGCTGAACGCCATCGTAATGTATTGTATTACACAGTATAGCATAATTAAAGTTCTCAGTTCGGTTTTCAACGTTGTAATTACGTGGGCAAAAACGGCAAGAAAATCACACTTTTGTTAAATGGATGACTGTGTTTTGCTACTCACATAACTCTTCAGTTTACCGCTGCCACCATGTAATGCCTCCTGCTGGCATTTAGAGAGAGAGAGAGAGAGAGAGAGAGAGACTCAGCTTGTATCATGAACTTTGGTAGTTTTAATCACGTTAACACTTGGCTGCCATCTTGATGGAAAGGTACATGAGTTAGGGGTTTTACTCTAGAGGGCGCTAGTCCTGTATATATGCCAGAGCTGTGTATTGAGAGAGTTGCGACAACTTACGATTAGAAGCCATTCCAAAAAATGCATTGGCGAATACAGGGTGCCAGACTAGTCTGCCCATTGGGTTGTACTGCATTTTGGAACAAAATGGCGTCCAGCAACCACGTGACCGGAGAAAGCTGGTCCCTCCATGTCGCAACTCTCTCAATATACGGCTCTGATGTATGCATGTGTGAATGTGACAGTTTGTGTTACCAAATTTCACCTAGACATTATTGCATCGTTCAAAAGCATACAGAAACTGCGAAGATCACAGGTCTTTGAAGCGTGTAAAAGCCCAGCCAAATTATTAAACTTGTACTTTGCATACTACATTCAAAAACTAGCTCAGTGCAACTCCTATGGGATTTTGGTAGTCGTTGGAGCCAGTTTGTGTGAAGTGGGTATGGCTTACCGGCCTCGCGGCCTGAGCTTGAAGACTACTAGGGAGACCGTACTGTTCTAACAAATACATCAGTATAATAAATAAGAAAAAATAGTTCAGGTTTTGCCTAAAGAAGAGTTTTTGAAATTGTAGTTCGGATCACTTGGATAAAACTTTGGAATTTCATTTTCCTCGCAGTCACAGTGGCGGTGACAGTGCAGCAGCTAGGAGCAAGTTCGAGTGCGCACCATGGTTAACTAAAGGTTGACCATTTGCACTCGAACCCAGGCTGGTCGACCATAGGTTGACTGCTGTGGTCGACCATTTGGAACCAGCCTCGAGCCCATGGTTTCTTCACTGGTCCCAATAGCCTTGTTCTATGTTAAGTCGTGTAAACGGGGAACCAGTGACACTGTAGCAAATTGGCGGAAGGGATAGGAGCTGCACGGAATGGTTGACTGGACTTCCGAATGAGTCGTTCGCGTGAGTACGTCACTGCGCATGTGCGTTGCTAGTCTGTGGTCGACAGCGGGTCGACTGAATGTGCGCACTCGAACTTGCTCTAGGCTATAACGGTGGGGCGGGTGGGGTCTTTTTAAACTATGTAGCGCCCTCAATTGGCTTAAACATCATTGTGTAGTATCCTTTCCCGATGTATACAGTGTTGATACAGTTTTGACGAATGTATACAAGTACCAGTCTATGTTGTGAAAAGTATGGCGGTCTCGTTGAAAATATGACAGAAATGCTGCCAGTCACTCTGTGAGTTGTTTATTTGGACCGTACTATGACCATTTCCTTCGCCCTGATTTACACATAAGTCTTTACGAAACTGTCAGAAACATGTTAACGTTTTTATGGCTATAAATTCATCATTGATTACTTTATGCACAGTATATTGATGATTACTGTAGCCCACCTGAGGCTGAGCTGTAATCATGGTCATGATGGTGGCTCTCTTTTAATCGGTCTCATAAGACATAACACTCACGAGACCGATGTTAAAAGAGAGCCATTACAGCTCAACAAGGTGTGCTAGATGATAATTATGATGACTGATTGAATTATTTATGCATTGTCAATAATTTGGGGGTTTTATGAGTTAATATGAATTATGATCATGGTCCAGCAATGATTGATATTGATGCCTCTAGAGAAATCAGACTCATCTAAACCAAACATGAACTTTAGGTAACCCTGATTTTAACCCAAAGAGGAGGGAATACCAAAGTATTCTCTCCTCTTTGACCATCCCATGGCATCAGATGATCAGGAGGATCTAGCATAGCCATATATATAGGCATGCTATTGCTATGAATGAGTTATGCTTATCGCAGTGCAGACCTTGCGCTTAAGCTTTTTGTAAAGTTAAAAGTACTAAGTAGCCCACCGGGCTAGGTAGTAGTAGAAGTAAACTGTGTGTTTTACTTACCCCAGGAAGTTCTAGTTAATTTTAAACGCATATTAATCCCTTGCGCAACGCACTTACAAGCGCCTATCCTGTCCACCATGTTGGGAGTCAAAATGTTTACAAAGGATTTGACTTGCAAAATATTGGAAATGGTAGACGCGCATTGTGCGGAGGTGCGTTCTGCAATGTGCAAGGCCAAGGGGTCAACTGTCATAAATGTATTTTTCTGATGTAGTAATGGTAGCGATCACTTCACAACCAAATGAAGTTATACTTACACATTCAAGGATAAATTAACACATTTTAAAAAGTTATTATTTATCTGAAAAAAAGAAAAAGAAAAATGCCCATTTTAAACAATAGGTTAGACCTACACAGTTTTTAGTAGCCCACAGGACAAGTTGAGAAGTGGTGTTTACTAATACTAGCCCGTAGACGTTTTACTAGACAATGTACGCCGGGCTAGTGTTAAAGGTATCGTACACGTTTGGTAATGATTCAAAAAAAATATTAGCATAAAAACTTACTTGGTAACAAGCAACGGAGAGCTGTTGATAGTATATAACATTGTAGGAAACGACTCCCTCTGAAGTAGCGTAGTTTTTGAGAAAGAGGTAATTTCTCACTAAAATAATAACAACTTCTTGCAAGAAGTTGTTATTCCTATCTGAAAGCACACAAATTTGTTCAACAAGAGTGTTTTTTCTTTCAACATTTTTGTGCAACTTCAGTGACCAATTGAGCCTAAATTTTCACAGGCTTGTTATTTTATGCATATGTTGGGATACACCAAGTGAGAACATTGGTCTTTGACAATTTCCAAACGTGTTCACTGCCTTTAAAGGTGAGCTCTTGTGTGTGTCGGATCACAACTAAATTTTGCTTTCCCTTTTTTTAATCTGAATACAGCAATATCAGATCCACATGGAAGCAACATTGCTCCCCACTGTTCGGCGTGGTCGCAGTCCCACTTCAGAACATTTGACGGCAAAATCTACAACTTCCATGGTGCATGCCGCTACACCCTCGCCATGGATTGCACGTCCTTCACGTTCCGCATCTCAATCCAGAACGACTTTGAGTGTTTCACCCCTGGATCAGGCGACGTGTGCAACAGAACTGTGGTCATCCACAATGGTGACGCTGCTGCGCCGGTCTATCTTCGGCCAGGGCTCGTTGTTGGACATGAGATGTCCAGCCTCGATCTACCCACCACCTTGGATGGACTTGTGATTGAGAGGATCGGTGACAGCATCATGGTGACCAGCGGTCTGGGGTATAAGGTTATTTATGACGGAGACGAAGCTCTGACTGTTTACATCACCTCTGATGATCTGCGGCAGCATATGTGTGGACTCTGTGGTGTCAACAATGATAACCCCGATGACGAATTCAAGGGACCTGGTGGCAGAACTTATAAAAATGCGTATGACTTCGGTCTATCTTGGAAAGAAGGTATTATATTTAGGCCTACTTTAAAAGTTGATTACATCTTTAAATGATGAAATTTGTGTGTAGATCTCTTAAACAGACCTACTAGACACATGTATTGTTTGTACCCAACTCAGGCTGGTGACTGTTCTGTAGACATGAGACTGTTCTGTGGACTGTTCTTTGTAGACATGAGACTGTCTATAGACTGCTCTGTTGACATGAGACTGTACTGTAGACATGATACTGTTCTGCAGATTTCTCTGTAGACATGGGACTGTAAATCTGTAGACTCTTCTGTAAACATGAGACTGTTCTGTAGACTGTTCAGTAGACATAAGACTGTTCTGTAGACTGTTCAGTAGACATGAGACTGTTCTGTAGAATGTTCTGTAGACATGAGACTGTTCTGTGGACTGTTCAGTAGACATGAGACTGTTCTGTAGACTGTTCAGTAGACATGAGACTGTTCTGTAGACTGTTCTGTAAACATGAGACTGTTCTGTAGACTGTTCAGTAGACATGAGACTGTTCTGTAGACTGTTCAGTAGACATGAGACTGTTCTGTAGAATGTTCTGTAGACATGAGACTGTTCTGTGGACTGTTCAGTAGACATGGGACTGTTCTGTAGACTGTTCAGTAGACATGAGACTGTTCTGTAGACTGTTCAGTAGACATGAGACTGTTCTGTAGACTGTTCAGTAGACATGAGACTGTTCTGTAGACTGTTCTGTAAACATGAGACTGTTCTGTAGACTGTTCAGTAGACATGAGACTGTTCTGTAGACTGTTACAATAGACATGAGACTGTTCTGTAGACTGTTCTGTAAACATGAGACTGTTCTGTAGACTGTTCAGTAGACATGAGACTGTTCTGTAGACTGTTCTGTAAACATGAGACTGTTCTGTAGACTGTTCAATAGACATGAGACTGTTCTGTAGACTGTTCAGTAGACATGGGACTGTTCTGTATACAATATGAAACTACTTCACCAGATAATTAATTACTACTGGCATTCGCATTGTTCAGAAAACGATAGGGCCTAGGTCTAATTCAATAAAACCCAATTGTTTAAGAGCCAGGAGCTGTCCCAAATCCAACCAAATACCAGATCTGATATTTCGCTGAGGTGACCCAGGCAATGGCCTCCGTGCACCTGGTCATTGCCTTGCTGCTCTAGATTTCCCACATTGATATCTAAATTTCCCCCATGTAGATAGGAGTGCCCTTTCCCACAGTAAAACTGCCTACAAATCCCTTCTAAGTTCTTAGATTGTAAAGCATCAGCCCTGAAATAGTTTACTCCACACTATAGTACAGTAACTTTAAAAAACACCCTCGTAAAAGTTTGGACTCTATTCAAGATTAGTATGCCCGGGCTGGTAGTACATGTACTTTAGACTAAGAGAGTTGGTAATTTGGGGGTACATGTACAGTCCATCAACTTTAAGCAAAACCATCAGATGGATTTGGGTGGGGGCAAGGTTTTAGCCAGGATTTGGTAAAATGGTATCCAAATTGGCTGGAAATTTAAAAAAAATTGGTGTCCAAATTGTTCACTTACAACATGTAAATGACAAATAAAACAGGGTGTCCAAATGTAAAACAGGGTGTCCAAAAGACACCCAGACACCCCTCTGTCTTAACACTATGGGCGGAGGTGGAGATTAGGACTTTGCTGAAAGGAAAGGGAGATTAACTAATCTTCTTTTCTTCTGACATTCAGATGAGGATTGTGATGATGTGCCAGCACCTGCAACCCTCTGTACTCAGATCTTCATCCCGCCTCATCTTGTTCACCTCTACAAAGATTTCATTGACCTCAGCAACTTTGTCAAGGCTACCTGTAAAGCATTGGAAGATGATGCACCGTTTACAAGTTGTCACTCGGTAAGGTCTTTTACTCCATCAAAATGAGACTAGCTTGTCAGTGCCACTTTGGGTTGAACTATTCTGGGGAAGATTGTCAATTATCGGTGTTGTTGACCTAAAAGAGAATAGAATGTTTAAATTTCTAATTAGATAAACTATGCCATTCTGATGTTCATTACGTGGTAAACAGTCAACTCTCCTACTGCCTGACAATTCAATATCATCCACTGTGGTTTTGAATGATAGTTAAACTATGCCAGCCTGCAATATGATATCATGTGGTGAATGCCGTACACTGTACACAGTCAACCCTCCTACTGTTTGACCATTCAATATCATCCACTGTGGTTATGAATGATAGTTAAACTATGCCAGCCTGCAATATGATATCGTGTGGTGAACCTGTACACTGTACACAGTCAACCCTCCTACTGTTTGACCATTCAATATCATCCACTGTGGTTTTGAATGATAGTTAAACTATGCCAGCCTGCAATATGATATCATGTGGTGAATGCCGTACACTGTACACAGTCAACCCTCCTACTGTTTGACCATTCAATATCGTCCACTGTGGTTATGAATGATAGTTAAACTATGCCAGCCTGCAATATGATATCGTGTGGTGAACCTGTACACTGTACACAGTCAACCCTCCTACTGTCTGATCATTCAATCATCCAAGGTTTTGAACGATACATGTAGGTAAACTATGCCAGCTTGCAATATGATATCGTGTGGTGAATGCGTACAAAGTAGTACACTATAACCTTCCTACTTTCCAACCAATCAATATCATCCACTGTGGTTTGGAATGAAAGATCAACTATGATCTACACGTAATACACACGCATGACACAGTTAGTGTTATGCACAGTTGTATACAACCTGTGCAGTTGACTGGTTTCAAATGGTTGGTCAACTCACTGGAAAATGCAATTTACCGAAAGGATGATGGAATTACAAATAAACTGTAACATGACGTATCATGGCCGAGCGTTTTAGAGCATCGAATTCAAGTTCTGGTGGTTAAGTCATCGGTGTGTGGGTTTGAATCCCGGCCATGACATTTGTGTCCTTGAGCAAGATGCTTTACTATAATTGCTTCTCTTCACCCAGGGGTATAAATGGGTACCTGCAAAGGTAGAGGTTGATATTGTGTTTGAAAAAGCCTTCCGAGCGCCACGGCAGCCCGGGCTGTATACTCCCCAGGGAGCTGAGAAAGATTAAAGGAATGTTATTGGCCCAATGACCAGAGCACTAATGTAAAGCGCATTGATATGTTGTTGTAAAATGCGCTATATAAGAACTAGTTATTATTATTATTATAATGAAACTGTCGCATTTTATGTATTTTATTTTTACTTATAGGTAATTGATGTGAACCCATACGTAACTGCCTGTCAGAGAGACATGTGTAATTGTTTGACTGGTCAAGACGAGTGTTCCTGCAACAGTATGACCGCCTATGCTCAAGAGTGCTCACGTAATGGTGTCACACTAGACTGGAGAAGCAATGAACTATGCCGTAAGTAATGCTATTATGCTCTTTTTCACCTTGAAATATCCACTGGACCACTGGCCAGTAAGTTAAGCATTGAGCCAGTAACTCCCAGGTCTTGAAATACCCGCTGGACCACTGGCCAGAGTCCAGTAATTTCAGCATTCTGCCAGAAACCCACAGGGCTTGAAATACCTACTGGACTACTGGCCAGAGTCCAGTAATTTTAGCATTGGGCCAGTAACCCACAGAGCTTGAAATACCCGCTGGACCACTGACCAGAGTCCAGTAATTTCAGCATTCTGCCAGAAACCCACAGGGCTTGAAATACCTACTGGACTACTGGCCAGAGTCTAGTAATTTTAGCATTCTGCTAGAAACCCACAGGGCTTGAAATACCTACTGGACTACTGGCCAGAGTCCAGTAATTTTAGCATTGGGCCAGTAACCCACAGGGCTTGAAATACCCACTGGACCACTGGCCAGAGTCCAGTAATTTTAGCATTGAGCCAGTAACCCCCAGGGCTTGAAATACCCACTGGACCACTGACCAGAGTCCAGTAATTTCAGCATTCTGCCAGAAACCCACAGGGCTTGTAATACCCACTGGACCACTGACCAGAGTCCAGTAATTTCAGCATTCTGCCAGAAACCCACAGGGCTTGAAATACCTACTGGACTACTGGCCAGAGTCCAGTAATTTTAGCATTGAGCCAGAAACCCACAGGGCTTCAAATACCCGCTGGACTACTGGCCAGAGTCCAGTCATTTTACATTGGGCCAGTAACCCCCAGGGCTTGAAATACTAACTAGACCACTCTTTCCTATCAAAACAGGGCTTGAAATACCTACTGGACTACTGGCCAGAGTCCAGTAATTTAAGCATTGAGCCAGAAACCCACAGGGCTTGAAATACCTACTGGACTACTGGCCAGAGTCCAGTAATTTTACATTGGGCCAGTAACCCACAGGGCTTGAAATACCCACTGGAACACTGGCCAGAGTCCAGTAACTTGAGCATTGAGTCAGCAACCTACAGGGCTTGAAATACCCACTGGACCACTGGCCAGAGTCCAGTAATTTCAGCATTCTGCCAGAAACCCACAGGGCTTGAAATACCTACTGGACCACCAGCCAGAGTCCAGTAATTTTAGCATTGGGCCAGTAACCCCCAGGGCTTGAAATACCCGCTGGACCACTGACCAGAGTCCAGTAATTTTAGCATTGAGCCAGAAACCCACAGGGCTTGAAATACCTACTGGACTACTGGCCAGAGTCCAGTAATTTTACATTGGGCCAGTAACCCACAGGGCTTGAAATACCCACTGGAACACTGGCCAGAGTCCAGTAACTTGAGCATTGAGTCAGCAACCTACAGGGCTTGAAATACCCACTGGACCACTGGCCAGAGTCCAGTAATTTCAGCATTCTGCCAGAAACCCACAGGGCTTGAAATACCTACTGGACTACTGGCCAGAGTCCAGTAATTTTACATTGGGCCAGTAACCCCCAGGGCTTGAAATACTAACTAGACCACTCTTTCCTATCAAAACAGGGTTTGAAATACCCACTGGACCACTGGCCAGAGTCCAGTAATTTCAGCAATCTGCCAGAAACCCACAGGGCTTGAAATACCTACTGGACTACTGGCCAGAGTCCAGTAATTTAAGCATTGGGCCAGTAACCCACAGGGCTTGAAATACCCGCTGGACTACTGGCCAGAGTCCAGTAATTTTAGCATTGGGCCAGTAACCCCCAGGGCTTGAAATACCTACTGGACTACTGGCCAGAGTCCAGTAATTTAAGCATTGGGCCAGTAACCCACAGGGCTTGAAATACCCGCTGGACTACTGGCCAGAGTCCAGTAATTTTAGCATTGGGCCAGTAACCCCCAGGGTTTGAAATACCCACTGGACCGCTGAGTCTACTAATTTTAGCACTTGGCCAGTAACCCCTACAACTGAACCACTCAGCCTGTCTAGTGTTTTCCAAATACATTCTTTTGAAAACTTACCAATGTATGCATTCTAAGTTTTTCAATTCCAAATCATCTTGTGAGTCCAGAAAACAGTGAAAACGAATTTGGGTTTTCACTATTTTCTTGTGACTCCGATGACCGATTGAGGTGAAACTATCTCATGTATATGTTGCGGATACTGATCTCAGACAATTTAACATATAAGCCTTGTTGATATATGGTGGACACTATAGGAGTGCACTGTTTGGTTGGGGTCTACGGACAAATTTACCCAAACCTAATAGTGTCAGATTATTTTGTCCACCATATTCTCAAAATGCCTTATTACAATGTATTATTATGGCTTATTACTCACACACAATGGGCAACCCACACAATAACTCTGAGCCCTCCAAGCACAGTTCTCCTTTCAGAAGAACCAATCAGAGCAGTGACTGACTCTACACTGAAACCTCTGAATCCCTATAAATAGACTATCATGTCACACACTCTTCAGTCTCCTGACGATGACTAGAGCAAGCTAGTCGAAACGTTGAGACCAGTTAAGAACTCACTCCACGGCGGTGAAGTTCATAACGATCCATTAAGCGAAAGTAGTAGTCCCGGCCGATTTCCTACCTTCCGCCCAGGTAGTAGTTACTAAGCAAGACAGTTCTGTTCAGAACTTGGTAGTCTCCCGAATTCCGAAATCTACTCCGCAGCAGTAGAATCAAATAGCAAGACAAGATCTCAAAGAACAAAATCTACACAGCAAAGTAGATAAACGCATGCTGTTACCGCAAACCGAATATATGTACATTGGCTTATTATTGTCCGCATGTTTTAATAGCCATCCATCTTTCCTCTTCGTCCTTAAAGCCTGGACCTGCTCGGCTGATACTGTCTATCATACCTGCGGTACGACCTGTACCCAGATGTGCGGCTCGGCAGTCGGTGACTGTGAAGAGGAGAGATCCGTGGGGTGTATTGAAGGCTGCCAGTGTCCTTCTGACCGCTACCTGAACAGCGATGGCCACTGCGTTATGGAAGAAGACTGTCCATGTGTTAGCAATGGGATCGAGTATGAGTCTGGATCATCAATCTCCGATGGATGCAATCAGTGGTAAAGTTTCTCAGATTTATTTTTATATTTAGCCTGAAATTTCATGTTTCAAATCATTATCTACAAAGGGCACATCTACGCAATCGGGTGGTCGGATTGGCGTAGAGGTATCTCTCCTCGCCTTCCACCTCTAGGACCCCAGTTCGAATCCCGCTAGGGGCACTATGTGGATTGGGTTTTAGTTCATACCTCATTGCCTGGTTTTTCCCTGGTTTTTCTCTGAGATTTGCCTCCCACATCTAAAACTGAAACTTCCTTTCTTGTCTTCTCTCCATGGGGTTCTTGGCTAGTGTAGTGATTAAGTTCGATTTTCTGAGAGTCCTTTGTGGCTTCAGAACCAGAATGAATAAATGAAATTGAGTTTTAAAAAAAGCAACCATTTTTAGGCTGATAATGTGTTCATGTAAAGGCGATATTTTCCTTTAATTTAAGCAACATTGTATTCTCTAAACAGTCCACTATTTTTGCACCTCACTGATAAAATGTTAACAACTTTGTTTTTGTCTTTTTGTCCTAGCATTTGTGATAGTGGCAAATGGACATGCACAGATAAAGTATGTGAAAGTAAGTAATTGATTCACTCCTTAAATTTTGGAGATGGTGCAGGATTCATTAACTAAATTGCATTATTACTGTTATTATTGTTATTTAAATAGATGTAATAGGCCTGTGGATTTTTTTCAAAGGACTGAGGGAAAGTACTGAGTATACAGTGCTTAACACACATTGGTGTATGGGTATTACATGTACATTATTTAAACAGACTTAAGGGGATCAGGTTGGCTTTGTGGTTTCTTTCCCTGCTTTTCACCTCTGTGGACCCTGGTTTGAATCCCACCTCAGACCGGAGCCTTGCATGTGGATTGGGTTTTCAGTCCCTACCTTATTGCGCGCATTTTCCCCATTTGGGGTTTTCCTCCCACATCCAAAAACTGAACATTTTTTCGTCGCCTCCTGTTCACCCTGTTATTGTGCTGTTGGATGTGTAATAAAATAGCGTTTCCGGAGGTCGTTGGTTCAAATCCCGCTCTAGTCAATTTTTGTTTGTTCAACCCCAAATCAAAATAAAATAAAATAACAAATTATTTAACATTGATGAATTATTTTGATTAAAGCTGTCTGCTGGGGTACTGGTGACCCACACTACAAGACGTTTGATGACAAACGTTATGACTTCATGGGCGAGTGCGCCTACCACCTCATCAAAGACTGCTGGAACGACGACGACGCATTTGAAGTCATCGCCGAGAACGCCCCGTGTCATCACCACGGCGCTACTTGCACCAATAAAGTGACGGTGAGAAACAATCAAGAGTACGTTACGCTGTTCAGGAACCACCGTGTGGCGGCTAACGGTGCCGACGTTGCGGTGTTTCCATACGTTGGGAGTGGAATCATGGTGGATAAACCAACCTCGTTGATGACGGTGGTAAGTTAATAGCTCTCCTTTCTGGTATTCCTCAACCCTTGTGGTGTACGTGTTGTGTCCGAGCGGTCTAGTGCATCGGACTTAAGTTCTGATGGCTGAATCGTTGGTGTATGGGTTGGATTCCCGGTCATGACACTTATGTCCTTGAGCAAGGAACTTAACCATAATTGCTTCTCTTAGAATGGGAACCTGAGAGGGCTGAGACAGTCTTGTGTTGGATTAACCCTTTGGCACTATTTTAAGCAGCTTGGGGTTGTATGCTCCCCACAGAGTCAAACAAAGTTTCGGGAATGCTCTAAACAGGCATGTGAATTCTCAGGATTTTTTTTCTGATTTCAGCATTTTCTCTAAATCCGATTTTCTTGAAAGAAGTGAAGCAGTCACCACAGGGAGAAAGAAATAGTCCACATTGTGTCCAAACCTGTAGTTTTGTGTTTGTGATGATGTACAGAGTCTGTAAACCTCCTCAATAATAACATCTGGGAGGTTCTGGGTCTGGAATAAGGGTAACCCAGGCCAGCAAGCCATATTCAGAAATTTGTATATTCATCAAATCTCATCCCTAACTCTCTAAGTATGCCTGATGAAGAGTGATAATAATGTTATAAAACTCCTTGATGTAGCTACTAGGATATTGTGCGCTATGTATATGAACCAAGTCTTATTATTATTATGATTATTTATTCCCGCTCGCTATTAAGATTAACGTTGTTTTGATTGATTGATAACAGGTCTCTCTTGGCAACGGTTTGGTTGTCCGTTGGGATGGGAATAACCGTGTTGAGGTTGTAGCGCCCCCAACCAAGTACAACAGAACGTGCGGCTTGTGTGGAACTTTCAACAAGCACCAAGCTGATGACTTCACGACACCCGACGGTGAGTTTAACTAACTTGGATTAAAGTTTGACTAACTTGGATTAAAGTTTGACTAACTTGGATTAAAGTTTGACTAACTTGGATTAAAGTTTGACTAACTTGGATTAAAGTTTGACTTACTTGGATTAAAGTTTGACCAACTTGGATTAAAGTTTGACTAACTTGGATTAAAGTTTGACCAACTTGGATTAAAGTTTGACTAACTTGGATTAAAGTTTCACTAACTTGGATTAAATGGTTGAAGAACAAAGCAGGGCACTGCTCACCGTGGAATTCTGCGCTTACAGTCCATAAAATCACATGCTTTAGGCTACAGTGGCCCAGGGCTCGAATTTCACACTGGACCACAGGACCGAGGCCAGTGGTTTCAGTGTCGAGCCAGTAGACTTATGACCAGACAAGTCCAGCGGTCTTGTGTTTTTCAATTGAATAACAACACATGTACCTCACTGTGTAAATATCTTGAACAGAAACAATCGTTCAAATGTTGACCTTGAGTCTTAAAAAAACCTTTCAGTTCTATTGAGTAATACTTAATACCTCAAAAGACAGATGAGATCGAAAGCTTCTTCACGGATGTCTTTTTTAGTGTGCTTAAATACATGTTGTCAGGACTCAGTAATTTTTCTTTCATTTTGATTCTGGCCGTGTACAAACCATTCTGGTCCAGTCAACATTTTGAGCTACAAGCCCTGCTGTCTTGTGGATTGTTCTCCCTGCTGGCCATAAGTGCGGAATTCTGTGATTAGTAGTGCCATGAATTTAGGTTCTGGTATTGACCGTATTTTTGACCACATGAGAGCACTTTCAGCGGTCAGTTTCCTTGCATCACAATTGACTGTATTTTTGCATGACAGTCCAGTTCTATCTTATCTTGACTGATTGTATGTTGTTTTCTTGTATCATTGGCCAAATAAATTATATTAATAACGACAACAATTGGAAAAAACCCAGTTTGTCTACATGTTTTGCATCACATGAATTTGTTTCACACACGCCCTCGATCACAGGGTCAAAAATACTGCGATTTGAGAAGCCCACTGCTTTGAGTTTCTGTTTACTTGGATTGAAAGTCTGCACTTGGATTAAA
Source organism: Plazaster borealis (assembly GCA_021014325.1). Lineage (NCBI taxonomy): Eukaryota > Metazoa > Echinodermata > Asteroidea > Forcipulatida > Labidiasteridae > Plazaster > Plazaster borealis. Next base: position 19,678,316 of record CM037455.1, on the reverse strand, counting down.
TGGTTTAAGTTTGTAACTTATAACCACACACACAGCTAGCACAACAGTAGAGGTTGCCCTTATTTTGTTCAGTGATTAGCCAGAGGGAAAAGTTAGCTTGTCATTTCACTGGTACCCCAGCTTTCTCACTGGTTCATATTTTAAGGTTTCCTGTCCAAATTGCTTTGGAGTATAATTTTGAAGTAATTTGAACAATCAGTGAATTAGATTTTAGAAGTGGGTAACAATTAAGTAGCCAGCTGGACTTTGACTGGTCCTATGGCATTTGGACAGTAGACCACTGTTGAGGGAGAACACTGAACAGCATTCTCTGGTTTTATGTTTTTATGTTAAACCTAGCTGTTTGATTTTAGGGCTTATGTTTAGTACAAAAATAGTTAGTTTACAATTAGGCCTCAATAGACCTTTATCATTGTGCGGCCATCTTGATTTTCTTCCATTCAAATCAATGTAACCAAACCGACGCTGGAAGGAGAAATAGTCTGGTTCATTTTTGTACGATGAGTATTGGCATTCATTACTGTTATGGGATACAGTGAACATGAACAAAATGGTGGCAGCATGTAAGTGGTTTTTTTTTTTGTGATCTCAGGAGAGAGAGTGAGCTCTCCCGTGGTTTTTGGGAACAGTTGGAAAGTCTCATTCCCGGGGGACACCTGTCCTGATCTCCCACCCATCGAGGAACCGCAGGATGTGTGCGCCATGTTCTCACAGAGACAAATCATCGCTGATGATCAGTGCACCAAGCTCTACAGTGAACCAGTCTTTCGAGGTGAGTCAACGTCAACCCATATCTGCCTGACTGGACACAGTACATAAACACTGCTCCTGCTAATCCCATACAGTGCTCATTGCTGCATGACAATAGACCGTGCGTATTCAAACATTTTTGGGACCATTTGGTCCCACGCACATTGCTATAACGCGTGAAGGAAACAAACTCGCGCATTTTAGCGGGTCCCAATGTTCGAATACGCGCGAGACTTGCACAGTCTATAAACACTTATTACTGCCTTGCACATAAACATACCCACAACAAAGTGTTGTTTCGTCACAGTTTCAAGATGGCGATTAGGTTACGTGACAGAGTGGAGAAAGTTTTGTAAACCTTTGTGATCACACGCACAGTTAACTTTAACAGTCATCTCCTACAGTACTCCATAACGATAAAACAATGGCAGGTTTTTGTCAATATGCAAATCATTGTCAAGTGATCATTTTTACTTTTCTTTCAATCTATTCTTAAAGGCATTGTACGTGTTTGGTAATTGGAGCCTATCGTTTGTTTCAAACCTATATAGTTGTACATGTAGATATATACCATAAAACTAACCTGTGAAAATTTAATTTCAAAAGAGGTAGCGTTTTTGAGATATTGCCGAAAATCTGGAGCGGTTATGTCCACGCTGGAAGAATAATCTGCATTGGAATACACACTCTGAGAAGCGTTACGTGTAACGTTTCCCGGATTCAAATATTTTGGGGTATAACAAGTGATATATTTTTCCATAACCGCAGTACTTCGAAGTGAAAAGTTTCTCAAAATGCATTATACGATCAAAAGCTGCTGTACTTCTTACCAAGTAAGTTTTTATTGGCATTAATTTTCAGAGTCATTACCAAAGGTGTACGATGCCTTTAAAAAGAACGATACTTCATTTGCTTTCAGAGCAAAGTTTTTTTTCTGGAAAATTGGTACTGGTTTAAATTTTGTTTGTTGTTTTTTGATGTTAGATCATCCTTTTCTGGAATGTTCTATGTATTTGATGAGGTTTGGTGCTTGTCACAGCGCTATGATCTATATGAAGTAGCTCTTTATAAGAACTTAGTGTTATTATAAATTTTATAATCAATGAGCCTCCAGATTGAATCTCCTCACATCGTTTTTAATGATAACCAACCCATTATTTTACCTTTAAATTGATGTGAATATTCCAACCACAGCTTGTCACAGAGCTCTAGACCCCGGCCCGTACGTACAGGACTGCCGTTATGATGTGTGTAAAGGCAATGGACATGATGACAACTGTCCCATGTTCAGCCAGTATGCCTCCGACTGCCGACAAAAGGGTGTCATGCTGAAGGACTGGAGGAAGTCTATTCCAGAATGTGGTATGTAGAATGGTAGTAGTTATTAGTTAATCAACGTACATGTATATAAAGGCTTGAAAGTTTGAGCCATAAACCCACAGGTCCAAGACCAAAAGTCCAAACCAATATATCACAATCTGAAAAGTTCGAGACCAAGAAAGTGATACAATTTTTAGACACTTTGGAAAGGATTGAAAACATAAATGTTTTACACATAACTTACATGTCCAATAAAGATGGTCATGGTAGAAAACTTCCATTTAAATCTTTATGAGAAATGTGTAACACAATTAGTTTTGATCTCACAAGTCCGAAATTTGATGTTTGAAAACAGAGATTTGTTTTTTAACTATTTTGTTGTGACTAGGATGACAGATTTAGCTTAAACTTTCACAGGTTTGCTATCATCATGTACATGTTTGGGTCACACAAAGTGATTTTAAATAAAAACCTATTTCAGACATAATATGTGATGTGACATTATTTTGTATGTGTTTCTACTGTTGCAGATGTCACATGTGACGTTGACGGCATGTCATACTCAGAATGTGCGCCCTCTTGTGGTGCATCCTGCCAATCCCTTCATGCGATTGCTAACGGGGCAACCTGTCGCGATGTTTGCGTTGAGGGATGCCACTGTGATAATGGCAAGGTGTTGTCTCCTGAGGGGAACTGCATCCCGGCTTCTCAGTGTCCTTGTGAGCACAATCATGAATGGATTGAAAATGGCCAGCTCATTGAGGAGGGTTGCGGGACATGGTGAGTGTTTTTTTTCAACCTAGGCCTCGTCAGAATCTAGTGACTTCATCTATTCGCCCTTTGCACGGATCCGCCATGTGCGTGTAGAGCCTCGACTTCATCTGTATTGTATTTCTGTATCTGTTCGGATGAAAGTGTCAATGCAGAGTTATATAATGCTTCTTTCTATTCACTGCTGTCCCCAAGTCGAGGCTCTACACGAAAATGGCTGACCGTGCAAAGGATGAATAGTATGGCCTGAGCCATAAGCTTGAACCCTTACAAAAAAATTCCTATCTATAGGCGGAATTCTTATAGAATCCTATAGGGTTTAAATAGGATTCCAATAGGATTCTTATAGATTTTTTGTCACTTCCTCGATTCCTATAAGACTCCTATAAGATTCTTATATTTTTTTTGGTAAGGGGTAATACCTTTAATAAGGACAGGGTGGTCAGGTTGGTGTAGAGGTATCTTTCCTCGCCTTCCACCTCTTGGACCCCGTTTCGAATCACGCCGGGGGCACTATGTGGATTGGGTTTTCAGTCCCTACCTGACTGCGTGGGTTTTCTCTGTGATAATTCTCTGGGGTTTTCCTCCCACATCTAAAACTGAAACTTACTTCCTTGTCTTCTCTCCATTGGGTTCTTGGCTAGTAAAGTGATTAAGTTCGCTTTTCTGAGAGTCCTTGGCTTCACAACCAGAATAAATGAAATGAAATGAACGTGCTACCTGTGACATCAGGCTTATAAAGAGCCAATGAGCCTAGACTGGTCCCCTGTCTTTATCCCTACGTATAAACAGGCACTGGCCTTACAAACCCAACGGTTTCATTGGATCAACAAATACAAGCAATAATGCAAAACGACCAGACTGATACTAAGCAGTAGGATTAAGTACAAACTTCTGCTTCTTGTGTAGAAATCACTCACTAACAGTGCCCCTGCATATATTGATGATCTTCTCAAACCATACAATCCTCCTCGCAAACTCCGGTCTTACAATTCTAACCTCCTTATTGAGCCCATATCATATCAATCATGGGGAGACCGATCTTTCTCACATGCTGCACCACGCCTATGGAACAAATTGCCATCACAAGTAAAATCATCTGTTTTTTTGCCCCATTTAAAAGAAAACTAAAGACTCGTCTTTTCAATCAAGTATTTGAGTAATGGTTAATTGTTTTTTTTTCCTTTTTTAATTTTGTTATTTAGGCCTAAGTTTCCATTTTAACTATTGTACCATGAGCACTTTTGTGGATTTGGCACTTTATAAGTTTTCATTATTATTATTATTATTGTTATTATTTACAAATGAGTGTGTGTGTGCACACAGCAATATGGCATGCAAAAATTAAGTGGGTCAAAGATACATCAGCGGGCAACCAGTGGGTTCTAAAGGTCGGTATTTGGTGTTATTCATGTGCCTCGACGTGTGACGTCAGATCGATGTTCGGGCTACACAGAGGAATGTGCGCATGCTCAGTACACTACGCAAACGATGGAAATTTACCTGGTAAGTCTTCAGAGACCTAGGTCGTTCCAAAGTGTCCCATTAGTACAAAGCTAAAGTTGTTACTATTTCGCATTTCGAAAAGTTGTCATACTTTACACTTACTTATTCACTTCTCAATCCAGCTTGTGTAACAGTGGTACCTGGCAGTGTGATGACGTCACCTGCCCGCCAATAACCTGCCCGCCAAACCAGTTCTACAGTGAGTGTTCCCTCCCTCTTGACTCCCAGCTGACGTGCAAAAACTTCCACGACCCTCCCGAGTTTGACGGTGAATGCAAACCTGCATGTGAGTGTGACACCGGGTATGTGTTACACAATGGGGTCTGCACGGCCATCGCTGAGTGTCCGTGTTACTACAGAGGAGACGTATATGACCCTCACCAGGAGGTGAAAGTTGGATGTCAAGTTTGGTAAGGGGGCAAATACAATTAAACATTTTAGGTGGCATGGTTGGCTTGTGTGTAAAGTGCTCGCCTCCCACCACTGTGGCCCTGGTTCGATTCCCGGCTGAGGCCATATGTGAGTGGAGTTTAGTAAGGGTTGGAATTAAGAGCAAGTTCAAGTACGCACCATGGTTAACTAAAGGTTGACTATTTTGACTCGAACCCAGGCTGGTCGACCATTGGTTGACTACTGTGGTCGACCAATTGGAACCAGCTTCAGGACCATGGTTTCTTCCCTGGTCTCGGTAGCCTTGTTTCATGCTAACCCATGTATAAAGTACAGAAGGGAACCAGTGACACTATATCAAAATGGCGGAAGGCAATGTAAGTGTTGAGTACGGTAGCGATGATTGACTAGACTTCCAAACAAGTCGTTTGAGTGAGTATGTCACTGCACATGCACGTTGCTAGTCACAGGCATGATATTCTTCCTACTTAAGTCTCTTTTCCGATTTGTTTGCCCTTGGAAAAATTCTTAATTGTTATTAATAAGACCTCAAAAGTCTATTACAGCCTACACCATGTGTACTGTAGGTCAGCCCTTGTACTGGATAAAATTGTCCTATTTTTGTCCTCGGACCAAATATCATGCCTGTAGTCAGTTGTAAAGGAAAATAGTTTATTAGGACAACTGTTCCAGTGCTAAGATTGCAATGAGCAAAATGGCATGATCCACCAAACCGCACCTGTTTTTCTGGGAGTAGAAAAATACTGAACTTGTTAATGGAATGTCGAATTCTGGTAATCGTCGCTTACAACTTAGTTTCTTCCAGTGATGTTCTGTTTATGTTATTAAATAGCTTGGTTTTTTGGTTGTTTTTTTGTTTTTACCCTTACACCGAATCCGATGTGTATTAAGCACTGTATACTCAGTACTTTCCCCGAGTTCTGTGAAAACAAATCCACAGGCAAGTCACTCGGGTTGGGTTCCAACCCATGACATTTGCATTGCTAGAGCAGATGTCTTACCACCAGACGACCGAGCTAGCCCAGTGGCAGTTAGAGGCAGTTCGAATCCTATGTGTTAGCAGGGGGTACCGCAAGGATTTAAGATATATTAATTTTGCATCGGGGATAAAGAATTTAATTTGTTTTTTTACCCTTACACTTGTTTTCTTTTCTTCAACATTCCCTCATAAACAGCACCTGTAAGAATGGAGTCATGAAATGTGTCAATCAGTATTGTGAAGGTAACTATTTAGACTTCCTTTTATTTATCCAATATTCCTGCCCAGTTTCTTATCCAAGTTGATCATTGCTGAATATTTGTTGCCCGAATGACAAATCGTTTTACATTCATGCAAGGCTGGAGCTGACAATTTCAATTTAAAAAATATCACCAATCAGGCGAAAAGGAACCACAAACAGAGTTAGAATTATTAATCCTTTTGAGACCAAAAGGGTAAAAACAAATTATATCCTTTTGAGACCATTTATTAGACCATTTATTTCTGTATAATCATCACCATATGCCCAGACATGACTTAACAATTTGACTTTTTTACAAATTTTGTTCTTGTAAAAGTGTCTGAAATTTTGTTTATGAAACAGCAATTTGGTTTTGTTTTAGAAACATAGATACTATGTTAACATTGGAAACATTGGACAATTTCAATTCAGGACGTGACCTTTACTTTGACCTTTTTGGGTTGAGTGGAAGTAGGTCAGTTCTTGTGGCCGTTTCCAGCCACTATGGGCATTTTGGACAAGATGTTTCCGGCCGCTATGGTCTCTAAAGGGTTGATATAAACCAATGATGTAATATTGTAGTCATCTTTTACATGGTACCCGCTAGAATTAACAGTAATTTTGGGTTGAACAAAGAAAAAATGACTAGATTAATGGCACTGAACACGTTTGGTAGTTATTGTCAAGGACCAGTGTTCTCACTTGGTGTATCCCAACATATGCATAAAATAACAAGCCTGTGAAAATTTGGGCTCAATTGGTCATCGAAGTTGCAAGAAAATGATAAAAGAAAAAACACCCTTGTTGTTCAAATTTGTGTGCTTTCAGATGGGAATAAAAACTTCTTGCAAGAAGTTTTTATTATTTTAGTGAGAAATTACCTCTTTCTCAAAAACTACGTTACTTCAGAGGGAGTTGTTTCCTACAATGTTTTATACTATCAACAGCTCTCTGTTGCTTGTTACCAAGTAAGCTAATATTTGTTTTGAGTCATTACCAAATGTGTACGATACCTTTAACCTGTAACAGTAGATAATTAAATAAATTATGTAACTTTGTATCTCTTGTTCAATAGGGACATGCATCGCCTGGGGTGACCCTCACTACCAGACGTTTGACGGGAAGAGGTATGACTTTCAGGGGGAATGCGACTATGTCTTGGTCACCAACAGCCATTACCCTGACGCGAGACAGTTCCATATCCTGGTTGCCAATGTACCGTGTGGCTCAGGCGGTGTGACCTGCACTAAAGCTATCACAATGGCTATAGGTAACAAATCAATTCACTCTGTTACAAATGATTCTACTGTGAAATTCCACACACAATGGAACTCCTTTAAATTATTGTGTCAAGGTTTATTGTTGTGTTAAAGTGTTATATCGGTCAACTTTATATTTTGTTTTAGTGCCATGGCTTTTCAGTTGTTTTGTATTTAAAGGGAGGAGTTGCTTTACGTTTGAATGAAAAAAATCCTCCAGGGAATTACAACAAAATACATTAAAAAACCCTATTCAATTCAAAAGATACTCAACCACACCGTGACCATGCCTGATATAGGGCAGAGGTTGTCCTCTCCAAATGGTCTCATACTTTAACACACCCTCTTGTACAGAAGTATCCCCCTAAAATCCTCCAAAGAATTCCTGCGCTTCCCAGAACACAATGAAGACACAATAGTAGGGGGGTACACCATGCCACATTCTGAGCACCAAGAACCACCAGACACAAGATTTGGGCCCAATTTCATAGCTCTGCTTACCGCCGATATTCTGCGCTTGCCCTCATCATTCTTCGCCTACAGGTTAATCCTGTGTGATTTCTAATGATATTTTCCTGATTTCAGGATTTTCTCAAAAACTCTTTGAGCCTTCAAATTTTTTTGAAAGAAGTAAAGCAGTCACCAAAGGGAAAAAGAATTATTCCACATTGTGTCCAAACCTGTAGTTTTGTATTTCTGATGATACACAGAGTCTGTAAACCTCCTGAATTGTAACATTTTGGAGGTTCTGGGTCTAGAATAAGAGGTAAGCCAGGCCCACAAGCCTTTTTTTCTGGAATTTCAACATGCCTAAAATCTCTTCCCTGAACGTATAGGAACCGGTGCAGAGCAAGAGAAAGTTCGGCTAGTACGCGGGAATCCAATCGAGGTGGATACCGGTGTTGGTGGACTGAGTGAATTCACCATCACCGAGGCCGGCGTATATATCTTTGTACACACCCGTATTGGAGTCACACTCATCTGGGATCGAGCGACAAGAATTGAAGTGCAGGTTACCACTCAACACTTCAACAGTGTAAGTATACAATTAACAACTTGGACAAATCAAAGCAAAGGTCATTATAGACCGTGAATATTTCTATGGGGTTTTCCTCCCACATTTAAAACTGAAACTTCCTTCCTATCCTTGTCTTCTCTCCATTAGGTTCTTGGCTAGTGATTAGGTTCACTTTTCTGAGAGTCCTTGGCTTCACAACCAGAATAAATTAAATGAAGGAAACAGACTTGCGCACTTTGACGGGTCCCAGTGTTCAAATTCACGCGAGACTTGCACAGTCTAATAGTATTAAAGTTATATTCTGCAGAAGGCAGTCGGAACATACTGATCGAAATTCGAGTTGTTAAAGACACTGTACACGTTTTGGTAATTGTCAAAGACCAGTCTTCTCACTCACTTGGTGTATCTCAACATACGCATAAGATTACAAACCTGTGAAAATTTGAGCTCAATTGGTCGTCGAAGTTGCGAGATAATAATGCAAGAAAAAACACCCTTGTCACGCGAAGTTGTGTGCTTTCAGATGCTTGATTTCGAGACCTCAAAATCTAATTCCGAGGTCTTGAAATCAAATTCGTGGAAAATTACTTCTTCCTCGAAAACTATGTTACTTCAGAGGGAGCCGTTTCTCACAATGTTTTATACTATCAACAGCTCCCCATTACTCGTTACCAAGTAAGGTTTTATGCCAATAATTATTTTGAGTAATTACCAATAGTGTCCACTGCCTTTAAACCATCGGTTCATTTCAGAACAACCATAACTCGTAAGAGAGATTCGTGTACATGGTGTTACTGCAAACCTTACTAGATTGTATCAAAACTGCTGAATTGAGTTTTTGCCTCTGATGGATTGAGGAAAACACTTCAACTCTTTCGGAGTAACTATTGCGATAGTTTAGTCTCTAGCTTCAGAACGTTTGCGTTGGTATAAAAGATGGAAAGGCTCGGAGTTGGAGCAGAGATTATGCCTTGGGGTATAATAACCTGGCGACTGATTGAGTTGTATGTTGTTTACCAGTAGTAAAACTTTATATTCTTTTCTTTTGGAGACCGGTATTAAGTGTATGAGACTTGGACAATTTGTTCACTTGCATAAAAGTAACCAAAACAATGATGTACCAGTTTCTTTTTACGGCCCAACAATGAGTCTCTTGTTTTCTTTGGTGCAGGTTGGTGGTCTTTGTGGAAACTACAATGACATGCAGGAGGATGACTTCTTACCCCCAGGGGGAGGTATTCCTCTTGTTGACCCTAATGACTTCGGTAACAGCTGGAAGGTAAATATTACACCACTACTTATGACTGCCTGAGAGGGCAGTAGTTTTTCACATTGGCCCTTTCTATCAAAGGATATTTTCAGGGGAAAACTTTCTTTCCTGACAGGGTAGCTATGCCTCTAGTATACAAATATTGACTGCTTCGAGTGCTATGGTTAAAACTACGATGCCGAGGTGATTCTCGGCACGTTCTATTTTCCCGAGGCACCTCGGGAAAATAGAACGCTCCGGGGATCACCGAGGGAGTCGTAGTTTTAACCATAGCATGAGAAAAAGCAGTCAATATTTGTTTTACAACACCCCATACATATATTGTGCCTAGACATCAAGGTACCAAGAAGCTGCTGTTGGTATGGGTATAGTACATTGGTTGCCATGGGATAGTACATCGGTTGCCATGGGATAGTACATCGGTTGCTTTGGGTACAGTACCTTGTTTCTGCATGTATGGCGCACCGCGTTCGCACAGCCTTCTATTAAAAAAAGACAGTGAAAAACCTTGCACAATTTTAAGCATGTAACACATTGTTCTTAATTTTAATTGTAACAACCAAAATCAGCTGTTGCATTTTTTTAAGGTTTTGAGATAGTTTTCTTGAAAAATTATAACTTCATTTCAGAGGGAAATATTTCACAGGAAAATGGTTCTAGTATGAACTTCATAGTCCGTAAGCTTTCAGACTAAAATTAAACAATAAAGGAATAAAAGAGTGGCGACGAGTTCTTAAACGGCCTTTTAAAACCGGCCGTGACCCTGCAAGGTTTTAAACGGCCGTTTAAGAACGAGTCACTACTCATTTATACCCATTCGTAAATGCCTTTTTTTTTAAATGTGAAATAATAAGGAAAATCGGTGGTAAAAAGATAATCTCTGACATTCTGTTTGTTAAGCGAATTTTTGAAGTTTGTACATTTTAAAAAAAAAAAAGATTAGGCTACGCGCGGGAACTAATAGCCATATATTGTGTTCCGCAAAAGTAAATTGGCGGAGCTTGCGCGTCCAATACACGAAGCCCAGCCGGTTATAAACAGCTCCAGCTGGTCTTTATCAGCCATTTATACACCCCCATGTGACGTGCTCTCCACCAATAGGAATAGCGAAACTGTCTGGGGTATTTATGAATGGTGTTTTATCCTTACCAATCCCGTATAATACCTTTAATACATTACACAAAGAGATTGAAATGTTTTGATTAACTACCTTTGCTGACCGGTTCTCCATCCAGGTGCATGATTACTGTGGCAAGCCAGGCCCCATCACGGACCCCTGCGTAGAGAACCCCCACCGTAGGACCTGGGCCCAGAAGAGGTGCAGCATCATCAACTCAGAACTCTTTGGGCCGTGTCACCAGTATGTCCCACCTACAGAGTACTTCAACAAGTGCGTCTTCGATTCTTGCGGATGTGATGCTGGTGGTGATTGTGAATGCATGTGCACCGCCATCGCCACTTATGCGCAGATGTGCAATGAGTTCGGCGTACCCATCAAATGGAGGTCGCAGGAACTTTGTCGTAAGTGCAAGATGTCAAGATAGTAAAGATAGAAACTTTTGTGATTTCTTCTTTTTACAAATCGTCGGCTCAACGATGTAAGGTTCTTTTCATCACTTTCATATTTGTGATAATATGTAAAAGGCCTTAAATCTAAAATGGCTGTTGGTCAGAACTAGAAATTATCAGACACTACAGATACAAAAAACGAGTTTCATGTTTTGGGATTTTTTGTTTTACATGCATGTATGTTTCTAGTACTGCTGACCTCATTGTTCAGTCTTGATTCTTGATCAGCCAGGGTGGGATATGAACCCACTCAGTTCATAATAATAATAATAATATGTAGTCTTATATAGCGCATGTATCTACATATAAGGTACTCGAGGCGCTTGAACAAACAGAAATATTGTGAGACATTAATACATTTTTTAAACTACGAGACCAATGTAGCATCTTATAAGGGTTTACAAGGTGCTGCTGTGCATTCAGCGGCCACTGCCAGAAACTCTTTCTCTTAACGATAAGTGTAATTGGGTTCTTATATGTGCATTACACAACACACATGACCTACAGCTTTACACCCCATCCGAAGGGCAATAATGGTTAAGTGTCTTGCTCAAGTGTCAAGACCGGAACTTAAACCCACACTCTGCTGATCAGAAACACCAGAGCTCAAGTTCAGTGCGCTTGACCACTCAGCCATGACATGCCACCATCATAGTTATTTGTTCTGACACATTACAGCCATTCAGTGCGACGGTTGTCTGACCTATGAACCTTGCATCCCAGTCTGCGAGTCCTCCTGTGAGAACACCCTCTTTGCTCTCCCTAATGGTCTGTGCGTAGACACCTGTGTAGAAGGATGTGCTTGCCCACCAGGCACCATACTAGAGAACGACGAATGCGTGGAAGAGTGCAAAGAAGTTCCAACAACCGTTTTGCCCAGCACTGTCCAACCGACATTCCAGGTATTTCCGTTTATCCACAAATTGATTGCAACGTCATATATTTATTTTTCATGACGAGTATCATTAGATATGAACACCTTGAAATTTATGCTTTGTACGTGTTGTTCATGGGAGATTTCGGGGCTGCAGACATTTTAGGTGTTTTTTAATAGGGGACTTTTGCGGTCACTAGGTGGCCGCAGAATTAGGGAGCATCTATAAAATGGTTGGGCATGTTCTAGGCGTAAAGGAACATTCTTGTAGGCATATGCTCGCAATGCAGTAGACCTCTAGAATGTTCTGCTGGACCGCGATATTGTACCGAACTATGGGATCATTCATACACGAGAGAATATGTACATTGGCATTGTGAACGTTCCAACAAAAAGTTCCAGCAGTCCAACTGACTGGTCCATGTATGCCCGCTGGAATTAGAACACTTCTACCTTGTGGCGGACTTCTGAGACGTTCCTTACAGGTAGATCCATTTTTCTATGAAATTTGCGCATTCTCAGAACTAGGTTAATAGTGGAAATTTACCAGGTTAATCTGCAGTCTTCTACAGTCATTAGTAACTAGTTAAGCACTAGTTCTTTGAGAAGTTTGTAATTTTGTTTGCATTTGATTGATAAAGAATAACACAGTTAAGAAGAAACTCCAATGTTCAAACCTTCTTAAATTCACAAGTTTTTCTCTTAATGCTGAGCCCACCAACAATAGTTCTACTTTCAGAAATCAGGGCATTGCTGACACTACACTGAAACCTCAGAATCCCAATAAAGAGACCAGCATCTCAAACACTCTTCAGTCTCCTGACGATGACTAGAGCAGGCTAGTCGAAATGTTGAGACCAATTAAGAACTCACTCCACAGCAGTGAAGTTAATAACGGGAAGTCCCCTCGATCCACTAAGCGAAAGTAGTAGTCCCGGTCGATATTCTACCTCCCAGGTAGTACTTAATAAGCAGGACAGTTCTTTTCAGAAATAAGCAGTCTCCCGAATTCCAAAATGCGGCAGTAGAATAACTAGCAAGACAAGTTCTCAAGAACAAATCTACTCAGCAAAGTAGATATACACCAGGGGCACGTTGCAACCTATTCCTGGAGCTGAAACAGGGTTACTCCCTTCACAGTCCGTAAGGATGTAGGAGTGGGTACCATCCACTAGGAGCCTGGTTGGTAGAGCAGAATGCACTACCTTCCCAGCTTTACCACAAAGTAAATATACTCTTTCCTCACATAATAGGAACCAGGTATGACAACACACGTCAAACATAATCCCACCACCCTGCCTCCATCAACCAGGGCCCAGCCCACTACTACACACCCACTCCAGCCAACAACACCTGCAGAAATCTGTAAGTATCTCTACCTTCTGCCTCTATCCCAATTCTTGCCGACCTGATAAATTGTATTTTCTTCAAGCAGGCCTGAATATTCCATTCTGATTGGTCGATCCATAGCAACGAGGAGTGTGATATCAACTTATATTGCACGGCCCATATCACACCCGGTGTATTGTGTGTTCTAACTGCACATCAAGTTTGCTTGAAGATAAATACAGCCTCGTTGGATATGGGACGCAGAAGCGCTATATTTCTCTGTATACCACTCGCGCTTGTGTGATAACTTATATTATATAACTCACACAAAGATCCTTGTCATTTGATTGGTGGAACACGTTTTACTTTGCCTTTATTTTGCCATGTATTTACTGCTGCGTTGTAACTGTCCTATATGGAAATAGTTATAGGATGGTGTGCCTTGATTTTCGATGCTTATTTCTCAGCGTCGTTCCCGCTCGTTCGTCCATCCAAACGAGGCAAGGTTGTGTTATGACGAACAAGGTTGGCGTCTACATGGAGTCGTAGATGAATTGCTGTACGTCACACGAACAGGATAGTAAGCATAAGTATTTGCTTACCGGTTGATGGCTTTATGCAATTGCACCCTGAATGTTGAATCCATCTCTCCTTTATTCAGGTGATTGTTGGGGTTACGGTGATCCGCACTACTTTGACTTCAACGGTGCTGAGTTTGACCATCAGGGACTCTGTACCTATGTCCTTGCCCAGGACAAGAGTACCCCACCACTGTTCACTGTCCTCCTACACAATGTGGAGTGTGACAGTTTCCCCGGGACGACGTGCCCGAGGGAGGTGGAGGTTCTGTACGATGGTCATCAGATTAGAATGCTTGCTGAGATGAATGACTTTGGGGTAGGTGTCTGTCCTTCTTCATAATTTCTTACCCTTCTGTTGTTTCTTTAAAGACACTGGACACGTTTGGTAATTGTCAAAGACCAGTCTTCTCACTTGGTGTATCCCAACATATGCACAAAATAACAAACCTGTGAAAATTTGAACTCAATTGGTCATCGAAGTTGCGAGATAATAATGGAAGAAAAAACACCCTTGTCACACGGAAGTTGTGTGCTGTCAGATGCTTGATTTCGAGACCTCACGCGCGTGAGGTCTCAAAATCAAATATTTTACTGAGAAATTACTTTTTCTCAAAAACGACGTTACTTCAGAGGGAGCCGTTTCTCACAATGTTTTATACTATCAACAGCTCTCCATTGATCGTTACCAAGTAAGTTTTTATGCTAACAATAATTTTGAGTAATTACCAATAGTGTCCAGTGCCTTTAAGGTTTTGCTATTATACAAATATTGGATGCATTTGAGTACAATTTAGCAGAATATATAATCACGAGGTGAAATCTGGACTGTTCCATTTCACAAGGTGAAGCTGAGTAACAATGTTTTTGCACTGACGCGCCAATATCATACTTTGTGTAATGGTAGACTTTTGGGGGCACTAGGTGGCAGCAGACTTACCAGGTAAATCCATTGTTCTCAAAAATGTGCACATGCTCAGGTCTCTGTGAACAACGGACAATTTATTTGTAAGTCTGCTGCCACCTAGAGCTCCACAATCTCCCAGTGCTCAGTGTAGAGTACAGTCAAGTATCCTTACCACCCTACATGTAGCTGTTCTTTACATACTGTTCCCTCATTGATCTTCACTCACATTAACACCCAGTCTTATTACACCCTCTGTATTATGCACTTGTACACCCATTAACCTGCATTTTACTCCCTTAGATTTATATTATATTATATGCATACCTCACACACAATCTCCCAGTGCTCAGTGTAGAGTACAGTCAAGTCTCTTTACCACCTAGCTGTTCTTCACATACTATTCCCTCATTGATCTTAACTCAAATTAACACCCAGTCTTATTACACACTGTATATTATGCACTTATACCACCCATAAACCTCCATTTAACTCGCTTAGATTTTTATTATATTCTATGCATACCTCACATGCAATTTTTCCGGCTCATACAAACACCTTCAAACTCTTGAAACCTCTACAGCAGCATCCTCATCACCAAACACATCTCATAAGCCTCACAGGTGTATAGCCTCCAACAAACCTCACAGAAGCGTCTACAGCAGCATCCTCATCACCAAGCACACCTCATAAGCCTCACAGGTGTATAGCCTCCAACAAACCTCACAGAAGCGTCTACAGCAGCATCCTCATCACCAAGCACACCTCATAAGCCTTACAGGTGTATAGCCTCCAATAAACCTCACAGAAGCGTCTACAGCAGCATCCTCATCACCAAGCACACCTCATAAGCCTTACAGGTGTATAGCCTCCAATAAACCTCACAGAAGCGTCTACAGCAGCATCCTCATCACCAAGCACACCTCATAAGCCTTACAGGTGTATAGCCTCCAACAAACCTCACAGAAGCGTCTATAGCAGCATCCTCATCACCAAGCACACCTCATAAGCCTCACAGGTGTATAGCCTCTAACAAACCTCACAGAAGCGTCTACAGCAGCATCCTCATCACCAAGCACACCTCATAAGCCTTACAGGTGTATAGCCTCCAATAAACCTCACAGAAGCGTCTACAGCAGCATCCTCAGTATCAAGCACACCTCATTAGCCTCACAGGTGTATAGCCTCCAACAAACCTCACAGATGCGTCTACAGCAGCATCCTCATCATCAAGCACACCTCATAAGCCTCACAGGTGTATAGCCTCCAACAAACCTCACAGAAGCGTCTACAGCAGCATCCTCATCACCAAGCACACCTCATAAGCCTTACAGGTGTATAGCCTCCAATAAACCTCACAGAAGCGTCTACAGCAGCATCCTCAGTATCAAGCACACCTCATTAGCCTCACAGGTGTATAGCCTCCAACAAACCTCACAGATGCATCTACAGCAGCATCCTCATCATCAAGCACACCTCATAAGCCTCACAGGTGTATAGCCTCCAACAAACCTCACAGAAGCGTCTACAGCAGCATCCTCATCACCAAGCACACCTCATAAGCCTTACAGGTGTATAGCCTCCAACAAACCTCACAGAAGCGTCTATAGCAGCATCCTCATCACCAAGCACACCTCATAAGCCTCACAGGTGTATAGCCTCCAATAAACCTCACAGAAGCGTCTACAGCAGCATCCTCAGTATCAAGCACACCTCATTAGCCTCACAGGTGTATAGCCTCCAACAAACCTCACAGAAGCGTCTACAGCAGCATCCTCATCACCAAGCACACCTCATAAGCCTTACAGGTGTATAGCCTCCAACAAACCTCACAGAAGCGTCTACAGCAGCATCCTCATCACCAAGCACACCTCATTAGCCTCACAGGTGTATAGCCTCTATCTGTACCATATATCTGGCTCCATCACCCAAAGCTCACTGTCATCATGACCTCAGTCTCCTCAACATGTACCTTATGAGACATCACCAGTCAGCCTCATTATTGCCCATCATTTAAATGGTAAGGAGGTATCACTTTTCATGGAGGTATTGCTTTCAAGGGGGTTTTACTTTCCGAGGAAGTTTTACTTTTCGAGGAGGTTTCACTTTTCTAGATGGTTTTTGAGGTATGAATAGGGCTTTAGGCTGATCATGGCTTTTGTTAGGCCATCAATCACATCTTCTGTCACCCAATCTGGCACAAAATGCTGGAAATCCAACGCCCCTCCACAAGCCACAATCCTGTCTCTCTCTCAGTCTCTCTTCAGTTCGATTGCGCAAATTGCACTGCGATTGTCATCACCAGTCCATGCCAACAATCTCGATCTGCTGCTGATCTTGCTGCAGCTGCCACTCCCTGGCCAGTCCACTGCTTAATATCATTAATCCATTTTGTTGTTGGAGGACCTCTCCTTCTCTTTCCCTCGACTGACCCTTGAGCAATAAATTTCAATCTCACATTTCTGATGTCCGCGACCTCAGTCAACCCAAATGACAAGTTCTCCGCTCGGAGTCAAATTTGGTCATCCCTCTCGCACAGGGGACCATGCTCGCTCTGAAGTAACATAGTTTTTGGGAAAGAGGTAACTTCTCACTAAAATATTTGAATCTGAAAAAGACTTCAGGCCTGAAGCCTTTTTCAGGCATCTGAAAGCACACAAATTTGTGCAACAAGGGTGTTTTTTCTTTCATTATTTTCTTGCAACTTCGATGACCAATTGAGCACAAATTTTCACAGGCTTGTTATTTTATGCATATGTTGGGAAACACCAAGTGAGCATACTGGTCTTTGACAATTACCAAGCGTGTCCAGTGCCTTTAAGCAACTCTTTTAAAATGGGCCCTGGGTCCCAGTTTCAGACTTTTTGTCAGCAGTGACTCTCACCCCATAACTTATTTTTTTATTTTTTTCCCCTCTCCAATCAGGAATACGAGGTGATAATAGATGGTGACCGCTACACCCCTCCAGTGCTTTCCTTTGACTCGTTCACAGTGGAAATAGCCGGTCTGTACATGCTGTTTGATGCACCTAGCATAGGGCTACAGGTGCGCTACCTCCCTGTTGATCTACACTACTTCAAGGTGGAGGTGCCTAAAGTCATCTACTACAACAACACAGAGGGACTCTGCGGTATGTTTCTGCTGAAATTATCATGCATAGTTCTCAAATTAGTAATACTGGGTTCTTATATAGTGGTGGCGTATCATGACCAAGCGATCAAGCACAGTGGACTCAAGCTCTGGTGTTTCTGATCAGTAGAGTGTGGGTTCGGGTCTTAGTCTTGACACTTGTGTCCTTCAGCAAGACACTTAACCATTATTGCTTCGTCCTTAGGATGAGACATAAAGCCGTAGATCCCACTGGAATACTTATCTGATCCAATTAGAACATTCCTACCATTCCTAACTTGTGTGTTACTAAAAATGTTGATACGCCATCATTTAAAACATCCCTCATAAAACTTAAGGTGGAGGTGCCTAAAGTCATCTACTACAATAACATGGAGGGACTCTGCGGTACGTTTCTGCTGAAATTATCATTCGGAGTTCTCAAAATAATAATACTGGGTTCTCATATAGTGGTGGTTTTTCATGGCCGGGCGGTCAAGCACAGTGGACTCAAGTTCTGGTGTTTCTGATCAGTAGAGGGCGGGTTCGGGTCCCGGTCTTGACACTTGTGTCCTTCAGCAAGACACTTAACTATTATTACTGCGTCCTTTGGATGGGACGTAAAGCCCTAGGTCCTATGTGTTGTGTAATCCACGTAAAAGAACCCGCTGCACTTATTGAAAAGCAAAGGAGTCCGCCCCTGTGTTCCTGGCTTGATCGGCAGCATATTGCGCCACAGCACCTTGTAAACCATTACATGGTGCTATAAATGAATAGGTCTCATACTTCAAAAACATAGCTCCACATATCTTGCAGGAAAAAATACTGAGCGTTTTGATATGCCCATTGGGTGTGATAAAGCGCTATATAAGAACCAAGTATTTTTAAATGTTGCTCTCGCCTTACATGAAGAGGTTCAAGTTTCATTTTTCCAAATGATTGTTTTCTTCCAAATCTCGATGATAAACCATCCTTCAATGTACATGTGTGGCATGTCGTGGCCGTGGGGATAAGAGCACTGGACTCTATCTCCGGTGTTTCTGATCAGCAGAGTGTGGGTTCGAGTCCTGGTCGTGACACTTGTGTCCTTAAGCAAGACACTTGACCAATATTGCTTCTCTTCACCCAGGAGTACAAATGGGTACTGGCAAGAGCCGGGGAGTAACCTGCAATGAACTGGAAGCCTTTCCAGGGGGAATAGAAATATTCTCAGTTGTTTAATGCCAAGGAAACCGGATATAAACACCGGCCTGATGAGCCGTATTGGCTCAGGACAGACTTTACTCACTTTAATGTACATGTACCTCTCTGTCCTACCACAGGTAATTGTGGTGTTCCCGAGCAGTCTTGTGAAGAGACCGGCACCTGCTGTGACTGGCTTGCCCCGCCTTCTCTTCCATCGGAGTGTGGCTGCAATGAAGCTGAGCCTACAGAATGCATCCCTGGCCCTGATATTGTTGACTGGTAAGTACAACTCCTTGCCTGGTTCATGTTTTCATGTTTAAAGTAAATGTTGACCAATGATTTTCAACATACATAATGTTGTCCCTATTTTTTGAACTTTTTTTTTGTATCATGAGCGAGCGCCATGAGCACCTTTTTTGGCGGATACCGGCGCTTTACAAGACTCCATTATTATTATTATTATTATTATGTTTCCCTCCATCCTACAATCTAGACTGTTTAAAGAGGAATATCAATTTCTACTGTCAGCCCCCCTGAGTTAATTTCACCTTAAATGTTTTCTTCTTGTAGTCCCTTACCAAGAAATAATCCTTTTTACCATGAAAGCGAATGCAAAGAATTAATGTTGTTTATGCATTTATATACCAAGCTATATACAAATTAGTAGGAGAGATGGCCTTAGCTTTCGATCCAAACCGGACCTTCGTCGGAGGTATAAACAAGCACAAACAGAAACAGGAGACCGCTAACATAGGGTTAGATAGCTCAGTTGCTAGAGCATCAGCATGTAAACCCCCTGGAGGTCACAGATTCAAATCCTGCTCTAGTCAATTTTCCTTTGTTCACCCCCAAATTGAATCCTAAAAATGTTTCTATTTTGTTAACCGCAGGTGCGACAAAATATACGAAGATTTATTCAGTGACTGTCACGGTGTGGTTGATCCGGAAGCGTTCCACAAGAACTGTCTGTACAATAACTGCTTTGCTAATCTAGTTGACTGCTGGGACTTCGAGGCCTATGTCACTGAGTGTGCCGCAAATGGTGTCTGCATGGACTGGAGGGAAGACGACTTCTGTCGTAAGTTCTAATAAGGGTATACAAGGTGCCTTTATCTTGTTGCCGCCATCTTTGTCTTGTCCCCTGTCAAACATACCAACCAATTGGCGTGTTGTGGCTCACCGGATAAGAGCACCGGACTTAAGCTCTGGTGTTTCTGATCAGCAGAATGTGGGTTCGAGTCCCAGTCGTGACACTTGTGTCCTTAAGCAAGATACTTAACTATTATTACTGCGTCCTTTGGATGGGACGTAAAGCCGCAGGTCCCGTGTGTTGTGTAATGCACGTAAAAAAACCAGTGCATTTATCGCCCTGGTGTTCCTGGTTTGGTGGCTGCATATTACGCCACAGCACCTTTTAAACCATTACACGGTGCTATGTAAAGTAAAAAGGTCTCGTACTTAAAAAAAAACATAGCTGAACCACATACCTTGCAGGAAAAATACTGAATGTTGGAGCGCCATAAGCGTCACCGAGTGACGGATTTGAGCGCTATATAAGAAGCCACTATTATTATTATTAGTATTATTTTTATCAAGACTACTGATTTTCATTATGCTCAAAAAGGACCGCCTGAAGTTTTGCGCCACTTAAACTTTACACTACACTGTACAACACACAGGCACACAATACACGGGCACATTGACTCCTAAAATGGCGCAACCAAGATTATTGTGATGGTGACGTCAGGTGAATTGGGTCAATAGTTTATGTGATGCACATTTCAACATATTGAATAAAAAAACAATCATAAATACAAACTGCTACTATGGTGTGTCGTGGCCCAGCGGTTTAGCGCATCGGACTCAAGTTCTGGTTGCTGAGTCATCAGGGTATGAGTTCGAATCCCGGTCATAGCCCTTGTGTCCTATAGCAAGACACTTAACTATAATTGCTTCTCATCACCAAGGGGTAAATGGGTACCTGTGAGGGCAGAGATGGTTCTTGTGATTGATTTAGCTTAGTGCACTACATACTTGGCAGCACAGGCTGTATACTCCCAAGGGAGCTGAGATGGCTGAGGAATGATGGTCCAGTGACCAGCCGTCGATTTCACCAAACTCTTCCTTATTTAGGATTAATCCTAGGCAATGCTAAGAGATAGGACTAGTCTTAAGTTATGACCAGTACTTAAGACTAGTCCTATCTCTTAGCATTGCCTAGGATTAATCCTAAGTTAGGAAGTTTGGTGAAATCGACGGCAGGGGTAAAAATGTTTGAAGTGCAATGATCATTCTTTGGAATTGCGCTATATAAGAGTCGATATTATTATTATTATTACTTGTTTAACACCCTACAGCATTTGACTGTAAGAGCGACCAGCTTCACTACAGAGAGTGTACTTGCCCGGATGACATCTACACCAGTTGTTATCCATGGGATAAAGAACCCCATCTATGTGAACAGGAACCTGTGTCTGGTTGCTTCTGTAATGAAGGATCAATGGATAATGGCAATGGAACTTGTATTCCCTGTCGTAAGTAGAAATTTACAACTTATCAACAACTTTATTCCACTTTATTCCACGTGCTGCATCTCTTTGGAACTCCTTGCCTGGTGCACGGTTTCCCTCCATCCAGCAATCTAGACTGTTTTAAAAGGAATATCAATTTCTAAATTGAGCTCCCTTGAGTTATTTCCATCTTAGTGTGTAATATACTAAGCTATAGTTCTGTGTGCAATTAATATCTTAAAGCTACACACGTCTTGGGGGGTCTCTACTCGACAAGCTCTGCTTTTTGGAAACCCCCACCACTGAATCACCATTTATTTTGTATTTATCCCTGTATGTATTATTGATTGATTGAGTGGAAATAAAGTATTGAAAACAAAACAAAAGTATTGAAATTCTTCTTGTAGCCCCTTACCAAGAGTGGCTTTTTAGCCTTGTTTGGGGCAAACTTGTAAAAAACAAAAAATAATAAATAAATAAACATTTATCAAATTGCAATTTCTGTTCTTTTAATTTGATGCTTGAGGATATTATTTATCACACAAGTATAGAGTAGAGAATACAGAAAATATTTCTCTTCTTCATATACCATATCCAGCGTTGCCGAAGGCCGAGTTTGATTTGGGACGCAGGGTCTCCCAAGGTACAGCGTGTGGTATCACGAAGTTCAGCCCCTAGTTACCACTTGGTTAATTTTTACCTCTCAAACGGCAACATCTCTAAATTCTTTAGTAAATGGAGCACTCTCTCCGCACTGTGCCATGACTAGTGTATTTTAATTGATGTGTAACCTTTTTTTTTTGAAAATTTATTTGTTATTTCATACTTATTACTATTGTTATTTTCTTCTTTTGTAAATCAAGAGATCAATAAATGAGAATCCCCCGGGATTAAAAAAAAAATAATAATTGCATTCCTTCCTTAACCTTTTCAGGAAGGAAGGGGAAGAATTAACAAAAAGTGGGGTACCTCCCCTTCTTTGATTGCTTTTACAATATTTTGATCACAAATCTTTTGTAAACCCTGCTTTTCAAAGTTCCTAACTAAATAAAAGAATTCATGTTTTGCCTGCAGCTACTGTTATTCCTACAACACCTGTAAGGACAACTATTGTTACAACGACTCCGCCAGAGCCCACAACGGTCACATCCACCACAACACCTCATCCACCAGAAACAACTCCAGAAGTGCTAACAACTGCAGGGACCACTCCCAAACTGTCAACGAGACCACCACCAGAATCAACAACGGTTAAAACTTCTCCTCCACAGCCAACAACTCAAGAAGCAAAGTACACAACTTCTACGCCAGAATCCACAACGGTTGAGGTAGAACTACCAGAATCAACAACGGTTGAGTCCACTCCACCAGAGTCAACAACTGTTGAATCAACTCAACCCGAATCAACCACTGTTGAATCAACTCCACCAGAATCAACAACTGTGAAATCTACCCCACCAGCAACTACAAAGTTAACCACAACACTTCCACCTACTGAACCCACAACAGTCAAGTCCAATCCACCTAGATCAACAACTGTAGAGCCAACTCCACCAGAATCAACAACTGTTGAATCAACTCAACCCGAATCAACCACTGTTGAATCAACTCCACCAGAATCAACAACTGTGAAATCTACCCCACCAGCAACTACAAAGTTAACCACAACACTTCCACCTACTGAACCCACAACAGTCAAGTCCAATCCACCTAGATCAACAACTGTAGAGTCAACTCCACCAGAATCAACAACTGTTGAATCAACTCAACCCGAATCAACAACCGTTGAATCAACTCAACCCGAATCAACCACTGTTGAATCAACTCCACCAGAATCAACAACTGTGAAATCTACCCCACCAGCAACTACAAAGTTAACCACAACACTTCCACCTACTGAACCCACAACAGTCAAGTCCAATCCACCTAGATCAACAACTGTAGAGTCAACTCCACCAGAATCAACAACTGTTGAATCAACTCAACCCGAATCAACCACTGTTGAATCAACTCCACCAGAATCAACAACTGTGAAATCTACCCCACCAGCAACTACAAAGTTAACCACAACACTTCCACCTACTGAACCCACAACAGTCAAGTCCAATCCACCAAGATCAACAACTGTAGAGTCAACTCCACCAGAATCAACAACTGTAGAGTCCACCCCACCAGAATCAACTACTGTGAAATCCACCCCACCACCAACTACAGAGGTTAAACCAACGACTGCAAAACCCACAACTTTGGAGCCCACTCCACCTGAACCAACAACAGTGAAATCTACTCCTCCACAACCTACAACTGTTGAGTCCACTCCACCAGAATCCACAACTGTTGAGTCCACTCCACCAGAATCAACAACTGTTGAGTCCACTCCACCAGAATCAACAACAGTTGAGTCCACTCCACCAGAGTCAACAACTGTTGAATCCACTCCCCCAGAGTCCACAACTGCAGAATCAACGCAAGAGGTCACCACGATAGAATCCACTCAGGCATCAACAACCAGAGTCACAACTGTCGAGTTCACAACAGCAGAAAGCACTCCTGATGAAGCAACTACCATAGAGTCAACAACTGAAGTTCCACCAACCACTCCGGAAGTCATTAAAAGCACAACTGAACTTTTCCTAGGAACAACTGGTAAGTTGAGAACTGCCCATTTGTCATGGCTAATACTTTAGTAATAGAACCTTGTAAATAGCAGTCTAGCGTCAAGGCAACAGATGCTATGGCCTTTCTCCTGACAAAGACTAGGATGGTCTGGCATATCAAAACTTTGAATATGATGAATATGGTTCAAACCACACCTGACCAATGACTCTTAGTGTAGAGTTGTGCATTTATGTTTATCTTCCTAAATGGTTAAAGGGATTGTATACGTTTGGTAATTGAAACCCACTGTTTGTTTCAATCTATATAGTCAGTTATCTTATATCTTATATAGATACCATCAAACTAACCTGTGAAAATTTCATTTCAAAAGGTGGTAGCCTTGTTTTAGATATTGCCGGAAATCTGGAGCGATTATGTCCACGTAGGAAGAATAATCCGCATTTGGAATACACAATCTGAGAACGTTTCAACAGAAACGCTTCTCAGATTCAAATTGTTTTGGATAAAAACTTCCATCTTTTTCCATAACCACATTACTTCAAAGTGAAATGTTTCTCAAATTGCTTTATACTATCAGAATCTGCTGTACTCTTACAAAGTAAGTTTGTATTGCCATTAATTTTATGAGTAATTATCAAACGTATACAGACCCTTTAATCGGAACTTGTGACTTCTGTTAACTGTTTCTACTAATTCCAACATTTTAAGCCCAACTTTAAAAGGTGCAGATGTCAAAGAATTTTCAATTATTAAAAATAGACAGTGTAACCCAGTCTTTACAGTCACAAAACCACAAACCACCATAGGGTGGCTTGCAAAGTGAAATAAATAGCAATTTGTAAGGGATTAGTCACAAAACCACAAACCACCATAGGGTGGCTTGCAAAGTGAAATAAATAGCAATTTGTAAGGGATTAACAAAAATGTATTACATTTGTGGGGGATTAAGATAAGAAACATTCCACACACAAAAGGTATGTCAATCATTCTCCCTGGACAGTGTCTGGGGTTAACTTTTTCAAGAAAAGGAAGGTCTCTTTTAACTGTCAGCTTCGTTTAACCAATAATTGGAGACCTGGATTTCAACGTTTGTTTACGGTTAACCGGTTAAACATCCCAACCCTATCTTGTTGAAAGTGTCAGTACCACAAAGTTTACTCCTTATCAATCTACCACCTTAAAAATACTCAAATATTTCATTATGTCTACTAAACAACCTCAACAATTATTTGGTTTCTTGGCAGAATGTGTCCCTGGAGTCCACAAGACCTGCCAGTGGAGTCAGTATCTTGATGACGATGTCAGCGGTGTACCTCTCAATCCAAGCTATGAATTCGAGCTGATCCAAGACTTCGTCAACTCCGGTCTCTACAACGACGTCTGCGAAACCCCAGAAGCCATCGAGTGTGTCCTTGCTAGAGATCACAGCATTTCCTACAACATGACCACACAGGACGTTCGGTGCACTTCAAACCTGGGGTTGACGTGTTACAACTCTGAAGCTCAGTCGTGTCTTGATTACGCGATACGTATCCAATGTTGCCATCGGGAGCGCGTGGTCTGCGGTTCCACGGAGTCTCCGTCCACGACGATTCAGTCGACGGTACCTGAAGAGAGTACGACAGAGCTGTCGACTCTCCCAGCTGAGAGCACCACGCAGGAATCTACTACACTTACGAAGACTACCACTGTCGCACCAACAACTACAGTCCAACCTACAACGGAAGTATCACAGACCACAGGCAAGTTTGGTGGACTCTGTTTTTAACAAGGTCACTGGGACTGCCCAAATGACCTCTTTATAACAGGAACATTGTTATAAGAGGACAGTAAAACAAATAAATAAAAAGTAGAAAACAAGATTTTTGACTTAAGACTTTGCTCTTTATAAGCAGAACCTTTCTATAACAGTGCTCTTTATGACGAGTGTTGACTGTAATTACATTGAAAGTGTAAAGTCAAAAGCACCTCAGTTAATTCCTTAACACCCTCCATTTTTTTCAAAAATATTGATAATATCAGTCATTTATACAGTGACTTTGTCACATAATTTAAAGCATTCATCGTGTTTAAGACAGGTGTGCTAAGTTTTTGAATTATGAGACCCAGTTATCGCGGGCTCAGTGCTAGAAGGTCGTTAATTGCAGTTTTATTTCTCTAGTTATCCTTCAGATGGGGCATTAAGCCATAAGGTCCCATGTACTACGATTAATAGTGCACATAAAAGAACCCATAACACTTATCTTGGAAGAGTAGGGGTTAACCTTCGGTGTCTCTGGTTCACATAGCAAGCACCCTTGTTCACAGATTCCTCAGGCCTGCGAGCTACAGTGAATAAATTTACTTATGAGACATCCTTTGTTTCATTACCAAAAATATTTGATAGTAATAATAACAGCTGTTTGGGTTTGGGTTTTCTTGTAACAAATAATTTGTTATCCCTTAACAGTGTGTGTCCCCCATCATGAATATCACTGTGAATGGACCCCATACTATGATGACAGTGACAGCCCGCACGGGGACTTCGAGCTCATCGGGGACCTCCGGGACGCCCACCCGGGAGAAATCTGTGAGAGCCCAGATAGCATTGAGTGTGTACTGAGCTCCAACCACAGCGTCAGCGCCGGTGAGACTGGTCAGTCTCTCATATGTCTTCCGAAAATCGGTCTCGTGTGTCAAGATTTCAACAACGGTCAGACTCGGCCATTTGAGTGTTACAATTACAGCGTACGGTTTGAGTGCTGCGAGAGTGTGTATATTCCTTGTGGAAGTACGGAAGCTCCGCCACCCACCACTAAAGTTGTGACTACCAAGAGATTGACCATACCTCCAGAATCTACGACACCAGAGAGCACAACCTTGCAGTTCACCACTGGTAACTAACGGCTTCTCTTTAGTCTATGTTTTGTTTTAGTAAAGGATGAATGAAAAATTAAACGGTCCGTATATTCGAGGTAGCCTTCAGGTTTTTTGAGGCCTTGGCCTATGGTTGCCCCTGGTCTTGGCCTTAGTGCCCCTTTCCAATGGAAGTGCCCTTTCCAAAGTGAAAATGGCCTTGCACTCCCAAAGTTGAAATTCCAGGCCTGTAAATCAACCACAAAAACCATCACAGACAGCATTATGCAGTGGCATTATATTTCGAAATCTCGCGAGAGATTCCGCGAGAGTCCGGCCACGCGCATGCGCAATCATATCACTCAGCGCACGGAAAGTGGTAACCGCTTCCCTTTTTTCACAGTATCTTCTATCAACCATCATCGAGTTGAATTCCATATTTTTATTGCAAAAATTGTCACAGTATAATTGCTGGATAATCATGGATGTGGCTGAAATGGCCGGTGCTGTGACTAATGTCAATGCGTGTAAACCTAATCACGGCAGTACTAATGTACCCGCCATGGCTGCCGCAACAGGCACCGAACAGAGTACAGCAACTGTACCACTACCAGGGAGTTCTAAGGAAACTTCATTGAATAAGCGACTTCCATTCCATAAAAACAAGGATGACAAATGCCTATACCCTCCGATGGCCTACCGGTCTGCAGCCAGTCGACCGAAAACACACTTTAGTTAATTACTCGTTCGGTTTTTAGCAAAAATAGGTGAAACCTTTTAAGTTCTATCCTCAGACAGGCTCGATTGACATGGTCTATGACCCTATAGGCAGTGTGACTCATGGGCTCGGAATCTCCAGTTAGAAAACACTTTCCCCATAGGCTTGTGCACAAAGAATACTATGGTTTTACAGTGTAAAACTAATTAACCCAAAACAAATTAAAAATTTAAAATATCTTAATTTTTGTTGTCAAACTCTCTCTACAACCTCTGGAAAGTTTATTAGTTTTGAAAAAAATATGGAATCCACATTACAAAGGAGTAACACACGGTCTACTGGCTGCAGTACCCTAGGGCAGCCGTGTAAATCTGACAGGGGCGGGACATCGCAGGGTTAAGGAAGATAAAGTCCACAGACAGCTTTACAAAGTTGCATTTTGCACAGTAATCTTCCGCTTTTTATTTTGACTAGAATGTGTGGAGACTGTGGAGACCATTTGTGACTGGTCACCATGGCTGGACGACGACATCAAAGTTGGTCCAATGGGAGAGTTTGAGCTGATCTCAACGTACCGAGAGGAATATGACATCTGTGACATGCCGAGTAAGATAGAATGCGTCATGAAAAGTCGGCCAGGAATGCACTCCAACGAGACCGGTCAGGTAAGGTCAACAAACTTAAGTCCATAAAGCTGTTCATGCACAAAATTGCTTAGCACTGACAACACTTACTAAGCAAAAACAGCAAAACCTGTAAGGAAATCACTATTGGAAAGCAGGGTATTGAGCAATGAACAATGCACTGCTGAGAAATTTTACAAGAAAACCATTAAAAAGAGAATATTGAACCTTCTTCGACTCTTCAGAGTTCTGGCCACTCGATGTCTGGCAATGTTTGATACAGATAAACATGATGATGACGATGATGATGTTTTCCTGTAGCTGTTCGTTAACAGCGTTTGTGGTAAGGCAGATAAGTTAAGTGACAGACGATTGTAAGGGAATGACTGTGTTTTTGACATTCATTACTTTTTTCTCCCTGCAATCTCTAGGAAGTGACCTGCGACGTCACGGAAGGTTTGGTGTGCCTCCATTCAGAACAGACGGATTTCCCGCCATTTTGCTTTGATTACATGATCCGTGTACAGTGCTGCCAGGACGTGACAGTACCATGCTCTCAGGTCACAACTGTCGCTGCCGAATCAACAACACTGGTACCCACAACCAAACCACAGCCTACAACTGTTCTCACAACAGAACCGGTATACACCACAAAACCTGTATCACTCACGACAGTTATACCCACCACAGAACCGGTTTCCACTACAAAACCGGTTTCCGCCACCACAAAAAGAACACAAGAGTCAACCACGCAGACAGTCACCGAAGTCCAAGAAGAATCAACTACTCCACTTGAATCCACACTCCCTCAGGAATCAACAACCGTTGAATCAACCACTGAAACAGGTATGTAGTTTAATTATGCCCATGTAGTAGATCAGGGCCCCAATTTCATTTAGCTGCTTAAGCAGAAAATATTGCTTAAATGCAGGGTGCACTTTTGGTCATTACTTCACAAGTTAACAGGGAATTTCTGCTTGGGCGCGTGCGTAGTCCACAATACTAGGCATTCTTCGCTTACACAGCTACAGTGTAGTGCAGAAATTTTGCACTTACCCTGTAAGTGAAGAATGGTGATAGCAAGCGCAGAATACGGTGGTAACCAGAGCCATGAAATTGGGACCAGTGGTGAAGTTGGGGAGGAATAAAACTGCACAATATTCAATCCATGTTTATGTCTCATATCCTTATAGCCAAGGAACCTACCACTATGGAATCAACTACCAAAGCAATACTAACTACCAAGGAATCAACAACACTGCCCCTCTCATCCACCGCAGCACCAACAACACGTAAGATGTCTAACTTGTTGACTTGTCACTTCCTCAATGGCTTTCAAGATTCTGGGAAATAATTTTGGGTAGAAGAAAAAAAAAGGGAATCCATAAGCCGCATTTTCTTTACCACTTAACTTTATATTTTCTCTTTTACATCTGTATACGTGTATCTTTGTTTATTATATGTTGGAGTCAGGGCCCATCATCATGTTTCTGCTTTTCGTGGCTGAAGTGAAACGATAACATAGCGAAAGTAGTTGTCCCGCCCGAGTTCCTACCTCCTGCCCAGGTAGTAGTTAATAAGAAGGACAGTTCTTTTCAGAACTGAGAAGTCTCCCGAATTCCGAATATTCTACTCTGCGGCAGTATAATAAAAAGCAAGACAAGTTCTCAAAAAACAAAATAATAATAATAATAATAATATCAAGCATTTATAAAGCGCCATCTATCTAGGTAGCCTATTCCGAGGCGCATAACAAAGGAAAGAAGAAGAAAAAACAGGGAAAACTTAAGCAAACAAAAATACCAATACATGCAACCAATGCATTAATAAGCTACACTAAACAAAAATCTACCTAGCAAGTAGATATACACATGGTGTTACCGCAAACCAAATATATATTAAACCCTAACTAAGTACACAGTACTAAATAACGGTGACACCCCCATGTTCCGACTCCCCTATGTTCCGACACCCCTATGTTCCGACACCCCTGGTGTTTTTTCCTGTTCCTAACCCCAACCCTAAACCTGTAAATCACAAGAGGGTTGTCGGAACATAGGATTGTCGGAACATAGAGCAGTCAACATTAAACCCTACATCAAGGAAGGACAAAGGTGAAAATTAATGGTAACTGGCTGTATCATTCAGTCTAATCTAATCAGCGGATTTTAACCTAGTACTGGAGGGCTTGGGAACGGTTATTGTTCAAGGTGTAATGCACCTACTTGAGGAAATTGTAAATTCCTGTTGGAATATTGCAAAGGGCAGCAATACAATTACTCCATTATCCATGTTATGTCCATGAAGTTCAGGGCCTAGAAAAGCTAGGCATTAAAAACCTTTTTGTTTTTATTTTTTTTCAAATTGGTCAAAATACTAAAAAAAATGGCAACGAAATAACTGTTTAATGCTTAGGCCCTATTGTACAATTATAAAAGTATCGACGTTTGCAATAATGCAGACTTTCTAGAAAATGTATTTGTATTATAAGTGATTTTGTGTGAGAAATCAATTTTGTCGTAAAGAATTCTGGTGAGACTTACGAGAAAACAAGCAAATTAGTCAAGCTGGATAGCCACTGAACAATTTAAGGGTAAACCCTACTCTTTAAAATTATTACCATCAGTGCCTTGGGGTCCCCAACACACAGTCTGCAAACATAAAGTCAATCAGTAATCTATCTCAGAAGTTATGGAGAAGTTTGCTTTTTATTAATAAGAAAAGTTCCCCAAGACATGTTGGGACTTATTGAAATGGCAAGTATGGTCAAAGAGAAGCAAATGGTGTTAGCCAGAGGGGTGTCTGGGTGTCTTTTGGACACTCTGTTCTAAATTTGGACACCCTGTTTTATCTGTCATTTACATGTAAATGTATTGTAAGTGAGAAATTTGGACACCCAGTTTTTAAATTTCCAGCAAATTTGGACACTTTTTTACAAAATCCTGGCTAAAACCTTGAAGAGAAGTGAATGTCTTGTCTTGCTGGCCACCTTGAGTTCTTATTTCTTTGGTGTTCATCTTTCATCAACAGCTTGCAAGCCGATTTACAAGGAAGTCTGCGAGTGGAGTCCATGGCTCGATGACGATGAAGGTAAAGTCGGCCCAATCGGAGAGTTTGAACTGATCTCAACATTCCGCGATAACTACGACATCTGCGAGGAACCAACAGAGATACTGTGCGCCCTCAAGAGCGACCACAACTTACTCGCAAACATGACTTACCAGAACCTCGTGTGCACCCCCACTGAGGGACTCATCTGTCTCCATAGCGACCAGACGGGCTTGCCACCATTTTGTTTTGATTATTCCATACGAGTGAAGTGTTGTAAGAGCGAGAGCATCGGATGTGTCTCGACGCCGGAGCCTGTCGTCACCACGGTGGAATCGACGTCACCTGAGGTTGTCATAACAAGTAAGTATCCATCAAGTGCTCACTCTCATACACTGAAAATCTCTCCACACATTGTACAGTATTTGAATAAACAGCCGCATCCCCTTAAGGTAACCCCTCTGCTGCTGCTTCCTAGGTTGTATCATAATCTTTAGGTGTGATCCCCCGAGCAAAGATATTGGACTGTGAAGGGGGTAACCCTGTTTCAGCCCCAGGAGTAGGTGGCAACGTGCCCCTAGTGACAGTTGACTTGGGTCGACAGCCCAAATCAGTTAAGTGTAGCCCTCACCTTGAGGTGGCCATCCGGCCTTGTGTTGTTAGGCGATATCTCATTAAAAAGTTTATGTAAACAAAATTGACAAAATAGGGAGACCGCAAATAGGGCTAGATTGCTCAGTTGGTTGAGCGCCGGCACGTTAATCCAGAGGTTGCAGGTTCAAATCCCGCTTTAATAGTAAATTTTGCTTTGTTCAACACATAATGTGTATTTAACAGACACATTTTCAAGTCAATCAGTTATCTCAAAGCGTGTTACAATATTATTACCCCTGTTTATCAGGCCTAAGCATTCCTTAAACCATCTCAACTCCTTAGGAGTATGCAGCACCGGCAGCCAAATGGGCGCACAGGTTGCTAATCATTCACATCAGCAATCTCCACCCTCGCAGGTACCCATTTACTGAGAAGCAGTTGTAGTAAAGGTCTTGCGCAAGGACACAAGTGTCATGACCGAGATTCGAACCCTCACTCCGATGACTCAGCCGCCAGAACTTGAAATCGGTGTGCTTGACCGCTCGGCCATGACATGCCCATTTAATGTCTTCCAACTTTCCTTTTCACAGCTGCACCATCTCAGATCATTGAGAAATGTTCGCCAGTCATGTCCGAGGATCCCATCACCATCAGCAAAGACGGCTGCTCCACCCCTACCCCGGTATTCCTCCCTCAGTGTCAAGGACGGTGTGAGTCTCATACATCCTTCGGCGGTTTCGACGGCGACGGAAACGAGTTCTGGAATAGCTACTGCGGGTGCTGTCGACCTACAACATTTGAGGTAGACAACTACGAGCTCATGTGCGAGGACGGAGAAACAGTGACTCTACCAGTGGACATTGTGACGGAGTGCTCATGCAAACAGCTTGACTGTCCCTCACGCTAAGCCAATCTGTTATTCATAGCTCTATTTGAAAAAGGTTGTAATACAGTCATATAATTAGCAGGAATCCTAGCTAAGTACACAGCTACATTATTAGCAGGGACCTTTCTGATTGTTTATAAATTTCAAACTCATTTAATTCAACTGTAATCCATTTCCTAATCAATCACAGCAGCACTGGCAATACAGAAGTAAGAATATTTACATGTATGCAAAGTGTGATCAAAATAGGACACACAGGTGGAAAATATTGGAAATTAGGGTCAGGGTTGTAGATTTTTAAATGTTTTAGTACAAAGGGCAGAATTGTGCCAACCTGATTAATACATGTTTGTGATACTCAAGTGCCCATACCAAATGGTTGTCAGTGTTTGTAAACAAAGGAAAAAGCTAATTGCATCATTTTCGGTAAAAACCAAAAGCGAGACGCTAGTCCACTTCCTCTAGCAAATTAGTGAGGCATGTTTTTTTTATTGAGTCCCTTGCGCCACGTTACAAGCAGCTACTAACTGCCTATGATCTACCCACGGTCTGCCATTGTTTTGAGTCAAATTGCATGTGAAGATTTAGTGAACATATAAATGCTCCTTGTCCCCTAAAATGCTCTCTACCAAGTGTATGGCCGTATCCGGATTGGTGGCTATGACTACGGCTACGACTGTTGTTAAGGGTGTTGCTAAGGACGTCCTATACTTCAACGTGGCAATCCAGCCGTAGCCGTAGCCACTATTTTGGACACAGTCTATAAACACACAGAGAAACTGACTCCCAAAATGGCGCAACCGAGAGTTACTGTGGTGATTACATCAGGTGAATTGTTTGGAAGTGTATTTTGGACATGGTCAAAATAAGCTATTTCGCCCGGGGCAGATCACTAATTCGCCCCGGGCGGATTACTATGTCCTAAATACACTTCTGTAGAACTGGGTCAGAAGTCAGCAAGTGAATGAAAGATAATGAATGTGTTGAAGCTTCAGGACATGTTGCTTATCAATAATATTTACTGTTTTCAATAATATTTTACTTTTATCAAATAATTGTTAAAACATAAAAGGCAGTACCTTTGCTTAGGCTTGCATACTGTAGAGTTTGGCGTTTAGATTTAATTGTTTCTCTGTTTAAAAAAGAAAAGGAAAATAGGTCAGACAGTTCTCTCAAAAAGATATGATTTAAATGAAGAAGTCTTGATTATTAGTGGTCTTTTTTCCCCTAAGTTTACTATTTGTATACAATACTCAGCAGTTTTCTTCCTAACTTGTGAGTAGGATGTGAAACTTTGCATGGTGGAGATAACAATCTAGTAAGGTCTGATGCTTCGTTTTTGAAAGGGCAAGGGCACCAAGGCGTTTTCTCCTTGGTAAAGGGCACCTCTATAAGGAAATTGTAAATTTATTTTTGGAACATTCAAGGGGCACCAAGGCAATGACTAGGGGTAACGGAGGTAAATGCCTCTGTGATTTATCAGGCCTGAAGTTTTAGGTAACACCATGTACCCATGCACATGAGTAGGATTTGAAACTTTGCATGGTGGATATACAATAAGGTTTGTGGTCACACCATGTATATGAGTAGGATTTGAAACTTTGCATGGTGGAGATACAAACTAGTAAGGTTTGTGGTAACACCATGTACATGAGTAAGATTTGAAACTTTGCATGGTGGAGATACAAACTGGTAAGGTTTGTGGTCACACCATGTTGGCCTACATGAAAAGGATTTGAAACTTTGCAAGGTGGAGATACAATCTAGTAAGGTTTGTTGTAACACCATGTACATGAGATTTGAAACTTTGTATAAGGTTTGTGGTCACACCAATCCATGTACATGTGTAGTATTTTAAACTTTGCAAGGTGGAGATACAATCTAGTAAGGTTTGTTGTAACACCATGTACATGAGATTTGAAACTTTGTATAAGGTTTGTGTTCACACCATGTACATGAGTACGATTTTAAACTTTGTATAAGGTTTGTGGTCACACCAATCCATGTACATGTGTAGGATTTGAAACTTTGCATGGTGGAGATACAATCTAGTAAGGTTTGCGATAACACCATGTACATGAGTAGATTTGAAACTTTGCATAGTGGAAATTGTTTTTATCTGTGTAAAAATTCAGGAAAATCACCCCCTCTGCCCGCCTTAACCAAAGAGACATCATACTCCCATAAATATTGTCAATGACCAGTATCCACACTTTTTGTAACCCAATTTAGTATACATGAAATAACAAACCTGTACAAGTCTAAGCTCAATCAGTCATCAGGGTCACGGGAAACACTGGGGTAAACAACCTTAAATGTTTTCACTGTTTTCAAACATTTGGTGTTGGACTTGCAAGATAAAAACTAATGTTTTACTCATTCTCAAAAAGTATCGCATTTCAAGCAAAACTATTTCAAGGGAAGTTTTCCACCACGACCATCTTTATACCATGTAAGTGATATGCAAATCTGCATCACATATATATTTTCAATCATACCAATGTTATGCACTCCCTTTAAGTTGATGATAATAATAATTATAGGCTTTTCTAAAGCCATGATTTTGTTTCCCTTTTTGCAAAATGTGTACTATAAGGTTTTTTCTTCAAAGTTTTAATTAAATTTTATATGTACATTTTTTGGCAATTATAAACGCTATCCCTTGTATGTTCCGTCCGCACTATTTAACTATAATATTATTATTTGTTCATGTAATGTTTTTGCTTTTATTTTTTTAGTTGTGTGATTTTTATACCGTAGTTCTTTCAGTCTGCATAGGAAATATTGCATGAATAAAATGCTTACATTTTCAGTACGAGACTGATGGTAGATGACTTGAAAATAGTCTTTGTTTTCAGCTCATTGTGATAGTAGCAATAGTAATAAATAACTTTGTAAAAAAAAGTGTGGCTGCAGTTCTGTGCTTTATTTGTTAATTTACTTACTTGTTCGTTTAATGTTACGACAAGCTCACGGAAACCCTGATGTTTTGATTTGTTTTCTTTTTCAATGATCGTTGCAGTCAAATTTGGCTCCATTCTGCGCCGCACGCACAGTTAGGTTGGAAAAGATGTTTGAAGAAAGGTTATTCATGTTGGCAAAAACCAAGAACAGTTCTTCAATTGTTTACTTAGGCTACACTGCGTTTTATTTAGTTTATTTGAAAATGTTTACAGAAAATGTCATATGAATTAAATGGGTTTAACAAAACAATTAAAAACATCAACATCACACAAACCCTCAGTTTTATAGTGATTGTGATGATTTCTTTATAGTTTATTTCATATTTTGCCAAGTCAAAAAAACTCAATTTAAAAAGAAGAAAGAAAAAAACAGCCCTCTCCCCCCCCCCCAAACAAAAAGGGATGCTCAATAATTTGTTTTGTATGTGGCCTAATGATGGCATCACGGTGCTACCCCAGTAGAAAGACTCTGCTAGGCTCGAAGCATGAGGGCAATAACCATTAATTTGCATTATGTTTTAATGTCATAAAACGTACCAGCTATTTCATAAAATCACAACTCCATTTGAGGAAAAATACGAGTGCATGTTTTCTGACATCAGTCAGGAAAAAAGTTGTCAATATGCTTCCCTGGAAAAGTTATCCCGGTCTGATGACGTCACCACGACCTATTTTTGGTGTCCCAGGGGGATTCCCAAACCGGTTCCTTCATTACGCAGTGGACTCGTTGAGTGATAACAGGCTTGGAAGATAGCTGATGACGTCAACCGGAGATTAACCAATCACTCAACGGAACAGCTGACACGATTCAAGGCAACAACAAATGGGTACAGAGCCTCGTTAACCTAGACAGTGGGGTCGTCCCCCGATTAAGTTTACGGCAAGGCAAAGATTGCGGGGATTGTGCTCATTCTGGGGACATGGTTGATAAAGTAGGGAGGGTGGGACCTTGAATATGACGTCACAACGCCCAAATAACTTTGTACCCCCTCAAACTCCGGAAGGAACTTCTTTAAAGGTATTAGCCTATCGATTATACAGCTAGGGTTGAAGGATTAAAAACTAATGGTTTAATTTTAGTCTAAAAGCTTACTGGTTATGAAGTTAATACTGGAACAATTTTTTATGTGAAATATTTTCCTCTGAAATGAAGTCATATTTGAGAAAACTATATCTGAAAACATAAAGTAAAAAAACGCAACAGCTGATTTCAGCTGTTACAACCACATTACTAAGGACAACGTGTTACATACTGAATGTGCATGTTTTCACGGACTAAGCCCAAATTTGCACACAAAACACGCAAACTGTCTGTAACTGTTTGTCAGCTCTATCAACCCCGTACTATTTTTAAGAGCCTCTGTTTTATTTAGGCATAAAATATTATCATTGAGAACCGAATGTTTGGTTCGGAGATATAGATGATAAAATGTATAGTACCATGGAACCGTCAACCACGCTTACCGTGGATTTATACGCTTACGGCCCACATAATTTTGTGGTAAGCAGCGCCATGAAGTTGTGCCCAGTTAGTTGGAAGAAGATGGGCTAAGATCCGGGGAGTCTTAATTTAGACGTCAAACCCGTAGGCTACCCCCAAACACCCACGGGGTACGTGCGCCACCCAAGGATCGCGTGTTATGACAAGATCATAGGGTGATTCTCAGGGTCATAAGAAGAACTATAGACAAATAATTGCTAAGCATACAGTCTGTGTGAACCGCCTCCAAGGTGTCATCTTCTGTTTAATTTCACTAAATGACAGCTTCCCTTGTGAGACGTGGGTTGGGTTAGACAAGATTAGATTTCAAAGAATTGTGATTTTAATATTCTATTGCGAATCCTGCGTTGTCTTAAAGGCATCGTACTGGTTTGGTAATTGTCAAAGACCAGTGTTCTCATTTGGTGTATCCCAACATATGCATAAAATAACAAGCCTGTGAAAATTTAGGCTCAATTGGTCATCGAAGTTGCAAGAAAATTATGAAAGAAAAAACACCCCTGTTGTACAAACTTGTGTGCTTTCAGATAGCAATAAAAACTTCTTGCAAGAAGTTTTTATTATTTTAGTGAGAAATTACCTCTTTCTCAAAAACTATGTTACTTCAGAGGGAGTCGTTTCTCACATCGTTTTATACAATCAACAGCTCTCTGTTGCTCGTTACCAAGTCAGTTTTTATGCTAAAATATATTTTGAGTAATTACCAAACGTGTACGATGCCTTTAATGAACGGGTAATAATAATAAGAATGAATTTTTGAAGTGCGCCTTGTCTGTCAGAAAGACACTCCTGCTGGGGCAATAGAAAAGGAACTCTGCTGATGACGGTACTTAAAGCCAAGACTGAACAATTGTGTTTTCAAGTTAGTTTTGAAGCTGGAGAAAGTGTCTACTAGTCTGGAGGTTCAATGGAAGAGCATTCCAGAAGAGATGGTCCAGCATGTGAGAAACCGGTCTCCCCAAGTGTGTTTAGAACGAGGGATGTTGAGGAGCATGGTGTTTGTAGAATGAAGCCGTCTTGTAGAAACACTTAGCTGTATTGAATATTGTATGTATCTAGGAGATGTGTCATGTATTGAATGATAAATGAGGAGTAGAACCTCGAAATGAATGCGTTCATGTACCAATGGAGTGCCAATGGTGGAGCCAATGGGGTGCTTTTAGGTCTATCTCCCGAATACTGTACTTTGGCGCTTTTTATCATAATTTGATTCACATCATTCTTTTTAAATTCCTTTTTAGTTACTTCAACCATTCATAATGTGGAAACAAATTAGGTGAACAACAACCAAACAACAACAAGAAAACAAAACGAAACTTTGTAAATTTCACTTCGTGGTCGGTGCTCAAACACTGATCAAAACATATATTATTTCAAAGAAAGTTTGTTTCAAGATGTTGTGAACCGAAGCAGTGTGACCTGCTTTTTAACACTCGCCTAATAGACTGTAAGCATACGATTTATTCCCCAAAACAGTCTAGAGCCAGCTTCAGTCAAATTAGTTTTGGAAATGGTTTACTTAAAAAATTGTTGTGTTTTAATGAAAGGACGTCCTAGTTTTATCACTAAAATAATATTTTATAGCATGTGACAATCAACAGGGATGTTTTGAAAAAAGAAAAAGAAATTAGGAGACTGTTTCTGCTATGAAATTTGAGTTTAATAGGTAAGCAGTTAAGTTGCTGTATTATCAATTCCCGCCCCCCGAAAGTGATAATTTTTAAGACTTCCTTTTAAGTCACGTCAAATTGAACAGCTCGAAACTGATTTTTTCTTAACGGTAGCTACCGTGCAATTATGTCGACGGAGCCGATTTTATTTATGTAGGCCTATGTGTCTTTTATTCCATGTATTTTCTATCCATGTATGCTTGTTTATTTGTATGTGTTTATTTGTTTTTTATTGTTATTTTTTAATTTTTTTTTTTACTTGTGGCCGTTTCTTTTCCTCTGATCCAAACAGGCGGAAAGAGAAAATTGTCATTTTCTGTTGAACAATAATACCTGTAATAAAATCAAACAAAATGATACAACTTAAAGGCACTGAACACGTGTGGTAATTGTCAAAGACCAGTATTATCACTTGGTGTATCCCAACATAGGCATAAAATAACAAGCCTGTGGAAATTTGGGCTCAATTGGTCATTGAAGTTGCATAAAAATGATGAAAGAAAAAACACCCTTGTTGTACAAATTTGTGTGCTTTCAGAAAGGAATAAAAACTTCTTGCAAGAAGTTGTTATTATTTTAGTGAGAAATTACCTCTTTCTCAAAAACTACGTTACTTCAGAGGGAGTTGTTTCCTACAATGTTTTATACTATCAACAGCTCTCTGTTGCTTGTTACCAAGTAAGTTTTTATGCTAATTATATATTTTGAGTAATTACCAAACGTGTACAGTGCCTTTAAGTGTATAATATGTCTCGTCACGCGTCATATTTATTTATTTCACTTAGATATTCGGCCCAACAACTACATTTCAGAATACAGTAAATAATTTCATTATCCCGTCTCTTCTATACTTTGCGAAATAATTGAATAACATTAAAATGCCCGACTCTCTTTTGTAAAACAAATCTTCATCATTGTTCAAGTAAACCGAAATCTTTTGAAAACAGGTTCATATTTACCTAGGCCTACAGTTTTTCTTATTTTTTTTTCTTCTTCTTCAAATTTACAGCTTAAAATTGTTATTATAGTCAAAAAATTGCTATCGAAAAGGATTTTAAAGCAACAAATTGTTCTTTTACTTTTGAAAACAGGTTCATATTATTAACTACAGTTTTTCTTATTTGGTTATTTTTCAAATTTACAGCTTAACATTGTCATTATGGTCCAAAAATTGCCATCGAAACAGGATTTTAAAGCAACAAATTTGTCTTTTACCATTTTCTCCTCCAAATTGTGAAAAACATGCTCCAGATTTTACGAATCAATTTATTTTTTCTAGGCTAACAATTTAAAAATTGATAAATTCCAGTAATTTGTTAGCAATATATCGCAAATTTTGTCATGTTTGAGATTCAAGGGATAAAACAATCTACCTCCTCCTCTTTTTCGCTTGGTTTGAGCAGCAAAGGATAAAAAACATTATCCCTTCCACTTTTCGGCTAGGTTTGAGGAACAAGGATACAAACTTCTATCCCCTCCTCTATTCGGATGGGCTTGAGCAACAATGGATAGAAAATTATATCCCCTACTCTTTTTGGCTGGGTTTGAGCAGCAAAGGATACACTAATCTATCCCCTCCTCTTTTCGGCTGGGTTTGAGGAACAAAGGACACACAAATCCACCCCTTACTTAAATTATTACCACTCGAACCACAAATAACAAGGTGTGCGTATTTTCTTTTATATTATGATGCAATAATAGTTTGGAGTACAAAATGTGGCAAGAAAAGTTGCTATTATTACCTAAAAAAGTGAAAAATGAAAAACACTTACTGTAGTTAAAAATGAACCTGTTTGAAATAATCAACAAGATAACAAAAGATTGCAATTTATTTCAATATGGACATTTAATTAACTGAAACGCTGATCTCTTCATAAGCATCCATTCTCTATGCTTTTACATACAGCCATGCAAGAAAAACAACGAAACGTTTTTGTTTTTCAAATTTCACAAGCATGCCCGAATTTTTCTTAAAATAATTCCCTTCAAAATAGAAAATCACTTCCTAATCCATCGACTGACGCACTTGCGACTCCAACTAAATATTATAAAAATATTTTACATCATAATAAAAATGCTCGAATACGTCAACCTTTTTGCTTAATATAATTTACATCTTGTCAGCACAGAACAAACAACAACTATTCTTGTACTAGTCCGAATTAAATTAATTTGTTAAAACCCCCTCTTTTTTTATTTGTGCTTTACCCATTCACCGATGTCTGTTTAAAGCACTGTTGCTCGAGTCTTGTGAAAAAAATCCACATCAGGCATATGAATAATAATACTCGAGTTTTGATTCGAACCCACGACCTTTTCCATTCCAGAGCAGGTGTCATACTATAGACCACCCGAGCTTGCCTGGTAGCTAGAGGCAGTTCAAATCCTATATTTAGCAGCCAAACCCGAATAATATGACCGTGGGAAAACAAATCACAGGACTCGGGAAAGTATTGATGAGTATACAGTGCTTTACATACATCGGTGTGAGGGTAAAACACAAAATAATATTCTTTATCCCCGATGCAAATATAACATCTAGGCTACTACACATCTCTTTAGTCCCTTAGGGTCTGAGCAAGAAACGGAAGTGCCCACTGGTTCCTACAGCTGTTTCCTACAGTTTGTGTGCCTCAATAGACCTTATGCATTGACGTCATCCAGCCCGCCATCTTAGAGGTAAAACGATGACGAAACAATCGAAACGCACAGATTTGTACGCGCGGCGCACAAGATTGGCCAATGAACAAGCGCCTTTTGACCTCTAAGCGAGGGCGCCCTACTGAAATGACATTATGTGCATAAGGTCTATTTAGTGAAATGGGAGACTGTGGGATATCCTTCCACCTTATGGTTTCCAAACCCAGTTCACAGTCAATTTAAGTCACAGTGTGGCACTAAAGGGGAGTTAATTTGCAGGGATTGTATACGTTTTGGTAATTAGAACCCACTGTTTGTTTCAATCCAATATAGTTGTAGATATATACCATAAAACTAACCTGTGGAAATTTCATTTCAAAAGGTGGTAGCGTTTTTTAGATATTGCCGAAAATCTGGAGAGGTTTGTCCACGCAGCAAGAATAATTTGCAATTGAAATACACAATCTGAGAAACGCTACTGCAGTAGGCTTATCAGATTCAAATTTGGAGGGAAAACAAGTTATATCTCTGTCCATAACCGCAGTACTTCGAAGTGAAAAGTTTCTCAAAATGCATTATACTATCCAAAGCTGCTGTACTTCTTACCAAGTAAGTTTTTATTGCCATTAATTTTCAGAGTTATTACCAAACGTATACAGCCCTTTAAGCAATTATTTATAACACACGGTCGTTTTAGCGAAGAGACTCGTGGACAACACATGCTGGCAAAAGGATCAAACAGTCTGGAGTCCTCTTGTTGTAAACATTTCAATGGATCAATATTTTTATGTAAAAGCACCGAACGATTTTATCAACTTTTGACAAATGGCACATATCTCAAGATTTGTTCGGCTGTTATTATACATTTTTTGATTTTGTGTATTAATTATATTTGATACAAAATGTAATATTCTCATGCCGAGTGTAGTGTCGTGTCTGCCAGGAAATGCACATGTTGGCTCGATTTCACAGAGCACTAAGATTCATCTTAAGATGAGTTGTCATGATCAATGACGTTGTATTGTGACATCACACTTCGCTTATAGCAAATGAGAGTTATACACATTAATACCAATACTATAAGCCCTTTGTGAAAAGGGAAAACTAGGGATGTCACTGTTTGTGTAAACAAGACTGCATGGTCTACATCGCCAGCAATATAAATAATTTACTATCAAATTATTCGAAAGATCCATCTTCCATTTAATTTCACCAACATGACATGCTTATTTGCCCGTATCGAAATTGACTTCGCAATGGACATTCTGATCGCATGACTTTCATCGATGACCCTTAGCTATAGAGCATATGCTGTGTTAAGGCTGTGTTAATTTAGACTATGGAAGACTACCTTATTTAGACACTCACATGATTACCAAGCTACAAAGTTCTACAAAACTATTATTGACTGAAAAGAGAGCTCAACAAATTGAACACGCTGACGTAATCTCCTCCGTGTACCATTTTACGTAAAAGGTAACCCCGGTTGCTACAAACCCCAAAGCTGCATTTTCGGGTTGTCAGTCACATGCCTATAGCCTACCTATCACTACATCACATGATTTCTCAAAGTAGCCATTACTTTAGGTGACATGTTTT
Source organism: Plazaster borealis (assembly GCA_021014325.1). Classification (NCBI taxonomy): domain Eukaryota; kingdom Metazoa; phylum Echinodermata; class Asteroidea; order Forcipulatida; family Labidiasteridae; genus Plazaster; species Plazaster borealis. The sequence continues at coordinate 19,635,038 of CM037455.1, read as the reverse complement.
AGCAGAATAGAGTCGGATGCTTTCAAGGCCATCAATTTGCTTCTCTGATGCACTTTTTAGAGGTCAAAGACAAGCGTGTTCCAAAAGACCTTTCCTCAGTGTGAGTGCAGTAACCCTTGTCAACTGCTATTACCTCAAGCACACAGTCTTCTCATGGAAAAGGACTACCCGATCCCAAGTCCGAAGAAAGTTATTGAAAGTTATTTCTCTCACTGAGTAACGAACCTCCGTCTACGGTTGCTAAACTCTCGCCGTTGGAGACTGGAGTACAAAGTATCATTGACATCCCTCGAGTCCGGATCCAGATCCACGTAGTCTGGTACAGGTAGCTGGTGTCGACGCATCTGCTGGCTGACGTAGGTGTTCATGTAGTCGCTGAGAGTGTGGCTGGTACGTTGGCTGGATGGGTTGAGGGCGCTGCAGTCCATGTGCACAGCAGATTCCTGATCGTAGCTTGTCGTTCTTGATGACAGCTGACTGGTTGAGACTGTGGGATTCGAACATCGTCTAAGAACAGATATATCGCTATTCCTTAGCCTTTTGCTGTCGCGTTTTTCCGCGTCCTCGATGCGAATCTTGAACGTTTGCCGACGGTAACACCGAGTATACCAGACGCAAAACAAAATGGCGCACGCTACAACGGTACCTTGGAAGGTTGTCACTACCGCTATCACCAACGGTGTCCAGGAGCATTTGAACGGCGGGAGCGGGTACGGCACAGGAGACAAAAAATCTTCCGTGAACTGTTCTTCCATTGATGTGGAGCGTGAACACGGACAAGCTGCCCTGAGGCGAACAAGGACGACCCTAGAGCTCTCTCGGTGTCTGATGATGCACCGGTAGCTCCCAACATCGCTCTCTCGTAATGGCTTAATCCATAGTGATCCATCCTGATCTACTCTGAAGCGGCTGCTAACGCCTTTGATGAACTCACCGTCCGGAAGCATCCATTTGACGCGGGGCTTTGAGACCAACTCATCGGTAGCACAAATCAGCACCACACTCTGACCAGGTACGCCGTACGTTATCGGTGGGGTATTTGGTAACTCAGCACTTGAAGAACTGCCCCCAGCCCCACCATTGCTGATTGGATCTATGGGTCCCAAACCACCGTCACTTGTTGTGAACTGATGGGAATTGTTGCTAGTTACAGGTGGTGACAATGTGATCCTAGAATCGGGATTAGTGGGATTGCCAGGTACAATATCAAGTTGAGTTGGATACCTTGTAGTTCCGGTGGTGTCATTCGAGGTCACATTTGGGTTTCTTGTCGTCAGATACCCCGATGTGGGTACCACTGGATTGCCTGGAGGAGGCTTCTGTGATGCAGATGGGTGGTGTGGGCGTCCATCCATAGCAGGTCCTGATGGATGTGCAGCACCGGTCCCTGGGAGTTGTGGATAGTCATTTACGGGAGGTCTGCCGTCTTGCACTTCGGGCTGCAAAGTCGGTCTTGGATTCGGGGTTGCCACTCCTGAACCAACACCCAAATGTGGTGTTAATGTTATCGCTGGGTCATGTGGCGAAAACATTGGTCTTGTTGGAAGGGGAGGAACGTCTGGAGAATCCGGCATGTTGTCGAAGAATAACCAGTCTGTTTTCTCAGATGCTGGTGCTGTAATTGTTGCTGGGAAGCCGACACTTGGGATGGTGGATTCCTTCTGCCGGTGTGTAGGGACAGTTGGGATCACAGTTGTCTTTCCAGCAGGGTACCGATCAATGCTCACAGTATGAAACGGTTCTTCTTTACCGGGTCTGGAACTTCCACCTGCGCTGAAAATCCTTTGGCTCGGTTTGGGTCTCTGTGTCATACTGGAGTGAGTCCTTGGTGAGATTGTGAGTGGTTGGTGAGGCAGTGGACACAGAACCCGGTTACTAAACATGGCCAATTGCCTACCTCTAAATCTCAACGGCCACGCACACAAGATCCCACCATCATCCAGCCCGTTATTGTGTCCAGAGGCAAGCAACCACCTGCGAAGCGGCAAGACTCGGCAGTCACATACTAGTGGATTATTGATGAGAATCAACTGGGTTAGCGATGGCATTTCATCCAGAATAGCCGGTAACTCCTGGATGCGATTCTTTGCCAAAGAAAGGGTCTCCAGTCGACGAAGTCCGCTGAAGCTTTCAGTCTCTAAGTTACTGATCTGATTCCCGTTCAGCTGGAGGTTAACAAGATTTTCTAGCGATTCGAATACCTCTTCCTGGAGAACATTGAGTTTGTTGTTGTCAAGTTTCAGCATCGTTAGCCCTTGTAGGCCACTAAAAACCAACTGATTTAAACTAGTAATCTTGTTGTTGGCAAGATTAAGGGTTGTAAGGGACGTTAGTCCCTTGAAACCCCAATTCTCGAGGGTTGTCAGCTCGTTTCCACTCAGGTCCAACGTCTTTAGTTTAGTCATGCCATGGAACGCACCCTGGTAGACACGATTTATCCTGTTATTCCTCAAATCCATGGTATTCAAATTTGGGAAGTGTCTACTGAACTCCCGTTTTCTGAGGCTCGTTATCGCGTTACCAACAAGCTCAAAATGGCGTACTTGTGGGATACAACATGGCGCTGGAATGACACTGATACCGGATCCCTGTGCGCATGTGTACTTCAGTTCAGAGTGGATGTATTGGCACTCTGCACCGAGTATATACCGCGTTCCAAGATGCCGTTCACCCTGGTTACCATTGGCGGTGAGGATCAGTTCTGTTATCAGTAAGATGGTGAGGGTGCACTTCAAAGGTGATTTATTCATCTTGAAGGAAGTCCTAAGTGAAAACAAAAGAAAGAAACACCGTAAATAATTGAACACTTTACGCAAAAAACAAAGTTACCATATTGGCCTATTAGATTACGGAGCAGAGAGAAACTTTGTTATAGTAAAAATATCAATAATTTGGGGTAAAAGACTACCCAATAATTTCAGTTAAAATTTCAGTTAAATTTTAATGTGCTTTGTGTTGAGCATGCAAAGTTCATTTGATTGTTGGGTTAAGTTCACCCGGACGGGCTGTCAGGGCGACTTGCAAAAACGTGCCTTCCTTTGTGAAACCGTAAAACGGACTGTGTGAATCATAATAACGGATTGTGAACCCGTAAAATCGGATGGTGAATCAGTAATAAACGGGTTGTTAGTCCCTACCAACGGATTATGAAAAAGTAATAACGGATTGTAAATCAATATAACTTATTGCGAATCGATAATAACGGATTGTGAATCAGAAATACCGGATTGTGAATCCGAAATAAATTGTGAATTCGTATAAAGGATTGTGAATTTGTAATAACGAATTGTGAATCCGTATGAACTGATTGTGAAAAAAACGGATCACGTAAATTCGCAATAACAGATTGCAATGATTCGTAATAAAGGATTCGAAATATATTTTGGGTTTGCGCTAAAATGGGCTTTACTTAAAGTTCATCTGGCATTGCACTTTACTTAATGGTGAACATATTATGGAGAAAAGGCTAGTGCACCTGACGCATGGAACTTCCAAGTTTTGAGGTCGGCTGACCTTGCCCTTATGTCATATTAAAAATAGACAGAGCAGCCGTGCTTCTAGTTCAAAAAGAGCAGTTGAAATAAAATTCTCTGCAAAGATTTGTTTTCTTTGAAATATGCCACACGTCTTGATGGTCATTTCTCAGTGGAAACAAATGTCTAAAATTGTTAAGTTAGACTTAAATGTCTTAAGTATGTCTTAAGTGGGACAGTTTCTTGTAGTCCCGTGCCAGACTGCATATAAGATAAACTCTGGCAACGGTATTTATACATCAGAGTATTCCAACACGGAACCCACATTTGGTTCTGTTCAAATCGTTCAATTGGTTTATTTTGCAGACGTCCGGGTCAATTAAACAGGCTTCTGTGCTACATGCTGGTATGCATTTTTCGTTTGTAGGTGGATTTTATAGGTTTGCCCGGCCAACTTCAAGAAAAACACACTCAGTTTTAGTTTAACACCTGGCTCATTCAATTTCCTTTGAAATGAATACTCCGTCGAAGTCAAATGATTAATTCAATTTCAAGAGCTTTGCATTCACTTGTCTAATAAGATCATACAAATTCATTAGGTCGCAGAGATCATTCAATTTCGCAAGAGAGAGCAGCAAGAGGCTGGTCAACCATTCGATTTCATCAATTGTTGTAAACTGGTTGTCAACTGAAGAATGGTGAAAATGTAGTTTTGGATGCATATGAATGAAGTCAAATGACTAAACCGAACCTGAATGAGAAGAACAAAATTATGTGTGCATGAAAAAAACGAAAAATTGCACGAAATTGTATGCAACAGCAGCTAAAAAGAACCACCCTTTGAATGAACTAGGGTAAAATGCCTGAATTTAAAAGCGTGTTAATGAAACTGAATGAATTTGTTGCTGAAACTGACCAGAAAAACCTATATGATAGCGAACAATTGATAAATAATGTGTATGTGCTCAAAGTGTATTTGCGATGTGAATACAAATACGTGCCAGGCAGCTGGTAAATTGACAACGTTATTGATCTGTGTGCCGATCTAAACTCATCTTTATGAAAAGGCAGGTTCATAATTTGTGACTGGTTCCAACAAAATTACTCTTAATTGAAATTATTTCTAACAAGTGAGTAATCATCTTTATTTTGATACGGAGCACCAATAATTCTCTAGTGACATACGAATGTTTTAGGATTGCATTCACTGACCATTTCCATTTATTTGAATTGGGCATATAGTGGCGTTTAAAGGCGTGTCACAGAAAAGTTGTTCTAGCGACTAAGGATTCATTTTGAAAGATTGTGTCACATTTACTTATAATTATTTGCGCGAGAACACTTGATTCAAATAGTTTGATTTAATCAGGACTTGTTGCAATAATACACTCTAAAACCTCACGAGTCAGAGTTGACACGGATTCCGGTCGGGGGGGGGGGGCTGACCTATTCCAGGGTCAGGCTGTAGACCCGGAAACTGGTAAACAACATTGGATTTTGACTCGGATTCTGTGTCAGTTTGACAGCGTTTCGGATCATTTTGACACAGATTCCGGGTCACACTGACCCATAAAATGGGTCAGGCCCCATGACTCGGAATCCGCGGGTCAAGTCGGAATCCGGGTCAATTCTAACCCGGAGTTTTTAGAGTGTAGGCGGTCCGTTATTACTTGATACACACACTCCATAATCAAAGCACTGATCAATCCTTGTGTTGAAACTAAACATGGCTCATCGACCACTTAAACCCTCGTAAGAAGTCAGCCCCGCTCAAGGGATTTCTCCTCGACTTGTCCGTGGCTGGGAGACACCAGACTTTGGCTCTGATAACATAGGGCAAACACTCCTATAAATTTCCGTTATGTCTGCCCCATTTTGAGAGATAAAAATGTCAGTTTGTAATGTTACCGTCTGCACACAATTTTACAAGCTGATATGATATTTACAGAGTTTGACTCTTCCGCTGTTTTGATATGCCTACTCTTGTTTTATTGTCTTAAATTAGGAAACTTTAGAAAATTTAAGGGCATCGTAAACGTTTAGTAATTGGAGCCTATTGTTTGTTTCAATCCTATATAGTTGTAGATATATACCATAAAACTAACCTTTGAAAATTTCATTTCAAAAGGTGGTAGCGTTTTTGAGATATTGCTGAAAATCTGGAGCGGTTTTGTCCAGGAAGAATAACCTGCATTGGAATACACACCTATGAGAAGCGTTACCGTAACGCTTCTCAATATTCAAAATATTTTGGGGATAAAAAGTGATGTATATTTCCATAACCGCAGTCCTTCGAAATAAAAAGTTTCTCAAAATGCATCATACTATCCAAAGCTGTTGTACTTCTTACCAAGTAAGTTTTTATTGCCATACATTTTAAGAGTAATTACCAAACGTGTACGATGCCTTTAACATCGATTGCATTTGATGCTATAGCCAAAAAAATGATGTTATTATTGGTGTTCTGTCACGTTTCATTGCGCTATTATTAAGTTGTACGCATATCTTAATTCTGCATGTGTAAGTAGGCCTAATGAACGTAAAATCTCCAATTTTTGATTTGGACAACATCATTTTGAAGACGAGCAGAGTATACTGTTCGAAACGTCGAGACCACAATGGCTCTTTTCAGCGCCAACACTCCTCCAATAGAGTGTTTACACATGGTTGTACCCGCAAGTTTACTATAGTTACTCCTCATAATGTTGAACCTTCATATAATTGTTTACGTTTATCTAAAATAAAGTGATAGTGGTTTATATTGTGTTTCCTTGACAAAAAAGTTTGTAGTGGCACCAACGAGTCCGCGTTTAATGCTATAGGCCTACATGTGACAAAGAGACTCACAGAATGGCAACCAAGAACAGGTAGGAGAAGAAGAGGAAGACAAAAAGGGAGATATAGAGAGATGAAATAAACACATGAACACGTCAACATGGAGCTGAACGACAATTGACAGAAGAGAATGTAAATTGCTTGAGGAGGGCTTCATCCAACAAGGATTGAATACAGGCATGATGATGATGATGATGATGATGTCATGCCTAATATAAACGACAAAAGGAGCTCGAGACGCCAATTTCTGGGAAAACACACGCATGCATGTTCTTTTACTCGTCTGTATTTTTTGTTCATGAAAAGTAAAGAGCATGCTCTTTGGAAAACGTTGTACTTGTTCTGTGGAAAAAAATTCTCACATACGTATACTAAGAGACCAGCTATGTGCATTAGTGAGCATAAAGATTACTTGCTCATACTCAAAAATGAGATTCTTTCTAACCATTGAGCTCAAGAAATTATTATTGATAGGCCTGCATGTCCATTTGTTTGTTGTTGTTGTTATTGTTGTTGGGGTTTTTTTCTTCTAAAGGCCGAAGTAATATTTTTTTATTCAAAGCTCAAGATAACAATATTTTGCTTAAAGATGCACTGCTCGTTTTTCGCCGAAAAAAACCTAATTGTTTTGATTTTGTTTTCTCCTAACTATGATAATATCTCAAAATGAAAAAAAAGAAAAAAGAAAGAAAAAATGTTATTAATATTTCGGGGGGGGGGGGAAACAGCACAACAAATAAAAAATTCAACAATTAGGCAATGCATCTTTAAAACAAACAGCAGTATAGTACAGTTGTTTCGTTTGGTTCAGATCTCAACATTATCTCAATGACTGAGTAAGTTTCAAGTTATTATATTTTGCAAGAATAATAATCTGTTGAAAGGGCATATCAACCGTCTGAAATCAAACTACATTTTCAATATTACCTAAAATAAATTATCGTCAAACATTTTCAGGCGCACGTGTTGTTGCTTATTGTTCATTAGTTAAAATCGTTTGGATTGGTATACCGGTAGTTCAAAACGACACAACGACTTTAAAGGGATTGTATACGCTTAATAAATGGAACCCACTGTTTGTTTCAATCCTACATAATTTTAGATATAAACCATAAAACTAACCTGTGAAAATTTCATTTCAAAAGGTGGTAGCGTTTTTGAGATATACATTGCCGAAAATCTGGAGAGGTGATGTCCACGCAGGAAGAATAATTTGCAATTGGAATACACAATCTGAGAAACGTATACTTCAGTAACGCTTCTCAGATTCAAATTTTGTGGGATAAAAAGTGATATATTTTTCCATAACCGCAGTACTTTGAAGTGAAAAGTTTCTCAAAATGCATTATACTATCCGAAGCTGCTGTTCTTCTTACCAAGTAAGTTTTTATTGCCATTAATTTTCAGAGCCATTACCAAACGTATAGCCTACAGACCCTTTAATATTATTGTTGTCCAAAATAATGGGATATCTAGGATATCTTTCCAGGATGCCACCGGCCATTTAATTAGCTTCCAGGATGACAAATCGTGAACAACTTACACAAAGTAACATACAACGCAGTTAAATCCAATTTTTAACAATGGGTGTAGAATGTGTGCAGCTGTTACAATGAGTATATCAACACCTTTGACTCACACACTGATATGTGGAATGTTAATATGGAGAGAAATTGCCTAAAGTTTTTTTTCTTCTCCATATTATGTTATACGAATTGAATGGCTGAGCTATACGACTAATTACAAATTAAATTAGGTATTCAATTGTATTTATAGACTAAATTTGGAGTTGGAGGGTTTCTTTAAGTTTTGTTGATTGCGGTCAATCATTTCTTCTTCCGCGGTTGAACCTCACGTCCTTATGATAACAGCCGATCCCCAAAAATAAAAGTCAGCAGTAAAAACTATAATGTCACAAGTCTAGACTTATGTTTACAAGTCAATAATCGAGCGAAAAACACATTGAATAAGTCGCCAATTATTTGATATCATTCAGACATTTTTGCTAAAGTAAATATCACTTACCGTATACAAATCAAAGTCCAGCTTGCGGTTCGGTAAAAACTTGACATTTGTGTGATTTCTTCTAGTGTTGAGGTCCTGGAGCAGTTCTATACATAGGTTGGTAACCGTGTGATTTGGCGCGGTTCCAGAATGAGGTTTAATTCGCAACTAAGATTCGGCCTCGATCCGGGGGCGTCCCTTGATGAACACAGGCGTTAAACCTCCTCTCTCTCCCTTTCTTGCTGACTGTATACACGCAGTGAGGTCGAAATCTCCCAACTTCTGAAAGCAGCATGAGGTGATGGGAGGGGAAACAGTTGAACAGTGTGACCACTATGGGAACATCCTTATAGCAAGGGAGCTCAGGGTCCATCCGTTTGAGGATTGGCCTGTCATCTCCACTTAATGGTCATCAGTTTATCTGTAAGTTCGGCAACCTGGTCGTGAACTTCGCTAATCGTTAGGTTACATTGTCTCTGCGTCCTTTCAAAATGGGTTCTAAGTTAGCTCTGGCTATTGCAGTCACTCACAGTCACAGAATTCCAATTCATCTAATAAAACATAAATCTTAACACGCCGGACACGTTAATACGGGTAATAAATTGAAGCTTTGTAGCTGACACATCGCATCATTGTTGGCTTAACTGGACTATTCTTCTTCATGATTAGACTACAGAAACCTGAAGCCATGTACGTGTCTTTGTAACTTCCTTTCAGCGCGAAATAAAAGGTTCTCTGTTGCTGTGTGCTGTACACGTGTATAATTTCTGTGAATTGAATCAGTGTTGATGATTCAGGTTGCAATGGGTAGTTTGTAGCATACATGTGAGAATTAAAGCTGCATATTATAAGCCCACCCAAGCTGTAAACTTTTAAAAGGTTATGCAATAATGTTCTTACCATTATTAAACAAAATGTTGTCAGGAGAGCGCCGTCAATATGAAAATGTAGTATTCCTCTTCTTCTTTTGTCAATCGCGTTTTGTTTGTTTGTTGGGGTGGGCGGGTGTCTGTTGCTGGGTGTTGGTTTGGGGGGGGGGGGTGTTGGGGTGTTTGTTTCATTGTCTTTTTAAATATTTTTTATAGGGTTTGTGTTTGTTTGTTTTTATTTGTTTTGGGGGTTTGTGTTTTTATTTTGTTATTTTCTAATTTAAAACAAATTTTGGGTTTTTTTGTTTTTGTTTGTTGGAGTGTTTGTTTTCTTTGGGTGTTTTTTATGCGGTTTTTGTAGGGTTTTATGGGTTTTTTTAATGGGGTTTTTCCGTTTTACTCGTAATTTATGACATCCCATGGAATGAATGTCTCTTCTTCTTGTTTGTGTGTTACTGTTTTGTTCTCTGATCTCAAGCCCAGACTCATATTAAAAAGACCTCTATTCAATTTAAACTGTCCAATTGTTATGTGGAAGAAAAAAAAAGAATCAACTTCTTCAAACGTAATTTCATACAGTTCAGTCAATCCAAAAATTGTTGTGCACGTGGTGTTATACAAGTGTCGATGAAATTTCAAACCTGTCAAACGAGTTTAAATTTATCAGACAGCAATCATTGAGACGGTCTTTCGATTAATCGGAGTGGGTGGGGCTTTGTGTGTGCCTGTAGGATCGTGCTTGTAAGATCTTCTTCAATTCCACAGATCAACAAAGAGCAATCTTGTTGCAAGGTAGTTTTACATAAAATTTCAGTCTTGATTACCACAATAATTATGTACATGTCAACATGTGGTCCATCGTGTTCCCCTTTTGGCCCAATCCGAGACTTAACTGCCTCTCGATCTCACACATCTACAAGATAGGTCTAACACCGTTGAACATGTACTATACAGTCAACTTTGAGTAAAACAACTTAGCTCTGACCATACACTGTATCATTGTGCTTCTGTCAATGATATTATTCGTCGATACTCCTCACTCTGCTCAGAAGCTAAGACTGCATGATACAAGAGCAATTATGATACGTATCATAGGCATACGACCAAGGGGGCGCCCGGGGGGGGGGCAACCGCCCTCCCAAATTCGGGCAAAACATTTGGGGAAATTCGGGCACAGCAAGTATTTCTGTCTCAGAGAAAGCAAAACATAATTTTTACCCGGTATTAGAAATTGGTAATAAGTTGTTATCTGTTTATAGTATCCAGTGACCCCCCCCCCCCCACACACGCACACATATGTGTAAGGTGTGAGCCGAGGACTTCTCTTTGTTCTCCCATTGTTTGGACATAGTTTTTTTCAGCGACGTCCCCATTGGTTTTGTACACGAAATCAAAGCGAGGACGTCCTCGGTACACCTTTTCCCCGGATCCCTTTTGTCAAAGTCCTCGGTTTGAATGCGTAGACGTACCCACACACACACCTTAACCAATAAGTCCCCATGCGCAAGATAAACATTGACGAAAGCTTTCATTGTTATAAACTGATATACAATGTTATACACTGTTATACACTGTTATACAATGTTATACAATGTTATACAATGTTATACAATGTTATACAGTGTTATACAATGTTATACACTGTTATACACTGTTTTTCCTCCATGGTTATACACTGTGTTATACAGTGTCACATACTATTATACACTGCTTTACAATGTTATGCACTGTTATACACAAAGCGGTATACTTAAATTTAGTGGTTGGTCTCTTTGTGTACTTAGCAACAACTTCCAATTATGGTTCAGGAAAACGCATGTCTTCGGGAAACAGACTTTGATGCGCAGGAAATGTTCAGGTTCACTTGTTGTCAAGCTGTTTGCAACTTCGAAGCTTAACAGGTCCCCTGAAGATGCCTGATAGCGAGAGCAAAGGTTGGCCAGTGACGCCAGACCTGTCTGGAACCGCAGCTCCACTGATCGCGACAGAGATTCCTGCCAAACTTTTTCCTGTAATTTAACTTGGGGCAGCACGTGTGTTCCACCTGTCCAAACAAATTAATGTATAAAACATTTTCAATATGATAATTTATATGATGTCCTTTCTATATCGAGCGTGACGTGATCGTTCACACCAGAAACGTTTGCGATGACCACCTTGTTTTAATAACAAGCTTATATTGAACTTTCTCAAATTCCACAACTGATCCATTTCCGAGTTTTATATTGTATGCCTTGCTTCATCTTGATGAAAGGGTAAAGGTAGAATTCTTGTATTTTAAGAATGTATTGATGCGGTACATGATATGCTTGTGACGTTTCCATGTGTCTCGATCCTCAAATTCAAGACGTGGTTTCTCCATGACATATTATGTCTCCTCCAATTTAAAGGCACTGTACACGTTTGGTAATTACCAAAAATAAAATAGCATAGAAACGTACTTGGTAACTAGCAACAGAGAGCTGTTGATAGTATAAAACATTGTAGGAAACGACTCCCTCTGAAGTAACGTAGTTTTTGAGAAAGAGGTAATTTCTCACTAAAATAATAAAAACTTCTTGCAAGAAGTTTTTTATTCCTATCTGAAAGCACACAAATTTGTACAACAAGGGTGTTTTTGCTTTCATAATTTTCTTGCAACTTTGATGACCAATTGAGCCCAAATTTTCACAGGCTTGTTATTTTATGCATATATTGGGATACACCAAGTGAGAACACTGGTCTTTGACAATTACCAAACGTGTACGATGCCTTTAAAGGTATGAATCACTAAGAAGGGGTTTTATATGATTGTTGATTCAAATAAGATTAATAAATAACAGCATAGGTTTTCCCTGTCATTTTTTTGCAAAAGCAGCCTATCACTTCCATGCACTCGTATTAAAGCAATTTTACCTCTTCAGTTGAAACCGTAATGCAATTTCACCTCGAGGCATGTGAATTTATATACTATTAAATCAGAGATTTCTGCGAAAAGTTGCTGCAAATTCGAGCGTTGTTTGAATGCATTGTTAAATTGAATGAATATCTTTTTTTAATTGCGATCATGACGCAAAAGAACATTTGCTTAAACATTAAGTGACATTGAATGACTGTTTTGAGGAGCTTTTAATTTTGCGCAAAATAGGCCGGTTAGGGCAGCTTATTTGCCGAAAATAACAGGGGAAACCTATAAGTAATGACATAAGGTGTTTTTATATAGCGCCGGTAACCGCCAATAATATTGGCGGATACCGGATGTTGACGCTCATGGCTCATGAATAGTATTACCTCCTGGTCCCTGGGCCATTTATTTTATTCTTTAAACCATCTCAGCTCCCTTTGGAGTATACAGCCCGTGTTTCCAAGAAGTATGTAGAACGCCAAGCAAAATCAACCACAAGAACCATCTCTACCCTCAAAGGTACTTATTTACCCCCTGGGTGAAGAGAAGCAATTTAGTTAAAGCATTCGGTTGTCCAGTAGTCACGCAACAAAATAGTTGGCTCGGTTAGGATTGTTTTTATACATGGCGGATTTTACGAAAATTGTCTACTGAATTTATTTAAAGATGGCCTATAACGAACCAGCCCAGGAATATTAATAACATTCTAAAAGGACGAATATTTCGAGAACATAAATAATTTATTTTTCAAAAGATGTACCTACGTCACGAGCTTTTCTGGTTACTGACCCATTTTGCGCAGCTCGTGGTTTAATAATTATATCAGCGAATTGTACGTCAGAATTTTGTTTTCTGTTTCTTGAGAAGACAACCCTGTTCGCGAGCAGGGGATCGTACTGGTGGGGTCGGGTGACACCATGAGCTGGGTCCGTTCTTCGACCACGGATGGCTTTATCCCGTGACCATGAGGTGATTTCTTTTCTCCTTCGCGGCTATTTTGCGAATTGAAAAAAGGTATGTATCGACACTTCCATGCCGTCATCCTTTGTTCTGCACTCGGAAAGCTCTCGATCAGAATTGACCCGGATCCCGGCGTCTCAGGGGGCCTGAACCATTTCTAGGTGAGCATGACCCGGAAAGTAGTTTACATGTGATTTTAGCTCGGAATTTGCGTCAGTTTGACCCAATTCTGGGTCATTTTTACACAGATTCTGGGTCACACTGACCCAGAAATGGTACAGGCCCCCGGGCCTGTGTCAATAGACTGTGCAAGTCTCGCGCAATTTTGAACTTCCGGGACCATTGTGGTCCCAACCATATGGAGATTTACGTGGACAAGATTTTGTTTTGTCAATTATTTCAGTTTAGCGTGGTTTATGACCATGACAAATATATATGTTGTTGGGAATGTAATACTTAGTGATACAAAAATATGAAAGTAAAATCAATTCAACAATATAACGAAGAAAACCCGAGAATTAAACTTGACCTCAGCTTCCGGTTGCGGCAAAAAATATAGAATTCTGTGCCCACCTCCGGTCACAAAACTTATGATAACGCTTGTTTTGGATGCGCAATGATAATCGTCAGATGCTACAATTGCAACGTGAAGGCTTTTCAAAGCAGTCTATGGTTGTTGAGGCGTCAACGTCCTCTATAAACTGTCTCAAACGTTAATTTTACGCCCGTGTGACCTTCGCGAATCCACGTAAGTGGTTTCTGAAAAGTTAAGATCAAATTAGCATCCTTGTCCCAGAGTTTTAATGTTGATAAAATAATAATTCATACATTATTTGTGTATTTATCATAACAACTTAAACTGATTTTATAAACATGTAATTAGTTTTTTTCTGGTTCAGATTTTATCATTAAATATAATTTAAAACAAAGATTTGATTTCATAGAAAAAAATGTTCTTCGAATGACATGTTTTTTCGTTCCGATACGCGCGAGACTTGCACAGTCTATTCCGACCCGGGAGTTTTGGGAGTGTGACGGACAGAGCTAGCGTTGTTGTTTAAGACAATAGTCAGTGACCGAGACCAAGAACCACATGTGTACAGATTTGATTGGATAGACCCATATACATTTTCAGATACAGCATTTTTGCAAAGCACATCTTCATTTTCTCAAACCTAATCCCTGCATTATTCAAAGTAAAATCTTATGGCGATTTACGAATTTACCAGTGCATCTGCTAATTAATTAAACCCAGCTGCAGATTTACGAATTAGATGACTGACAGTTTGCTATCATCAACTCCATCGTATATAACCGTTACCAGGTGATGGTTAACCGTCAGCCGCCTGAGCCAGGGGCTTCTAGTGGCTTAAAGGTCTCCTGTACATTCGGTCTTAATTCGGAGATTCCGGATTGGGAAATTTAGTAAATCAGCCTAATTATGGATGGAATGTACCACTGCGATTGCACTCCCTAGAAGATACGTTGACCCAATTCTATCTCAGACTGAAACATCTTCACTTGGGCTTTATAGTTTAAAATTGGTGTCTCGATGAAAGTCTGGACCCCGTTGCGGTTTAACAAAGTCGAGGTTAAACTAATTGAATGATCTTTCCCAATACAACTCCAACCAGAGTATGCACGATAACCCATATTTAGGACATACGGGCTCGTGATGTGTGTGTGGTTCCTTGAGATACGAGTGAGCAAACTTGTTGCACTTGGAAACACCAAAAATAAGATGGGTTGCCTTTGATGGCTTTAGAGGGACATCGAACATGTTTACGTAAATACGTACGCAAATATTCACGATTTGTGCCCCAACGGAATATTCCCGTAAATATTTACGTAAATATTCACGATTTCGGCCGTGTCGCGAATACTACGTAATTATTTATGTTAATATTCACAATTTGTGCCCCTAATCACAAATATTTATGTAACTATTCATGTGTGGTGACCTAAATCTCAAATATGTATAAGTAAATATTTACACAAATCATGTTCGATTAAAAGGCCACCATATAGTTGCCAGATTGACAGTGGGTGAACAGCAGTCTTCAACAAGATGTAACAAGTGTCATATCAACACACAAGTATTATTTCGCCTTTACCAATACGAAATAGCTTTGACGTGAACAATATCGCTGACAACCGTACTGTATTTTCGTGATTTTATTGTAACAACTTGGGTGTATGTTTTGAATGAAAATCAAGAATTGTTAATGGCCTCACATTTCGATCCTGGAAGTGTCTTTTTCAAAGGCCAAATGACGACACAAACTCACAACAAATATGTATGTATAATGAGAATTAATACAATCCAGAACAAACGCTGCATATTGTCCCTTTTTGTGTTTTGTTTTTTGGGATTTTACAAATGGTGGTGACTTTAACCAAAATGTTTTGACTTAAAGGGGGTTCCAGTTAATAACGAAACATATCCTTTCCAATTACCCATCGAGCAGGTCCTTTTATATTCGAGAGCGAAATTTTACAATCAGAAAAGTTCAGAGGGTGCTTTAAAGCGGGTGTTTCAATTATGTTGCGCCATGTACGCCCGAGGGCTGTGTTCACTCTACGCTTCCTGCTATATTATTATGTATCAGAACTTCATCATTTTACGTTCCCTTCATTTGAACTGACATGCGGAGGTCGGTGAATAGAGGGCTTGGCGTTCGCTGACAGTTCGTGAACAAAGTTTGGGGATCAGGGAATGTTTTAGGGTTTGAGTGATTTGAAAGGGGATTTTTATTACGTGGGGAAAACAAAGAAACAGTGTATGAGATCATTGAACGAATGTCTATAAAGAAGTGTTTTAAAGTATGGACATAATAGGTTTTAAACGAATTTAAGTGAATGAACTGGGCCGTATTACTTTTTTATTGGGTAAGAGGCAAACCAATTTATACGGACGCGTTAAGAGAAAGAAAATTAGTGATAATTATTATTTAGTTCAAGTGAAAACTATGACTTAGTACAAGTCATAATTATGACTTAGAACAACTCATTAGGCCTATGGCCTATATCTCATAATTATGACTCAGAATTATGAATCAGAATGCTTTGTTCTAACGAGTAAGGAGAAGACTTCACTGCCCATCATGCATGGAACGAGTCTCGACCCAGCAGCGTTTATTGTGCAAAGTCACCACCCCGCATGGCAGTGGTCAGTAAACTTGCGTTGAGCTTCTCCGCTATCTTGGATGAGCAGACAATCTCCTGCATCCTTCCTTTAAATCCAACCGTATCCGACCATCAACAACTGAAACACCTAGGGCTTAGCGTTCTTGAGAAATGGACCTGGGAGGGACTGAAGAGCAGGGTCGACGATCTACTTGGCTCAATAAAGAAAGGAAAGGAACGCAAGTAGTGGTCTTATTCAATTTTCCATTGAAACAATCTCGAGCAGACATCAAGGGGAGGGTGGGGGTAGCAACACCAAGAAGAAAAACCCTGTGTGTGTAGGTTTAATACAGCACATTGTGTTTTATCAAACATCACATCGCGGATTAACAACAATATTTGTTCAACAAAGATATCTCTTCAAGCTAAGTTTGCTGTATACAGACTTTATTAGGTACATGACGTCAGTGGGGCGATATCACGAAGAGGTCAAAGGGAGGTCAAAAGGTCCATTACGCGCAGCGCGAACTCATCTTCGCGTTATTGATTTCATCATAGCTTGGCTTCTAAGATGGCGGCATGATAATGACGTCAATTGAAGGTCTAGTCAAAGTATCACATTTTCCCGTCTAAATAATGAGCAATGCAAATTATTGACCACGTGCACTCAATTTGAAGATTCAGGTATGCACACGCCCCTCGCCAGATTTGAGTTCAACACTTTGAGCCACGCGTGGGTCAAAGGTTAGAAATCCATGATTTTGAAATGTTCAAAGAAACCTCAACGGGATAGCACCTTTAAGTATCAATATTGTAATGAGTGTGAATATGAAGTAGAATATTTTGTAATTGGAAAATCAATTTCAAATAAAGAAAACATTCTTGGGATAATACAAACAATTTAAAAAGGCTGCCGGGCAAGCTCTGTGGTCTAGTGGTAAGACATCTGCTGTGGAATGGCAAATGTCTTAGGTTCGAATCCCATCCGAGTTATATACATTTGGATTGTTTTTCTCACAGGACTCAGGGAAAGTACTAAGTGCTTATTAATCGGTGTATGTGGGTAAAACCATGGAGGTAGAATTCTACCTCCATGGTAAAACGTACATAACATTCTTAGCCCCGATGCAATTTTAACATCTATCAAAAAAACTTTCGCCAATTAGCCTAAAGGGGGCGATGTCCTTGCCGCTTGTATAACTTGATAATGTTGTATTATGTTGTATTATTGTATTATTCAGTTTGCAGTAACACGTATATTATATCTACTTTGCAGTATAAATTTGTTCTTGGGAGCTTGCCTTGCTATTAATATTCTACACCGCGGAGCATTTCGGAATTCAGGAGACTACTTTGTTCTGAAAACAACTTTTCCTGCTTATTAAGTACTACCTGGATAATTTTGCCTTCCTTATAACAATAGGAAATGTAGCCCTGTTCAGAATTATTGAACGCTCGAAGAGGTATTCCCAGGTGGTTTTTAGCTATAAATATCAGAGGACATGAACCCGTGCCAACGACTGAGTCTTCTATCTAACTCGGCTTGGTGGCGTTAAGATATTCTACAAATTACCAGGTGGGTAAACTTTGACATTTTGAAGGTTGAGAACGGTTGAATTTTAAGTTGACCAAAACATTACTTAACTTTTGCCTTTAAGCGCTTTGTGAAAGCATCATGTAAAGTTATATTTCCTGTGAGTTAATTTACATTTCCGGAATGTATATTATGCTAGGCCCTATTGTATAAGTTAGACCCTCGATCCGCACGGTTAAACTGGACATTATTCAAGAGAAAGCGTACTCAAGTGCAATGATTAACATTAGCGAAATGTTTATAAAGGGGCACATTGCCTTCAAATCTCTCACAATTTTGCTGTTTGGAATTGCTCCTCATCCTTTTTAAAGAGTTGTTCGTGCACTACAACAACCATAGTGTGTTGTAATTAGTACTAGTATTGATTTGTAATAGCCCAAAGCGCCCAAATCCGGAGGCAGTGTGCCCTTTGATGTTAATGGTCAAAATGTATTTGCACAACATTTTGGGCTTCGGCTTATACAGGAACCGTTTTCGTGCGCTCTTTGTACAGGACTTCCAACAGGAGCCCGAGCTAAAAGGGGCACCAGACTAACACACATTTCTAAAGGTCAGGCTCTGGGGAGGAGATCAGGGACAGGCACAAGCAGTTCGTCCGGTACCCTCACCCTTAAATAAGGTCATCATATGGTCTTGCACCTCAGATACCGCGAACCTACGACGTGGGATCTTCAAACATAGGAAATGTCACTTTCCCACTGTGTTGAAAAAAATGAAGGCCTAGGCACAAGGCAAATTCCTCCGGTTCCTGATCAGCCTTAAAATAAGGTCAACTTACTTTGGTCTTGCACCTCAGATACCGCGAACCTGGGGACAAGTGGTTCTTCGAACATGGGTAAAATGTCACTTTCCTCCGTGTTGAAAACATTATGAAGGCCCTACCACTTGTAGAAACTTTTGAAAGTAGAAAAACACAACAATGGTTCACCCGTTAGATAAAACTCGTAAGGCCTTGCTCTTATGCAGGTAGACTGTCCAGCTCAGTGTCTTCGTGTTTTACTGAATTTCTTTGGACGAGTGTTCAAAGTTCTCAAACTTCGCAGTAAGTCGTATTCAAAAGCAGAGTGACAGAGTGACAGTGATCCTCTTACATAAAGATGACAACAACAAAAAGGGAGAGTATTAATTGGACAACAGCAAAAGAAGAAAAAAAACCCACAAAATAAAAGACGGAAACACAAGGAAAAGAAGGGATTTTCTTTTAAGTGACAAAAATCAACAATATTAAACATAAATATTTCAAATGATAAAGTAAAAATTTACAAATTCTTATTACAAGTGCCCTTACATTTCGATCAGAGCAGAGTCTGTCTCAATACCTTTCGATCAGAGCAGTTTTTTTTGTTTTTTTGTTTTTTAAAGTTTCAGTTTAATACAATCCAGGATTATGTCACAACAATGATGAACCGTTTGAGGACGTCCCATTATTAGGTCAAACTCAAATGCCAAATAGTCTTAAAAGGTAACACAGACGTCTTCAATAATAATTACCAATGATCGGTGCGGAAAAATGCTTCCCTTGACTTATTACAGATAAGACCAAATAGCTCTGGTATTCTTTAAGTGTAATTAAAACTGAGTCAATAGGGGTTGATATGGGTAAAAACTGGGGAAATGGGGGAGGGGGTAAGAGGATACAGGAATTTGGAGGCCACCTTCGACACCTGAAACTGTTGAGTGATGTCACCCTTATGTTGGTTCTCGCGGTGTGAAGCGGGAGGAGTCGATGTTGGGTTCACGAACGAGTAGAAATGACGCCATGATTCCAACTTCCGCTGTCAGGAATTATTGTTCGATAGCAAGCAATCTTCACATGATTCTGACAAATTCAATTTGACTCGCCACACTTCTGAGTTCTGTGGGAGTCTTTGGGGACCCACGGTTAAAGTTAGTAAACGCATGCGTGATATTTCTTGGTGGCTATTTTTGGATATCAACCTTTGTGTACAATCCTTAGGGGAATGCAGGGCTTTTGGGCAATGACCCTCAGAGTGGAATCAATAATACCTGTTTTTTGAAAGAGATTGTGTACGCCAATGACGTGCTTTGTCGTTCGATTGCGGCAGTCTTTACATCCCATATCCAGCAATTTCCATTCTCTTTTGCCACTTGTCATTTTACTCCATGTCACCGTGTTCATGTGGTGATTTCATCTCCACATTTCCTTCTTTGTCTTCCTCTTCTTCTCCTGCCTGTCATGTTGCCATTCTGCGAATCTCTTGGTCCATCTGTTGTCTTGCCTTCTTGCCAAGTGCCCTGCCCATCTCCATTTCATTTCCTTGATCTTACTTTATATCTTTGACCTTTGTTTTTTGTCTGATGTGCGTGTGTCCGACTTTGTCCCGCAATGATGCAGTGAGCATTCTCCTTTCCATAGGTCTCTGTGTCGTTAACAATTTGTGTTCCATCTTGTCTCTGCCCTATGTCATTATTTTTGTAGGGTCATTGTGAGTACATCTTCTAAAATTAATTATATCGGTTTTACCATGTCTGTATATTTCGTTGTACATCTCAATACTCCCTTAAAGGAACGTTACAGAACTGGTAATTAAAATTTTCTTTAAGATCACAGATTTACATAAAACTTACACGGTCTAATGATGATGATAGTAGAAAACATCCCTAGAAATATTTCTGTCTGAAATGCCATATTTGATGAGAAATAAATAAAACTAATTTCCGATTGGAGTTTATCGCTCATGAGCGTTTTATTCATGCATTTTTTAACCGGTTTTTCACTATTTTCTCGTGACCCAGATGGCAGATCGATCTCAAACTTCTACAGGTTTGTTAGTTTATGTATATGGTGGGTTATATAAAGTGCTCAACTGTTTTGTTAGCAAAAACCAATTCTGTAATGTTCCTTTAATTAAAAGGTAATTACTCAAAATATTATTGACCATAAAAACTTACCCAGTAAGAAGCACTGCAGCTGTTGATAATGTACAACATTTTGAGAAACGATTTCCTTCTAATACTAATAATAATAATGCAGTTCTAGCGCTTTATACTCCCGAAGGGTGTCTCAAAGCGCTCAGTATTTTTCCTACAAGGTAAGTGGAGTTACGTGTTGAAGTATGAGACCTATTCCTTTGCATAGCACCATGTAATGGTTTACAAGGTGCTGTGGCGCAATATGCAGCCAATCAAACCAGGAACACCGGGGCGAACCCCATCTCTTTACGATAAGTGCACAGGGTTCTTTTACGTGCATTACACAACACACGGGACCTACGGCTTAACGTCCCATCCGAAGGACGAAGCATGTGGTTAAGTGTCTTGCTTAAGCACACATGTGTCACGACTGGTATTCGAACCCACACTCTGCTGATCAGAAATTGGACCCTGGGTGCTTGAGCGTGAAACCAGACTTTCTGCTCGTTCTCATCCATTAACTCTAGCTTTGCCGAGATGTAGAACAAAGAACCATTCGAACAGCTGCATCTCGTTGGAACTCCTTGCCTAGTGCATGTTTTCCCTCCATCCTAAAATCTAGACTGTTTTAAGAGGAATATCAATTCCTACCTTCACCATTTCAAACTAATGAATAATGTCATGGTACATTTTGTTTTACCATTAAAGAAAAATCAGACATGCAAAATAAGACCTGAAAGTAGGCAAACGAATCCAATTGCACATTAACTTTAAAGGCATCGTACACGTTTGGCAATTACTCAAAGTATGTATTTAGCATAAAAACTTACTTGGTAACGAGCAACAGAGAGCCGTTTATAGTATATTACATTGTGAGAAACGACTCCCTCTGGAGTGACGTTGTTTTTGAGAAAGAGGCAATTTATCACTAAAATATTTGAATCTGAAAAAGACCTCAGGCCTGAAGCCTTTTTCGGGAATCTGAAAGCTCACAAATTTGTGCAACAAGGGTGTTTTTTCTGTCATCATTTTCTTGCAACTTCGATGACCAATTGAACCCTAGTTTTCACAGGCTTGTTATTTTATGCATAATGTTGGGATACCCCAAGTGAGAATACTGGTCTTCGACAATTACCAAGCGTGTCCAGTGCCTTTAACTACCAAAGAAAACTGTAAATAAAACAAAACACAATCCGTTTCGATTTATATTAAGATGTTCGTTTTTATTGGCCTTCTGTAGCAGTATCGTCAACATTTATATCACATTTGACTGTGTTACTAATTTTCTAGTGATTGAAAACAAGCATTTTCATTATCTTGAAAGTAAAGGCCATCTCCGAATTGGCGGCTTCGGCTGTTGCTATGGTGTCACCTTGGAACCATGCAAAGAAGCATCTAGATTACTATCGGTAACATCATTAGTAAAAGCCGAAGCCGCAACTGCTAAGTCGGACACGGCCTAACAATGACCCTTCTTTGAAGTGCCAAATGGACACCCTCTTGTGCGCAGAGAACCTCTTGTTCTCTGTGTGGTCTTCTTCCAAGTCAGACTCAATTCATGTGACGGATGAAGTCATTGATCTTGTCCTCTCTGTTGCCGTAGTCACCGCCCTCGACGAAGTGGTTTCCCTTCTTGCGGTAGCCGCCACGGGGGCTGCTCAGCTTGAAGGGCCAGAGGAAGTTGTTTGCGTACTTGAATCTGGGACCTGTGGTGAAGATCTCGTGGATGAGATCCTCAACGCAGATGATGCCGTACTTGCCTGAAATTATGAAATTGACAACAAATTAATTCAGTCACCTAATAAGTAGTTACAAACGTAATTTTCACTTTTACATTATTGTTATAGTTACTCTAGATTTGGTAAACACTTTATAATATTTCCGTCTGAAAAACTCACTAAGTGCACTTTGAGAGGCAACAAAAATAAGCATTTTTATACTGTAACAAACGTTTACATACTGCACATAATAAACACAAACCCCATTTTCTTTAAAACTGATTGGTTGGAATACATGAACTCCCTTAGCTTTACAACCCCTGCAGTTGAATGTTTTGAAACGGTTGCTCAACTCGCTGGAAAATGTTACCAAGAGTACACGGGTCAAGGATGAAAATCATTGAAGCCAAAACATACCTAGTGTTCCCTCAACAACGTCGTTGGAGGTGATGGGTACACGCCTCATCTGGACCTTGCCGAATCCACGCTTGTAGATCAGCTCACGCACAGACTTCAGATTGGGGTACCTATCAAAGAACAATCGGCAAAGTCTAGTTGGAGAAACTCTAGACATGGAGTAACTTATTGTGAATCGCTCATATTGCATTTGGGGATAAAGAATAATTGTGATTTTACCCTAGCCAACCCCCATCAGGGTCCCTCCACATACCCTGCCAAATACAACAGAATGCAACACAGTTGAAATGAGAACCATGCCAAATGCAACAAAAGGCAACAAGGGATTTTGTTGCATTGTGCAGGCATGTTCTTTGTGTTAGGACTGAGCAAGGGGGTTTGCCCTGCTAAATGCAACAGTATGCACATAAGTGTAGTGGTGACTACAACAAAATGCAACACCAATATGAAGTCACTTGACTAATTATACTGCACAAAAAAAAACAGTGAAGTATGAAGTAAACATGTGATCACATATTGTTGGAAGGGTCAACAGGGCTGATTCTTCATGGAGGCATTGCCTCAATGCCCCTGGTCATTGCCTTTGTGCCCCTTGAAATGTTCAAGTGCAAATTGAAATTTTAATCATTGAGGTGCCCTTTACTTAGGGGAAAACTGCCTTACCCTTACAACACCGAAGTATCAGGCAAGGGTCAAGCCAAAATAAGGCCGTATCTGAATTGGCGGCAATGGCTAGGTCTGTTGCTAATGGTGTTGCTAAGGATTTCCTATACTTCAACGCACGGTAACGCAGCTATCCAGCCGTAGCGGCCAATTCCGACTAGGCCTAATACTCTTTTTGGAAAGTTCAAGGCCTGCAAATAGCACCAATAAAATGTTATTCTGGAGATGTTCGGACTAATTTGATTTGTAATAGCAACCAAGATTTTATGACAGGAGTAAAAATACCAAACTTATGCCTCCTACTCAAACTCCAGCCACCTAAATTGACTTGTCATCTCCAGTTACTTTATTTAGCACTGCAGTCTAGTCATGTGTCAGAGACTCCGCTAATCCACGATTTATCGGACTAAATGTTAGACCCTACCAACCAGGTCCAAAAATAAGTTTGAAGCCAACTACCTTCCAAGCACTCCGGTATTTTGTGCCATATCACACAAAATATTTTAAACAATCCTGGCCTATAGACCATGTAACCTTTGCTTACAAAAAGAGTGACCTTGTACATTCTAGGGCCATTCTGACAGGCAAGATACTACACTGGTCATATGGACTTATTTTTGGGGGGGTCATAATTTCCAGATAAATTCAAGAGTTATAAAAGTAACAGCTGAACAAGTTTCGAGATGTGCCCCCTTTCTGCATATCAAAAGTTGATAAAGTTGACCTCGAGGGCGTACAAGTTTTCACAAGAATCTCGACTTCTGGGCACCTCGCATACCAGCTACGGCGTGTTTTTTGTCAATTATTTTAAAACGAACTTGTATTATTTGTATACAAGACGACAGTGTAAACAAACTTGTGCTTTTACATGAATAAATTCAAGCTACCTACCCCCAGGCAATGTAGGGTTCTACAAGACGCAACATCTGGATGGTTGCCTTGTTGAGACGGATGAAGGTTCCGTTGTGGATCTGGCGCAGACGAAGAAGCTGAAGGATCTTACGTACTCTCGGGCTCACGCCGTTAATACTGAGGTGTGAAGGAGATAAAGGTGTATGGTTTTAAATTTACATCTTACTCAATATTCACTTTATTGTCTTTATTGTCAACAGTCGATATTACACAGAAGGTCAAATTGTGCAGCAAGTGAGCGGTCTTATGCATCGGACTCAAGTTCTGGTGGACAAGTCACATGGGTGTGGATTCCAATCCAATCATGACACTTGTGTCCCTGAGCAAGACAGTTCACTATAGATGCTTCTCCTCACCCAGGGGTACCTGTGAGGGCAGAGATGGTCCTTGTGATTGATTTAGCTTGATGCACTACATAATTGACAGCACAGGCTGTATCACATTGACAAGGGAGCTGAGATGGTTTATGGAATGAAATAAATGGCCCAATGCCCAGGGTAATAATGTTGGAGCGCCATGAGCGTCGAAATTGAAGGAGACCAGCACTATAATAAGTGACAATTTTTCAGATGTATTGATCATCAATGAACCTGTTCAAAACAGGCACTCAATTTCCCAAACTCTATTCTTTATCTAATTGTGGGGGCGGGGGGTCAGAGTCGCCTTCAATATCCATGTTCAAAATTTTTTCCTTTTCTTGAGAGGTTATTTATTGGTGCTATGACTAAAGAGCATTGGATTGGCCCCCTAAATAATAAGCTTTATGATGGGCGACTTTGGGACGCTAGGGGCAGCAGACATGCCAGGCACTTTTCTATTATTTGCAAAATTCTTAGCATGCGCACACCTACAAAAACAATGGACTTACCTGGTAAGTCTGCTGCCCCCTAGCATCCCCAAAAGTCTCTCATTCATAACATGAATAAGGAAAGTTTATGCTTAAAGTATGCAGATCACATCTACACACAATAATCACGGCAACATAAATGGTTTGGAAAGATTAGCCCTTGAACGGAAATACCTAATAGAAGCCTGGAATAACGCTGCTGGTTCACTGAGATCACACACCATTTTTACGCACTATGAACAGCTATCGTCCAATGATCTGCCTCCTTTTGCCTCAGTGAGGGCACTGTTTGAGAGTGTGATGTCATATGCAGGCCTGGAATTACACGGAGGCCACAGAGGCAATGGCCTCTGTTGCCCCATGTCTTTGCCTTGGTGCCCCTTCAAAAATTTCCCATAGACTTTAAGATTTTCGAATGGAAGTGCCCTTCGCAAAATTAAAATGGTCTTGCTCTCTCAAAGATGAAATTCCAGGCCTGCATATGCAAGGGGTCTATAAATAAAGACTACTACAACCAACAGATCCTTCACAGCAAATCTCAAATGAAAGTATCCCCATCTCTTAATTTCACTCACCCACGGATTCTGATGACAAAGCCAAGTCTGGGCTCGTCTGGAACGTAGAAGTTGTCATGCTTTCTGGCGATGCGCTTCAGTCTGATGGTGTCGCGTTCCTTCTTCTTGTACTCTTTGATGTACTGCTCGGCACGCTTGAAGATCGTCTTTCTCTTGGTAGCATTTCTCTGTGAAACACAAAGACGTTTTTAACATTACAGAACTCATTCGAATCACTTGATTTCCCACATCAAAGTATGCATAACTGGAGTCAGTACAATAAAAGAAAAAAATGATAAATGGTAACTTTTGATGAACATTTAATACATGTATTATTACAAGTCTTCTTTAGTTTTACAATGAAATACAAAATACTGAAGCACTGCCCATGGTAATGAGGCTGTAGCAAGAAGTTTTTATTATTTGAGTGAGAAATTACCTCTTTCTCAAAAACTACGTTACTTCAGAGGGAGTCGTTTCCTACAATATTTTATACTATCAACAGCTCTCCGTTGCTTGTTACCAAGTAAGTTTTTAACGCTAATATTTGTTTTGAGTCATTACCAAACGTGTACGATACCTTTAAAGTTACAGAACTCTTTCGAATCACTTGATTTCTCACATCAAAGTATGCTAATTGGAGTCAGTACAATAAAATAAAACAAAAGATAAATGGTAACTATTGATGACAATTTAATACATACAAGTCTTCTTTAGTTTTAAAACAAAATAAAAAATATTGAAGCACTGCCCATGGTAGCGAGGCTGATCAAACTGCCATCGGGAGAATGTCAGAGTCGTGTTAAAGTTGCTGTCAAACAAATTTGTTTTTTACCTTTTTCTTGAGAAGCCTGATCTGGGCCCTTCGTGCTTTCTCGGTTTGGGCACGCTTCCTCTTCTTCAAGAGGGTCTCGGGTTGAGTGGGCAGCTTAGTGGGAGCACTGTTAAGTCAAGGACATACAAACAAACCATCATAATAAAACTTGTAGTATATGTAGGCTTACTAAAACTAGTATAGTGATTAAATTACATAAGTTGGTAGAGTAAAAGTGGTGAAAAAAATGAAATGAAAAAGTAAGAAGTTAACTACATGATGTTACTCGGAAAATTGCGGGTACAACCATACATGAGTAAATCTCTTTAAGGAGGAGTGTTGGCACTGAAAAGAGCTCTTGTGGTCTCGACGTTTCGAACAGTATACTCTGCTCGTCTTCAGGAGAAGACGGGCAGAACAGAAGATGATCAGAGTATACTGTTCAAAACATCGAGACCACACCAGCTCTTTTTAGAGCCAACACTCCTCTCAAAAGAGATTGACACATGGTTGTACTCGCAAGTTTACTAGTTATAGTTACTTCTGATTTTCCACACCATGCAAAGCTTTAAACATCACTTAAATGAAAAAGTGTTGGTTATTCTATTTCTATACTGGGATATCATTACCAAATGGTTATTATCACACAACAGGGTATAATACTTGGGTCCTGGGAGAAATAGTGGATGTTCAGAAATGATCAATTAGAAAATTACTTATTTATTTCCGATGACTTTGCATGAACAGTCAGTCACCATATTGGAAGTTATAACAACTAGGCCTAATAATAATATAATAACAACCATCTATCTCATCATATATGCATTAGGAATGCACTATGTACAGAGTTCGCTGTTTGAAACTCTGCATACATTTATTGTCCTCTTATCATTAGTAACGCATGCGCTTGCACTAAGTAGGCATAGGCCTACTTCATAAAGTTTATCATGTCAGTCATTCCTTTCTCACATTTAAGTTTCTTAATAAGGTTGTGCATCTTTCTGGCACCAGCTTTCTTTTTTTAGTAAACTACATTAAGCTGGCAGATCGTACAGTGCCCTTTTGACACGTGTCTGTATGTCGGCTAATCATACCATGATCATTCTATGACTATCTATAAATAAGTAGCCGCATAAAAAGTATCCAATTACTGAATACTGAGCTGAGGCTTTCGTCGTCCAGATCCTCAAAGCCGAGAAACAATCCCACTTTCCAATTAAATACGATCCATGTACTGGACAGCTGGAGTGGCGTTTTTAAATTATTTTGTTCCTCCCCCAAAATAAGAACATTCTTCTTTTATTATTAAAAATTGACTCCTACTATCCTCCATTTACATTCTGTTTCTGATTTATGGCTTACAAGGTTTTTTGAAAAAGGGAAATACAAGTTTGATAAAGTCCGAAATTGTATGGTCTGAACTGATCAGTGATTTACCCACATCATCCATGTCAATTGTCATCCGACATGTCCGAAGATTTGTAAATAGAAGCATTGGTTGATAAAAGTCACAACAATGTTTGCGTAAACATGGTAAAACCAGACTAGTCACTTATGTTCTAAGTACCCTAAAACATTCACTGCACGTGTTCAGCATGTTCAGTGGCGTTTCGAATATCGTTTACTGACGAAAGCCGTAAAAATATAAACTGCATGCATGCAATGCATGGAATTGGCAATGCAAAATAATTATAATTTAATTCGACGAAAATATACACGACACTTGACAGATATTTTTGAACCAACACATTTATTTATTCATTGAAAAGTGGAAGTGACAATAACATGAGAGTCAGGTTTTTTCTTTTAATCGGATGACTGTTAAAAAAAATTCATCGTGACAAATGATCCGTGCACTGTGGTGCAGTGGTATAATCTAATGCTAAAAACTGTCTTTTCTTTCTGCCAAAACATTATCTTTCCCTAAACAATATTCCCCAAATATAACTAAAATCAAATAGACCATCATTATATCTTTCTTATGAAATGTTAAAATAAACGATTGATTGAACGATTCTTGAGATGAGGATGGATTTGATAAGTATAACAATCTTTCCATACCCTTCCGCCATTTTGCCCGTGTGTAAAAGAGGGAGATTCATCCGGGAACTTCTCGAAGGTCATATGAATATTCATGATTTAATTAGCCTTTGGCATACAGCCTGTCGCTCGGGTCAACTCACCACATGTGTACGTGTGTGTTGCAATCTTTGTGCTATCTGACTGATCACTCAGCTGAGTGAACGATGATTATCTGATGATATTCACGATAAACACGTCGAACGACAGGGCAGGGTGCATATATCTCTATGTGAATGAATGATTATCCATAGAACTACTCAGTCGCAGTATCAACCGAGAAATTGAAACTCAGGCAGCCGGTAATTTGCGAATGTACGGGAATGATTGAATTGGTCAATGACTTTTTGACTTGAGTTGAGTGTTGAGTGACTTCGTGAGAACGGTGAGAACCATGGGGAAGGAAGAGAACTGAGAGAGATCATGAGATTATAGAAGAATTCACTAATAGTAATAGGCCTAGTTCAATTTGTGTCCTTTCTCTATAATGGTTCGATGTTGTAATGTAGGTTTGTAGTTAAGTGCTAAAGTTTATGGTTTACACTGTCATGACTACATGACTGCAATAGGTTTTCAATTACAATTTTACAAACATGACAAACACTTATTAAAGTGTAAACCATAAACTTCCAACACTTGACAGAAAAAAAGGTGAGTCTCTGTGAACTTTTTTTACAGCCACTGACACTAGACTCTAGAGAGTGACAACTAATAATAAAGTGACAGCAGCAGGGGAGATTTTTTATGTATTTTTTGGGGGTCTCTTCCTCGACATCCCTTATATAATTAATGTAATTGTAATTATAGCTCTGTGTGGTCAATGATGTAGCCGGCCCTGGGGCACTATGCTAGTTTGGCGAGGGGAGTTGTAGTGAAAGTTAATTTTATTGATAATTAAATGTCAACATTACCACTGAAGGGGGGGGGGGTGGTTGCCCTAAGTCTCAAAAAGAGAGATAGATAGCCCACACAATTTAAGTGAGAAAATGTATTTACAAATAATTCTGTAAGCAATGATAGTCAATGTATGTTGAAGGATAAATCCCAGTCAACCCTCTTGAATCCATTTTTATCAATCTGAGGATTTGGATAGCTATGCGATGGAGGGTTGATGTACATTTTACATTTCACACCTTCATGAAACTTGATCAAAGCATTTGAGGATCCTACAATCAGCTGGATTGAGGCAGCAGGCAAGCACCCCTCCTCCATTGTGTCCTCTGTTGATTTTGGAGAAAAGAGGCAGCATGGCACCCATTAGCCCACCTTGTTGAGCTGTAATGGCTCTCTTTTAACGTGTGTTATGAGACCGATGTTAAAAGAGAGCCATTACAGCTCAACAAGGTGGGCTAGGCACCCATAAGCTCATAATGGTTTAAAGCTGTCTCTTTTGAAGTTTTGAGGGGTATGGGCTTGGAAGGGTCTATTTGTGTGCGCAGTATATGGCAGACTTTGGAACTCTAGGTGGCAGCAGAGGTACTGGGTAAATTTCCATTGTTTACGTAGTTCTGAGCATGCGCACATTACCGAGAACGATGGATAAGTCTGCTGCCACCTATTATCCCAAAAGTCCCCCTATGAAGCTAAAGTCTTTTTTGTGTTCATGTTTGTTCAGGATCAGACTTCATCATGAGACTGATGGCCATGAGGCTAGTGATACCACCAGTCTCTTGGCCATCTAATGTCTGATTGGTAATCAATGTACCCAACAAACATTTGTTTTGCCTTGCCCAGCAGACTACAAATTGATTGGCTGCAAATTGCGCCATGGCACCATGTAAACCATACATGGTGCTATGTAATGATGACGTGATCATTTAGGCTATGTAATGCAATTTTTTGGTATAGAGATGTTGATGTGTTCGTTATGTGCTTCACAATCGTCTCTCACATTTCGTTAGGAAGGAAGAATGTAACAAAATGATTTTACTTGTCATTGAAGGCACTTCTTTTGTTTCAAGTTCTAAATACTTTCTTTTCCAGATCAAATCTGAGGGTCCTAGCCTAGAGTAACAATCATCTTTAAGAATCAGTCAACTTGAGTGGTTACTTCTCCAGTCAACATGAACGTGGTCCTAGGTGTGCTGTGGTTGACTCTGAAAGTCCTTGGCCTCTTGATCTGGTCTTGGGTGAAGTGGCTTCTTCCGTCTCGGAAGAAATCTCTGGAGGGTGAAGTTATTCTATTGACTGGTGCTGGAAGCGGTATTGGACGGCTCATGGCTCTCAAGTTCTCTGAGAAAGGTATTGTTGTCTAAGTGAAGAATTGACTGAGATATGTTACTAGTCTATCCATGTACATACACTCTCTGTTGACAGACAGCAAAGTATTGAACCAGTTCATAAGAAGTAAAGCCTGTCCTGAGCCAATATGGCCCATCAGCGCGGTGTTTATATCTGGTTTCCTTAGCAATAAACAACTGTGAGTATTTCTATTCCCCAGGACAGGATGCCAGTCTAACGCAGGCTACTCCTCAGCTCTTGTCGGCACCCATTTGTACTCCTGGGTGGAGAGAAGCAATTATAGTAAAGTGCCTTTCTCAAGGACACAAGTGTCGCAACTGACCAGGCCAGGAGTTGAACCCACATGTGTCCCTGAGTCATGGTGTGTGTGTTATATTGTGCAGTGCGTTGTTCAGGCAACCCGAGAGCATTTAACCGACTCACAAAATCTTTACATTAAATTTGCCCCTGTAGGCAGAGGGTAGCCAAGAGTGACTTCTGTGCACAGGGTCTACATTCAGGATTCCATACAGTCAATTCTTCACATGTATCTGCTGTATGCACAAGGTTTTGTTACTCTTACAACAGTAGTATTTGTACAAGTTCTGTGGAAAAAAAAATCAAAGGCAACTCGGGTGGGATTCGAACCCACGATGCCCCAGAGCAGAATTGGTACTGTAAGGTTAGAACCAAAACAGTATTCTTTATCCGCGATGCAGTTATTACAAACATGTGGTCGAGTGGTCTAGTGCACTGGACTGAAGTTCTGGGCCAAATTTCATGGCTCTGCTTATCGCCAAATTCTGCGCTTGCTATCACCATTCTTCGCTTACAGGGCAAGCGCCGAATTTCTGCGCTAGCTGTGTAAGCGAGAATGCCTAGTAACGTGGACTATGCACACGTACAAGCAGAAATTCCCTGCTAACCTGTGAAAAACGCTTGGCGTAAGCGTGGAATTCCCTGCTTACCGTAAGCGCCGATTCTTTGCTTACGGTAAGCAGTGCCATGAATTGGGCCCTGGTGGCTAAAGTCACAAGGGTGTGGTTGGAATCCTAGTCATGACACTTGTGTACTTCATGAGCAAGACACTTTAAAACTATAACTTCGCTTCACCCGGGGGTAAATGGGTACCTGGTGAGGGCAGAGGTGCTTCTTG
Source organism: Plazaster borealis (assembly GCA_021014325.1). NCBI lineage: Eukaryota > Metazoa > Echinodermata > Asteroidea > Forcipulatida > Labidiasteridae > Plazaster > Plazaster borealis. The sequence continues at coordinate 19,603,039 of CM037455.1, read as the reverse complement.
TGGATTTAGCTTGGGTTGATATACTTGTGGCAGCACAGGCTGTATATTCCCCAAGGAGCTGAGATGGTTAAAAGAATGAAATAAATGCCACAGTAACTGGGATAACAATGTTCAAGCACTGTGTTTGAGTGATGTTGCAGCATGGCTGATTTGAGCACTATACAAGAAGCTACTACTATCGTTGTTGTTGTTTATTTGAGAAAACTTGATTTAAGTAAATGTACACAGCCCAGAATTTGGTCTTGAATGTATTTTGTTGGACGTTTTATTTAGGGAGTACTTTAGTGTTGTGGGATGTAAATCGTCAAGGCAACGAAGAGACTGCACAGATGATCAGGGATGCGGGAGGTAAAGTCCATTGCTACACAGTAGATGTCTCCAAGAATGAAAATGTCAAGCAGGCTGCAAGGCAGGTCAGTTATATCAGGGCCCAATATCATAGAGCTGCTTAAGTACAAAAAATAAGCTAAGCACAACAAAGTTATGCTTCCCAGGATAAGGTTACCAGCCGGCCAAAATACCATGTCACATATGTACCATTTGTGACTGGTATCCTGTGCATTTCTACTGAGCAGGAATTAAGCAATGTTTTCTACTTCAGCAGGACTATGAAATTGTGCCCAGGTTTTTTTATGGAAAGCAGTGTTGTATGACTCGAGTCCAGGACTCGGACTCGAGTCCGTCTCGAGTCACAATTTCGGTGACTCGGACTTGACTCGAGTCACATCTGCAAAAGACTCGGACTCGGACTCGGACTCGACTATCATGACTCGGACTTGTCCCCGAGGACTCGTGACTCGAGTCACGTATTTTCACAAACAATACCTTTTTTAAATATTAAAAACAATTCCGATGATCCGATTGTCATTCCCGGAGTGCACATGGAGGAATATAAACGTCTAGCACAAGAAATAAGTACACTGTCGTATGGTGTTGCAAGTAATAGTGTTCGTGATTATTGTGTAGATGGCCACGTACGTACAGCGCGTGTATGTTCGATTCGAATGTTCAATCGCATAATAACACTGGGATGCACGACACCAATATTAATGCTGGTATTCTGTCAAGGTTAACACCATAGTCACTGCTTGTGCTTGATGCATATTACCAGGGAAATGGCATGTCTGGTACCTGTAAAACACAGCCTGCATATTGCACTGTGATGGCTGTGTGTTGTTTGCACCAGTTTCACACATGGTCGACACACGTCACAGACACACACACACGACGTCAAGTTTGGTCACGTCACTAGTAAAAAGTAGTACAACATTTTTTAAATCATGGCATCTGCCGTTCCGCCCGTATTGTTTCTTTTGGTTATACCATGGAGGTAGTTCTACCTCCATGGTTATACCAACTTATACAAAAACTTTAACAGAACTTTGTTCAAATTAAATGTGTTTTATTTTTTTCATTTCCAAATCTTATTTTACGACATTTGGTTTGCAACCAATATTTAAACAAGTGACTCGTGACTCGGACTCGGACTCGGACCAAGTGACTCGTGACTCGGACTCGGACTCGGACCAAGTGACTCGGGACTCGGACTCGGACTCGACCCAAGTGACTTGAGACTCGGACTCGGACTCGACACAGGTGACTCGACTACAACACTGATATTGGAAAGTGCCCAGCGGGGCACCTGGATACTGTAGTTTGGTACTTTATGGTATTTTTATTTTTTACTAAGAATGGCCTATCCAAGATGGGGTATTTTTAGGAATTTGTATTTAGTGTATTTTTCTTATCTTTAATGTATATTTTTATTGTTTGTCATATTTTTTGTCAGTTTAAGTGAAATTGTAGGCCTACGCCTTACGCCCTTTTTTCCGGGCACACGACCAGTTATGTGTAAATCTGTGACCAATTACATTTACATGTGGAAATGTTCACTTTTACCAATGTTGTGCACACTCTTTAGGTCTAATTCAAGCAAGTTGCTAAAAAAAAAATTGTAAAGCACTTTGGGACATTTGTGTGAGGAGCTATTATAAGTACAGTTTATAATTATTATTTTTGTTACGTGCATTATTTGTGACAAATCCAAAAGAATGAAAGTGGAGCTGATTGTCTTTTTGATTAAATGTCCATTTCCCTCTGCAAAGGTCAAGCAAGATGTAGGAGAAATTTCTATGTTGGTCAACAACGCTGGTATCGTCGTTGGCCGGACTCTATTGGACCTGACTGAAGAACAATTCACCAAGACGATGGCAGTGAACGCCATGGCTCATGTCTGGGTAAATATTCATCTTCTGTAAACTTTTTTGTGATATTGGTAAACGATTAATAGAATATTTAATATTATTTGGTTTTGCCCTTACATCGATGTGTGTAAAGCTCTGTATACTCAATATTTTCCTGAGTCCTATGAAAAAAAGTACACAGCCTTTATATTACTCGGGTGGGATTCGACCCAATGACCTTTGCCATTCTAGAGCAGATGCCTTCGAGATCGCCTGGTAGCTAGAGGCAGTTTGAATCATAATTTTAGCTGAGTACCGCAACAATTTAATAGATGTTAAATTTGCATTGGGGACAAAAATAATAGTGTTTGATTGAACCCATAAAACCAAATAATGTTCTTTGTCCCCGATGCAAATTAAACATCTATTGAATAAAATATTTCTTTTTAAATTTTCTTTGGAACCTTCTCAAGTTTTCTTTGTTAACGATAAAAGCACATACAGATAATTTGGGGGCTAAAAATACCCATTAGGGCTAGATAGCTCAGTTGGTAGAGCGCCGACACATTAATACAGAGGGTGCAGATTCAAATCCTGCTCTAGTCAATTTTATTTTGTTCAACCCGAAATTAAGATTTTATCAATGACAAGGATTTCAGGGATTTTGTACATGTTCATGTTCTTACGCAGGTGTTAATGTATGCGTAATGCAATCAATACATACAGGTACACAATCTAAAATCTGTAAGTATGCGTGCGTACGCATGACCATTGAGCATCGCATGCAAGTTTACCTCTGCGAAATGGAGTCCAGGGACGTGACAGGAATTGAAAAATAACAGAAAAGGTTTACAGATTTTACACTTTTAACAAAAAGTGCATTTATGAATGGGATTAAAAGAGTAGTGACACGCTCTTAAACGGCCGTTTTAAACCTTGAAGGGTCAATGGCCATGCGATAAAGGACCTGGCCTTCGGCTCGGTCCTTTATCGCAAGGCAATGACCCTGCCGGTTCAAAAAGGCTGTTTTTAAAATGCCGGTCAAGACCTCGTCACTACTCTTCTATTCCCTTAAAGGCACTGTACAGGTTTGGTACCGTAATTACTCAAAATATATACTAGCATAAAAACTGACTTGGTAACGAGCAGCAGAGAGCTGTTGATAGTATAAAACATTGTGAGAAACGACTCCCTCTGAAGTAACATAGTTTTTGAGAAAGAGGTAATTTCTCACTAAAATAATAAAAACTTCTTGTAAGAAGTTTTTAGTCCTATCTGAAAGCATACAAATTTGTACAACAAGGTTTTTTTTTTTTTTTCATCATTTTCTTGCAACTTCGATGACCAATTGAGCCCAAATTTTCACAGGCTTGTTATTTTATGCATATGTTGGGATACACCAAGTGAGAACACTGGTCTTTGACAATTACCAAACGTATACGATGCCTTTACAGTAAATACCAATCCTGAACTTTGTCTTTAATTTCAATTGTGGAATCTAGACTCTGAAGGCCTTCCTTCCAGACATGATGAAGCGTAATCACGGCCACGTTGTGACCCTAGCTAGCGTCGCAGCCTATCAAGGTCTGCCTAAGATGTCGGACTACTCGGCCAGCAAGAGTGCGGCTCTCAATATCCATAATGCTGCGATGCGAGAAGTGAAGATGGAAGGAGTTGATAATATTCAATTTACAGTTGTCAATCCTTATCTCATCAACACTGGGATGTTCGAGGGGGTCAAAGTCGAGTGAGTTTCCTTCTTTAACACTGTTGTAAACAATTGTTTCATGTCTTCAGTTCAGTTTGTAAAAGAACCTGTGTGTTTGTTCTTCTTATCGTGTCCACACACAAGCTAACCACGCTTCAGCCAAAACCAAACACATTGCTTAGTAATAGAGAGGTTTCGCAAGGCTACGGATACACATATGTATTTGGATACGTCGGCACTTTGTGTGCTTAAGTGACGCGTAACCGCGACTTGCGTGTTTTGCATGTACATGTACGTTAACAACGGATACGGGAGCTCATACACGTACGCTAAAAAACGGATACCGTTTTACTGATTTTAGTTGCATTCTTGCCCTAGATTAAAAACAGTTTCCGCGGTATTGCTTTTAAAGGTGTTATTCATGGTTTAGTTTGTAAAAGAACCTGTGTGTTTGTTCTTCTTATCGTGTCCACACACAAGCTAACCACGCTTCAGCCAAAACCAAACACATTGCTTAGTAATAGAGAGGTTTCGCAAGGCTACGGATACACATATGTATTTGGATACTTCGGCACTTTGTGTGCTTAAGTGACGCGTAACCGCGACTTGCGTGTTTTGCATGTACATGTACGTTAACAACGGATACGGGAGCTCATACACGTACGCTAAAAAACGGATACCGTTTTACTGATTTTAGTTGCATTCTTGCCCTAGATTAAAAACAGTTTCCGCGGTATTGCTTTTAAAGGTGTTATTCATGGTTTAGATAAAAATGTGTTAATCGTTGTGAAGCAAAGTATGTGGAAAATGCAGTATAAACAGGGGTCTCTATTTTGCTGTGCTAGTGCTTGAAACTTTCTTTACACTCGTTAAACGTGTGGGGATCGAAAAGAACAGTTAAACAAAATTTCTATTCAATCTAACAAGAACATACAAAAAATGTGGATTTGTTTTGCTAGCAAAACCTATGCAAACGTGTGTCTATACTTTGGCCCAGGCCTGACACATAACTACATGTACATTGTATATGATTGCGAAACAAAATCTGACACGCATCCAAGGCGAACGGATACGGTTATCGAATCTGTATCTGTATCCATATCCGTACGCTTGCAAAACCTCTCTTTTATTATTAACAGGCATACGATTTGTCAGGATATTTTTTGATGTCAGGATTGTTCACTGATCTCCCTGCACCTTCTGATTTTCTTGAAAGAGGCAAACTTGCCATCGCAGAGATGAAGCCTTGCCTTTGTCATGACAAGACCTTCAGATAGCTATTTCAAATGATGTAGAGAGTCTGTAAACCTCTAAAAAGCTTTGTTTCCACACAAAGAGGAAATTGTTATCTAGTTCTCAGTATTTTTCATTTATATACTATCTCATCATCCCTGCATTAAACATTGCGAGGTCTTCAGCAATAAAGATTGCAAGGTCTTCATCAATGGCCAACTTCGCACATGGACCATTCGTCGACAAGAGGCTATTACCTGGCACCCAATACATGTTTTTGAGCATAAGTACCAGTAATATTGGCCGCTATAGTTGATATGGTTCTTGGCCTAGGCACGATTGCTCCAATTAAAGGCAGCTTGGCAAATGTTCCATGGTTTGTGGTTCAATATCACATTCACAAGTGGCATTGTGGCTGGTATCCCCCCACTTGTGAAAGGTCGCTTTGTCCTGTACCGGTTCTCAGTCTGTTCGTACATTTCCATAATAATTGGGTGTTTCTTTTCTTCTTATCGTGTCCACACAGTAAGATAAACACCGTTCAGCCAAAACCGAACTCAAGGCTTAGCATTTATTAAAACTTGCAAAGTTGAGGGCAGCTTAGCAAATGTTCCATGGTTTGTGGTTCAATACTACACTCACAGGTGCCATCTGTCCTGGGCCCAATTTCACAGAGCTGCTTAAGCAGAAAACAGTGCTTAAAACATTTCTGCTAAGCAACAAAAGGCAGGATACCAGTCACAGATTGTACATATGACATATATTTTGGCTGGTAATCATTCTGGTAAGCATATTTGTTGTGCTTAGCTCTTGATTTGTATTCTATCCTTTGCTCATTTATTTTTGTAGAAACGACGTAATATTGCATTCTCTTGAACCTGACTTTGTCGCTGAACGCATCTTACACGCTGTGCAGACCAACCAGGCTGTTTTATTCTTGCCTCGACTGATGTATTTCATGCTTGGAATGCAACCGTAAGTATCACAATAGACCAATGTCCTGCTGAATAAATTGAATTTCTGAAAGTGCGCTTAGGAATTTGGATCGTTCTCTCCCGATAAAAAAATGACGGTCATTTTCTTTCAGATTCTTACCAGTTAGCTGCTTCTTGGAGATTGAGAAATTCTTCAACGTTTGGGGAGCTATGGATGCCTTCGTCGGGAGGAACAAGGGAAAGTAAATCCGAGATGCAATAACAAAAATAATAAGTGGAAAAAAAGTGAGGGTTGATTTTTCTCAGGAAAAACAAAATTAAGATAAATTATATTTGGGTGTAGAATGTTTGCAGGGTTCAAAGAGACCATGTTGTACTGATCTTGAAAATGGTTTCTAATAAGATAATAAAAGAGTAGGCGACAAGGTCTTTTAAACAGCAGTTGATAAAGGCGAGGTTCCTTATCACAGCGCCATGACCCTGCAAGGTTTTAAATGAGCGTTTAAGACCGAGTCATCACTCTTTTATTCCCATTCATAAATACCTTTCTGTTAAAAACCCCCAAAAACCTGAAAGTTAAGCCTCAACTCACCTCGATTGACTCTGCCTGAAATTGTTATCCATGTTGAGAGCCAAGTTACAAACTTGCGCACTTAAGTTTGAAACTATCACACGCAAGTTTCACAATTGCGCAAGCCAAGTATGCGTCCCACCAACTTAAAATTGGGCCGTGAAATTTGTGCTCTTTGCGCAATCATCTGATATTGCCCTCTTTCGACTCGATTTCCTCGGGCCACGTTTAAACACTCCTCACCGTGTTTATATCACATGTTTAAACATGGCCACAAGATCTCCTCTCGACCATTCAGAATGAATAAACTGCCCCAGGTATTTATGAAGAAGCTATTAAACTGTTCTCAGATATAATGAGGTTTTTAAATGGAATTGCAATGTAACATAAGTAGTGTTCATAACTTGCTGTTGAACTGCCTCTCCTGTTTGGCATAAGTTTTCCCTTAACATTGGTTGGCTGGCCTAATGCCATTGAAAACACCCGAGGACCATACACATGGTGTTGCAAGTGTCCTTGCATGTTTTTGTACCAATGAACTCATGGATTCCTATTTGCCTACGAATAACAAGAACAAAACAAATTATATTACTGAAACCGCTTTTTTAATGATAAAATGAAAAAAAATTATGAATTATTTTTAAAGAAATTTGATACCATAGTGGGCCAAATGTTTTCCTCAAGTGTGCTTGTTCTTTTAATCAAAGACCATTCCAAACATTTTTTATAAATTAGAATATAGTTCAGTATGAATTAAAATTATTTATGTTCAATTCTAGACAGGTGTAAACACAGGGTAAAGATCAGGGCCAAGTTTCTTAAAGCCTGTAAGCAGACTTTTTTATGCTTACCATTCCAAACCCTTAGCACAGATAATCTTTTTCATAAACACTGCTAACTGTAAGCAAAGCCAGAAGCACGCTAGCTTGCCAGCAGTTCTTGTAAGCAGATGACTGACACAACAATGTAAATCCATTGTGAGTGCGCACACGTGTTTTTCAGCTATAGTAAGCAAAAATATTTGCTTACCGGTTAACAGCTTTATGAAATTGTGTCCTGGTCTTGTAGAAACATTAGAATTAGCACTTTAGAAAATAAGTACTTGAAAAGTGTATGATTTTATTCATTTCAGTTTAATTGAGATTGTGAAAGAATAAATAAATATCACAAACCACCTTGAAAAATTGTCTTATTTGTGGTTTTCTATTTTTCTTTAATTTTTGCACACTCTGGCACAACCAGCATAGACCCCTAATGATTTTTATTTCTAAACGTATTATACAGGATTGGTAGAGCTGACAATATAGTCGCAGACAGTGTTCAGGTTTTGTGTGATCAACCACATACATGAAATACCAGCCTGTGTAAAAGGGGCTTAATCTATTTGTGCGAGTCAGGAGAAAATAGTGAAAAAACATGCACCATTTGTAGCATGTAACACATTGTCCTTAGTTTTGGTTGGGAACAACAGTTTCCTCGAATATGATTTCAGAGGGAGATATTTCACAGAAAAATATGGTTTTAATATGAACTTCATAATCAGTAAGCTTTCGTACTAAAATTAATTAATGTTTTTTTTTCCTTACCAATCCTGTACAATACCTTTAAATAAATAACTAAAAAATACACGCGGGAAAATCAGTAAGTTTCTACAGCACACACTGCAATGAAATGTCGCGTATTTGTTTATTAAAATGAGCTTAAGTCCCCCCATCTAATACAATTCTTATGGCTACAATCCTGTGCCCAATTTCCTAGAGCTGCTTAAGCACAAAAAGTAGCCAAGAACAACAAAATTATGATTACCAGAATAAGGTTACCAGCCAAAATACCATGTCACATGTACAATTTGTGATTGGTATCCTGCTAATTTTTGCTAACCACAAAATTTGTAAGCAAAAATTGTCTTCTTAAGCAGCTCTATGAAATTGAGCACTGGTCAGAAGAATTCTAAAAACCAAGCAATTCCGATATACATGTAAGATGGAAACAAAAACTTTGTCCTGCTCTTTCTAGAGATGATCACAGACAGGATGATAGCTCTTAAAGCATGAAACAACATGCCAAAAGGTAGGATAGCTCAAGATCTGACATGCGCATGCCATTGTACAGAAAATGCACCAGACTATTCACCCTTACAGCCTCAAACAATGTTATATTTGTATACTGTTTCTCACAAAAGTCATTAACCCTCCTACTAATTGACCACTCAAAACAGTTCAAAAATCCATTCCTTACATTGGCCCATAGCTTTGTACACACTCTATAGCATTACCATTGGATAAAAGTGCACCCAACCATACATGATCAGTGAAGCGTGCAAATGTTTTTGACCAGGCATGATATTTGGCCCTGGGAAAAAGAAGGAACATTTTTAAGGGCTGACCTACATGTACATATAGTATAGGCTTCAATAGACTTTTCAAGCTATTTCAAAACAATTTTGCTGATTTTGCTGAGGGCCAAAAAATCAGAAATCAGATTCAAATAGGAAGAATATCATGCCTGTTTTGATGGTGAAACAGTAAGGTTACCGCATACCTCCATCTTAAATTTTTTTATTAATCCGGATTATTAGACCCAAGTTTTATTGACGCAGATAAATCTGAATGAATCCTGGTTAGTCTAGATTCATTCCTTCTTCATCATCTTTTCCTCCTTCGTCTTTCTTATCGTCGCTTCCTCCGGTCTGCTTCTGGAGCGCTTTGCCAAAGGCTTCAAGGTCTGTAGATAAGAAGAGATGTTAGACCCTGTTATCAAAAATGTCTCCTTAAATCTAGCAGTACTTTGTACTCAATACATGTAATGCATGTGGCGCGTCTGGGCCGAGAGGTCTAGTTCACCGAACCTAAGCTCTGGTGTTGTCAGCAGCAGAGTGTGGGTTCAAATCCCGGTCATGACACTTGTGCCCCTGAGCAAGGCACTTAATCATAATTGCTTCGTAAAAAGTTGGGAAGGTAGTTCTGCTCTACCAGCCAGGCGCTTAGTGGATGATACCCATGCCTACATCCTTACGGAGTGTAAAGGGGGTAACCCTGTTTCAGCCCAAGGAGTAGGTGGCAACATGCCCCTGGTGGCAGCTGATTTGGCTCGACAGCCCAAATCAGTTAAGTGTAGCCCTCACCTTGAAGTGGCCTTCCGGCCTTGTGATGTTAGGCGATCTCCCATAAAAAAAATTAAATAAAAAATGTATTTTATGCATATATTCCAAGGCGTGAACTACAACGACCACTGCTGTACATGACTAATACAAAACGCACCCCAGCAATGGTTTCTTAAAATTTCAAGAAATCTTTTATTTTATAGAGCATGCGCAGATCACAAGTCTTTAGTTCTCAAGTCGTTTCGTTCTCAAGTCGTTTCGCATTCTTTAGTTCTCAAGTTTGACTGTATTTTAGCAAGCCAAGTAGCGAAATATCAAAGACTAGTAGCACATTATTGAAAATGGTGCAGCGTGTTAGTTTATAATGTGTGAGTTCTCTAAGTGTCCGTTATTTACATCGACGGCGCACTTGGGTGCGAGTGTGTTGTGTACATCGTGATCACAAATTGTTCCCCTAAAAATATTTCATTTTACTATAATTGATTGGTAGCACAGCTCATTGGTATTTGTAATGATGCTTTTATGTTTCCACTAGCCTGCCGAGCTACCAACCTTGAAAATGTAGTAGCATGGCTGTAAATCTGGTTGCCCCGGGCTAGCGGGCTACCGGCATTTCAACCCCTGGCCAAGATTTCCAAAGTTGATTTAGCCATGGAGGAATTCGGACTAAATCGATCAGTTTCTATTGAAGGGGAAAGTCTTTTTTTTGTATCTTCAGTCTTACCTCCTCTAGTGGCTGCATCTGTAGCTTCAGTCCCCAGACCAAACTGACCCATCAGCGGTCCCAGCTGACCAGATTGGAACGCAGCAGTGAACATATTCAGAGCCTAGAAGTCAAATTTGTAAATTTGTTTTAAGACAAAAAATCAGAAAAAAACTTTGCCAAAGAGAACTTGTTTTGATTTGTTTTACTTTGCTCATAGCTAATGATATGTATGTTAAAAGGAAAATGTGGAAAGGGTCAAAATATGCTTCAAGGCATTAGTCTTCAACAGGTCGTTGAAAAATGGCCTGTAAGTTATTAAATTACTATTTATTTATATTTTTTATGACAGTGCATTGATGTCTGTCAGATAAACCAACTTGGAATCTTAGGTTTAGGGTAAGGGCTTGGGTTGAACGTTAAACATTCCTTTTGTGATTGCATGTGCCTTATACAATGTTTACTTATAGTCACTGTTTGAAAAATCAAAACTAATTTTGGGTTGAACAAAGAAAAATTTACTAGAGCGGGACTTCAACCTGCGATCTCTGGATTATTGTGCTGGCTCTCTACCAACTGAGCTATCTAGCTCTATGTTGGCAATCTCCCTATTTTGTCACTATCTTTCGACTCGCACCGCGAACAAAGATATTGACAAAATAGGGAGACGGGGAGATCGGGCTAGATAACTAAGTTGGTAGAGCGCTAGCATGTTAATGGAGGTCGTAGGTTCAAGTCCCACTCTAGTAAATTTTTCTTCGTTTAAACCCACAATTATTAAATTTTTTATCCCAAATCAGTTTCCCTTGTGGTTTAATACTTAAAAATAAACAACAATCAAGTCAAGTCAAAAATCAAGACAGCTACTAAAATAAGCTCTTGAATACCCTTAAAATGTACACACCCATTGATATTGATAACAATGTTCAGTGCATACTGCAAATGTAAAACACCTGTCTACTATGGCCACCTGATCATTTCTGAACCTGGCATTCAACCCACCTGTTGAAATTGCGGGGACTGCAGAGTCTGACGCAGCCTCTCTGGGTCACGTGGCAAAGACTCCCCCTCTGGCAAGAATGGAATCAACCGCTGTTGTACCTCGGGCTTAGCCATGATTGGTGCCATGGCCTCAGAGGTCAGGACCTTGGTCAAATCCATTGCTACAAAAAGGGGTGACAATTATAATTTATTCACTTCATTGATTTTATTTCTCCGGAGAAAATTAATACAGTCAATTTGGTGAGGTCTCAAAAGTTTAGTTTGGTTGCATATGTAAGGTAATTTGAAGCAGACGAACATGAGCAATGAAGTATGGTAGATGGGTATGAGTTTGGACAGGTCATTGTCCGTTTGGTATGGTAGATGGGTATTGTTTAGGAGGGGTTAATGTAGGTTTCGGGAATGGTAGATGTGTGTAGTTTAGAAGGGGTCGTAGGTTTGGGAGTGGTAGATGGGTGTGGTTTTAGGGGGGTTGATGTAGGTTTGGGAGTGGTAAATGGGTGTGGTTTAGGAGGGTTTAATGTAGGTTTGGTAATGGTAGATGGGTGTAGTTTTGAAGGGGTCGTAGGTTTGGGAGTGGTAGATGGGTGTGGTTTAGGAGGGGTCAATGTAGGTTTGGGAGTAGTAGATGGGTGTGGTTTAGGATGATTTAATGTAGGTTTTGGAGTGTTAGATGGGTGTGGTTTATGAGGGGACAATGTGGGTTTGGGAATGGCAGAAGGGTGTGGTTTAGGAGGGGTTAATGCAAGTTTTGAACTGGTAGATGGGTGTGTTTTAGGAGGGGTCAACAGAGGTTTGGAAACAGTAGATGGGTGTGGTTTATGAGGGGTCAATGTAGGTTTGGGAGTGGTAGATGGGTTTGTATTAGTCATTGAAGGTTTGAGAGTGGTAGATGGGTGTGGTTTAGAAGGGGTTAATGTTGGTAAGAGAGTAGTAGATGGGTGTGGGTTAGGAGGGGTCAATGTATGCTTGGGTGGAGTAAAATAAGAGTCAATTTGTAGGTAATGTTGATCTGGTGGGGGTCAGATGGGGGTCAGTTCAGTAAGTTAACTAGGTACACTCACCAGGCTGTGCAGCGCCAGCCCCTTCAGCTCCTGGGACGGTTGGAACTGAAACATGATACAATCAAAGCAGTTAGATTAACAGTGACAGCATTCAGGCTTTGCCTGATGGAGAATTGATATCAATTCAGGTTTTTATTAAAGCATTACCAAATTCAAGTGCCATACATGTGACAATGTAAACCACTTCACGTCGGCTTATGTGTTTAAACGCAAAATCTTTTTGGACAGACTTACGGCACAACTTTGGATTTTCGACAATTTTTTCCCGACAGCCGGACGGCCGATGTTTTTACCCCAACTTTCCATGCACAGGCAGGCACTTACCGTGATTCGCTTTGTTTCACCAATACAATGAGAGAAAACAGGTTCTGGAAAACTTGCCCTGTAAAATCCCTTTCTGGGGGTTATTGTGTAACCCCTGATTCCAGACCTTTCTTCTGTTGTTATACAAATGTGGCATACAAAAATGGACAGGCTGCAACCATTGTTCGTCATTACATTCGTCAATGGGAGTTAAGTCTTAAGCATTCCAAGATTCCAGCATACCATGGCAGATTTTCGGTTGGCTCACAGCCGAGGTTCTGCGAATCATGAACAACATTAAATCCCTGGGCTAATTATGAGAACCTTTGTTGTCTTTCCTTCATCAAGTCAGCGTTTCATTATGGCAATGATGTTTTCAAAGAAAATTGATTTCTCAAGAAGCTCAACAAAGTTCAAAAACATAATACCACAGGTGGCAATTGATTTTAAAAACAAATATAAACGTGAAGTGGTTAAACCTTTCAGCCCCAAGTTCTGTTCTGTTGTTTGACCACTCAAGCATGACACACACATTCTCACACAACAGAAACCTTGTGTTCAAAGTTTGATTTTACAAACTCTATGATTACCTTGAAGATTTCATTTTAAAAGCATAATATTAATAACAATTGTCTTACTCATTGAATGTCCGTTCATATAATTCAAAAATCATTGAAATCAGCCAATAAGCTCTTGGTATTTTTTTCCCCAGTGTGTTCTGTAAACCCAAACACTTTTTTCCACACAACCATATGACGTTCCGTAGTTGTTTGGCATTTCGGATCTTTCCACTCATATTTGAAGTGATTGCATAATAGTAACCCTATTATATTTTAACATAATTTGAAAGATCCGATCTTTCTCTGTCCAATGATGGTAAGCTTGGAGGGTGAACATGGACAAAACTACAGCTTTTTAACAAATGGCCTTTGTGCTCAGGCTTGAGTGGTTTTTTGTGTGTTATCTTTGGCGACTAAAGTCGCCATTGGGGCTCAAGCAGAGTATAGCGCATAATCGACTAAAGTCGCCATTGGGGCTGAAAGGTTTAACAGGAAACCTTGAGACACAGATGATGTCAAGACTTACTCAAAATAACTACAAGTCTATTGGTACAGAATTTCGGGCAATATTACTGGAAGGAATGTTTTTTTCCACAATAACCATCTTTATACCACTTATGTGTAAACCCATGAAATAGTATTTTTCAATCTTATCAATGTTACGCACAACCTTTAAATTGTCAGTCGTAGTGTAGCCTACTTACTATTCATGGTGCTGAGGATTGACTGGAGGTCTCTTAACTGAATGGCCGGATTCTGAGCTGAAGCTGTGGCCGGAGTAGGAGTGACAGGGTCCGTGGTGGCAGTCGTCACCGTGGGGACGGTGGTGGCTGGGCGGGGCTGAGTGGTGGCAGTGGACTCTTGAGGGCGTGGTCCAGGGGAGGACTGTACACGGGAGGGTCTGAAATCAACGAGATTGGTCATCAAGGTCATTAAGGAGAAAAACATACTTTCTCCGATGATCTTTTTTTTAAAAGCAATGTTCAGTATTAAAAATGACAAAAATCAGTTTTAATGATAGCAGAATTTGTGCATAGTGTGAGTTGTTGTAAGTTGTCTTCAGGGAGGGTATACCTTTGGTAATTACTCCTTGGAGTGTCGTGGCCGAGCGGATAAGAACACCAAACTCAAGCTCTGGTGTTTCTGATCAGCAGAGTGTGGGTTCGAATCCCGGTCGTAACACTTGTGTCCTTAAGCAAGACACTTAACCACATGCTTCGTCCTTGGGATGGGACGTTAAGCCGTAGGTCCCGTGTGTTGTGTAATGCACGTAAAAGAACCCAGTGCACTTATCGTAAAGAGAAGGGGTTCGCCCCGGTGTTCCTGGTTTGATTGGCTGCATATTGCGCCATAGCACCTTGTAAACCATTACATGGTGCTATGCAAAGGAATAGGTCTCATACTTCAACACGTAACTCCACTTGTAGGAAAAATACTGAGCGCTTTGAGACACCCATCAGGAGTATAAAGTGCTATAATAAGAACTGCGTATTATTATTATTATTATTATTATTATTATTTTTAAAGAGCACTGGAGAGCTGTTAATATTATAAAACATTGCTAGAAACAACACCCCTTGTAGTAATGTAGTTTCAGAGAAAGAGGTAAATTTTCACCGAAAGAAATTAGATCTGAGAAAGGCTTCAGGCATGAAGCCTTTCTAATGCATCTGAAAACACACAATTCTATGCAACAAGGGTGTTTTTTCTTTGATTATTTTCTTGCAACTTCGATGACTAATTGAGCCATAATTTTCACATCACAGGTTTGTTATTTTATGCATATGTTGGGAAACACCAAGTGAGAATACTGGTCTTTAATTACCAAAAGTATACCCTGCCTTTAAATACATATTCATGCACAAATACATTGTCATGCACCACCCAGGCAGCTCCGATCATCTGAAACCAAACTTCTACACATTCACACTTGCTAGTCACTGAACAAGTCAAGGGCAAACCCTGGAATAGACATAACAGATAATACAAGTAAACAAAATAACACCCCTTTTTAAGTTTGAAATGCTGTCTCAAAATGAAACCATTGTCTCTTAAAATTGTTTAAATGGGAAAACTTTGACAAATTATGTTGTAGGCCTACCCTTCACCCCACCTTGGACGTAAAGTACAGTTGTATGCCCTTGATGAGGATGGGTGAATTACTTACGCAGTGGAAGATGCAGTAGATTGAGAACTAGCAGGACGGCCATGTCCCATCAGACCTCCAAGTCCTCCTAAACCACCAAGGCCACCTGAAATAAACAGACAAACAATCAAATAAACAAACACCCCAACAAATACACAAATAAACAACCAAATATCAGGGTTCTCCCCATGTTTTTTCAAAAACTTTGGATCCAAATTTGTGGATGTTTGGCCGAAGCACGATGAATTGAAACAAGGTCTTCGGAATATTTTCTACTTGGTGTTTATCACCTTTTAAAAGCACTACTGTGCAATTTTTTATAATTTTTTTTTTTTTCTGTATCGGCCGAAATTTGCGCATATCGGCACGCAAATCGCGCGTATCGGCCGATACACTAGCTTGTGAATGGGAAGAACCCTGAATATGCCGACACCCCAACAAAAAACATGTCATCATATGCATCCCAGGCCTGATACTTCACAGCGACGAAAAGATGTGAATGCCTCCATACCCGTTCACTGCCTTGATGCACCTTGAAATGTTCCAGTAGAAATATAAATTTGCCTTTCATCAATGAAAAATATGTACCTTGCCCTTCACATCAACGAAGAATCAGATGCATCCATTGTTCTCCCCATGTTATTTCAAAACTAAGGGGCATTCTGGACTTCAAGTTTAGCCAAAGCAAGCTGAATTGAAACAAGGTCCTTGGAATGATTTGTATCTGTTGTTTTCGTTTGGTTTTACAACATCTACTGTGCAATCTGGAGCATTTTAAATGACCTAATTTGATGACTTTTGTGAATTTGATTTCAAATCAAACCTGTTTTTCTTCTCGCAGATCGGCTTCGTATTTGCCCGCAATTTGCCATGCGTATCAGCCGGATATGCTAGCTTGTGTATGGGAAGAACCAGCCCTCGATTTCACAAAGAGCTAAGATTGATCTTAATTGAGAACCAATCTTAATTGCTAAGCAAAGTGTGATGTTACAATACAAACCACCACGGCAAATACATCTTAAGATGAATCTTAGTGCTTTGTGAGATCGGCCCCTGACATCTTATGCCATTCAATACATATTTGTGATGTGTGATTAATAAAATCTTCTCACTTTTTAATGTATTGCCCTCGGATAAAACATTTCTACACAAAAACCATCATTGACAATGACTTCCTATTTTGTCTCATGTTTGTAAAAGAGAAACAAAGGTCAATTTCGAAACTATGGCTAAGGCTTCAGCTCCAGCTGAGAGACTGCCCCCACATGTAAGAAATTCCATAAATTAATAATAATAATAATAATAATAGTGGCTTCTTATATAGCGCTCAAATCTGTCACTCAGTGATGCTCATGGCGCTCCAACATTCAATGTCTTTTCTGCGAGGTATGTGGAGCTACGTTTTTGAAGTATGAGACCTTATTCCTTTACATAGCACCGTGTAATGGTTTACTAGGTGCTCTGGCACAATGTGCAGCCAATCAAACAAGGAACATTGGGGCAAACCCCTTCTCTTTTATGACAAGTGCACTGGGTTCTTTTACGTGCATTACACAACACATGGGACCTATGGCTTTACGTCCCATCTGAAGGACAAAGCAACATGGTTAAGTGTCTTGGTTAAGGACACAAGTGTCACGACCGGGACTCGAACCCACACTCTGCTGATCAGTAATACCAGAGCTTGAGTCCGATGCTCTTATCCGACGTACCAATTTTTTTTAAAGTTTTTAAAATAACTGACGGAGCCCAAGCCAGAGATTAAGCCAAAGCCTAAGCCAAAGCCTAAGCCAGAGCCTAAGCCACAGCCTAAGCCGAAACCCTGGTTTCGAAGAGGGCCTGAGAGCCTGTCCACTGGACCTGAGTCGAAGTACTCATTTTAAAAAGCTTCTCCCAAAATGATCTACGACATACTGACCTAGCCCACCACTGTTGAGCAATTGCATCAACTGCTGCTGATCCATGTTTCCAAGGACATTCTGAAGACCGCCCTCGCCTGGTATTGGAAAGAGAATATCAAAAAAGTGAGTGTTTATTATTATTATTATTATATTTCTGGTATTGAAACCAAGGATGCCACGTGCATGCTAATGTATGTGAACCAAAAACACTGAGGTTAACCACCCTGGTAAAATAAGACGAAATAAATAAATAAATAAATACTCTTCCACGATAAGTGTTCTGGGTTCTTTTACGTGCACTACCAATCCTAGTACACGGGACCTACGGCTTAATGTCCCATCCGAAGGACAAAGCAACTGTAGTAAATTACTTTGCTCAAGGACACAAATGCCACGACCAGGACTCGAACCCACACTCTACTGATCAGAAACATCAGAGCTTGAGAAGGCAGAAAACAAATCATGGAAGAAGTGGACAAGTTAACTGTGATATTAACGGTTAAATTGTATTAACACAGGGCTATTGGCAGGGCTCTTACATACCCACTGGACCACTGATTTTAGCATTGAGCCAGTAACCTCACATCAAAACTACAGACCAGATTTGAATTGAACCTTCCTGATATTTTCTTCTTGTAAGAGCAAGACATTTTATGTAAGTTTGTAAAGGAACATTTCAAGGGGATGTCAATTATGTGGTCTGTCTGTCTAGTCTCCTATGTGAATGCAGAGAGACACAGACGGTCGACTACATAATTGACAACTGTTCTCGTACTCTCCACAAACGGGCCGAATTGGACTGGAGTCCCCGGATTCACCATGAAGAAGATGGCTGACAAATGGCCGCGCTGATATAATTATGATCATAAGCAAGAACTCGAGAGCAAGAACTCGAGAGAGAAGAAGGGATATGGAGACAATTGCCTCCAACGCCTCACTGAAGTATCACAGACACGTGATTTCTCAATAATTTCGATGTGTCGGCTTGACACACTAGCTTTTGCATCTGGTTAGAACCCTGATTTAGCTTTTACCTAAAGCAGCTCCAAGTCCAGCTAACTCTGGAGGAAGACCACCAGCCCCAGAACGTCCTCCTCCGCCTCCTGAGCCGGGGGCTGGAGGATTGTTCAGCATCTCGTTCACCTTCTTGCAGTGTTCCTCATCCTTGTCCTTCTTTGGCTCCTGGCAGGAAAACAAGACAGTCAAGACAGGAAGTTAAGGCCCATGTTTTCTCTTAAAGGGATTGTAAACGTTTGGTAATTGTCAAAAACCAGTGTTCTCACGTGGTGTATCCCAACATATGCATAAAATAACAAGCCTGTGAAAATTTGGGCTCAATTGGTCATCGAAGTTGCAAGAAAATGATGAAAGAAAAAACACCCTTTTTGTACAAATTTGTGTGCTTTCAGATAGGAATTTATAAAAACTTATTGCAAGAAGTTTTTATTATTTTAGCGAGAAATTACCTCTTTCTCAAAAACTACGTTACTTCAGAGGGAGTCGTTTCTCACAATGTTTTATACTATTAACAGCTCTCTGTTACTCGTTACCAAGTCAGTTTTTATGCTAATATAAATTTTGAGTAATTACCAAACATGTACAGTGCCTTTAAAGGGATTGTATACGTTTGGTAATTGGAACCAACTGTTTGTTTCAATCCTATATAGTTGCAGAATACCATACAATACAACTAACCTTTGAAAATTTCATTTCAAAAGGTGATAGCGTTTTTGAGATATTGCCGAAAATCTGGAGTGGTTATGTCCACGCAGGAATCTTGAATAATCTGCAATTGGAATACACAATCTGAGAAACGTTACTGTCAGTAACGCTTCTAAGATTCAAATTTTTTGGGATAAAGAGTGATATCTTATTCCATAACCACAGTACTTCGAAGTGAAATGTTTCTCAAAATGCTGCTTTAATTCTTACTAAATAAGTTTTTATTGCCATTAATTTCAGAGACATTACCATACAGATACAGACCCTTTAATGAGTACGTGTAACGCCTGCGTTACGTCATGGATATGTCCGCATATCGTCATAAAAGTGTGGTTGGCTACAAAAATACAAATACGCCTAGATGCGTTTGCATGACTTAGAAAATCCCTTATTTTTGTGGTTATTCCCAACAGAGAATAATTGTTGTTAAAAGTTCTGAGTAAGAGACAACTTGTGTAGAAATCAAAAGAGAACTATTCTCATTAACATAACATAACAATACAATACATGTAACAATTACAATTAATAAACCACTTTCCATCAAGATCATTCCTTCAAGGACTCTGATTCTGAATCTGATGTTGAAATGACATACCTGCATCCAGAAGAAAAACTTCCGAGATGATGACTTAAACTTAAGAACAAAGACACGGCCGGTGGTGCATTGTGAAACGGCTTTGAATTCACAGTCATCAGGAAAGATGATCAGATCCTGAAAACAAAACAAAACTAAAACTTTTATTTTTTAACACTATGTACAGTATACTGTACCGTGTACAAAATTATACATGTTGTACACTGGACCACAGGCCCGAGGCCAGTGATTTTAGTGTTGGGCCAGTTAGATCATGACCTGACAAGTCAAGCGGTGTTGCGTTCCTCAATTGAATGGCAATACCTCACTGTGTGAGTGTGTATGACATTGTATGATGTTGAGCAGCAGAAACTATGTTTGAGTCTGAAAAATACCTTTCAATTCTGTAGTGTTACTGAGTGTTACTGTTGGTTGGTCTTTTTTATGGGAAATTTAAAGTGGGCTGAAGGACATGAAGAAGGTTGGTTCAAAAGGGGGCGCCTGGTCTGCATTTGAAGCTCGTTAATTAGCCATTTTTAACAGGGGTATTGATTTGTGACCCGAATCAAAAACTTTTTTTTTTTTCGCTCCAATTGCCCCATTGCCCCCCGCCGTATGCGCAGCGCGCGGTCGACCGGCACACGACCGGTTGCCACATTTCAAGTCCATAGAAACTGACAAAACTTTAGATATTAATATTAAAGACAGAATAACAATGTATATGTAGGTTTACCTTTAATAAAGCAGTAATGGTTCAGTAAATATTATCAGTGCTAAAACTGGTATTTTTCTTTTTCTCCACTTCCAAAACTTTCTTAAAAACAAAAATTCGCGAAAAAAAAGGGATTCTCCAAGGGGATTCATCGATTTTCCATCATCATCATTTCGCCGACAGCCAATCAGAATGCGACATCAAGGGGTGTGCCCAGCGCGCGTGTGCTGCATGCGCACACAATGCGAACAGGCAATAAATCTGGTAGATATCGATCCGCGATTTAACTGATTACCTGGTCAGAAGAAGTTTGTACAAAGTTTGCCGTATGGGGGGGGGGGGAGGGACACGTGTGCCCCTACAATGCCACCAACTCCCACACCGGCATATCAATCAAATCATAACCATAATTTCCATAAAAACAAAATTGAAAACAAAGTTTAAAACAATACAAAATCATGGCAGAAATTGTAGAACAGGCCGCGCCAGGTTACACAATCATTGCATTGTTTTCTCCATGTCTTAATCTCTTGTTGAATAGTATAATTAATAGCTATAATATACCAAAACAAAGCTCGTATTGTCATAATCGTAATGAAAATGCAATTCCTTACATCTTCGACCACGCCTGTGCCACGATCCTTCCAACAAAAATGCATCAACGAGTCGTCCGACTGATAAACGTAGACTTGCCCTTTTCTCTTATCAGAGGTCACCGTCGTTCCTTTCAGTTGCATCTTTCCGGCCCGAAAGTCGACTAAATTTTTACTACTCGAACGACTGCCACTAGCAGTGTTTCCAAACAATGCCCCCGACATTTTGGATTCTCAGGTAACGGCGAAAAAAGAGAGGAAAATAGTTGGAACCAAGATGTCTTTTTTTAGTTTTTGTTACACAGCACTTTTGAGAATTGAGTTTCACGAAGGGCGCCCTCTTTAGTCTGAATACGTCCGGGGTCAGCATAGACTTGACCAAGTGGAACGTTCGCTCTTGGTAGGCTGTACCCGAATCGAATCAAGCGACTTCGGCTACGGCCGCCGTTCGCTGTCACGTCCACGACAACCATTGGAGAATAATTTGACTTTCGGCTTCTGACTGTAGCCACTATCGAACCGATTACGTGGCACACACTGTGGCCACTTACGAAACCACGGCTTGGGCATGGATCGCTCTGCTTACGAACCGAGTACGAGACCGACTGGAACCAAGTTTAGGCTCAGTAGGACTTTCTGGGGTCACGGGCAAGTATGTAGTAGGAGGGTAAACGTGGTTGGGCGGGGCGGGGCGGGGATGGATGTTGGGGGGGGGGGTAACTAAACTCCCATTTGTTACCATCGTTATTAAAATGGAGGCGCAAAAACAACAAAACATCAGATCATTAAAACCAAACAAACAAACAAATCAAACAAACAGAGTTGGCACAGTTTAAAACAAACTTCAAAATGGCATGATATTGAGTTAACAAATAGCAAGACCAATTTACAGAACATGCAATTATCTTCTGATCGTAATCATTATCTTCTGATCGTAATCATTATCTTCTGATCTACATGGATTGAATAAAACAAAAAAACACTACAAATAAATATAATTTCATGAAGTATACACCAAGTTTATTTTAATTATAGCAAATAGGTCACTGTTAAACTTTCCGTAGCATAAAATACCGTATTTCTTATTTATACTCTGCATGTTCCGAGGCCAATTTCACAGAGCTGCTTAAGTACAAAATACAGCTAAGCACAACAAAATTATGCTTACCAAAAATTAATTAAGATCATGATTACCGGCAAAAACATCATTTCACATGTACCATTTTTGACTGTTTCCTGCTCATATTTTGCTTGGCTGAAAATTGTTTAGCAATTATTTTCGGCTTAAGCAGCTCTATGAAATTTGAAAATATGTTAATAGCAAATTGCTTATTACTTAGATTCGAACAAGTGATTTTAATAACATTCCAAATGCAAGGCTCTAGTCCAGTATTTAAACCATGATCACCGAGGTGAAACAGGGAAGAAAACTCAGAGTCAAGATGGCTCAATGATAAAGGTCTGTTTTACTTGACTACATTTACACAATTTATTTGTTTAGGCTCTATATTTGAGGTTGTTTAAAATTCTAAGATAATTTGACAATACTTGTTGTACAGTTTAGAATTATGTATACTACATATGAGGTCAACAGACAACATGGCTCAAAAGACTCAATGACCTGAAAGTCGCAGACCTCAACATCAAGAATCCATTTATCAGCAGACAATTAGCCTTTTTGAGATATGGTGGACACTATAGGAGTGCACTGTAGGATTTGGATGTTTACAGACAAATTTACCCAAATCAAACAGTGTTAAAGGTATCGTACACGTTTGGTAATGACTCAAAACAAATACTAGCATAACAACTTACTTGGTAACAAGCAACGGAGAGCTGTTGAAAGTATAAAACATTGTAGGAAACGACTCCCTCTGAAGTAACATAGTTTTTAAGAAAGAGGTAATTTCTCACTAAAATAATAAAAACTTCTTGCAAAAATTGTATTCCTATCTGAAAGCACACAAATGTACGAGGGTTTTCTTTCTTTCATAATTTTCTTGCAACTTCGATGACCAATTGAGCCCAAATTTGTACAGGCTTGTTATTTTATGCATATGTTGGGATACACCAAGTGAGAGTGCGCAATGATAGATGTGCACAGCCACAATCATGGGTACACTTTTTGTTACAAAGACACTGAATGAACAACATACAAATATTGAGTAACTCTTTGCAGATCTTGTATTTTCGGCAAACTCAAGCCCTTTTTATTCATCATTGACACAGCGATTGTTAATTGATATATAAATAACATTGAGATAACTGCTACACCAGTGGTTTTCAAACTGTTGTTCATAACATGGAAAAACAAATGTGTACCCATGATTGTGGCTGTGCACACATTCACTTGACGCAAGTGCTTAGATGATACTACATTGAGAAATCCACTGCTCATTAGAGTTAAAAGTGCCGAGAACATTACATATAATGTTGGAGACATACCACTGAAAGTGATCTAAACAATGCCCTTTGAGATTGTGTTGTTGAACAATCTAATCTGCATGCTTCAGATGATACCTGTTAACGAAAACCATGCAAGATGAATATCCCATTAGACTTATGATTATTGAGGGAAAATGTTTCCGTTAACCCAAACTAGCGTTGACTCCTTACTGCTTTCAAGTTGTTAAATTGTTTAAATTTTGCGCAAATTAAACTAAACTAAAATATTTATTTACATTTCCTTTGATATTCTTCACAAATTTGTTATTAAATAAAATACAAAAGCAACTTTTTCACAACTGTACGCTAATAAAATGATAGAACTAATCAGCCAAATGCACATCCATATTTTAAAAATATTTGTATAACAACTTTTTCTGACATGTATCACAAAGCACATCTTATTTTAAAATACTTCTTTCTAAAAGAATATTATAGACCTGTTAGAAACATACCTTTTCCGACGAAGATCATTTTGTTTTCAAGCGTAGCAAAAAATATTCTTACCAAAAAACACTCAGCTAACATCCTTCCTTAGCTAATATGCAATGCTTAGTTTACATTAACATACAAATTTCAAACCAATGTGTACTTTCAACAATGAGAAAAGGTGTTTCCAAGAAGTCAACATTCCAGAAATATTGATAAATTACTGAGATACAAGTTTGACAATTAAAGGGGCTGTGTCGTCATGACCAAAGCAGGCCTAAGGTTGTACATGGAATTATGAACTCTCACTCAGTTACTGCACACAAGGGCCCTCCATAGAGATGATACAAAGGTACGGCCCTTGTGTGCAGTAACTGGGTGAGAGTTCATAATTCCATGTAAGGCCACTGGCCTGCTTTGATCATGACGACTCAGCCCCTTTTAAACAGATTATCTGTTGTTTTGTTTTTCTATTCGAGAGACTCTGCTAGGGTAGAAATGTTAGGCCATTAACTATTTTTTGCATTTTTCCAATATTTAATTTAAGTTTTTAATTACAATAATTGTAGACTACAAAACCCCTATCTCCCACAAGAACACAGTTGTTAAAAAGTTGTTAAAACAAAAAAAAAGTTCTCCATATTATTTGGTGTTATAATTGCACCGTTGGTAAAGAATATTATTTGTTGATTTGACCCTTGCACAGATGTGCAGAAACCATCAGAACCAAATCCACTGGCCATATGGGTGGGATTCGAACCCAGAACACCAGCATCTGCTCTACATTCATGACATTGTAGATTTGTTTCCCCCGCAAGAATTGGAAACCACAAGTATACAGTGCTAATTAAAAGTCAGCTAGTGCAAAGGTAAAAACAACCCAAAATAATAATAACAATAACAACATTTGAAATAAAGCCTTTATGATACAGCGTTAGATATTAATGAAGAATGTTTTTACGTTACTCTTAATTCTTTACAAAGTGGAACAATGATGGGATCAGTCCCAGCTAAAAAATGTCCTAGAGAAACAAACTTTGTTTCTGGTAAACAAAACACTTCTTTGTTTCCTTATAATTGTCTTCCTTGCAAATTTACCACAATTTTTCTGTTCTTAATAATTAACAATCCATATCTGTGTGTTGATGTACTAAAAACAAGATGAAGTAAGATTGTAATAAATATCTTGCCAAGTCCGGTTCCACTCAACACCTAAAAAGTCTCCTGTTGGGTGTAAATGTTGTTTTGATTTTGTGCATGTAATTATTACCAGTTATCAAGAGTTGTGCCGTCGTAATAGTAACTGTACATTGATAAATGCTTTTTAAAGGTAGTATACAGGATTGGTAAGGAGAATTTACACTATTGTTTAATTTTATTCTGAAAGCTTACTGATTATGAAGTTCATACTAGAACCTTTTTTTCTGTGAAATATTTCCCTCTGAAATGAAGTCATATTCAAGAAAATTGCATATGAGAATCTAAAAAAATAAAAAATAAAAACCCCCCAGCTGATTTCAGTTGTTACAACTAAAATTAAGAACAATGTGTCTACATGCTAAAGATTGTACGTTTTTTCACTATTTTCTATCGACTCACACAACAGATGAGGCCAAAATTTTCACAGGTTTGTTACTTCATGTTTATGGTTGATCATAAAAAACATGAACACTGTCTGCAATAATTTTGTCAGCTCTACCAATCCTGTATAATAGCTTTAAAAATTTATGCAGTGACAGCACTCCTTGTGAAGTTGAGGAGTGGGTTGAGTGAGAAGTGATGGGAGTTTAATTAAATTCCCGGTTCTTGAGCACAATGGGTGCTACTAGAGACCAGATGTAGAGGATGACGCAGACCCAGCTGGAGGACACCTTGACCCACATGGCACCGGGGCTGATCGTCAGACTTGTCTTGGCAGATAAATCCACCACGGTTGGGCTGCATGAAGAAAAACAAGGGTTGAAACAGGATCAAAATTAAGTGATGTTTGAAGCTTTGCATGATGTGGAAAATAAGAAGTAAAGTTGTGGGTACAACTCTGAGTAAATCTCTTTTGGGAAAAGTTGGCTCTGAAAAGAGCAGATGTGGTCTCGACAATTTGACCAGTATAATCTGCTTGACTTCAGGATCAGAATTGCAGATTAGAAAAAAAATAGGCCTCAGTTATCTTATCTATTAACGTGCACTCAGTGCTATGAAGTTATTTATCATCAAGCAAACTTAAACCTCAATTCTGATAAGTCGATCCATGGCAACGGAAACAGCAGTGTGATATTACACCGTATCGCATGGTCCATATTACACCCTGCCTAATTGAGCTGTTGTTCAATTCTGATAAGTCGATTCCATGGCAACGGAAACAGCAGTGTAATATTACACCGTATCGCATGGTCCATATTGCACCCTGCCTAATTGAGCTGTTGTTACTCCATGTATTGCGCTATTATATAAGTTATACTGCGCATCAAGTTTACTAGAAGATAAATTTGTTATTCAACTTGCGTGTGTGGAACAGTAACAATAGTGCATCTTTGTCCCACATACCGCTCGGCCTTCAGCCTTGTGGTTTTTGGAACACAGACATTATTCCGTGTTCAACTTGTGCTCGCAGGATAACTAATAATATCTTGACTCAATGTACGCACTGAATGCTAATAATCGTTAGTAAAGCAAACATTTGTTATGAGAGCAATTTCTTCTATCAATTACATGGACAAATGTAGCAAAATATCTGTACTAAACGTATTAATTGCAATTTCATAATTGTAATAATCAAGCGGGTCTTAAAACTAAAATGACAATAAATCAAAAGAAAAAAATAATCCAACACCACAGATAAATGTTTTCCGACGACAACATGTGCTTATTCTGCCATGGCTGCCCCCTCCCCTCCCCCCTCTTGTTATGCCACATGCAAAACAAAAACATTGAAAAGTGGTTTAGTGATATGCCCTGGTCCGAATTGTCGGCTATGGCTGCGACTGTTGCTAAGGCTGTTGCTACGGATGTCTTATACTTTTTATACTTCAACGCATGTTGGCGCCATGATCCAGCCGTAGCCATAGCCGCCTGAGTTTGCTTAAACTACTCCACTCACTTGAACCAGTTGGTGAGAGTCATCATGATGTAGAGGGATGCTAAGAACATCATGAAATGGAAGAAGCTGTAGTTATATGCCACTCCTTCTTCTTCGTTATCCCAGACTGACTGTCCGCCTTTCTCTGCATCACCACCGGCATTCTCTGAGGAGGTTGGAGCTGAGTAGAAAAATAAGGAGATACATTTAATTGTATGTCCAGTAATAAACCACAAGGGAAACTTACTGGGTAAATAAAGATAAAAAATTGGGTTGAACTAAGAAAAATTTACTAGAGGGGAACTTGAACCTGTGACCTCCAGATTAACGTGCTGGCGCTCTACCAACTGAGCTATTGTAAACTTGGGTGTGATCCCTGGCTACACAGCCATTACAGGTTGAATGGCTTCTGACTGGCACCCCGCACAAAGATATCAACAAAATAGGGAGACCGCCAACATTAGGGCTAGATAGCTCAGTTGGTAGAGCGCCGGGTTGCATTATCCATGGATAGTTTCTGTGTGCACTGTAGGGCTCCCTACCCAACCCTCATTGTGTTTCTTTGCAACCTTGTTCCCAGTGGTGTACGATCTCATCATGCCATTATTTCAAGAAAGCCTTGCTCGATTATAACCCCTGGAAGTGCGACTTTGAAATAGCCAAATATCCGAACAACTTGGGTTGCATTATTCATGGAGAGTTTCTCTGTTAAGTGTAGGGCTCCCACCCCACACTCTTTGTGTTTCTTTGCAACCTCGTTCCCAGTGGTGTATGATCTCGCCGCACCGTTTTTCCCATGAAAGTGTGACTTTGAAAGAGCCAAATAAATTGGATACTTTAATTTTAAATATTCCAGTGGTTGGTCCATTCTGTGTTATCATAGTTGATATCATTGGTTGACGTTGTGGTTGTCTTCGTTTTTTATTGCACTTCACTATTTTTGAGAAATTCCTGATTTTGACATGGGCCGTCACATACATGCAATATACTGCTGGGACAACCAAGTCGATTGTACGTAAAAAAACTCAAAAATAACTTGTTTGATGTTAGTGTTTTTTGATACAAGATAAACAAATTTAAGAAGTTATACTTACAGTCACTGATCAGAACTTTCTGTTGGAGGAAAAAGAAAAAAACATCAATCATTATTAATTTTCCGAGATATTTAGCTCTGGTACTTTTTTCAATGCTGTTAATAACCACTTAATTCTTAAATAATTTGTGGTATTTTGGGGTTTTTAATAAAGGGGGGAGGGGTGTAAAAACTAAGTTTGAGGCATTTTGTACAATTTCATGCATTTCTTGAACCCATTTTTCGGTATGTATTACTTTGTGGGATGATCACATTTTGTTAAATTAGTAGCTTTTATCTGTACTTTACATTTTGTTTGGCATTGGGCAAATCGTAAAAAGAAAAAAACAGAAACGACAGGACATTCGAGGTACAAACAAAAAACTACCTGTATGGGAATTAAAATAAATGAACCAGAATGAAGCACCGATAATGACAAACTGCATGAACTGCTTTTTATGTCATTGTTTAAAGGGGTGTATCATCATGATTAAAGCAGGACTGTGGCTGTACATGGAATTATGAACTCTCACCCAGTTACTGCACACACACGCCCTCGCTCCGTATCATATCTATGGAGAGCATGCGCATGCGTGCAGTAACTGAGTGAGAGTTCATAACTCCATGTACAGCCACAGGCCTGCTTTGATCATGACGACACAGCCCCTTTAACCAAAGGTTGAATGTTATGAAATGTGAACGTGGAGTGCAAACCTCACAGTACAATTCCCCACACATCATAACCCTTTAACCAAATTTTAGAAAGCTCAAGTTTGGTCAGCCTGAAATGTCATGTGTTTACGCTTACCTCGCCAGCCCCATAGTATGCAACTTCCTACAATAAAAGACAAATGGATAAAAATGTATCCTTTTTCCCATCATAGACCAAAGGGGCAACGACCCCCCCCCCCCAAAAAAAAAAAAAAATACCCCAAACTTACATTTTAAGCATGCCTGGTTTGCCATTGCTTCCCTACATTGTATGTTGGCGATTCATAACTTTAAAATTTCAACATACTTTGAACTTATTATAGGTCTTTATATGAAGCAAGAACACTATCCTATAAAAGGAAATCATATTTTTCAAAAAAAATTAGGAACATTTAATTGAATACAAGGGCTGACCTACATACATGTAGACTCTTATAGATTTTTAAGGCTATTTTAATAACAATTCTTCTAATTTTTCTAAGGGCCAAAAAATCAGGAAGAATATCATGCCTGATTTTTAGACATAAATAAATCACCACTGTATCATTATTCTTAGTACTATTATTTCTTTCTGGTAATGAACCCAAGGAACCCTCAAAAGTGCCTTTCACTAAAACCCCTAAGGCTGACGATACCTGTTGAAGGGGGACTGTCGTCATGCCTGTGGCTGTACATGGAATTATGAACGCTAACCCAAGGTACTGCACGTGTGCCCCCAGGCCGTCACATCAAAATATAATAACGACTTTGCCTTTTGTGACGTGATGGCTAGCGCGTTTGCAGTAACTGGGTTAGAGTTCATAATTCCATGTACAGCCACAGGCCTGCTTTGATCAAGAGAACAGTCCCACAATAAGAGAAACTTTTGAAGAAATCTAAATTTTAGATGTAGAAATCCCAAGCAATCAGGTAGTGACTGACAACCCAACCCACATGAAAGACTTTGGTCCGAAGTGGGATTCGAACTAGTGCCCACAGAGGTGAAAGACAAGGAAGGCACCACTGAGCCAAACACAATAGCTTGATTATATTGTTTGGACCCTCAATAATGACAACTTATAGATTTTCTTGTGAGACTGAATAGTCTATATATATTTGGTTTGCGGTAACACCATGTGTATATCTACTTGCTACATGTAGGTCGATTTTGGTCTATAAGAACTTGTCTTGCTTATTATTCTACTACCGCAGAGTAGAATATTCGGAATTCGGGAGAATTCTCAGTTCTGAAAAGAACTGTCCTGCTTATTAACTACTACCTGGGCGGGAGGTAGGAAATTGGGCGGGACAACTACTTTCGCTATGTGGATTGAGTGGACTTCTCGTTAATAACTACACTGCCGCGGAGCGAGTCTAAATAGGTCTTAACGTTTCGACTAGCTTGCTCTAGTCATCGTCAGGAGACAATGCCTCAAATCCTATATACTGAATAGTCTAGTTAAGGAAATGTTTTGAAGCAATGTGAATGGCTGGAGTTAAGTATTTCTGGGATGAGTGATTTTACTTTCATCAAGTCAAGAGATGAAAAGGTTGCAATGCCACAGTGAGTTACATGCCGCTGACTAAAGGCCCTTCTCAGATGATGTCAGTAATTCTGCTTGCCATGCTGGAGTACTTTTAAATACACGTCACGTACTCGCGTTACTAGAACTGCATGCACGAACATGTGTTTGAAACCAACGCTGGATGGTACGCCTGTAAGTATCCTATATGTTCATGGTACTCCAGCATGGCAGTTCTCATGTTATAAAAATGTGGTATCAGTGAGAAGGCTCTGTAGTACCAGCACATCATATTGGCCAATTTTATGGCTCTGTCTCAACTCTATTAACCCTTTGTATTGAATTGTGACTGGTGCTCAGGTGTTTTAACTGCATTTGGCCAGCAGACCACTGTTAAGGGAAAACGTGATAATGAAATAATATAAAAACGATCAATAAGCTATTGCCTAAAAAGTTCTCAAACATCATGACACATTAAGAGCTGAAAACACACAACAGGAAAGTGTGTTGTGGCCAAGCGGTGTACTGCATCAAACTCAAGTTCTGATGGTTGAATCATCTGAGTGTCGATTCGAATCCCAGTCATGACACTTGTGTCCTTGAGCAAGGCACTTAACCATAGTCAACCCAAGTGTAGAAGTGGGAGTCTGAGAGGACTGACGACGGTATTGTGTTGTATTTAATCCCTTAGTCCTAATTTAAGCAGCTTGGGGTTGTATGCTCCCCAGGGAGTTGAGAAAGTTAGAGGAATGGTCTAGGTATGCCTGATGAACATGGATAATAATGCTGTAAAGCGCCTTGATCTAGTTATTAGGATGAACATGTCAGATGAAATGTAGGATTAATGTATCAATTATTTGTTTTCTCTCATACAAAAAAAAAACTGAGGAAATTTCTTTATCTCTGTAAATTATTTTCAAAGAATTCATAACAAGTCGAGTGTCCCTCTGAACCCTCTGAAACAAAAAAAAATTAAATAAAAAAATATTTAAAAAAATATAAAAAATAATTAAAAATAAATAAATAAAACAGAGGCAGTGAAAATGTGTAGATATTTCATCCATGTCCCTTGGGTGCCCCTTAAAATGTTCCAGTCGAATTGTATACCCTCACAGAGGAGCTGTTTACTATGGACAAACTGGTTTGCCCTTACAAAAAAATGAAGTCATGTACAAGTATCAGGCCTGAAAGCGACGCAAGGTGAGATGGTTTGAATGTTGATTCATGTCAAAGTAATTTTTGTTCATACCTCTTTGTCCATATTGCCGTATTGAATATTACCATCTGTGCCATACTCGGCAAACTGAAAGAAGGTAGGGTGTTGAAAACAAATTCAGCCACTGTTTTTATCTTATTTCAAGGCACACGGGTTTAGTCAAATTATTGAACTTGATGAAAAATAACTTTAAGAAATCCACAAACGCAGTGACTGCCCATCCACAAACGCAGTGACTGATTTTAATATTGAACCATAATTCAATTGTAGAAAATGTGAATTGCTTTCTTTGTGACAACTAGTCCACTCTGGTCATTGTCACCAGTGGTCATTATCACTGCTGGTCATCTGTCTCAAACTGGCGTCCCCGGATCCTTTTGACCACCTGTATGCTGAGGTCACTTGATTACAACAACTCTCCACGTCACCTGACCAAAACTCTCCATTGCAACTACCTCTCGATTATAAAAGTCAGAATTAATCTCATACACCTGTTTAAAGCCGTATCCGAATTGGTGGCTACAGTTATGGCTACAACAGTTGTCTAATGGTGTCCTAGTTTCTACTGAAATCCAATCGAAGCCGTAGCCGACTATCTCCCACAAACTGACTGTTACACTATGGAAGCAATCACTCTATGAGTTGTAGTGGTTAGATGATCAGGGTCCAATTTCATGCTTCTGCTTACCGTGGAATTCTGTCCTTACTGCCCATACAGCTTGTCTTTGTACCACAAAATTCAAATCTCTTCTCAAAACTTATCTTATGTCACAGGTTTTCAAGGACTAATTTTGTTGTGTCTGTTTTTCTTTGTTTTGTTTTGTTTTGTTTTTGGTTTTTACTGCGCCTTGAACACCCAGCAGGGTGGATATGTGCGCATTACAAGTCTTATTATTATTATTATTTTATTTATTAGCTATGTGCTTTACAGGGCACCGTAAGCGCAGAAATCCGCAGTAAGCATGAAATTTGACCCAGGTCATAGCCTTCAGTTATTTTCAAAACAACCACAACCAAAGATTATAGAGTGCTGAAGCCGCAAGATGAGGAACTCGGGCTGAGATGCAAAATGTGCACTGGGGGCCATTTCAGCAAGCATCTCTTTCGATGCAACAATAGATCACAATTGGCCAAAGCTCTCATTGTCAAGCAGAAAAATACTGCTTACCAAATTTATTCGCTCTTAATGGCATTTAGTTAGCAGAGCTGCCATCATATTGCATCTTGCAATCAGGGAGATTTTGTACAATAATCATGGAGATACAAAAAGGGAAAAGATTCCATAATTGTTCACCAGAGCATGGAAAGAATGGTTGATTTTCAGGGAACCTTCTGCAGAATCAGTGAGAGTTGGCAGCTGAGTTGGCAATTAAGGTTTGTGCTTACCAAATGTGTGTGCTTAAAGGCTCTTTGAATATGGGATCTGCAGTTTGAGTGCCTGCTTTTGTAACAGGACCATATCCGCCTGACTGGTCACAGTAATTAAACACTGTTCCTGTCGAAGCCCATGAAATGCTTATTTGTGCATTAAAATAAACATTTATTATTTACTGCCTTGAAAATTAACATATCCCAACCAACTGTATACCGAAAGAGTACACAATTCTTTGTAATGTAATATATATTATGCCATGTTTTCCCACTCATGACACTAGCAAAGAGGGTATAAAGAAAGATACTAACTTCTTGTTCATATACCGATTTTCCTGTAGTTAGGCGCTAACAGCATTTGTCTGTTATACAGGAAATCCCATAGTTAGACAGATACATGTATGGGTTATATACCTAAACCAGCCGCAGGATTGTGGTGGCTAACTTTCTAAAAACAGCCTCTGGGAAATTGAGGCCATAATGTACATGAGATGCCTTCATAAAGAAAACGATGCACCCTCTTGCAAGAACCCAAATAAAACCTAGAGAAAAAGGTTGTACATGTACGATATTGTATAATACTATTGTGATAATGCTCTCTCGTGATAACATGTATGGGTCGTACATGAACGATTGATGGCACTTTTTGAGTACATAAAATAGATCGTACATGTACGATATTGGCACTTTTGGAATAAATAAAATAGATTGAACATGTACGACCTTGGCACTGAAAGAGTTTATCAATTGATTGTCTTCATTTTGTTCTCTTAATCGCTATGTGAAAAGTATTGGCTGTCAATTAGTTATCAGTGTCAGCATTATGGGTGCTGTTTTCATATTTTGTTAAAACATGGTTTATGAGAAAGAAAAAACTTATTCTTACATCTCCTCCGGTCAGCTTGCTCACATTGTTGGTACTTGCGGAACGGATACTGCAAGGAAGAAATTCAAAATAAAATAACAAAACTTACAATTTAAGACACCTTGTTTTGGATGGCAGTTTGTAATCAGCTAATTGGTGTGAAGGAGCCTCAATCACAGCCAATCAAGTCCCAGACAAGCCACCAACCATGACAACACATAATAATAAAAGTAGTATGTAGTTCATATATAGCACTTTATCACACCTGATGGACGCTTTATCACACCTGATGGACGTCTCGAAGCGCTCAGTATTTTTTTCCTGCAACATATGCAGAGCTAAGTTTTTGAAGTATGAGACCTTTTTTCCATGAAATTGTCTCCCATCCAATTACTGAGCACAGTCACATGGTGCTCAACTTCGCAGTTATACCATTAGCTCTCCATTTAGCCTTATTGAGATACAGTAGACACATTACCAGGGCACTATTTGGATTGGATAAATCTGCTTGTGTACACCCAAACTGAACAGTGCACTCATACTGTCCACCGTACATAATATTAAATAATAATACTAATCATTTGGGAGGCTAATCATCCTTACTCGCAGCTAAAAAGCACCATGGTTAATAATCACCATGGAGCACAGCCTGAAATTGAAAGTGTTTGATTTTTCCGAAAAGAAGGAACCCTTGTGGCATAGGAGAGAACCAACGCACAACTCTACTCACATGCATGTATGACCTTAGCTGGGAATCGAACCAGGGCCACAGTGGTGAGAGGCGAGCGCTTTACGTGCAAGTCACCCACTCAAAAAGGCTAAATGAGAAAACTGTCTTAATTCTGTTTCATATCTGCGCTGTTTCCTTTTTGTAAATGATAGCGAATAATTCACCTTGTTCAACTTACCAGGCATACACGATACACACGAGGAACACAATTAGTGAGACCCAGTCCTCAGCACCGAGCCCTGGATTGTCTGCTGCAGCAGTACCAGTGGTGATCTGTTCCAATCCTGGGTTGCATTCTAGGAACAGACAAGAGCATAAATATTTTGAATACTAGGTCTTCAGTAGACCCTTCCCATGAAATATGCTAATTACATTCACGCCGGCTTACATACACTCTTGGTTGGCAACCGCCAAAGAGTTGTGCACTATGCAGACGCACAACCGCTGCACGTGACGCCACCATCAGTCCAATATAAAAAGGCGCGATATGTACTCAATTTGCCAACCAGTAGTGTTCGTGCGCATGCACTATGTGCAATTTACATATTTCATGGGTATTGCAGGATATAGAATTTGAACAGCCTCTAGCTAATGGGCAAGCTTGGTGGTCTAGTGGCAAGACATCTGTTCAAAATGGTAATGGTTGTGGGTTTGAATCTCATCCGATCACTAAGGCCTGAACTTTTGTTCAAGGAACTTGGGAATATACAGTGCAAAACACACATTCTGTATCCCCAATGAAAATCTAATATCTACTAAAATCATGTTATTAATTGTCTTGCTGTGTTAGAAATATTACATGATTTACCCAGAATTTCATGTAATACAAGTACGACACAACAAGGTTTATTGTACACAACATGCTACTTTACATGTACTTTGGATGTGTTTTTACCAAATATATTTGACAGGGACGCTGCCTGACCCTTGGCAGAGCTGCCAACATTTGCATCTTGGAATCACAGAGATTTTGTGCAACAATCAGGGAGATATTTAGAATTACATTCAACATAATACATGTTTATAGGGGTAAAGGTTTCCATAATCAGGGAAACTGTCAAATTTGCTTATCAGAACATGGAAAGATTGGTTTATTTTCAGGGAACTTTCTGCAGAATCAGGGAGAGTTGGCAGCTCTGCCATGGGGTATGTATGGGGTTCATTGAGATGACACAAAGTTGTTTAATGATTATCACATGTTCGGGCATTGCCTTGATGCCCCTTGAAATATAAAACAGAAGTTTACAATTTCCTCATAGAGATGCCCTTTACCAAGGAAAAAATGCCTTGGTGCTCCTGCCTTTTCAAAAGGGAAGCATCAGGCCTGTATACAACCCAAGTGTAAATCTTAATGAGGAAGAAAACTTACTCATGTTTGGGTTACTGCTCAGTGCAGACCAGGTCAGATACATGGTGTAGGCTGATATCACTGATGACTGAAGAAGGCCTGATTGAGGAAGAGCTGCGATAAAAACAAACGGGAGAAAAGTGATGTTTCAGGCAAATTTGATCTCGAGCAAATTTGATGGCAAATTTGATGGCAATACTTACAAGGTTTTAGCAAGGATTTGGTAAAAGGGTGTCCAAATTTGCTGGAAATTTAAAAACTGGGTGTCCAAATTGTTCATTTCCAATACATTTACATGTAAATGACACCCAGACACCCTCTGGCTAACACTATGACTACTTATACTTAAAACTTAGCCCGTTTTACAATAATGTATCATTGAACTTTTAGGAGTTCCCTGAATATTGGACCAAAAACATTCCTGTAATCTTTCTCAGCTCCCTGTTGAGTATGCCTATATACAGCACCGGGCTGCCATGACGCTCAGAAGGCTTTTTTCCAATACAATATATCAACCTCTACCCTTGCAGGTACTTGTACTCAATTATACCCCTGGGTGAAGAGAAGCAATTATGGTAAAGCATCTTGCTCAAGGACACAAGTGTCATGAATGGGATTCTAACTCACTCCCGATGACTATTACGGTTGATATTAAAACACCATGTACATGAAATATCTCTCTTTGAGTTGTTGTGGCCCATTAAAATGTTCCAAGCCGAGAGTTACACGGAAGCCACTCTCTGTTGCCCTGGTCTTGGCAATGGTGCCCCTTCAAAAGTTTTCAATAGACTTTAAAATTTTCCAATGGAAGTGCCCTTTGCAAAATGAAAATAGCCTTGCCCTCAAAGATGAAATTCCAGGCCTAATGTTCCAATGCAAATTTACATTTCCCTCATAGAGGTGCCCTTTACAGCGTTCTCCCTTATTGTGGTCCACTGGCCAAATGCCAGTTAAAACCCCCGAGGACCAGTCAAAATTCACTCCAAGTGGTCTGGCTGGCTAGTTCAGTGTTGAAAAGCATCCCCATTTCCTACATTATGGACTAGTGAACAAGCTGGTGGACCAGTGAAATGACAAGCTAACTGGTCCTGCTGGCCAGTCACCAAAAAAACCCTGCTTTACCAAGGAATAACTGCCTTGCCCTTACAAGACACTCTATTGGTTTGGTGTTTAGTTGCTCTACATTGGACTCACAACCTTACCTTCTTGTACTTTTGGCAAGATGCTCACAATGGAGAATCCAATGCATAAGATCATATTGAAGGAGATGATGAACTTGTGTGAGCTACAGCCATCGTCAGTCTGCCAGATAAAATCAAAAAGTGAAAAAGTCTGTCACAAACATAAGAGTAAAATAATAGACCCCTTTCATATGATGTCACAAGCCCAAAACAGCGCACTCACTGAGGTCAATAAAGACCTATCATTGGCTGAGAGTTGTGCACAGTGCATACACGTGTGCATGTTTCCATTGTTTGACCTCGGCGATGGCAGCCAATGCAAGGGGTCTGTAGAACTAGCTGGAGCACTCGTTACAAACATGTAGCTACGCTGTCCCATCATGAGCTTACTGGAGTGCCTTGTGTGTATTTTACACAATGGAACAATGGACCCCACAAGGGAATTCTTTGTTCAACCTGGACCCCGCAAGGGAATTCTTTAGAAAAGGGAAAAATAGAACAACAATAGCAGGACCCCACAAACCGGATCCGTAAGGTTGTGTGAACACGAATGAAACCCTATGGGTAAATTATATACAGATGTCCACATACAAAATGTTGGTTGTGTGAACTGGTGCGAGACACGTGTTACACAATGGGTCAGCACCATTTTCTCAATAGCCACAAGTGCTTCTTGTGGGGCTGTGTCATATGGTTTTTGTACCCCCTCTCTCTAGTTTTATTATATAACTCTATGGTCACACACCAAAGACCGACTCTTCAAGTCATCTGTCTGGCACATCTTGACTTTTGAATCAAAAGGTCCAAGTATTGAAAAACAATCATTTATAAGAAGTGTCTTAGTTAACTTAAGCATTTTAAAACATTATGTCCTTACCCCACCACCAATGTAGAAGACATAGAACAGAACAAATCCGGTGATGGTTATGATGTAATTGAGTATGGTAGCCATCAAAAGAGCTGGGGAAAAAAATAAGTAAAGATTATCCTTAAAACAGGCTACACTTTCATTTGACCGGATGTGACTTAAAACATGACCTAGCTTGTATAAAACAATGGTTGAAAAGAAGCTCAGCAAACAAAAGCAAGAAAAACAATGCAAGCAAAGGACACAATTTCTAGGTTCTGTATACTGCTGCGACAACAACATGAGTGTGAACATCACCAGTACATGCCTGGTCCTAGTTCACTTCCAAGTGTAATGTGATCATGGCTGCGCAGCAAACCTGACGTATTATTTTACTGACAAGTTTTACCGGAAGGATGCGTCCGCACTGGACTTTTTCGCTCAGTTAATTTGACCAGGTTATTTTACCTGGGCAGAAGGTGGCAGATTAAACAACCCATTAGACTCGGTTAAGTTACCTAGGTGAAATTTTCCTGGGCTGTTCGCACTGGACTTACAAATGGTCACATTACCCATTTGCTCGGTTAGTTTACCCCCCAAAAAGTCCACTGTGAACTTTGCTCAAAATGAAATTCCAGGCTTGCTCAAAGGAGAGTCAATCTGAGCTTACCATAGTACCAGCCCTTGCTTTCCCCTTCCTCCATTCTCTCCACCCAGCTCTCGTTCCACGAGTGAGCAAAGTCGATGATCAGAACCAGCTGGATCAGGATGAACGTGAAGGCTCCCACCATTCCAAAGTACATCCACACTGTAATGAGAACACAGCATACACATTAGACCTTTACAGTAGGGCTCGTATTCATGCCCGAGGCCAGTGATTTCAGTGTTGGGTCAGTAAACACAAGACCGGTAAAGTCCATCAATCTCGTGTTTTTCAATTGGATACCTCACTGTGTTATATCTTAAACTGAAACAAATTATGTTTAAATGTTGACTTTGAGTCTGATAAACCCCAACAATTCTGTTGAGAAATGAAGTATACTTAACACCCATAAAGACAAGTGAGATAAATCTTTCTTACATGTCTTGTTTCTTGTTGAAGACTTCTTAACCCTAACCACAAACAGGTGTGCTCAGTAGTTTCACTTCCTATTTTTCATCTCTGTGGACCCCGGTTCGAATCCTACCTCGGACTGGCACTTGCATGTGAATTTGGTTTTTAGTCCCAACCTGATTGCACGAGTTCTCCCCATTTAGTGTTTTCCTTCCACGTCTAAAACTGAACATTTCTTCAATTGTCTTCTTTACACAGGCTGATGGGGTTACAGTGCTAGTAAGTTTTAAGGATTCCTTGGTTTCATTACCAGAATAATTTAAAAGAAATTAACATAAATAAAGAAAAAAGTACACACCTAAAAATCTCCTTTAAACAAAAATATGTTAACATCTTGTGGTGTGTCGTGGTTGAGCGGTCCAGCACACCGGACTCAACTTCTGGTATTTCTGATCAGCAGAGTGTGGGTTCGAGTCCCAGTCTCGACACTTGTGTCCTTATGCAAGACACTTAACCACATGCTTCGTCCTTCGGATGGGTTGTTAAGCCGTAGGTCATGTGTTTTGTGTAATGCACGTAAAAGAACCCAGTACACTTATCGTTTGGAGAAGAGATTCGCCTTACTGGCATAGTTGGCTGCAGTAAGTTTGCGCCACAGCACCTTGTAAACCATCATGTATAAATATACATGTTAAATGGGTCTTATGAATTTCAAACATAGCTCTGCATACCCGTCAACAAATAATAAGAGCTTTACTACGCCCTTCTGGTGTGAAAGTGCTATCTAAGAACTGCATCTCATATCCATCCATTTCCAAAGAACCATGAAATGTCATATTTCTTTTTTATGCTACTTACAGGTTTAAGATCTTACCATTTTCAAACTCTCCAGGTGGAATGAAGAATGCTCCCACTCCAATCGCAATCAACATCAGAACTTTGACAATCCAGAATCTTTAAAAAAGTAGAAAAATTAGAAGAGAACATGTAAAAGAAAAACACAGATAAATCATTTTTCCTTCTCCTGTCTGATCATTCAATATAATCAACTTTTTTTCTTTTTGTTTATTATTATGAGATATCGCCTAACAGCACATGTACATGTACCTCAAATCACCAAAATAAGATTCAAGGGTTATCAGATAAGGGGCTCTGTCGCATAAGGCGCAATATATCTTTCACATTATACTTGCTCGCGAAGTCACATACTGCTTGTACATCAACACATACAGGGGTCATTGTGATGGTATAAGCACACTTACCATAGCGCAAAGGGATTGTAATTTTATAATCACAAAGACGAGTAAAACTTCACTGCTTTTTTTTCATTATTACTTGTTTTACTCCATTTTACCCTACTTTGTACAGTGCCTATCACACAATGGCATGAGGGTAAGTACAATAAAATAAAAACACACAAGTTCATAAATCAGTGAAATATTTCCCTAGTAGGGCCTATAGCATCTAGCAAAATGCTACACAAAATGTATCAGTTGCTAATAATAATAATACACAACATTTATTAGGCGCTTAATAGGGATGTTTCTAAGCGCACCATTGTCTGACTACAATTTTTTTCCTGCAAGGTATTTGGAGCTAGGTTTGAAGTATGAGGCCTATTCATTTATAGCACCATGCAATGGTTTACAAGGTGCTGTGGCGTAATATATGGTGCCGATCAGACCAGGAACACCAGGGCAGACCCCTTCTCTTTACGATAAGTGCACTGCTATACATGTATTGTTGGTTTTGTTTCGATGCTTTTGGATTTCTTTTTAATATTGTAAAGCGCTCAGTGACTGGTTTGATGTTGGGCGCAGTATAAATCCCGCTTAGTATTATTATTATTATCATTATTATTCAAAATAAGTGTGCACTAAACAACTTCAGTCTGGATATTTCACTACATGCAAAATTGCTTGACAAGATCGTTCCGTGTAATTTACCCATTCTGGAAGCCGGACCGAGGATCTTTACTGCTCTTGACCTTGATCATGATGACAGCCATGAGGAAGAAGAAGCAAGCCAAGGCAAAGCAGACTCTGTAGACCCCAACATAGCCGCCGATCAGCTGGCAGGTGTCAGGGAGATTGTCACAAAAAAGTGGGATCTGAAACACAGAACCAACACATCCAACATAAGATAACATCTTTGATTTTGTTATTTGGTTTTACCTGTACATCGATGTGTGTAAAGCACTGTATACTCAGTACTTTCCCCGAGTCCTGTGAAAAAAATCACAGGCATATTACTCGGTTGAGACTCGAACCCGTAACCTTTGCCAAATCTAGAGCAGATTTCTTACCAACTAGACCACCGAGATTGCCCGGTAGCTAGAGGCAGTTCGAATCCTATATATTTTAGCAGCAGGGACCGCAACAATTTAATAGATGTTAATTTTGCATCGGGGATAAAGAATATTGTTATTTGGTTTTACCCGTACACCGATGTGTGTAAAGCACTGTATACTCAGTACTTTCCCCCGAGTCCTGTTAACAAAATTCACAGGCATATTCTTTGATTTTTGTAAAGATCGAATTGAATTTAATTGAATTGAAATGGTTTATTGATAAAATTGCCATCGCAAGCAGTGGCCGAAATACAAATAACAAATATTTTTAAAAATAGACTTAAAAAAGATAGGGCCATGTCCAAAATGGCAGCTACGGCTACGACTACGACTGGCTAGCTGCGTCATCATGCATTGAAGTATAGGACGTCCTTAGCAACATCCTTAGTAACAGTTGTAGCCATAGCCATGGCCGCCAAGTCGGATACCGTCTTACATTTATCTGAGTGGTTTCACAAAGAGCTAAGACTGATCTAAAGCTGTGTATCAATCCTACAAAAACTGCTAAGCGAAGTATGATTTCACAAAACAAATCACTCTGGTGATATTGACAACTCATCTTTAATCTTAGTGCTTTGTGAAATTGAGCCCGAGACCCATCAACCTCCAACTGCATGTTTTGTTTGATTCTGTTGGACTAAGTACAGCACTATTAAACTGACAATGTCTTACATGGGAACAGGCATACCATCATAGTCCAACAGCTTGGGTGTTGAGTTACCATTTGGTGTTGGATTTTGCCAGAGTGAGGAATGATCCCAGTATAAAACAAATGAGGGTTAGGGTTGACTGGGTAAGTTGACCTCGAAGCGTACGAGCTTTCGTGAGAATCTGGACTTCCGGGCATTTTGAACAGGAACTACATGTAGGGTAAACTGGGTAAAAACGCCCATGGGGTAAAAACGCCCACTTGACTTATTTCTACTGCTAGTAAAAAATGACAAGATGAATTATTAAATGGGATATATTTCTATTAAGTACCTTGTATATAAAAAGTAATAATACAATAAATTTAATTCATTGTCATATTTTAAGGGTATGTTGGTAAAGTTGAAAACAAATTAGAAAAAAAAGTTTAAAAAATTGATCGTCGTAGCTTTGGCCTGTATCATTTCAAATGAATTTATTAAGGAAAAAAACGTTTTATTTTTTCTATTTTTTTGTTGATAAATATTGAGAAGGTTTAATTACACAATGAAAAATTATTAAAATTCTAGAATTAATTATGATAATTGCTCAGTAATGTTTTTTTGAGTGGGCGTTTTTACCCCGAGCAAAATCAGGGGCCTCGGGGTAAAAACGCCCGGTAGCATCTTTGATGTAAAACTCTATTGTAGCCACAATTATCTGTAAAAACCTCAATGTTAAGATTTTCTATAGCTGTATTCTTTGGCATGAGTAACTTTTAGCTACTGGAGGTCCACCACAGTAATAATAAACAATGTATTTCTGTTGATTTAATATTCAGGTTTGATCAATTACAGCGCGTTCAACACTGGACTGTTATAGGCCTATTTCTACCCCTGCCAAACATCCAATGAAGCTGTGAAAGGTCTTTTCTTAGTAGGGGCACTCAGATACATGTACCTAGACACTAACCACATATAAAAAACTTAGAACAAGCAAACTGACATTCCATGTGGGCAAAAGGGGTTCAAAATCACAAAAAAGTCCCTCACATCAATAGATTTGTAAAATTCTGTTGGCTTTAGTGGATACGTTACCCCCCCCCCCCAAAAAAAAAAAAAAAACAAAAAACAAAAAAAAAGTCTTAAATATCCAATTTTGACAGCAGATTCTGATAATTTGGGTTGTAATTATCTAGAGATAAATTGTTGTAGGGGTATCTTTTCTTGATTTTGAGATATGGGCTTCTGAAATTGCCCCAAACTTGCCAATGCCATAAGGTATGAACAAGAGGTCACGGTTTAATTGGTCAAGGGTCGTATCTATTTATTTATATATATTTATTTATTTACTCATCTGATTTAAATAATGTAGAGTAGGTGGACCCATCACTTTTAGGTAGAAAAAATGTTTGTGTGTTCATTGTACATGTACCAATAGAGGATTCTTTAATTAAAGAACAAAAACTGAGTCAGACATGTTCAAAGTCAACACCTAGGTGAGTTGGTGGTAAATATTGCTGAACAGCAACAAAACAAGCCTAGTTTTAGAATGAAATGAGTCTCCCGTGAGTCTTCAAGGCATTTCAGTGATCAGGGAGCTTCTGGGGTTATGTCCCTGGACCAGTAGACCCTTGCTGGAGCTACAATGTATGAGTGTTCTAATTTTAGACTTAGCAATGTTTTTCAGTCATAAGCCTACAAATCTATTGTGTTCGAAAAATGTCCGATAATGATCGACTCCGAGCTACATAAGAATACCTGTTGCAATTGATTAAGTTTGCAGTTATAGTTAACCAGCTGTGTTTAAAAAGTTGTTTGTATTTGATGTAGTATCCCTTAGTATTTAACAATTTTAAATACTACAGGAAAATCTCTGGTAAAGCCATCTTTTGACATACAAAGTTAAGGCAGGCGTTTTTACCCCGAGACCCGGGTAAAAATGCCGCCAAACTTCCTCCCCAAAACGGTGGAAAATTTCCCCTTATCAGTATAATTACAATGAGTTTAGATCTGCTCACAATAGAGGAGATA
Source organism: Plazaster borealis (assembly GCA_021014325.1). Classification (NCBI taxonomy): domain Eukaryota; kingdom Metazoa; phylum Echinodermata; class Asteroidea; order Forcipulatida; family Labidiasteridae; genus Plazaster; species Plazaster borealis. Next base: position 19,559,169 of record CM037455.1, on the reverse strand, counting down.
TGTATCGGATAAAACAATACATTTATTTCCCAGTATCTCCTAGCAATGCTGAAATATTTTGAAAATACCTTAAAAACGGGCGTTTTTACCCCAGTTTACCCTACAGCATGTGTTGTGGCAGTTGTTTTTGAAAAGAACTTGTATTGTGATGTTTAAAAAAACTTCATCCATTAAATATGGTTTGAATTAAAGAAAAAGGTACATACTTTGTAAATTGTATGAGAACAATTTTTGCAAATCTTTGAAAAATATTATTTTTTTGAAAGCTGACCTTAATTTCCGCTTCACGTTTGACCATAAAGAATATGCAATAAAAGGCGATCGTTGTGATCCTTGACGTACACGGGTGCAAACTTGAGCAAGCTGCTACATCTAGTAGTAGTACTGTACCCAAACCGCGCAAAACCAGGACGTCGTTATCCCGGCGACTCCATGCAACGTCTTGTAAAAACTATACGACAGGTCTGTTTTTCGCGCTAAGTAACAAAAAGCACTTAAATCCCGATTTAAAATAATTGGTTTGTTAGTGCAGTCGACACGGTTTGCATAACACAGTCGGCGTAAATTTGCAGTTTGGCACTTCGAGGCGGATGTCGAGCAATATTTCTTCATTTTCCAGTTTCCAGATTTTGATTTTAATTTTACTTACAGTCGACTTTATAGTAACGGGTCCGCGCCGGACCCCCCATTTTTCTCTCGATCCAAACAAAACCTTTAAAACGCACGCAATAATAAATATAGATACATCATTGTGCATGCACAACACACACACACGTGTATGTACCTTACTATGTGCTGCCTGCCACGGCCTGCACGCCTACCAGAACAACAATTTATAATAACAATATAGCAAAGAGATGTCAAATTGCCGTTCAGCGACAGCGGATTCTGTACCGTAGCGCATGCATGCACTGAACGTTCATTTTCGTTGGTGATCGGACATAGTATATGATAACAGCATGTCAGCAAGGTGGACACCAGCGAGATGTCTCTGGAGTTCCGTTGCACATGGACTTGCTTCAGTTTAGTTTTCTTTTTCCTTTATTGTTTCAGTTTTGCATGGATGAAACGAGCAGGATTAATAATTTAAAACCCCAAATACTGCCGAGTGTCAGTTCGCGACATGAATTTATTAAATAGCGGCATGTGTTTGAAATTGAGGATTGTTCTTGGTGTTTTTATTACGTTGTTAGTTTTAAATGTAATCGTTCCACCAATATATTTTGTAGGGGTGGAAAAAGTGATTTGAAAAAAATAAAATCCCACAAAATTGCACCCACGTTAATCTCCCATAGCTGATGGCTCAAAGGTGCTCCGAAGGTCAATGGTGACCTTATCATTGCAAGACTTACAATTTACATGGTCTATTGCAGACACAAACTTTGTAAATCATGAGTTTTTAAGTTTTCTATGGCACTGTTTAACTAAAAAAGAAGAGGAAATCAGCTAACCACCTGAAAAGTTACATGACTGGTTTCTGTGGGAGATTTGTTTACGCATTTGGATAATATTTTGAGCTGATTTAAATTTGACTAAACAATAAGAAACAAGTATTGTTGCCTTGAAGATTGGTTCTGAAATTTACCGATTTGATAGCATCCTGGACTCCTGGAATCAATGCTACGCATGCCAGTAAGGTCCCAAGCAGCAGGATGATGCCGTACACTAGACGAGACGCAGTGGAGTTCTTACATCCTGGGCAGAAACTGCAGCAGCAAGAGCATGCTGCTGATGTGCAACAGCAGGCCAACTGTTGGATAAAAAGCAAGTGTTCATTAATTTTATAGGCATACATGTAAGGATATTTTCAATCACAACATTCTTATGTAACCTACAACAGTTTTACACCCAGTTCAGACATGAGCTCTAGAGTTCCGCCAAACCACATTATTGAATTAATTAAGTAGATGAAAAGTTCAACATCTGGAACAGTTAGGAGCGACTAGACGCGCTGAACTGTCCTTTTTTTTTCAAAATATTTTCTGAATTATGTTTTGAGTGTTATGGTTGGATTCCTTATACATTGAAGATCAAGCCCGTGTTCTTAGAATTTGTTTCATGATTTTTGAAAGTGGTAAAAATTGGGCAAATCTGGTGACTAGTCTGTCAACATTGGTCGAAATTGCACGTATGTTTGAATCTCGTGCTCACTGTCTCGTAACCCTCCGGTCTTCGACCGTCGGGAGAGGAGGGTTACGATTATCGCAACTAATGAACTATATCCAAACCAATCACATTACTAAAAATAATACCATTTGTTGGGCCATTCTTTGGAATTTGAAAAAAATGAAGTTGATGATATTAACTTTTTGTCATTTGTGTTTAAGAAACTGCTACCTTAAGTTACTTAAGGCATATTTTTTTTTTCCACAAACGGACATCCCTAATTTGCATAAATTAACATAAACTTGATTTTAGTAGTGAAAATACAATTTTTATCCCTAAATTTACTTAGGATTTTTTGAATGCACCGTTATCAAATAAACATTTACATCTTTTGATGAGTGCCTTTGACTTGAATTAGATAAATTCAAAACCAAACATAAAATATTTTGTCTCAGATTTAGTCAGTAATTAACGAAGAAATTAATGATTTTCCGTGTCACACACGTAACTGACAAATGAATCAAGTTTTTACTACTGATTAAAGGAACGTTACAGAGCTGGTACTTAAAATTTTCTTTATGATCACAGATTTACGTAAAACTTACACGGTCTAATGATGATGATAGTAGAAAACATCCCTAGAAATATTTCTGTCTGAAATGCCATATTTGATTAGAAATAAATAAAACTAATTTTCGATTGGAGTTTATCGCTCATGAGCGTTTTATTCATGCATTGTATAACACATGCAAATGTGTAATCGGTTTTTCACTATTTTCTCGTGACCCAGATGGCCGATCGATCTCAAACTTCTACAGGTTTGTCAGTTTATGTATGGTGGATTATATGAAGTGCTTACACTGTTTTGTGAGCAAAAACCAATTCTGTAATGTTCCTTTAAGCACAGTTTCAGTAATGTTCAAACTCTGTGTAAGCTAGTTTTGCCAGGCCTAGCTGTACACAAAACAGCATGCACATTAAGTTCACGCACTATTAATTCCAGCCTTAATTAACGCGTCACACACGTAACCGGTTACGTGTGTGACCTCTGGGTTACGTGTGTGACATGCATTGTTAATATGCATGCCCCTCAATACACAATGCCTGCGATGTGGGGGTATCGGTATGCACACCCGGTTGAACTATGTAGCTGTGTTCTATGTGACTGTACTACATGCTTACCCACAAATTATTCTTGTTATGCACAACTTTTGTCCAATACTATGTAAAAAGTACTATGTGGTTCATGTACTGACATGTACATGTACATGTACATCATGTGTACACATCCGTACCCAGTCGATCAGAGATATTCTGGCAGCAATTGCAATGACCACTAATGTGCCAGCACCAGCATCATGTCAGACCTTCAAAGACCTCATTAATGCCGATATGTAGCATGACATGCTGACATGTGGGGTGGGGGTAGGGTACTGATGGTAATGGCGTGTTTTGATCACTTAAGTTTTTTTGATTAACCTTGAATACACATGTCGTCCAAAATCTTCCAATTCTGATATGATTTTGTGCACACCCTAAACACTTCTGATCTACATTTTAGGCCTACACACTTGGGGGTGGGTGTACAACAAACAGACAGAGGCCACGCCCACATGTTTGACAATGAGCGGGGGGTGGGGGAGGGGGGAGTAAGGTGCGGGGCGACGCCAAGTGGCTAAAGTGGACTCTCTGACATTGCCATTGCAAACGTACATGTACATGAACTTGTCGTATCAGCCATCTGAGCACAATACTACTTCATGCAAACTTTTTGGAAAATGTGCATGATGACATTCATTATCTTGTTACATGTACATACATGTATATGAATGATTGGTCAAATTTGAACATTTCAGAAATGAATACCAATATTCATATAAAGTGTATTTTACATCTCAATACAGTCGGTACAAATCAAAATTTAGGGCCTAGATCCAAAAACATGTACGCATGCTCACAAGATTTGCTTTTTTGTAATGCTTGACTGGAATAAAATGTCAAGTTGTTTCAATGCAGTTATTTAATTCTATTTTTATTCATTAATTGACATACACATCATATCTGACACAGAGGCAAGTGCTGAACAATGTTAATTAACTTGATTGCCGATGTGCAATAAAGCATAGGGCGTCACACACGTACTCGACAAATGTCACACACGTAACCCAACCTACATGTAACCACAGAAAATTACTAATAAAAAGGTTTAGATGTGATTGACCTTAAAATTGATTGTGTTATTATAATGACTGAGAATGAAAGTCCTGCCACAAGAAGTATGAGCCTTTCAGTAATTTCAAACTCACAGAGTTTTTAAAAAGAAACTTTTGGTACAAAAATCTGTTTTTGTCTGATGTCACACACGTAACCGACCTTTATTTGACCTCTGACCCAAAGTGAAAAAGGAAAACAAACGAATATAAACATTTTAAAACTCGAGTCAATAAATTTATACTATTTATGTGTAAAAAAACTAAACAGGGACCATCTATGATCTCAGAGTCACAGGAGAGATGTGAATTTGAGAATTTCCCATTTTTTGGTCACACACGTAACCGAGAATGGCCCTGATTTGGAATAATAACATGAATACATAACATGAGAATGGGAATAACATGAGAATGGCCCTGATTTGGAATAATAACATGAATTGGTATGAAAATGGGGTTTCCTGAAAATGAGTGTATATGATTGAGTATGACTAGAGTCGAGTTCATCTTCACGATGAATGAATCATGATTGGGCAAAGTCTAAACAACAGCAACACGGCACGATCTTATTCTTTGTTTGTATTTTGGTTGTTATCGTAAACATGGTAAAACTAACGATAGAATAGCTGATCAAGCACAGTTCTTAAAAATTTAAATTACAACAATTACAGAATGTAACCTGAATCTAATCTTCATATGATGTACATTTATCGCAATTGTCAAGATTGTTCTAATTTAGTAAAAATAGGTTAGGCCTACCCCACAACTGCATTGTATGTACAGTGTAAATGTTGTACATGGACAACTGAACTACGCAATGTACACAATACAGATTGTATTGCTGTATTGTAACACACTACACTCTTACACACAGAAACAGAAAAAAACTTACCCCTGCAAGCCCACACGGTATACACATTTTCTCGCAAAACTCAACGATTTAAAAAAGCACCCCTTGTCAGCAGTTGTTTCGAGTTTTAAATCCACTAAACACTTAACTGAATTCGCAAGAATAGAGCAGTTTTGGTCTACTTTGTTTGAGAGTTAGTTCTTCGTGACGGGAAAATGGCGATGGTGATGAAGCGATATAATTTTGTCTTGTTTATTTACGTACGGTGACGTCAGGTAGTCTGGTGCATGTTCATGGGCAGTGTGCTGGTTCATTTTGTATGTGCACAACATAATGAAAAAATGGTAGGCGGAAACTAGACGACTCAAGTAAATCGTGACAATTCATCATTTTTTTTTATTTGGGGGGGGGGGGGGTCATCAAAGTGGACCAAATTAAAATTATGGGTAGGCCTAGCTGATTCATCATACGTGTATCCTTTTGAGACTAGTAATCTTGAAAACAAATTCCGATTACTCTTGAATATTATTTTATACCTCCATGGTCACCCTAACAAAAATGTTTTTGGACTCAAGACACATTTTAGAAGTTTTATGACCTAATATTCTCTGTCATTGCCCATGTGAGTCTATTATTAACAAATTCTGACAAAAAAATAAGTATATTTTTTAACATTTAACAATAAACAGTCTGGATGCCTGCATCGTGGTAGTCCCCTCCCCGACCCAAACCAACGGCAGTGATGTCCCCATTCCCCCCACCCCATTCGTCTGCTCCGGTAGTAAAATAATGTGGTTGCATAGGCTATTATTAATGAGAAAGTTATTTCCTGCAAACTATTTTGCCGCCTTTTTATGGGGTGTTCAATCGGCTGCTGGGTATTTTGAAGTTGCTGTTTACAGCCAACCAGTGGCTCAAATTAAAACCTTTGACCAATGACAAACAAGCATGGTGACGTCAGCGCAGGTGTAGCAAAAAGTAGACCACTTGTTTTATTCAAAGTGCCGCAAAAATATCATAATAAATAGAAGTAAATTGATAATAACTGGTCAGATTTAATAAGATAAATATATCTAAGTAATAATTTTATATGAAACTTAAGTTGAGTTAGCTCAGACAGAAAAAAATCATCAAGCGGATTGATAAATTTAGCCCTAGTATCGGACACTTTAATTGGTTTGTGTACAAATAAACCGGATCACTCGGTGATTTGGCGGGCCCGACCACACCGCTCCGCTCGCTCTCTCCTATCCTCCGGGCGGGCGACTGCATGGGCTGGGCGGGAGTGCGGCACTGTGCGGCTGGGACTCAACGGGAGTGGTTTGTACGGATACAGACAGTGTTTTCAACTCCCGCCAAAGCAAACTTTTCGGGAGCTTTCAGTGACCGGTAATGTCACTTCATAACTATGGAAACTTACAAAAGATGGTTTTAAGTTATTCTATCTGGAAGATGCTGCACTCCTTGCAAGGTAAGACTATTATTAGAAAACAAAATATTATTTGCAACTTTTTGCACCACCGGTTCTTTTCAGAGCCATGCTTTCCATAACTTCATACCGTAGACTTGTGGTTGAGAATAATTATAGTTTTGCCAGAATGTTTGAAATTTCCACCGTCTAATAATACTCTAGCTTGGATGATGAGGGATGCATGCAAACATGGTAGAACATGGTGGAATGATCCCGTAATTAGTGAAGAAAAAGAAATTGTTGCGTTGGAGACGCTTCAGTCTTGTGCAAGATTTCCCGTCATCATTCCTGACCACTTGACCAAAAAATTTCAACTTAGGCCTATTAGTTACACGATTATTTCCCCCAATTTATGAAAGATGGACCCAACTATTTTTGTGTTTCCAGGAAGATGGTTGGTTTGCATGGTTTTGTTTCATTCAGTAATACTGAAGAAGGGCATGAAGTGCAAACTCTCACGTCGCCTTCAATGTAACATCACTTTCCATCTTTCTCAAAAGCTTCAGCATAAATTTACCTTGGTACATCGCCCCAGTCTACTTTTCTAAAGTTTATCGCAATTTTTGTAAAAGCAAATTTTCTTAAGTTTATTGGTCATAAGCTTTTGAAACAATTAAAATATTCACAATCATGCCTGATTTGTGTGTTGCTGATTTTAGGACGAACATCCGTTTCGGCAGAACAGGAGCTATTCGGTACGCAAGGGATAATCTGGAATAATGGCGAGCTCCGTGTTTCCTGAAGCACCCACGCCGTCAAAACTCGATGGAGTCCGGCGAACGGACCAGTCCGACTCATGGCAAAGAGTGACTTCATCTCACATGTTCCACGCTTCATACAAGACAAGAGTGACTTGTGGTTTGTCTGATGATCTGTTTGACGAAATCAGGAGAGGTAGTATGAGTATCAGTTGCACAAAACTTACGGTATGATGAATTAAATCCCCATTCAGATCAAGAAAAAACCAGAGAAGCAAAAACTATTTTTAAAAATCCGAAATTTCATTGAATAGCAAGTTCATCAGTACCATCCTCAAAAGAAATAGTTCTTTCAGATATTATGTCAATAATAATGGGAAGAGCATTTGAAACACCCACAAATTGTGTTACTTAGTCCCCCCCCCCCCCAAAAAAAAAAAAAAAACCTTCGTTTTCTCTAAACTAAAAAAGTGATCCCCGGGTTAGATAGTATTTTCACAAATTACTTAGTACGATGGGAATAAAAGTTGTACCCAAAAGCACCCCCCTCAAATTGTCATTAAATAAATGACAAAAATGAAGTAAATTTTTATTTAAAATGCCAAGAAGCTTAACTTTTAGTCACGTCTCCAATTCATTCCATTTTAATATTGTTCCATGTAATTGTAAAGTGTACCTGTCATTTTTATTTCAGTCTCCCCTGTTTCTAAGTAAATTGTCTACTATTTTCCTAAACACAATTCAGATTGTGTATTATTATGATCGGTCACTTGCAACGCAATCCTAGAAATTCCCGCTGTTACAATTTTGTAATTTCACGTTTTACTTATTAACACTACGCAAAACGATTATTTGTATGTATTAATATATGATCATGACCATCATTAGAAATTGTACACTACCCTACGGTTTGTAAAAATTTATTTAAAAGTATTGTCATGGATTAGCGGTTGTCTGGCTCTGTGTCAACACTATTTCATTGTTAGCATCTTCAAACACCCTAAAATTGGCAAGCCAAACTAATGCCAAACCCGCACCTGGTTTATCTGTCATTCTTGCCCGATGCCATTGACGCAGCATGAATATTCAGTAGGCTCATAAACGGCCGGTGAGGGAGTCCTTTGTAAAACAGGTGGTGTAGGCGGAGCTAAAGCGCTCACACCCGAACTGTCGTGATTTTCATCAAAGTTCTGGCTTCTTTACAAAGTTACCAGCTATGGTATGTACCAATTCCGGGAGCGTGTCAAGGAGCCATTTAACTCTTTGTTGTTGACCCGGTTGAATTCAATAGAAGGATTAAGGGCTTATGATAATGTAAGGAAGAGCAGTCTGTAAGATGAAATAGTGTGGGGAGACGAGGACATTAGGACAAAAGTTCACGACAGTAACCATGGAAATGCAGGTAAACTAAGTTGGGCGAAATGCTGGGAGAGTTTTTAACATGTGGTTATATTGATAACCCAAGGAATTTTGGGAAGAAATATTTGGGAACTTGAGTATTGCCGTTGTGTGGCTTTCTCAATGTACAAACAATTTTCTCAGAAAATTAAGCGGATTGGGACGTGACTCTTCTGAGTTTGCCTTAAGAGAAGTTTTTCTTCTTCTTCCAAACTAGGTGTGGAGGGTGCCGTAGTTGCGTCCTATAGCCTATGTTTTGTTTAATGTCATTGTAAAGATAAGGCCCTCTCGTGTGAGTGGTGTAGAAATATTCTCTTTGCGACGGGAAAGGGATTCATCAGTTGAGCCAGAGGTACACAATGAAGTTACAATGAGACAAAATTAATGATTATAATTCAAAGTGGCGATCGATCACTACTTTATTTATTCATCTCCTCATGATAAGTCTCTGACGGAACTCCTGTTCCACAAGTTATTATATTTCACTCTTTTCTGTTTTCCTTCCAGGGCACAATTTCATAGAGCTAAGCACAGCACAATTATGCCAAATTACCATTCCACATGTACAATTTAAGACGGGTATCCTGCTTATTTTTGCTTAGCAGAAAACTGTTAAGCAATACTTGCTGTTCAGCAGCTCTATGAAATTGGGCCCAGAACAAAATATCATTTTCGTAGACATTCACGCGCTTATGCACGCATGCGGCTCGCGTTTAAGGCCAGTCAATGAGTTTAATTACAATATTTAATCTACTAAGATTGATGGTAATTGCCTGCAAATTTTGATAATTTTTATACCCTATGAATAACATTACAAAATGTCCTTTGTGATTTTGAAAAAAAATGCACTGTTTGTAATTTTGAAAGAAGAGTTATATATGTATGCCATGTGAGTGGCAGTTATGTTATTTCAAAAAGATATTCTTTGTTAACTTTTTGATGTGGTGATTATGTCGGGAGGTTTGAATGCAGAAGTTGCATGGGCCTCTTGTGAATACCTTTGTTTAAGAATGCATGCGAAACTAGGATAAAAGTGTAGGGGGTGCACCATTTTTTCTCGCGGGCACTTTTTGCCATTTAAAACTGTAGTTTCCGTTAGCTTATAAAATAACATTTTACTCTAGTAATTTCTCATTTCAGGTGTTTATGTACTGTTGGAGGAAAAAGTACCAGTGTACTTGTGTTTGTTGCGTTGTATTAAAACTTCTCTAATACTGATTTATGTACTCTTGGAGAAAAACAGTGTATATACACATTTACTTGTGTTGACTGTTGATAAATTTTGTCTGTTGTCTGTGTTTATTTCATAGAGGTGTTTATGTATTTTTTAAAAGAAAAACAGTAACAATTTATTTGAATTGAGTCTACTGACTGATGATAAATGTTTTCTGTTGTTTGAATTTATTTCCAAGATGTTCTCTATTGTGAACTTGGAAAATATTTAGACATGTGTTTTTGCAAGAAAGTTTAACAATTGAATTGACCTGTGTTGTTTGGTAATTGTGAACTGGTGTTAGAAAATGGTCGGTATAAATAGTCATAAATATGTAAACAATTTTAGGTTTATGTGTGGAGAAAAACAGTGTACACATTTATTTGTGTTGACTGTTGATAAATGTTGTTTGAGTTTATTTCAGAGAGGTGTTTATGTATTTTTTAAAAGAAAAATAGTAACAATTTATTTGAATTGAGTTTACTGACTGATGATAAATGTTTTCTGTTTGAATTTATTCCCAAGATGTTCTCTATTGTGAACTTGGAAAATATTTAGACCTGTGTTTTTGCAAGAAAGTTTAACAATTGACATGTCTTGTTTTTTAATTGTGAACTGGTGTTAGCAAATGGTCGGTATAAATAGTCAAAAATATGTAAACAATTTTAAGTTTATGTGTGTAGACAATTTATTTAAAATAATTGTTTCATTTCGTGCAGTGTTTTTTTTTTTTTTTTTTTTTTTCACTTTTGTAAAGTTTCACTTCAAGAGTGTCATAATGAAACTTCTCTAATACTGATTTATGTATTCTTGGAGAAAAACAGTGTACACATTTATTTGTGTTGACTGTCGATAAATGTTGTTTGAGTTTATTTCAGAGAGGTGTTTATGTATTTTTAAAAAGAAAAACAGTAACAATTTATTTGAATTGAGTCTGCTGACTGTTGATAAATGTTTTCTGTTTGAATTTATTTCCAAGATGTTCTCTATTGTGAACTTGGAAAATATTTAGACATGTGTTTTTGCAAGAAAGTTTAACAATTGACTAGTGTTTTGGTAATTGTTAACTGGTGTTAGCAAATGGTCGGTATAAATAGTCAAAAATATGTAAACAGTTTTAAGTTGTGTGCAGACAATTTGTTTAAAATTATTGTTTCCTGTCCTGCAGTGATTTTCTTTTTTTGTTACTTTTGTAAAGTTTCACTGATTTTCAAGAGTGTCATTAACAAACAGTTTATTGGTCTTTATGGACGGAAGATGATCTCGGCAATTTTTTGACAAGTTTACAAACAATATAGTTTAAATTGTTTTTGGGGTTTGATGGAAAATCATTGTCATTATGATGTTTGCAGATGAAAAGTCTTTCACATGTTGGAACATTCCCACCTCAACTCAATAAATCCAACAGCAAGATACCCAACCCAAGACTGTCTCTCTTCATCCTCCCCAAGTAAGATCTTCCAGCCTCAAACTCAATGTGATATCTTTAAGCGCCCGTTCTTATTGTCGCACATCTGGTTTCCTACAAATGCTCAAGCCTCCCCGAGCCTACCAAGTTGGAACACAACATCAGCGTATTATCAAGGCCACGTTTCCTTCACATCAGTTCCTGCGCTCTACAAGATAATCAATTCCTATAAATTCTTCAAATAGTGACCCAACCCCAAATAAAGTTCAAGCCAACAGTAAGATACTCTCAAAATGGAACACATAAACACCGGAGGCCCCCTTTTTTCTTCAATTCGTTCCTGCATACTTCACGAACCTTGGAAATGTGGGAAAGTTTTCTTGTGTGAACCAGAAACTGATAAAGTAACTTGAGTTATGTTGACCAGTTGAAACTAGTTAAATAATTGCCACTTTAGTGATTAAGTATATGTCTGTAATACTTGGAAAAAGAGGGTTTGGCCTTTGTGTCTTTATGATTAATTTGTGTAAACAAAGCATTTGTATATATATATTTGTTTTTTGTCTATTTAATTTGCAAAGACTTACTGGCCATGATAGGTAGTGATGTTTAATAAGGAATGTATGCAAATGTGAATTTGTCGGTACTTAGAACAGATTTCCTTTGTGAACTTGAAAAATAGTTATTCGAATAGGTGTCTTTGTCAGTATTATGGGGAAAGAGTGTGTTCTGATAATTAATTTTGTAGATGGACTTACTGGCACTGTTTAGCATTTTGTTTGGGGATGAGAAGATAGTTGCCTTTGCTAATTAGTCTGACATTATTACAAACATTTATGTCAGTAATATTTTGGGAAACAGTGTAAAATTGCCCTGTGTTGTCTGGTGATGAGTTTGTCTGTTTGTATTGTATGCATCTTTTATCTGTATAAGTAATGTTTCAGAAAGGTTTTAAATAATTGCCAATGTGAACTGGTTGGTATTGCGAACTGTTTTCAAAGATGTTCTTTGCCTGTGAACTTAAACAAAAAGTATTCAAATAAGTGTTTATGTTAGGTCTGAGGAGAAAGTAATAATTGGCCTGTGTTGTTTGGTGGTTAATTGTTACCACTGTGTGGATATTTCAAACAATTTCTCTTGGTTGATTATGTAATGGTTTGTAAACTAATTTAAGTTACGTAGTGTATGTGTAATGTTTATTTTTAGGTTTGTTAAAACACATTTTTTGAAAGGTGTAAACAATTATCAATCTTCGTATCATTGTCGGTCTTCATGCGTTTGTTATAATACTTAAACTGATCATACAATTTTTGTAAAACTGTTTGAGGCAGACGTGTTTAGGTGGCGCATCACGTGATAAATCCAGTCAAGTACTGAGCAAGACAGTCTGGCCTCGAAGGACATATCAACTCAGTATGTCTTCTAGAAACACCTTTAATGGAAAGTTAATTCCTCAGCGAGTTACTCTAGCATCGAAAAATGAAACACATAACAAACATTAATCTTCCAGCACCGGCTCTCGAAAATCATGTTAGGTCTTTAGAAAGGCAGTCTTGGCCTCATGAAAAGGAACACAACCTCTTCAAATCAAATAAACTCCATGGCAAGACAGTCTTGTGTCACGATTTGGACACCTTCCATCGCCCTCTTCTTCAAGTCAAGTCTTTGACGAATCAGTCTTGCCTCACGAATTGGAACAGTTGAAGTCAATATCATCCATCACCCGCAAACTGATTATACATTTCATCGCCCTCTTCTTCAAATCGTATTAAGTCCAAGGCAAGAAAATGAGGCTTCACGAAATGAGGCACATCAAGTCAGCATCTTCCATCACCCGCTTCTTCAAGTCAAGTCACCCCAAGATATTCCAGCCTCACAAGAAGTGACTCACCAAAGCTTTAATAGCACTCTTCTTATCGGTATTGCCTCACCAATTGAAGCAGATAAAGTCAGCATCTTCCTTCACCATCTTCTTCAAAATAAGTCAAAGTCTTGGGCGACTCAGTCCTGCCTCACCAATTAGAACAGATAAATCATTATCTTCCAGCACCCTCTTCTTCATACCAAGACAACAGCTCGACAAAACAGTCTTGCTTCACAAAATGTAGCACAACGAGCATTATCATCCAGCACCCTCTTCATCATCAAGTCGAGTCAAATTCAAGGCAACAAACTAAGGCCACAAGATAAAAAAACAGTTAAGTGATTACCTTCAATCGCACTCTTGATCAAAACAAGTCAAGTCTTCGGCGAGTCTGTCTTGCCTCATCAGCCATCACCCTTTCTTCAAATCTGTATCAAGTCTAAGGCAAGACAGTCTTGCTTCACGAGTTGGGGCACATCAATTCACCATCTTCTATCACCTTCTTCAAGTCACGCCAAGTCCTTAGCAAGACATTCCACCCTCGCAAGATATAACACACAACATTATCATCTTGTATCGCATTCTTCTTCAAAACAAGTCAGGTCTTTGGCTAGTCAGGCTTGCCTCATCAATAATGTTAACAGATAAAGTCATTATCTTTCGTCACCCTCTACTTCAAGTTCTATCAAGTCCTCGGCATAACATTTTGGCTTCACGAGTATAAACAGATTAATTCAACATTTTCCATCACCAACTTCGATAAGACTCTTCTTCAAATCGTGTCAAGTCCAAGGCAAGACAATCTTTCGAACATCAATTCGGCATCTTGTATCACCCTCTTCTTCAAGTCAAGTCAAGCCCGCAGCAAGACATTCCAGCCTCGCACGATGCTACACACCAAGTCGGCGAAACTGTCTGTCTCGCCAATTGGAACAGTTAAAATCACAGTCTTTCTTCACACTCTTCTTCAAATCCTATCGAGTCCAAGGGCAAGACAGTCTTGCTTCACGAGTTGGGGCACATCAATTAGCATCTTCTATCACCCTCTTCTTCAAGTCACGTCAAGCCCTCAACAAGACATTCCATCCTCGCAAGATGTAACACACCAAGTCACCATCTTTCTGCACCCTCTTCGTCAAATGCTATCAAGCCCAAGGCAAGACAGTCTTGCTTCACGAGCTAGTTGAGCCACATCAATTCAGCATATTTTATCACCTTCTTCTTTAATTCACGCCAAGTCCTGAGCAAAACATTCCAGCCTCGCAAGATGTAACACATCAAGTCACCATCTTTCATCACCCTGTTCTTTAAATGCTATCAAATCCAAGGCAAGACAGTGTTGCTTCACGAGTTGGGGCACATCAATTAAGCATCTTCTATCACCCTCTTCTTAAAGTCACGTCAAGCCCTCAGCAAGACATTCCATTCTCGCAAGATGTAACACACCAAGTCACCATTTTTCTTCACCCTCTTCTTCAATTCTTATCAAGTTCAAGGCAAGACAGTGTTGGTTCACGAGTTGGGGCACATCAATCCAGCATCTTGTATTACCTTCTTCAATTCACGTCAAGTCCTTAGCAAAACATTCCATCCTCGTAAGATGTAACACACCAGGTCACCATCTTTCATCACCCTCATCTTCAAATCCTATCAAGTCCAAGGCAAGACAGTGTTGCTTCAAGAGTTGCGGCACATCAATTCAGCATCTTCTATCACCCTCTTCTTCAAGTCGCGTGAAGCCCTCAACAAGACATTCCATCCTCGCAAGATGTAACACACCAAGTCACCATCTTTCTTCACCCTCTTCTTCAAATCCTATCAAGTCCAAGGCAAGACAGTCTTGCTTCACGAGTTAGGGCACAACAATTCAGCATATTGTATCACCTTCTTCTTCAAGTCACGTCAAGCCCTCAGCAAGACATTCCATTCTTGCAAGATGTAACACATCAAGTCACCATCTTTCAACACCCTCTTCTTCAAATCCTATCAAATCCAAGGCAAGACAGTGTTGCTTCACGAGTTGGGGCACATCAATTCAGCATCTTCTATCACCCTCTTCTTCAAGTCACGTCAAGCCCTTTAGCAAAACATTCCATCCTCTCAAGATGTAACCCACCAAGTCACCATCTGTCATCACCCTCTTCTTCAAATCTCATCAAGTCCAAGGCAAGACAGTCTTGCTTCACGAGTTGGGGCACATCAATTCAGCATATTGTATCACCTTCTTCTTTAATTTACGTCAAGTCCTGAGCAAAACATTCCAGCCTCGCAAGATGTAACACACCAAGTCACCATCTTTCTTCACCCTCTTCTTCAAATGCTATCAAGTCCAAGGCAAGACAGTGTTGCTTCAAGAGTTGCGGCACATCAATTCAGCATCTTCTATCACCCTCTTCTTCAAGTCGCGTGAAGCCCTCAACAAGACATTCCATCCTCGCAAGATGTAACACACCAAGTCACCACCTTTCTTCACCCTCTTCTTCAAATCCTATCAAGTCCAAGGCAAGACAGTGTTGCTTCACGAGTTGGGGCACAACAATTCAGCATATTGTATCGCCATCTTCTTCAAGTCACGTCAAGCCCTCAGCAAGACATTCCATTCTTGCAAGATGTAACACATCAAGTCACCATCTTTCTTCACCCTCTTCTTCAAATCCTATCAAATCCAAGGCAAGACAGTGTTGCTTCACGAGTTGGGGCACATCAATTCAGCATCTTCTATCACCCACTTCTTCAAGTCACGTCAAGCCCTCAGCAAGACATTCCATCCTCGCAAGATGTAACCACCAAGTCACCATTTTTCTTCACCCTCTTCTTCAAACCCTATCAAGTCCAAGGCAAGACAGAGTTGCTTCACGAGTTGGGGCACATCAATTCAGCATCTTCTATCACCCTCTTCTTCAATTCACGTCAAGTCCTGAGCAAAACATTCCAGCCTCGCAAGATGTAACACATCAAGTCACCATCTTTCATCACCCTCTTCTTCAAATCCTATCAAGTCCAAGGCAAGACAGTGTTGCTTCACGAGTTGGGGCACATCAATTCAGGATCTTTTATCACCCTCTTCTTAAAGTCACGTCAAGTCCTCAGCAAGACATTCCATTCTCGCAAGATGTAACACACCAAGTCACCATTTTTCTTCACCCTCTTCTTCAATTCCTATCAAGTTCAAGGCAAGACAGTGTTGGTTCACGAGTTGGGGCACATCAATTCAGCATCTTGTATTATCTTCTTCTTCAATTCACGTCAAGTCCTTAGCAAAACATTCCATCCTCGTAAGATGTAACACACCAGGTCACCATCTCTCATCACCCTCATCTTCAAATCCTATCAAGTCCAAGGCAAGACAGTGTTGCTTCACGAGTTGGGGCACATCAACTCGGCATCTTCTATCACCCTCTTCTTAAAGTCACGTCAAGCCCTCAGCAAGACATTCCATTCTCGCAAGATGTAACACACCAAGTCACCATTTTTCTTCACCCTCTTCTTCAATTCTTATCAAGTCCAAGGCAAGACAGTGTTGCTTCACGAGTTGGGGCACATCAATTCAGCATCTTCTATCACCCTCTTCTTCAAGTCACGTCAAGCCCTTTAGCAAAACATTCCATCCTCTCAAGATGTAACCCACCAAGTCACCATCTGTCATCACCCTCTTCTTCAAATCTCATCAAGTCCAAGGCAAGACAGTCTTGCTTCACGAGTTGGGGCACATCAATTCAGCATATTGTATCACCTTCTTCTTTAATTTACGTCAAGTCCTGAGCAAAACATTCCAGCCTCGCAAGATGTAACACACCAAGTCACCATCTTTCTTCATCCTCTTCTTCAAATGCTATCAAGTCCAAGGCAAGACAGTGTTGCTTCAAGAGTTGCGGCACATCAATTCAGCATCTTCTATCACCCTCTTCTTCAAGTCGCGTGAAGCCCTCAACAAGACATTCCATCCTCGCAAGATGTAACACACCAAGTCACCATCTTTCTTCACCCTCTTCTTCAAATCCTATCAAGTCCAAGGCAAGACAGTCTTGCTTCACGAGTTGGGGCACAACAATTCAGCATATTGTATCACCTTCTTCTTCAAGTCACGTCAAGCCCTCAGCAAGACATTCCATTCTTGCAAGATGTAACACATCAAGTCACCATCTTTCAACACCCTCTTCTTCAAATCCTATCAAATCCAAGGCAAGACAGTGTTGCTTCACGAGTTGGGGCACATCAATTCAGCATCTTCTATCACCCACTTCTTCAAGTCACGTCAAGCCCTCAGCAAGACATTCCATCCTCGCAAGATGTAACCACCAAGTCACCATTTTTCTTCACCCTCTTCTTCAAACCCTATCAAGTCCAAGGCAAAACAGAGTTGCTTCACGAGTTGGGGCACATCAATTCAGCATCTTCTATCACCCTCTTCTTCCATTCACGTCAAGTCCTGAGCAAAACATTCCAGCCTCGCAAGATGTAACACATCAAGTCACCATCTTTCATCACCCTCTTCTTCAAATCCTATCAAGTCCAAGGCAAGACAGTCTTGCTTCACGAGTTGGGGCACATCAATTCAGGATCTTTTATCACCCTCTTCTTAAAGTCACGTCAAGTCCTCAGCAAGACATTCCATTCTCGCAAGATGTAACACACCAAGTAACCATTTTTCTTCACCCTCTTCTTCAATTCCTATCAAGTTCAAGGCAAGACAGTGTTGGTTCACGAGTTGGGGCACATCAATTCAGCATCTTGTATTATCTTCTTCTTCAATTCACGTCAAGTCCTTAGCAAAACATTCCATCCTCGTAAGATGTAACACACCAGGTCACCATCTCTCATCACCCTCATCTTCAAATCCTATCAAGTCCAAGGCAAGACAGTGTTGCTTCACGAGTTGGGGCACATCAACTCGGCATCTTCTATCACCCACTTCTTTAAGTCACGTCAAGCCCTCAGCAAGACATTCCATCCTCGCAAGTTGTAACCCACCAAGTCACCATCTTTCATCACCCTCTTCTTCAAATCCTATCAAGTCAAAGGCAAGACAGTGTTGCTTCACGAGTTGGGGCACATCAATTCAGTATCTTTTATCACCTTCTTCTTAAAGTCACGTCAAGTCATCAGCAAGACATTCCATTCTCGCAAGATGTAACACACAAAGTCACCATTTTTCTTCACCCTCTTCTTCAATTCCTATCAAGTTCAAGGCAAGACAGTGTTAATTCACGAGTTGGGGCACATCAATTCAGCATCTTCTATTACCTTCTTTTGCAATTCACGTCAACTCCTTAGCAAAACATTCCATCCTCATAAGATGTAACACACCAGGTCACTATCTCTCATCACCCTCATTTTCAAATGATATCGAGTCCAAGGCAAGACAGTGTTGCTTCACGAGTTGGGGCACATCAATTCAGCATCTTCTATCACCCTCTTCTTCAAGTCACGTCAAGCCCTCAGCAAGACATTCCATCCTCGCAAGATGTAACACACCAAGTCACCATCTTTCTTCACCCTCTTCTTCAAATCCTATCAAGTCCAAGGCAAGACAGTCTTGCTTCACGAGTTGGGGCACATCAATTCAGCATATTGTATCACCTTCTTCTTCAATTCACGGCAGGTCCTGAGCAAAACATTCCAGCCTCGCAAGATGTAACACATCAAGTCACCATCTTTCATCACCCTCATCTTCAAATACTATCAAGTCCAAGGCAAGACAGTGTTGCTTCACGAGTTGGGGCACATCAATTCAGCATCTTCTATCACCCTCTTCTTCAAGTCACGTCAAGCCCCCAGCAAGACATTCCATCCTCACAAGATGTAACACACCAAGTCACCATCTTTCTTCACCCTCTTCTTCAAATGTTATCAAGTCCAAGACAAGACAGTGTTGATTCACCAGTTGGGGCACATCAATTCAGCATATTGTATCACCTTCTTCTTTAATTCACGTCAAGTCCTGAGCAAAACATTCCAGCCTCGCAAAATGCAACACACCAAGTCAACATCTTTCATCACCCTCTTCTTCAAATCCTATCAAGTCCAAGGCAAGACAGTTTTGCTTCACGGGTTGGGGTACATCAATTCAGCATCTTCTATTACCCTCTTCTTAAAGTCACGTCAAGCCCTCAGCAAGACATTCCATTCTCGCAAGATGTAACACACCAAGTCACCATTTTTCTTCACCCTCTTTTTCAATTGTTATCAAGTTTAAGGCAAGACAGTGTTGGTTCACAAGTTGGGGCAAATCAATTCAGCATCGTGTATTGCCTTCTTCTCAATTCACGTCAAGTCCTTAGCAAAACATTCCAGCCTCGCAAGATGTAACACACCAGGTCACCATCTTTCTTCACCCTTTTCTTCAAATCCTATGAAGTCCAAGACAAGACAGTCTTGCTTCACGAGTTGGGGCACATCAATTCAGCATCTTCTATCACCCTCTTCTTCAAGTGACGTCAAGCCCTCAGCAAGACATTCCATCCTCGCAAGATGTAACACACCAAGTCACCATCTTTCTTCACCCTCTTCTTCAAATCCTATCAAGTCCAAGGCAAGACAGTGTTGCTTCACGAGTTGGGGCACATCGATTCAGCATATTGTATCACCTTCTTCTCTAATTTGCGTCAAGTCCTGAGCAAAACATTCCAGCACCGCAGGATGTAACACATCAAGTCACCATCTGTCATCACCCTCTTCTTCAAATCCTATCAAGTCCAAGGCAAGACAGTGTTGCTTAACAAGTTGGGGCACATCAATTGAGCATCTTCTATCACCCTCTTCTTCAAGTCACGTCAAGCCCTCAGCAAGACATTCCATTTTTGCAAGATGTAACACACCAAGTCACCATTTTTCTTCACCCTCTTCTTCAATTCTTATCAAGTTCAAGGCAAGACAGTGTTGGTTCACGAGTTGGGGCACATCAATGCAGTATCTTGTATTACCTTCTTCTTCAATTCAATTCATGTCCTTAGCAAAACATTCCATCCTCGTAAGATGTAACACACCAGGTCACCATCTCTCATCACCCTCATCTTCAAATCCTATCAAGTCCAAGGCAAGACAGTGTTGCTTCACGAGTTGGGGCACATCAACTCGGCATCTTCTATCACCCTCTTCTTAAAGTCACGTCAAGCCCTCAGCAAGACATTCCATTCTCGCAAGATGTAACACACCAAGTCACCATTTTTCTTCACCCTCTTCTTCAATTCTTATCAAGTCCAAGGCAAGACAGTGTTGCTTCACGAGTTGGGGCACATCAATTCAGCATCTTCTATCACCCTCTTCTTCAAGTCACGTCAAGCCGTTTCAGCAAAACATTCCATCCTCTCAAGATGTAACACACCAAGTCACCATCTTTCTTCACCCTCTTCTTCAAACCCTATCAAGTCCAAGGCAAGACAGTGTTGCTTCACGAGTTGGGGCACATCAATTCAGCATATTGTATCACTTTCTTCTTCAATTCACGTCAAGTCCTGAGCAAAACATTCCAGCCTCGCAAGATGTAACACATCAAGTCACCATCTTGCATCACCCTCATCTTCAAATCCTATCAAGTCCAAGGCAAGACAGTGTTGCTTCACGAGTTGGGGGCACATCAATTCATCATCTTCTATCACCGTCTTCTTCAAGTCACGTCAAGCCCTCAGCAAGACATTCCATCCTCGCAAGATGTAACACACCAATTCACCGTCTTTTTTCACCCTCTTCTTCAAATCCTATCAAGTCCAAGGCAAGACAGTCTTGCTTCACAAGTTGGGGCACATCAATTCAGCATCTTCTATCACCCTCTTCTTCAAGTCACGTCAAGTCCTGAGCAAAACATTCCAACCTCGCAAGATGTAACACATCAAGTCACCATCTTTCATCACCCTCTTCTTCAAATCCTATCAAGTCCAAGGCAAGACAGTCTTGCTTCACAAGTTGGGACACATCAATTCAGCATCTTCTATCACCCTCTTCTTCAAGTCACGTCAAGTCATGAGCAAAACATTCCAGTCTCGCAAGATGTAACACAACAAGTCACCATCTTTCTTCACCCTCTTCTTCAAACCATATCAAGTTCAAGGCAAGACAGTGTTGGTTCACAAGTTGGGGCACATCAATTCAGCATCGTGTTTTACCTTCTTCTTCAATTCACGTCAAGTCCTTAGCAAAACATTCCAGCCTCGCAAGATGTAACACATCAAGTCACCATCTTTCATAAACCTCATCTTCAAATCCTATCAAGTCCAAGGCAAGACAGTGTTGCTTCACGAGTTGGGGCACATCAATTCATCATCTTCTATCACCCTCTTCTTCAAGTCACGTCAAGCCCTCAGCAAGACATTCCATCCTCGCAAGATGTAACACACCAAGTCACCGTCTTTCTTCACCCTCTTCTTCAAATCCTATCAAGTCCAAGGCAAGACAGTCTTGCTTCACAAGTTGGGGCACATCAATTCAGCATATTGTATCACCTTCTTCTTCAATTCACGGCAGGTCCTGAGCAAAACATTCCAGCCTCGCAAGATGTAACACATCAAGTCACCATCTTTCATCACCCTCATCTTCAAATACTATCAAGTCCAAGGCAAGACAGTGTTGCTTCACGAGTTGGGGCACATCAATTCATCATCTTCTATCACCCTCTTCTTCAAGTCACGTCAAGCCCTCAGCAAGACATTCCATCCTCGCAAGATGTAACACACCAATTCACCGTCTTTCTTCACCCTCTTCTTCAAATCCTATCAAGTCCAAGGCAAGACAGTCTTGCTTCACAAGTTGGGGCACATCAATTCAGCATCTTCTATCACCCTCTTCTTCAAGTCACGTCAAGTCCTGAGCAAAACATTCCAGCCTCGCAAGATGTAACACATCAAGTCACCATCTTTCATCACCCTCATCTTCAAATCCTATCAAGTCCAAGGCAAGACAGTGTTGCTTCACGAGTTGGGGCACATCAATTCATCATCTTCTATCACCCTCTTCTTCAAGTCACGTCAAGCCCTCAGCAAGACATTCCATCCTCGCAAGATGTAACACACCAAGTCACCGTCTTTCTTCACCCTCTTCTTCAAATCCTATCAAGTCCAAGGCAAGACAGTCTTGCTTCACAAGTTGGGACACATCAATTCAGCATCTTCTATCACCCTCTTCTTCAAGTCACGTCAAGTCCTGAGCAAAACATTCCAGCCTCGCAAGATGTAACACACCAAGTCACCATCTTTCTTCACCCTCTTCTTCAAACCATATCAAGTTCAAGGCAAGACAGTGTTGGTTCACAAGTTGGGGCACATCAATTCAGCATCGTGTTTTACCTTCTTCTTCAATTCACGTCAAGTCCTTAGCAAAACATTCCAGCCTCGGAAGATGTAACACACTAGGTCACCATCTTTCTTCACCCTTTTCTTCAAATCCTATCAAGTCCAAGAGAAGACAGTGTTGCTTCACGAGTTGGGGCACATCAATTCAGCATCTTCTATCACCCTCTTCTTCAAGTCACGTCAAGCCCTCAGCAAGACATTCCATCCTCGCAAGATGTAACACACCAAGTCACCATCTTTCTTCACCCTCTTCTTCAATTCCTATCAAGTCCAAGGCAAGACATTGTTGCTTCACGAGTTGGGGCACATCGATTCAGCATATTGTATCACCTTCTTCTTCAATTCAAGTAATGTCCTGAGCAAAACATTCCAGCCTCGCAAGATGTAACACACCAAGTCACCATCTTTCTTCACCCTCTTCTTCAAATCCTATCAAGTCCAAGGCAAGACAGTCTTGCTTCACGAGTTGGGGCACATCAATTCAGCATCTTCTATCACCCTCATCTTCAAGTCACGTCAAGCCCTCAGCAAGACATTCCATTCTCGCAAGATGTAACACACCAAGTCACCATTCTTCTTCAATTCTTATCAAGTCCAAGGCAAGACAGTGTTGCTTCACGAGTTGGGGCACATCAATTCAGCATATTGTTTCACCTTCTTCTTTAATTCACGTAATGTCCTGAGCAAAACATTCCAGCCTCGCAAGATGTAACACACCAAGTCACCATCTTTCTTCACCCTCTTCTTCAAATCCTATCAAGTCCCGGCAAGACAGTGTTGCTTCACGAGTTGGGGCACATCAATTCAGCATCTTCTATCACCCTCTTTTTCAAGTCACGTCAAGCCCTCAGCAAGACATTCCATTCTCGCAAGATGTAACACACCAAGTCACCATTCTTCTTCAATTCTTATCAAGTCCAAGGCAAGACAGTGTTGCTTCACGAGTTGGGGCACATCAATTCAGCATATTGTTTCACCTTCTTCTTTAATTCACGTCAAGTCCTGAGCAAAACATCCTCGCAAGATGTAACACACCAAGTCACCATCTTTCTTCACCCTCTTCTTCAAATCCTATCAAGTCCAAGGCAAGACAGTCTTGCTTCACGAGTTGGGGCACATCGATTCAGCATATTGTATCACCTTCTTCTCTAATTTACGTCAAGTCCTCAGCAAAACATTCCAGCCTCGCAAGATGTAACACATCAAGTCACCATGCTTCATCACCCTCTTCTTCAAATCCTATCAAGTCCAAGGCAAGACAGTGTTGCTTCACGAGTTTGGGCACATCAATTCAGCATATTGTATCACCTTCTTCTTCAATTCACGTCAAGTCCTGAGCAAAACATTCCAGCCTCGCAAGATGTAACACATCAAGTCACCATCTTTCATCACCCTCATCTTCAAATCCTATCAAGTCCAAGGCAAGACAGTGTTGCTTCACGAGTTGGGGAACATCAATTCAGCATCTTCTATCACCCTCTTTTTCATGTCACGTCAAGCCCTCAGCAAGACATTCCATCCTCGCAAGATGTAACACACCAAGTCACCATCTTTCTTCACCCTCTTCTTCAAATCCTATCAAGTCCAAGGCAAGACAGTCTTGCTTCACGAGTTGGGGCACATCGATTCAGCATATTGTATCACCTTCTTCTCTAATTTACATCAAGTCCTCAGCAAAACATTCCAGCCTCGCAAGATGTAACACATCAAGTCACCATGCTTCATCACCCTCTTCTTCAAATCCTATCAAGTCCAAGGCAAGACAGTGTTGCTTCACGAGTTGGGGAACATCAATTCAGCATCTTCTATCACCCTCTTTTTCATGTCACGTCAAGCCCTCAGCAAGACATTCCATCCTCGCAAGATGTAACACACCAAGTCACTATCTTTCATAACCCTCTTCTTCAAATGCTATCAAGTCCAAGGCAAGACGGTCTTCCTTCACGAGTTGGGGCACATCGATTCAGCATATTGTATCACCTTCTTCTTTAATTTACGTCAAGTCCTGAGCAAAACATTCCAGCCTCGCAAGATGTAACACATCAAGTCACCATCTTTCATCACCCTCTTCTTCAAATCGTATCAAGTCCATGGCAAGACAGTGTTGCTTCACGAGTTGGGGCACATCAATTCAGCATATTGTATCACCTTCTTCCTCAATTCACGTCAAGTCCTGAGCAAAATATTCCAGCCTCGCAAGATGTAACACATCAAGTCACCATCTTTCATCACCCTCATCTTCAAATTTTATCAAGTCCAAGGCAAGACAGTGTTGCTTCACGAGTTGGGGAACATCAATTCAGCATCTTCTATCACCCTCTTTTTCATGTCACGTCAAGCCCTCAGCAAAACATTCCAGCCTCGCAAGATGTAACACATCAAGTCACCATCTTTCATCACCCTCTTCTTCAAATCCTATCAAGTCCAAGGCAAGACAGTGTTGCTTCACGCGTTTGGGCACATCAATTCAGCATCTTCTATCACCCTCTTCTTAAAGTCACGTCAAGCCCTCAGCAAGACATTCCATTCTCGCAAGATGTAACACACCAAGTCACCATTTTTCTTCACCCTGTTCTTCAATTCTTATCAAGTTCAGGGCAAGACAGTGTTGCTTCACGAGTTGGGGCACATCAATTCAGCATCTTCTATCACCCTCTTCTTAAAGTCACGTCAAGCCCTCAGCAAAACAATCCATTCTCGCAAGATGTAACACACCAAGTCACCATTTTTCTTCACCCTGTTCTTCAATTCTTATCAAGTCCAAGGCAAGACAGTGTTGCTTCACGAGTTGGGGCACATCAATTCAGCATCTTCTATCACCTTCTTTAATTTACGTCAAGCCCTCAGCAAGACATTCCATCCTCGCAAGATGTAACCCACCAAATCACCATCTGTCATCACCCTCTTCTCCAAATCCTATCAAGTCCAAGGCGAGAGAGTCTTGCTTCACGAGTTGGGACACATCAATTCAGCATATTGTATCACCTTCTTCTTTAATTCACGTCAAGTCCTGAGCAAAACATTCCAGCCTCGCAAGATGTAACACATCAAGTCACAATCTTTCATCACCCTCTTCTTCAAATCCTATCAAGTCCAAGGCAAGACAGTGTTGCTTCACGAGTTGGGGCACATCAATTCAGCATCTTCTATCACCTTCTTCTTAAAGTCACGTCAAGCCCTCAGCAAGACATTCCATTCTCTCAAGATATAACACACCAAGTCACCATTTTTCTTTACCGTCTTCTTCAATTCTTATCAAGTCCAAGGCAAGACGGTCTTGCTTCACGAGTTGGGGCACATCGATTCAGCATATTGTATCACCTTCTTCTTTTATTTACGTCAAGCCCTCAGCAAGACATTCCATCTCCGCAAGATGTAACCCACCAAGTCACCATCTGTCATCACCCTCTTCTTCAAGTCACGTCAAGCCCTCAGCAAGACATTCCGTTCTTGCAAGATGTAACACACTAAGTCACCATTTTTCTTCACCCTCTTCTTCAATTCCTATCAAGTCCAAGGCAAGACAGTCTTGTTTCACGAGTTGGGGCACATTAAGTCAGCATATTGTATCAACTTCTTCTATAATTCACGTCAAGTCCTGAGCAAAACATTCCAGCCTCGCAAGATGTAACACATCAAGTCACCATCTTTCATCACCCTCTTCTTCATATCCTATCAAGTCCAAGGCAAGACAGTGTTGCTTCACGAGTTGGGGCACATCAATTCAGCATATTGTACCACCTTCTTCCTCAATTCACGTCAAGTCCTGAGCAAAACATTCCAGCCTCGCAAGATGTAACCCATCAAGTCACCATCTTTCATCACCCTCATCTTCAAATCTTATCAAGTCTAAGGCAAGACAGTGTTGCTTCACGAGTTGGGGAACATCAACTCAGCATCTTCTATCACCCTCTTTTTCATGTCACGTCAAGCCCTCAGCAAAACATTCCAGCCTCGCAAGATGTAACACATCAAGTCACCATCTTTCATCACCCTCTTCTTCAAATCCTATCAAGTCCAAGGCAAGACAGTGTTGCTCACACGTTTTGCACACACAATTCAGCATCTTCTATCACCCTCTTCTTAAAGTCACGTCAAGCCCTCAGCAAGACATTCCATTCTCGCAAGATGTAACACACCAAGTCACCATTTTTCTTCACCCTGTTCTACAATTCTTATCAGGTTCAAGGCAAGACAGTGTTGGTTCACGAGTTGGGGCACATCAATTCAGCATTTTGTATTACCTTCTTCTTCAATTCAAGTAATGTCCTGAGCAAAACATTCCAGCCTCGCAAGATGTAACACACCAAGTCACCATCTTTCTTCACCCTCTTCTTCAAATCCTATCAAGTCCCGGCAAGACAGTGTTGCTTCACGAGTTGGGGCACATCAATTCAGCATCTTCTATCACCCTCATCTTCAAGTCACGTCAAGCCCTCAGCAAGACATTCCATTCTCGCAAGATGTAACACACCAAGTCACCATTCTTCTTCAATTCTTATCAAGTCCAAGGCAAGACAGTGTTGCTTCACGAGTTGGGGCACATCTATTCAGCATATTGTTTCACCTTCTTCTTTAATTCACGTCAAGTCCTGAGCAAAACATTCCATCCTCGCAAGATGTAACACACCAAGTCACCATCTTTCTTCACCCTCTTCTTCAAATCCTATCAAGTCCAAGGCAAGACAGTCTTGCTTCACGAGTTGGGGCACATCAATTCAGCTTATTGTATCACCTTCTTCTCTAATTTACGTCAAGTCCTCAGCAAAACATTCCAGCCTCGCAAGATGTAACACATCAAGTCACCATGTTTCATCACCCTCTTCTTCAAATCCTATCAAGTCCAAGGCAAGACAGTGTTGTTTCACGAGTTGGGGCACATTAAGTCAGCATATTGTATCACCTTCTTCTATAATTCACGTCAAGTCCTGAGCAAAACATTCCAGCCTCGCAAGATGTAACACATCAAGTCACCATCTTTCATCACCCTCTTCTTCATATCCTATCAAGTCCAAGGCAAGACAGTGTTGCTTCACGAGTTGGGGCACATCAATTCAGCATATTGTATTACCTTCTTCAATTCACGTCAAGTCCTGAGCAAAACGTTCCATTCTCGCAAGATGTAACACACCAAGTCACCATTTTTCTTCACCCTCTTCTTCAATTCTTATCAAGTTCAAGGCAAGACAGTGTTGCTTCACGAGTTGGGGCACATCAATTGAGCATCTTCTATCACCCTCTTCTTCAAGTCACGTCAAGCCCTCAGCAAGACATTCCATCCTCGCAAGATGTAACACACCAAGTCACTATCTTTCTTCACCCTCTTCTTCAAATGTTATCAAGTCCAAGGCAAGGGAGTCTTGCTTCACGAGTTGGGGCACATCAATTCAGCATATTCTATCACCTTCTTCAATTCACGTCACGTCCTGAGCAAAAAATTCCAGCCTCGCAAGATGTAACACATCAAGTAACCATCTTTCTTCACCCTCTTCTTATAATCTTATCAAGTTCAAGGCAAGACAGTGTTGCTTCACGAGTTGGGGCACATCAATTCAGCATCTTCTATCACCCTCTTCTTAAAGTCACGTCAAGCCCTCAGCAAGCCATTCCATTCTCGCAAGATGTAACACACCAAGTCACCATTTTTCTTCACCCTCTTCTTCAAATCCTATCAAGTTCAAGGCAAGACAGTGTTGCTTCACGAGTTGGGGCACATCAATTGAGCATCTTCTATCACCCTTTTCTTCAAGTCACGTCAAGCCCTCGACAAGACATTCCATCTTCGCAAGATGTAACACCAAGTCACTATCTTTCTTCACCCTCTTCTTCAAATGCTATCAAGTCCAAGGCAAGGGAGTCTTGCTTCACGAGTTGGGGCACATCAATTCAGCATATTCTGTCACCTTCTTCAATTCACGTCAAGTCCTGAGCAAAACACTCCAGCCTCGCAAGATGTAACACATCAAGTAACCATCTTTCTTCACCCTCTTCTTATAATCTTATCAAGTTCAAGGCAAGACACTGTTGCTTCACGAGTTGGGGCACATCAATTCAGCATCTTCTATCACCCTCTTCTTAAAGTCACGTCAAGCCCTCAGCAAGACATTCCATTCTCGCAAGATGTAACACACCAAGTCACCATTTTTCTTCACCCTCTTCTTCAATTCCTATCAAGTCCAAGGCAAGACAGTGTTGGTTCGCGAAGTGGGGCACATCAATTCAGCATATTGTATCACCTTCTTCAATTCACGTCAAGTCCTGAGCAAAACATTCCAGCCTCGCAAGATGAAACACATCAAGTCACCTTCTTTCATCACCCTCTTCTTCAAATCTTATCAAGTTCAAGGCAAGACAGTGTTGCTTCACGAGTTGGGGCACATCAATTAAGCATCTTCTATCACCCTCTTCTTAAAGTCACGTCAAGCCCTGA
Source organism: Plazaster borealis (assembly GCA_021014325.1). Classification (NCBI taxonomy): domain Eukaryota; kingdom Metazoa; phylum Echinodermata; class Asteroidea; order Forcipulatida; family Labidiasteridae; genus Plazaster; species Plazaster borealis. The sequence goes on along the minus strand of CM037455.1, from coordinate 19,530,237 downwards.
GCAAGACATTCCATTCTCGCAAGATGTAACATACCATGTCACCATTTTTCTCCACCCTCTTCTTCAATTCCTATCAAGTTCAAGGCAAGACAGTGGTGGTTCGCGAGTTGGGGCACATCAATTTAGCATCTTGTGTTACCTTCTTCTTCAATTCACGTCAAGTCCTGAGCAAAACATTCCAGCCTCGCAAGATGTAACACATCAAGTCACCATCTTTCATCACCCTCTTCTTCAAATCCTATCAAGTCCAAAGCAAGACAGTGTTGCTTCACGAGTTGGGGCACATCAATTCAGCATCTTCTATCACCCTCTTCTTAAAGTCACGTCAAGCCCTCAGCAAGACATTCCATTCTCGCAAGATGTAACACACCAAGTCACCATTTTTCTTCACCCTCTTCTTCAATTCCTATCAAGTCCAATGCAAGACAGTGTTGGTTCGCGAAGTGGGGCACATCAATTCAGCATATTGTATCACCTTCTTCAATTCACGTCAAGTCCTGAGCAAAACATTCCAGCCTCGCAAGATGTAACACATCAAGTCACCATCTTTCATAACCCTCTTCTTCAAATCCTATCAAGTCCAAGGCAAGACAGTGTTTCTTCACGAGTCGGGGCACATCAATTCAGCATCTTCTATCACCCTATTCTTCAAGGCACGTCAAGCCCTCAGCAAGACATTCCATCCTCGCAAGATGTAACACATCAAGTCACCATCTTTTTTCACCCTCTTCAAGTCCTATCAAGTCCAAGGCAAGACAGTGTTGCTTCATGAGTTGGGGCACATCCATTCAGCATATTGTAAAACCTTCAATTCACGTCAAGTCCTGAGCAAAACATTCCAGCCTCGCAAGATGTAACACATCAAGTCACCTTCTTTCATCACCCTCTTCTTCAAATCTTATCAAGTTCAAGGCAAGACAGTGTTGCTTCACGAGTTGGGGCACATCAATTAAGCATCTTCTATCACCCTCTTCTTAAAGTCACGTCAAGCCCTGAGCAAGACATTCCATTCTCGCAAGATGTAACATACCATGTCACCATTTTTCTCCACCCTCTTCTTCAATTCCTATCAAGTTCAAGGCAAGACAGTGGTGGTTCGCGAGTTGGGGCACATCAATTCAGCATCTTGTGTTACCTTCTTCTTCAATTCACGTCAAGTCCTGAGCAAAACATTCCAGCCTCGCAAGATGTAACACATCAAGTCACCATCTTTCATCACCCTCTTCTTCAAATCCTATCAAGTCCAAAGCAAGACAGTGTTGCTTCACGAGTTGGGGCACATCAATTCAGCATCTTCTATCACCCTCTTCTTAAAGTCACGTCAAGTCCTGAGCAAAACATTCCAGCCTCGCAAGATGTAACACATCAAGTCACCATCTTTCTTCACCCTCTTCTTCAAATCCTATCAAGTCCAAGGCAAGACAGTGTTGCTTCACGAGTTGGGACACATCAATTCAGCATCTTCTATCACCCTCTTATTCCAGTCATGTCAAGCCCTCAGCAAGACATTCCATTCTCGCAAGATGTAACACACCAAGTCACCATCTTTCTTCACCCTCTTCTTCAAATCCTATCAAGTCCAAGGCAAGACAGTCTTGCTTCACGAGTTGGGGCACATCGATTCAGCATATTGTATCACCCTCTTCTTCAAATCCTATCGAGTCCAAGGGCAAGGCAGTCCTGCTTCACGAGTTGGGCACATCAATTAGCAACTTCTATCACCTTCTTTTTCAATTCACGTCAAGCCCTCAGCAAGACATTCCATCCTCGTATAATCTAACACACCAAGTCACCATCGTTCACCAACCCCTTCTTCAAATCCTATCAAGTCCAAGGCAAGACTGTTTTGCTTCACGAGTTGGGGCACATCAATTAGCATCTTGTATTACCATCTTCTTCAATTCACGTCAAGTCCTGAGCAAAACATTCCAGCCTCGCATGATGTAACACATCAAGACACCATCTTTCATCACCCTCTTCTTCAAATGCTATCAAGTCCAAGGCAAGACAGTGTTGCTTCACGAGTTGGGGCAAATCAATTCAGCATCTTCTATCACCTTCTTCTTCTTTTATTTACGTCAAGCCCTCAGCAAGACATTCCATCCTCATAAGATGTAACACACCAAGTCACTATCTTTCTTCACCATCTTCTTCAAATCCTATCAAGTCCAAGGCAAGACATTCTTGCTTCACGAGTTGGGGCACATCGATTCAGCATATTGTATCACCTTCTTCTTTAATTTACGTCAAGTCCTGAGCAAAACATTCCAGCCTCGCAAGATGTAACACATCAAGTCACCATCTTTCATCACCCTCTTCTTCAAATCCTATCAAGCCCAAGGCAAGACAGTGTTGCTTCACGAGTTGGGGCACATCAATTCAGCATCTTCTATCACCCTCTTCTTAAAGTCCCGTCAAGCCCTCAGCAAGACATTCCATTCTCGCAAGATGTAACACACCAAGTCACCATTCTTCTTCAATTCTTATCAAGTTCAAGGCAAGCCAGTGTTGGTTCACGAGTTGGGGCACACCAATTCAGCATCTTCTATCACCCTCTTCTTAAAGTCACGTCAAGCCCTCAGCAAGACATTCCGTTCTCGCAAAATGTAACACACCAAGTCACCATTTTTCTTCACCCTCGTGAACGAGTTGGGGCACATCAATTCAGCATCTTCTATCACCCTCTTCTTAAAGTCACGTCAAGCCCTCAGCAAGACATTCCATTCTCGCATGATGTAACACACCAAGTCACCATCTTTCTTCACCCTCTTCTTATAATCTTATCAAGTTCAAGGCAAGACAGTGTTGCTTCACGAGTTGGGGCACATCAATTCAGCATCTTCTATCACCCTCTTCTTAAAGTCACGTCAAGCCCTCAGCAAGACATTCCATTCTCGCAAGATGTAACACACCAAGTCACCATTTTTCTTCACCCTCTTCTTCAATTCCTATCAAGTCCAAGGCAAGACAGTGTTGGTTCGCGAAGTGGGGCACATCAATTCAGCATATTGTATCACCTTCTTCAATTCACGTCAAGTCCTGAGCAAAACATTCCAGCCTCGCAAGATGTAACACATCAAGTCACCATCTTTCTTCACCCTCTTCTTCAAATCCTATCAAGTCCAAGGCAAGACAGTGTTTCTTCACGAGTCGGGGCACATCAATTCAGCATCTTCTATCACCCTCTTCTTCAAGGCACGTCAAGCCCTCAGCAAGACATTCCATCCTCGCAAGATGTAACACACCAAGTCACCATCTTTTTTCACCCTCTTCAAGTCCTATCAAGTCCAAGGCAAGACAGTGTTGCTTCATGAGTTGGGGCACATCCATTCAGCATATTGTAAAACCTTCAATTCACGTCAAGTCCTGAGCAAAACATTCCAGCCTCGCAAGATGAAACACATCAAGTCACCTTCTTTCATCACCCTCTTCTTCAAATCTTATCAAGTTCAAGGCAAGACAGTGTTGCTTCACGAGTTGGGGCACATCAATTAAGCATCTTCTATCACCCTCTTCTTAAAGTCACGTCAAGCCCTGAGCAAGACAATCCATTCTCGCAAGATGTAACATACCATGTCACCATTTTTCTCCACCCTCTTCTTCAATTCCTATCAAGTTCAAGGCAAGACAGTGGTGGTTCGCGAGTTGGGGCACATCAATTCAGCATCTTGTGTTACCTTCTTCTTCAATTCACGTCAAGTCCTGAGCAAAACATTCCAGCCTCGCAAGATGTAACACATCAAGTCACCATCTTTCATCACCCTCTTCTTCAAATCCTATCAAGTCCAAAGCAAGACAGTGTTGCTTCACGAGTTGGGGCACATCAATTCAGCATCTTCTATCACCCTCTTCTTAAAGTCACGTCAAGTCCTGAGCAAAACATTCCAGCCTCGCAAGATGTAACACATCAAGTCACCATCTTTCTTCACCCTCTTCTTCAAATCCTATCAAGTCCAAGGCAAGACAGTGTTGCTTCACGAGTTGGGGCACATCAATTCAGCATCTTCTATCACCCTCTTATTCCAGTCATGTCAAGCCCTCAGCAAGACATTCCATTCTCGCAAGATGTAACACACCAAGTCACCATTCTTCTTCACCCTCTTCTTCAAATCCTATCAAGTCCAAGGCAAGACAGTCTTGCTTCACGAGTTGGGGCACATCGATTCAGCATATTGTATCACCTTCTTCTTTAATTTACGTCAAGTCCTGAGCAAAACATTCCAGCCTCGCAAGATGTAACACATCAAGTCACCATCTTTCATAACCCTCTTCAAATCCTATCAAGTCCAAGGCAAGACAGTGTTGCTTCACGAGTTGGTGCACATCAATTCAGCATATTATATCACCTTCTTCTTCAATTCACGTCAAGTCCTGAGCAAAACATTCCAGCCTCGCAAGATGTAACACATCAAGTCACCTTCTTTCACCACCCTCTTCTTCAAATCCTATCAAGTCCAAGGCAAGACAGTGTTGCTTCACGAGTTTGGGCACATCAATTCAGCATCTTCTATCACCCTCTTCTTCAAATCCTATCGAGTCCAAGGGCAAGGCAGTCCTGCTTCACGAGTTGGGCACATCAATTAGCAACTTCTATCACCTTCTTTTTCAATTTACGTCAAGCCCTCAGCAAGACATTCCATCCTCGTATAATCTAACACACCAAGTCACCATCGTTCACCAACCCCTTCTTCAAATCCTATCAAGTCCAAGGCAAGACTGTCTTGCTTCACGAGTTGGGGCACATCAATTAGCATCTTGTATTACCATCTTCTTCAATTCACGTCAAGTCCTGAGCAAAACATTCCAGCCTCGCAAGATGTAACACATCAAGACACCATCTTTCATCGCCCTCTTCTTCAAATCCTATCAAGTCCAAGGCAAGACAGTGTTGCTTCACGAGTTAGGGCACATCAATTCAGCATCTTCTATCACCCTCTTCTTAAAGTCCCGTCAAGCCCTCAGCAAGACATTCCATTCTCGCAAGATGTAACACACCAAGTCACCATTTTTCTTCACCCTGTTCTACAATTCTTATCAGGTTCAAGGCAAGACAGTGTTGGTTCACGAGTTGGGGCACACCAATTCAGCATCTTCTATCACCCTCTTCTTAAAGTCACGTCAAGCCCTCAGCAAGACATTCCGTTCTCGCAAGATGTAACACACCAAGTCACCATTTTTCTTCACCCTCGTGAACGAGTTGGGGCACATCAATTCAGCATCTTCTATCACCCTCTTCTTAAAGTCACGTCAAGCCCTCAGCAAGACATTCCATTCTCGCATGATGTAACACACCAAGTCACCATTTTTCTTCACCCTCTTCAATTCTTATCAAGTCCAAGGCAAGACAGTCTTGCTTCACGAGTTGGGGCACATCAATTCAGCATCTTCTATCACCTTCGTCTTAAAGTCACGTCAAGCCCTCAGCAAGACATTCCATTCTCGCAAGATGTAACACACCAAGTCACCATTCTTCTTCAATTCCTATCAAGTTCAAGGAAAGACAGTGTTGGTTCGCAAGTTGGGGCACATCAATTCAGCATCTTTTGTTACCTTCTTCTTCAATTCACGTCAAGTCCTTAGCAAAACATTCCAGCCTCGCAAGATGTAACACATCAAGTCACCATCTTTCATCACCCTCATCTTCAAATCCTATCAAGTCCAAGGCAAGACAGTGTTGCTTCACGAGTTTGGGCACAACAATTCAGCATCTTCTGTCACCTTCTTCTTCAATTCACGTCAAGTCCTAAGCAAAACATTCTAGCCTCGCAAGATGTAACACATCAAGTCACCATCTTTCACCACCCTCTTCCTCAAATCCTATCAAGTCCAAGGCAAGACAGTGTTGCTTCACGAGTTTGGGCACATCAATTCAGCATCTTCTATCACCCTCTTCTTCAAATCCTATCGAGTCCAAGGGCAAGACAATCCTGCTTCACGAGTTGGGCACATCAATTAGCAACTTCTATCACCTTCTTTTTCAATTCACGTCAAGCCCTCAGCAAGACATTCCATCATCGTAAGATCTAACACACCAAGTCACCATCGTTCATCAACCCCTTCTTCAAATCCTATCAAGTCCAAGGCAAGACTGTCTTGCTTCACGAGTTGGGGCACATCAATTAGCATCTTGTATTACCATCTTCTTCAATTCACGTCAAGTCCTGAGCAAAACATTCCAGCCTCGCATGATGTAACACATCAAGACACCATCTTTCATCACCCTCTTCTTCAAATGCTATCAAGTCCAAGGCAAGACAGTCTTTCCTCACGACTTGGGGCAAATCAATTCAGCATCTTCTATCACCTTCTTCTTCAAGTCACGTCAAGCCCTCAGCAAGACATTCCATCCTCGCAAGATGTAACACACCAAGTCACTTTCTTTCTTCACCCTCTTCTTCAAATCCTATCAAGTCCAAGGCAAGACATTCTTGCTTCACGAGTTGGGGCACATCGATTCAGCATATTGTATCACCTTCTTCTTTAATTTACGTCAAGTCCTGAGCAAAACATTCCAGCCTCGCAAGATGTAACACATCAAGTCACCATCTTTCATCACCCTCTTCTTCAAATCCTATCAAGCCCAAGGCAAGACAGTGTTGCTTCACGAGTTGGGGCACATCAATTCAGCATCTGCTATCACCTTCTTCTTAAAGTCACGTTAAGCCCTCAGCAAGACATTCCATTCTCGCATGATGTAACACACCAAGTCACCATTTTTCTTCACCCTCTTCAATTCTTATCAAGTCCAAGGCAAGACAGTGTTGCTTCACGAGTTGGGGCACATCAATTCAGCATCTTTTGTTACCTTCTTCTTCAATTCACGTCAAGTCCTTAGCAAAACATTACAGCCTCGCAAGATGTAACACATCAAGTTACCATCTTTCTTCACCCTCTTCTTCAAATCCTAACAAGTCCAAGGCAAGACAGTGTTGCTTCACGAGTTGGGGCATATCAATTCAGCATCTGCTATCACCTTCTTCTTCAAGTCACGTCAAGTCCTCAGCAAGACATTCCATCCTCGCAATATGTAACACACCAAGTCACCATATTTCTTCACCTTCTTCTTCAAATCCTATCAAGTCCAAGGCAAGACAGTCTTGCTTCACGAGTTGGGACACATCAATTAGCATCTTGTATCACCATCTTCTTCAAGTCACGTCAAGCACAGAGCAAGACAATCCAGCCTCGCATGATGTAACACATCAAGACACCATCTTTCATCACCCTCCTCTTCAAATGCTATCAAGTCCAAGGCAAGACAGTCTTTCCTCACGACTTGGGGCAAATCACTATAGCATCTTCTATCACCCTCTTCTTCAAGTCACGTCAAGCCCTCAGCAAGACATTCCATCCTCGCAAGATGTAACACACCAAGTCACTATCTTTCTTCACCCTCTTCTTCAAATCCTATCAAGTCCAAGGCAAGACAGTCTTGCTTCACGAGTTTGGGCACATCAATTCAGCATCTTCTATCACCCTCTTCTTAAAGTCCCGTCAAGCCCTCAGCAAGACATTCCATTCTCGCAAGATGTAACACACCAAGTCACCATTCCTCTTCAATTCTTATCAAGTTCAAGGCAGGCCAGTGTTGGTTCACGAGTTGGGGCACACCAATTCAGCATCTTCTATCACCCTCTTCTTAAAGTCACGTCAAGCCCTCAGCAAGACATTCCATTCTCGCAAGATGTAACACACCAAGTCACCATTTTTCTTCACCCTCGTGAACGAGTTGGGGCACATCAATTCAGCATCTTCTATCACCCTCTTCTTAAAGTCACGTCAAGCTCTTAGCAAGACATTCCATTCTCGCATGATGTAACACACCAAGTCACAATTTTTCTTCACCCTCTTCAATTCTTATCAAGTCCAAGGCAAGACAGTCTTGCTTCACGAGTTGGGGCACATCAATTCAGCATCTTCTATCACCTTCTTCTTAAAGTCACGTCAAGCCCTCTGCAAGACATTCCATTCTCGCAAGAAGTAACACACCAAGTCACCATTCTTCTTTAATTCTTATCAAGTGTTGCTTCACGAGTTTGGGTACATCAATTCAGCATCTTCTATCACCCACTTCTTCAAATCCTATCGAGTCCAAGGGCAAGAAAGTCCTTCTTCACGAGTTGGGCACATCAATTAGCAACTTCTATCACCTTCTTTTTCAATTCACGTCAAGCTCTCAGCAAGACATTCCGGCCTCGCAAGATGCAACACACCAAATCATTATCTTTTATCGCACTCTTCTTCAAAACTAGTCAAGTCCTCGGCAAGTCAGTCTTTTCTCATCAATTGGAACAAATGATGTCACCTTATATCATCACACTCTTCTTCGAATCGTAGCTTCACAATTAGGATCAGATTAATTCAACATTTTCTATCACCATGTTCTTCATATCAAGTCAAGCGCTCATCAAGAAATTCCAGCCTCACAAGATGCAACACACCAAGTCATCATCTTTTATCGCACTCTTCTTCAAAACAAGTCAAGTCTTTGGCAAGTCAGTTTTTTTCTCATCAATTGGAACAAATGGTGTCACCTTATTTCATCACACTCTTCTTAGAATCGTATCAAGTCTAAGGCAAGACAGTCTTTCTTCACGACTTTGGGGCAAATCAATTCAGCATCTTGCATCACCCTCTTCTTCAAGTCAAATCAAGCCCTCAGCAAGACATTCCAGGCTCGCAAGATGTAACACACCAAGTCACCATCTTTCATCACCCTCTTCTTCAAATCCACTCTTCTTCGAATCGTATCAAGTCCAAGGCAAGACAGTCTTTCTTCACGACTTTGGGGCAAATCAATTCAGCATCTTCCATCAGACTCTTCTTCAAATCACGTCAAGCCCTCAGCAAGACATTCCATCCTCGCAAGATTTAACACACCAAGTCACCATCTTTCATCACCTTCTTCTTCAAATCCTATCAAGTCCGAGGCAAGACAGTCTTGCTTCACGAGTAGGGGCACATCAATTGGAACAGATTTAGTCACCATCTTTCATCACCCTCTTCTTCAAAGTCTATCAAGTCATCGGCAATACAGCCTTTCTTCACGATTGGAGGGCAAACCATTTCAGCATCTTGTATCACCCTCTTCTTTAAATCAAATCAAGCCCTTATCAAGACATTACAGCCTCGCAAGATGTACACACCAAGTCACCCTCTTCTTGAAATCCTTTTAAGTCCTCGGCAACACAGATTAGTTCAACTTTTTCCATCACCATCATCCATCAGACTCTTCTTCAAATCGTTTCAAGTCCAAGGCAAGACAGTCTTGCTTCACGAGTTGGGGCATATTAATTCAGCATATTCTAATACCTTCTTCTTAAAGTCATGTGAAGCCCTTAGCAAGAAATTTCAGCCCCACAAGATGTAACACATCAAGTCGTCATCTTTTCTCGCACTCTTCTCCAAAACAAGTCAAGTATTCGGCGAATAAGTATTGTCACACCAATTTGATTTAAGTCACCATCTTTCATCACCCTCTTCTTCAAAGCCTATCAAGTTATCGGCAAGACATTTTGGTTTCACGAGTAAGAACGGATTAATTCAACCTCTCTACTATCTACTTTATTCCAGCCTCACAAGATGTAACACAGCAAGTATTGCCTCTCACCATCTTTCATTAGAACTGGGATTGGGACCAGTTCTACGGACCTTGCCAATAGTGGCCACACCGTCATAAGCCATTGCTGACAAATCACTCATTGAATAAGTTTTAACCAAAACAAACGTTTCTTTTGTAGGTAAGAATTTCTTGGAGGTACATTGCACTGCTATGTCACAAGGATGATCAATATTCGGCTAGCCCTTTCAAAAGGAATAGGACATGCTGTCATCAGCTCCTCGTCAACACTGGGACTAGTAGCGTTACAATGATGACATTTATTCACCTTGGTGGATCCGTAATGAAGACAGCATCACAGCTCCCATTAACGTAATAAATTCCTTCCGCAGGACCCTTAAGTTCACGGACAAAAACTCTACCAAAGACACCTCTTGTTTGCCGTCTGCACGTGCATTCTCCTTGATGAAGGGATTGGGACCAGCTCTACGGACTTTGCTCAGAGTGGCCACACCATCATGAGGCAGTGCTGACAAAGGATCGCTCATGGAAAACGTTTTAACCCAAAACATCTTTTCTTTTGTGGGTAAGATTTCTTGCAGGTACATTGCACTGCTATGGTCACAAGGAAGACAGCTTCTTTGGCTAGCCTTATCAAGTGGAAGAGCACATAATGGCATCAGCCCCTCGTCAACACTGGGACTAGAAGAGTTACAATGATGACATTTTCTTCATCTGGATGGATCTCTGATGAAAACAGCATGACAGCTTTCATTAATCTCATATATTCCTTCCGCAGGACCATTAATTTCACGAACAAAAACTCTACCAAAGACACCTTGTGTGCCGTCTGCACCTGCATTCCTCTTGATGGAGGGATTGGGACCAGTTCTACGGACTTTGCTAAGAGCGGCCACACCTTCATGAGCCATTGCTGACAATGGATCGCTCATGGAATCAGTTTTAACTCAAAACAACTTTTCTTTTGTTGGTAAGAATGTTTTACAGTTATAGTGCACTCATATGGTCACACCGATGACAGCTTCTTCGGCTAGCGTTATCAAGTGGAAGAGCACATAATGGCAACAGCCCCGTGTCAACCCTGGGACGTGATTTTTGTTTTATCCTGGGCAAACCAGTGAAGAAGACAGCCTCAACACAGCTTTGATAAATCAGATAAATTTTGTCCACAGGACCATCAAACTAACGGCCAAGAACTCTCTCATAGCCACTTGATGTGATGTGTCCCCTTTGAACACCTACATTCTCCACAAGGAAGGGATTGATGCCAGTTCTATAGTCATTGCTGAAAGTAGTCACACCTCATTGTCCATTGCTGACTTGATCTCTCATGGATTGGATCCCCACGGAACAGGTTCCAACTAAAACAAACTTTCTTTCTTGCGTAGAAATTCTTGCAGGTCCATTGCATTAATATCATAGCACGGTGTCACTTTCTTTGGTTTACCTCTTTAGTTTTAAAAACATTGAAATTAAAAGCAAGTTCAACTGATGAGTCATGAATTTGATGAAAGGGCAATTAGCAGCATCCAAGGTAAAAACAGACGTTTGGTGCATTCATGCAATATTTTCAAAATAAGAATATCTACCACTTAAAAAGTGTTGATAATTCGAAGCAATTGTAGCAGCCCCTAATTTTAAAGGGGCTTAACAAGCTGCTGATTGGCCTATTGAACAGTGCATACTGACTGTATTGATTATGTTTGTTTTAATTTGTTTAACAAAGTGGCTATCTTTGTCCGGGATGCAAGCCAGATGCCATTCAACCTTTAACTGCCGTATAGCTGTAACTGTCCCTATCACGTGATATTTATTTAATAAATACAAACAATAAAATCAAAATTGTGTCTCCCCCCCCCCCGCGCTTTAATATGAAAGTACCCTACATCTTGAAATACTGACGATCCAAGGGTGTGCCTAAAGGAGGAACTATGGTTTATTGACCTAGGAGCCAATACTGATGCTGGTGGAGCATCGTCTACTATTGTACACCCAACAAGATAACATGCTTGCATCACAAAGTAATTAACATAATTAAGGTAATCAAATTAGACTTGGCAGTTTAGAATTCTTTAAAGGTTAGTTGTTTGTGTTTGTCAGCATTGAGCAAAACCAGTCAGCTACGATGAAAGCAAAAGTAAGTTTTTTTCAGTCCAACTTCCAACAAGTCGAAATAGACCTATTATGGATTATTTGCAAAAAGAAAAGTGATATTAGAATTAGTCCCTCGAGGTGGTACCAATATGTGAAATTTCAGCCCCTGGCTCATGGACTATATGTGATTAACATTTAAATAAAATGTTAAACAACCCGTCCTGCCCAAAACCTTCACTTAATAAAGGTATGAATGTATGTACCACCCCAACAATTACTCCCCGGGCCCATACACCCACATCAGCCATTTTGCCAACTCCCACAAGGAAACCTGTATGATTCCAATTACCCACCCTAAAGTAAAGAGCTTTATTTATTTATTTATACAGGATTGGTCAAAATAGTTGCAGACAGTGTTCATTGTTCTGTGTGATCAACCGTATACATGAACAAATAAACTGGTGACATTGTGGACTAAATTAGTCTTGTGAGTCAGGAGAAATTAGTTAAAAACCATGCAAACTTTTTTTTTTTTTTTTTTTTTTTTTGGTTGTAGCAACTGGAATCAGCTATATTGCGGGTTTTACCTGTTTTTTCCGGTTTTCAGATACAGTTTTTTTAAAACATGACTTCATTGCAGAGGAAAATATTTCACAGAAAGAATGGTATGTACTTCATAATCAGTAACCTGGGGTGGATCTTTAAATCAATGTAATAGACTCTATATTTTACAAAAGCGAGCTATTCGTATAATGTGTAACGTTGGGTATCGTGATCATACCGCGCCGTTATTTGTAAAACTCAAAGTGTTAAAACTAGCTGACTTATATTAGCTAAGCATAGGCAAATTTATGTACAAGTACATGAACAATGCATTGCCACTGTGTTTTAACTCATGCTTTCTGTTAGCATCAAACATTCATTCATATAAAACCCGAAATACCTCAAAGAAAAAACTCTTCGTTAATTTTAATAGAACATCACTGTATAAAAATGGCCTCGTTCAAAGTGGTGTTACTTTCTGGAACAATCTGAAAGACCCCATAAAAATGTCACGTTCTCTTCCAATATTTATTCAAAACCTTAAGAAACATATTTTCAATGCATATACTTCTGTAAATACTTAAACTGATGGAGTATGCCGTTAACACTTATTTTTTGCCTTAGTACATGTCACTTGTCTTGTATCTTTGTTTGTCTGTCATGATAGTCCGTTGTCCTTTGTTTGTCTGTCAATAGGTTAGGGTACAAAAGCAGCGCTTCACCCAAACCTAAATGTTGTCTAACTAACTATATATTAAACTTTTGGTAACATTATTTTTCCGTCAAAATTCTGTATGTTAACATGAGATTGTACTTTGTAATCATGCTAAATGATGTAATGATGTAAATAATCAGTGTACATTAGTGACAACATTGAAATAAACGTAAACGTAAAAAAAAAAGCCTTTCAGACTAAAAATGAAACAATATCAAGGAATAAACCACAAGGAAAACTAACTCGGTACAAAAACCAATAATAATGGGTTGAACAAAGAAAAAACGACTGCAGGGGGACTTAAACCTGCGACCTTACAAGTCCTGTATGATACTTTAAGTGTTTTTTCTTCTCCATTCATTTCTTTTCCATTCACATTTTACACCTACAAGCTTGACCCTATTGTAGTCTGAAATCTTTTCCTATAATTTGAGTAGATTCTTGGTCATCAAATATGAAATTTATCGGCATAGATGGTATTTTCAGAATTAGAACTCTTGGCATGATTTTAATCTGAAAAGGTCACTAAAAAGTCCGTTTGTTTAGCGCAAATATATTGTAAAATGTTTATGACTGTTTTTTTGTTTAGGTTTTGTTTTGCTCAAAAAAATAAAAACAGCACAATATTATTCGGTACGTGTATTATGCCATTACAATACAAAAAATTATATATCATCATAAACGTCATTTATAAATTAATGAAAAACAAAACAAGATACCTTAATAATCTATGATGAATAAAGTTTAAGTGTAACATACAGCAATACAACATTTAGGTGTGGGTGAAGTGAAGCACTGCTTTTGAACCCCTCAAAGTTTAACAGGTGTTTTGGAGGCGTTTCAAAAAGGCTGCGCAAATTTGTTAAGTGTTTTGGGCATAATAATTGCAGAGATTTTCCAGATCCCGGTTATTTCTATAAGTGATAGCGCCCGCATTCGTTATAAACACACCATCAAACCAACCTGAAAAAAAATCACCCAATAGACACAATCGGCGACTCCAGCTAGCGGTGGTCACGTGACGTATAGTGGGTACAAAATCATAACAAACCCTCGCGCGCAGTGTTTAAGCACGGGGAGCTTAATGGGATTGTCGTAGTTTTCCGGCACGTTGCTTGAAAACATCGCAGAAAAGCTCTGTTTTAACCATCACTTACTGACTTTTTAACCTACCAACTTGAACAATACACGAACTTGGTTATTTTCAGAGACCTCACCGGAGCCATGGGACATAAGTTACAGTACACAACGATTCCCTATACCGATTGCTTTCTCTCATGCATTGGCTATACCGCCGTACTCCCATCAATACATCATTAATTTTCTGCAGACTGTCTGGGCGGAGACGGTGCTTGGGCACTCCTCTGGCTTCTGCCTCGGTCCGTCTGTCCTTTCCGTCCGCCCCTCCTGGCCCTCGCGCGGTTTTTATTTGCCTCCTCTGTTTTTTCTCTTCTCACCCCCGCCCCTTTCTAAAAAGAACTATACTTGTCGCATCAAACGTTTTTTTTTTAAAGCTTGCACTTCATTATGATTCTCACTCGTTACGGGGAGAATCTTCATATAAACCATAACAAATTATAAGCCTTTTGAACACCTTGAGTGCGTATAAACCGGTCTTGACTAACTTTCTTCTTTGCATGTCCACTAAAAATCCCTCATAAAATATTATGCCTATATCGAATATCATAAACAAAAAATCGTGGCTACATGATGATCTCATCCTCTGATTTGCTTGAACACGGCTACATGTATGATTTTACTATTCAAACAAAACTTCCAGGATTGTTTGTGTGCCACTGTTTTTCGGAGCTTTACCAAACCATTTCGACAACGTTTGAAAATTGAAAAACTGGCCACCTTCCGTCTTTTTTGGCGGATTTTGGCGCTATATAAGTTTAGGCCTACGTTATTATTATTATTAATATTATATTACTTCAGATGGATTTAGAAAAGTTAAAATCGTGTTGCAACTTAAAACCAACAAATGCAACATGAATCATGACCCCTAACAGCAGTGGCACTCGGATGCTGCCATGTTTTTCCATACACACCGCGCTGTTTGTTTACATTGTATACCCACTATAAGTCACGTGACGCCGGTCGCCGATTGTGTCTATTTGGTTATTCCGTCTTAGTGAAAACAAAGAAAAACAGTTTCATGTTTTATCAGGAATTTTGTGTACGTGTTATGATAGTACATGTTTAGTTCTATTGGAGTAATCGAAATAAGGAATGATTACTTTGTGTATCTTAAAATGCTATTTTCTTGACTTTACAGTAAATCAGACGGGAATTTTCTCTGGGGGATTGGTACTTGTGCGAAATTTATTATCAATGAACTTTAAGATTATTTTGAACTAATCATTTCCCTCAACTATACATTAATATTTTTTAAAAGGAGGGTATACCTTGGGTAATTATTCCAAAAATGTTTGACCATAAAAAACATACCTGTAAAAAGGACTGCAGGTGTTGATAATGTTTAACACTTAGAGAAACGGTTCCCTTTTAAAGGAATGTGGTTTTAGAGAAAGGGATTCATCGTTTTTCAATCCGAGAAACGTTTCATGCATGAAATATTTCTGAGATCATGTATTTCAATTACGGGTTATTCTTCCTGCGTGGACATAACCGCTCAAGATTTTTTGCAATATCTAAAAAACGCTACCACTTTTCGAAATAAAATTTTCACTTTTCACAATTAAACATTCGCACGGTTCAAAAAATGAAAGGATTTGCCTTTAACAATGAAATGTGTCCACTGCTTGGATAATATTCTCCCTTTTTAAAGCTTCGCTAAATTGTTTCAGAATAAATAGCGTAACAAAACTATCTTTCCAGAGCGTTTGTTCATGGACGGTGGCTCCATTTTCAAGACTGCGGAGTAGAAATTACAAAAGACTATTAATAGAACGTCATAGTTCATACCCCTTACTAAATGTCGACCCCCTTTGCAAAAATGGAACGTCTCCTCTCCAGCTCTGTTAATTCCTCTCCTTAATTCACCCTTCCTCTCTGGCTTGCATCGTGCGTCAACTTTCCCTTCTTCTCCCTCCCGTCACTAACACAGTTTTCCTATGTGGGCGCTTTTTCTTTAAGGTGGGTCCGTATAAAATCATTGGTAGAAAGACTAAACCAACCTGACCGAGAGATTGGCTGCCGGCTGCCGTGTTACATCGCCAACGGTTAAAAGTACGGCTCGTGTGTCGCAATAGACGCACTGACTACGGCTTGTTAGATTCGGGTCAGGCAACTGGTCAGTAGTGCATCCCGGATGCATGTGGTACCTTACCGGGGGGCTAACTTCGTTTCAGGAGAAGCCCGTGCAATCGCTGCTGGTCAAACATCGCCTCTAGGGCGTGGACAACGATACCGTGAAAACTACGCCGATCGGGTGGACCACAATCGACCCCCTAGCATCAATTTAGCCTCGCTTCAACAGAACTTCAATTCGCTGTGGGATCGCACAAAGAAGAAAGTAAACAAAGGTAGGTTCGTTAATGATACGGATACATTGAATTTCATTAGGCGCCTATAATTCAAACTTTCATAGCAAGAAACTTTGTCAAAATGTATACACTTTAGTAGAACTAGTTTCATTCAAAGTAGGAGACGTTTAACAATTTAATTTAGACACAAGCACATACAGGAAACTTCTGGCAGGCTTGATTTTAACTAAATTTTGACAGTTTTTCTTTAATCAGAACGTTAATAGCTTAAGCCTGTACCACTTAAACAGTACCGGTAGTGGTCTTTGCCAAGAATTTACCAAAATAGTAAATTGAGAAAGAAACATCTTTTCTTCCCCCTTGACTAGGTTCCGTTAATTATGTTGGTTATATTATTAACGCCCCATTTACCTTATATCAAAATCATGCCAAGAGTTTAGGGGCAATTCGGATGTCGGCAACAATTTGTCGGGCTCCTACCAGTTTGACAAACCTACTGGATTAGCAGAAAAACAAAATTATATACTATGTACTCATCAAACTTAATTTACAAAATAACGTGGTTGATCATGTTCAATTTTAATGAAGAATTTATTTTGGGCCGATATAAAAAAAATATATATAATATATGATTTTGGGTTGAAAAAAGAAAAAATGACTAGAGCGGGATTTGAACCAACGACCTCCGGTTTAACGTGCCGGCGCTCTACCAACTGAGCTATCTAGCCCTATGTTGGCGGTCTCCCTATTTTGTCAATATCTTTGTTCTATATAAATCCTCTAAGATCCACCAGTTTTTTATTTATTCGTAATCTATTTGTCCATTTTACGTTTAATCCCTAACACAATGTTCTTTTATAGTAGGCCTATCACCACATTACTTGTTTATTTATTTATAAACTTACGCAATCATCGTTGATTGATTCGTTTGACATAACACTCTCAGGGGAACTTTTTTTGTATAGAACTGAATTAGTTTCTCTGTTCATAAACTACAAATAATCAAAATTAAACCAATAAACAATCCAATGAGGATATTTTAATAACAATTTTGTAGTTTCATTGCCGAGACCCCCATTTAAATTAACACTGACCTAGACCAGTAGTGACTAAATATTTCTAACAAAAAATACTCCTTTGGGATAATGTTTTACACACAATTCGTCACGAGAACAGGAAATAACCTCAGCACCTAAGCAATGGGTCTGGGTCACAACGACTCAACCTTTCGCAATTTCACTCTAAACTTTCTCCCCGCCCACGTGTTTAAAACTAGCCTGGGCTTTAAGGGCTGTGCTTCTCGCAGGGATGTGCTAATATAATTCCCTGGAGGAAGGGTCTGTGACAGGCTAGATTCTGTTGTGCCTTGTATGATTCATAACGGGTCGCTTCCTGGCTGATAAGGGCTCCCTGAATACTTCAGCTGTAATTATATAAAGACGTTTTGAAGGCGTTGTCAAGAACGAAACTATAGTCTTCGAAGCAAGAGCTATGGAGGTGGGCATTGTAGACTCGTATTCAGCCATGTTGTGTTTTGCTGGATAAAAGTCAATGCAGCCAATTCGAGGCTGAAGGGAAAACTCGTCTGGGTATTGGGTTTAATTCTTCATTATTTCACATGGGAAGCATGACTGACTTTGTGGCAAGGGGGGTGGGGGTGGGGGTCTGCTGACCATTAATACCGTGCCAAAATAATTTGTGTATTCCATTCATCGCTTTAAATCGTACAGGGGGGAATATGGCTGGCGCCCTTTTGTAAACTGCTGTCGTTGTTGATGTATGGGCAAGCACCAGTTATGTTATGAACAATTTCCGTAGACCTACTGTTACATCGGAGTAGAGATCGTTGCCTATAGACGATGCGACCTGTGACATCACATGTTTACAAAAGAGTCACCAAGCCTGGACTTCCTGCAGGCACGATTTGTACACAGCTCAATGGAAGAAAACATAAAATCCTATATTTTATGGTGATTGCACTGTCTAATTTTTTTCAACTTGTGATATGATGAAAGGGGGCACATCTCAAAACTTGTTCAGCTGTTACTTTTAAAACTCTTGGATTTATGTGGAAATTATGACTCAAAATGCAAACTTTCCCATATGACTAGTGCAGTATCTTGCCTGCCAGAAAGGCCCAAGAATGTACAAGGTCACACTTATTGTAAACAAAGGTCACAAGGTCTATACCGTAGGCTATATATCTAACCTTCAGTCATCGTACATTAAACAATAACTAATTATTATAAATAAATACACAAATACATACATACATACATACATACATACATATATAAATAAATAAATAAATAAATAAATAAATAAATAAATAAACTAAAACAAAATAAAAATCAATGTCCATGTTAGTAATTATCTACGAAGGTTTTATTGAATAAATATAAGAGGACCATATCGAGCCAAAATCTAATGTTGGTCAATGCATACAGCCTTTCAATTTAATCAGGCATGTGATTTCTCAGGATCTTTTCTGAACTCAGAGTTTCCTTAAAAAACTCTTTGAGCCTTCAACTTTTCTTGAAAGCAGTCACTAAAGGGACAAATAAATAGTCCACACTGTGTCCAAACCCGTAGTTTTGTATTTCTTGTGATGCACAGAGTCTTTAAACCTCCTGGATTGTAACATCTGGAAGGTTATGGTTCTAGAATAACAAGGGGGAACTATGACAACATGCCATTTTGCAGTCACATTTGGCAAATCTCATCCCTATTGAACTCTAAGTAAAACCGAAGTTAACTGACTCTCACTGTTCAATTGGTCCAGTCTAAACCAACAATAAACCTTTGTTTGATATAAATTTAAAAGAAATTCCTTGTGCGGACAATTTTGTTGCATAATTGCTTGATTGGGGGGGGGGAATGGCGGCGCAATGATACAATTTAATTGAACTCAATTTGTTTTATTTGCCATAATCTGTGTGATTTTTTTTTTTAGAGTTTTATAAAAATTGAACGTCTTTAAAAACGTTGCAACAATAAAAGTATATCAAAGGAAAAAACACCGTAAAAGGGCACAATACAACCTTTAAAATTCACCATATTTGAATTATTGAAAATTTTCTTGCAAAAATAGTTTTATAAACAAAAAAATAAGCTAGGTATAAAAGAAAGGCATTTGCGGTTTGTGTATTCTATCAGATCCTGTTACAAACTAAAATGTTACGAAATGAAAATCAATATTAAGTCTATTGTCAAGTTCAACGGCTTGTTATGCTAACTTTGCTGATTAGGCTAAATAGTGTCAACCTTCATACAAGTATTCTTTGAAATGAATTGAATCAAAACACTTTTGTTTTCTCTCTTACACCTGTGTCATGAAAATTAACGATGTTTAGCTGATCGTCTTTAATATGTTTGGTTTTAAAATGCAATTGTACATTTTACAACCCTATTGATTAACAATCCGTACGGCATAGCATTTTAACATAAAAACATACTTCATTCAAGTTTTCAAGACCAACTTTAATAAAATATGTTCGTTTTTCTGTGGAAAACCATTTCTTCTCTCAAATAATTCAGTAGGTTTCAAGTTTTAGTAGGCCAGTAGGCTACAGAAGCTGATGACGCACGTTGCTGCCCACCAAACCAGGCCACTTTCGGGTTAATTTTAGCTCTTGGGTTTGGGATATCAAGAATATAAGTATAGCCCACAGGAAACCCCGGAACGGGTGTCTAATCTCAAAGTGCTTAAAGATACCCTCTCGTTTAATAAAACAAATCAGGTATATATTTTACCAATTTGCCTAAATATTCTTCCATTATTCTTATTTATTGATAGGATGAAAACCATTAACATGACATGTAATAATAGTGTAAGGTTACACAAACTATGTACCACCATTCTTTTCCTAGATGTGTGACAAAATTCCATGGTAAATGATGAACCTGTTAAAACTTTGAAAATTACAATAACTACATAAGATTTCAAAGGTTTAAACAATACAAATATTAAAATAACAAATTCCAGTCTTACCTCGCAACCAAGACTCTCTTGCACCCGTAAATAACAGAGAAAATGCACCACAATAAGGGTGTACCATTTGTTCGGGGGGGGGGGCACTTCTTGGCAAGTTTCCGTTTGCCTTTTTTATGAGATAATCTGGGCGTTAGTGTAAAAACAAATCATTGTCTACGTGTAAATGGAAAAAAAATAATAGTTGCAAAAAAACCTCGAAATTAACACATTAAAGCGTATAAAATGTAACTCTGGAAATGTCCAATCCCTAAAGTCCAGATTTCAAATGAGGGAAGCCCCAGGGAGGGGGAGGGGGGACGGACATCAATTGGGGGCGTGCCCCCCTCCCCTTAGTTACACCACTGCTATACAGTACGGTCAATAAAAACACCACCATACCATTTTTATCCACATATTTGACATTTTGAAAACCTTTACTTTTAACTGAATGATTAATTTGTGCATCAGAACGGGGCCCCTTTGAACTTTACCAGATGTGTTTTGTCAATAAGCAGGCCCCCCGCGAGTCTGATATCACAACGTGGGTATTACTCATCTGTCGATCAACGCATCAACAATTAATTTGTGAATTTTAAAGACGGTGTAGGGCAGTATTGACAGATATCGAAAACAATTTTGTCACTTTCAATCTAAAACTCACACATTATCAAATTCACCAGCACAAATCCTCTAGAGATATATTGATGTCTGAACTACTCTGAAAGTAGAGGAATATTGAAGACACGGCAAAATATAGTTGCTTAAAGGGGCACGTTAAAGTTGAATATAGGCCTATAATCCTGTTTTCGCTGGATTCGAACGAAAAGTTCAGAACGATGTTTGTCGCTACCTGAACTTCTCAAATTAAGCTCTCGGAAAGAGAATTTGGTTTTGGAATGATTACTCCCTGTTGCTACAAAAGTGTTGCATCTTCACTTTAAAAGGTGTGCGGCTCTTACATCCACTTTACACTCATAGGTGACTTCACCACTAACCGCAGGTTGGAAATTCAATATTTCCCCCTTCGACCATTTTACCCGCAACAGAGATATCCGTCGATGAGCTTGTTTTATTTTATAAAAATGTCTATATTTGGTTTCACTGGCTCAATATATGATATATATACTCTGTCAATTGAACTTGTAAGTACTTCCTGTTAAGAATTTTAGAGTAAAACTTATCTTCAATGCAAAATTAACATCTATTAAATAGTTGCGGTAACCGCGGCTGCTAAAATATACGATTCGAACTGCATCTAGCCAAAGGGCTAGCTTGTTGGGCTTATCCATCTGCTCTAGCATGGCAAAGGACATTTGGGTGTGATGCTTTCTTTGCTTTGAAATTCAAGCGAGATGAAAACATGTCGCTGTATGGTGTGTTGAATGTAGTCGTTAGTACAGATAATGTGTGAACGATTACGCCATTATATTAAAAGTGTTGTTCTGTTTTCGAAGTTGGATTTTTTAAAGTTTGAAATTATCTTATTTACAGCCTATAATATTGTCTACGGTCCGGACCAATCTCCCAGCTACCGTGTACAAGAAGCGGACGAGAGCGAGATGGGAACCTTGGAATTGAGTCTAAGGTACCCGACTGGGGTTCACATAGGAGTGGAACCAGAGCCCCCGTACAATGACAGGCTGGTAGAGGATGAACATGACGAAGACCAGTAAGTAGCGCTCTAGAGAGGGATTGCCTGTGGCCCCAGGTACAAAAAGAGCGGTCGAGCGGTCAGTGCATCGAACTCAAGTTCAGATGGCCTAGTCATTGGAGTTTGAGTTCGATTCCCCCGTCATGACACACGGTGTAGTTGAGCAAGGTACTTAACCATCCATAGTTGCTTCTCTTAGCCCAGGTGTACAATTGAGAACGTGAGAGGGTTGAGACAGTCTTTGTTGGATTATTGCTACAAAGCGCCCAGATCTAGTTGCTAGAATGATGTGTGCTATATAAGAACAAAGTAGTGTTAGTATTATTAAAGATTGTTATTTTGCGGTTTGACCGAAAACTGTTAAAGTGGTCAAACTGTTAACTCATTTAGTAATGTGGTAAACCCCTGTAATATTCAACTTCAACTTCAACTTTAACATGGATTTGAATGCAAATCCCGAAAAGTGCATCAAGCTATAGAATATACATGAAGCGCAAAAGTGGTTTTGGCGTTTGAAATGAAACAAACGTAAGCGACTAAGATTAATGGCGTAAAACGATACAAAGAGTTAACTTCACTTTACTGAGGCTCTTATCTGCTAACCACACTTGATGTCAGTATTTGCAGAAACTTATTTGTTTAAAAGATTATGGCCTCTGTCAAAATGTTCAATAATGTCAATGTTTTGGTCGATTATGTAATCGCGTTAATTATTCCCAGTGACGACGTGTGGACCCTCCTAAGCATGATGCACGCCATGTTGGTTGTCATCATCGTCATCGTCATCGACACCGCTCAGATATTCCTCCGCTATTCAGAGGGGCTGAATGCAGTTACACCTGCCCACGTGGAGGGTTTCTTCATCATGCTGTATATCGTAGCCATCGCCTGGATCCTGGTGGTGGTGGTGCTGAAGAAGCCACTGCCCTCTAGCGACGATGAGGAGAGAACTGATGATCATGCTGGCAGCAGATACCTGTACGGTATGTGAAGTGACTTAAAAACCCCAATGAAGCCATTAGACACTTGTCAACTGTACATGTTCAAACAAATTTTGTTTACTCCGGCAAAACAAATAATACACAATTCCAAATTCTCTCCTTAGACCTAGCCAAAAAGTAAGTAAAAAGGAAACCCTGGATTTATCATTTGACAAAAATAAGTTCCATCAATGACATCCCCTTTCAGAATTCACACAGGGGTCGTAAGGTTATCTCTTAGCCTGCGGTTAATGATTCCAGGTTGCTTGACGGGTTGGAATTTGTTTTGCTTTTTCAGAGAATTGAAAGGATTGTGTTCACCGCAATTAATTAACATGCTAATTATAAAACGGACAGTTAAAAACATACCCATAGTGTAAGCGCATGAGTTTTTTTATATGATGTCATGCAGGTACAAGATTTCTTTGGATATTATATTTTACCAGAAAAGCATCGTTAAAAGAGGCAAAGGCACCCCCTTGACGAAGTCAAGACTTGAGTCAAATATGTTAGGCAAACCTCATGAAAGACCTACAAGATGTTAGTAAAAGGGATACTGAGAAAGAAAACCACTTACGGGCAAACCAATTATAGCTAAGCACACCAAATTGACGACTAACAGAGAAAACATTTACCAGCCCAAATACCATTCTTTTGCTGATGAAGCCGACTCCCAATTAACAAAAACAAAGGTTAGAATTTCAGAATTGGTCTTGTGTGCATTACAACATATTTTATAATAAACTGAGCAAGTCTCGTGCATATTCGAACATTGGGGCCCGTTAAAGTGCGCGAGTTTGTCCCCTTCATGCGTTAAATCAATGTACGTTGGACCAAAGTGGTCCCCAAAATATTCGAATACTCGCGAGACGTGCATGCACGATCTATTTATTGTATTCACTGTTTATACTTATAGTTGGCCTTCTCTTCTTTGGCATCGGTGGGTGCTTGTGGATGATCATGCGAACGGCTTCGTACATCGAGTTGAGCGGCGGGAAGTGTGGCTCACAGGGTATCTTCGCCTGCGGCTCCATCCTTTGCGTGACATTCACCATGTTGCAGATCTACTACTTCTGGCGATTTTCCAAGTACTGCTTGGTGCGCTGGAAACCTGTTGCTAAGTAAGGACGGGGATCAGGAAGAGTGTGTGTGTGTGGGGGGGGGGGGGGTGGAGAACAATAACTCGATGTATCATAATTGCACCTTGCTTTTACATCTTTGCTGTTGCAAAGAAATTGCAGTGAATGAATTTTATTGGATTTACACCCATTAGTGGCATTATAGATTTTAAAAGGTCTTTTCAAGACCCAACTACGATTTATAGTTCTCGAAAAATACACTTGCTTATCATAATTCCCCTTTAATCTTCATTTTCCTTGGTTTATATTTCTTGAAATCATAGACTGGCCGTCATGCACCTCATGGCGACGAACGCAGCGTTGTGCGTCAGGACACTTATTGAGGAAACGTGGGAGGACTTCCTGTTGGACTATCTCAAGTCTTCTTCAAAAAAGGATGCAGGTGAGATTAATTTATGGAATATCCCCGGTTGACCAATGATTCAGTTTGAATGAATGATAAACCATTGTGTACACTTCATTTGAAGTTACTCTCTTTTTTGAAAAACGTCTTATTTATTTGTTCTATCAAGTTATAAACCACAGGGGAAACTGACTGGGTAAAATAATGTTTAAATGACTTTTGGTTGAACCATGGAGTTCCTTCTTCCATGGTTGAACATAGCAAAATTGACTAGAGCGGGATTTGAATCGATGAATTTTTTTCTTGTTTTGAACCCAAAACCATTTATTTATACTGTTGCACAACCAACAGCGCAAGTGTTAATAATTGATGGTGATTAGAAAACACGAAGAAATGTTCAGTTTTAGATGTGGGAAGAAAAACCCACATGGGGAAAACCCACTCAATCCTTCGAGGTAATGGTAAGCAAAACTTTTAGACACGATTTCACTTTATTGTCGTTCACAGGATACACAGGGAAGCTTGGTCACCTCCAGTTAGAGCCCACATACGATGTGGGTTACGGTAACTTGATCGACCCGGTAGCATTTATGTGTGAGTAGCACTATTTGATTTCGTAAAATCTCACTAAAACTGTCGTACTAAATTATAATGTTGCATTTGAAATGGAGATCAGGTCTCATTGTCATAAAGCTGCCTAAAGCACAAAATTAGCTAAGCATAACAAATATGCTTACCAGAATAAGGTTACCAGCGAAAGTACGATGTTTTTTTTACAATCTGCAACTGGTATCCTGATTATTTGTGCTGAGCAAAAAGTTGATAAACATAATTCTCTGCTTAAACAGCTCTATGAAATTGGGCCCAGGGCTCAATTTTATGGCCCTGCTTAAGCAGACAGTAATGCTTAACAATTTCTTAGGTAAGCAGAAATAAGCATGCTACCAGTCACAGATGGTACATGTGATAATTTGTTTTTGCTGGTAACCTTGTAGTGGTAAGCGTACTTTTATTGTGCTCAGCTACTTCACACCATGACAATGCTTGTAAGGTTCCCTGTATGCGACCCACCAATTTGTATTTCTACACCGAAAAAGGACCAGATTATATTCCCTTTAAGCCTTAATCTGTCTAGAATTATGGACAAGTCGTTAAATGTATGTCGCGGTGCTCTCTCGCACCTATCTCACGAGACTGCTGCTAACATAATAACATGTTGTCCTCACTTGTATTATGAGTCTATTGTCATTTCAAGTGAAAAACAAATGTCACTTCTGTCTTTTTGTTTTGGCTCCAAAAGCACCACATTTTACTTTTTTAAAACAATACCTCAAACAGAAACTGAATAAATTATCAATAGCAAAACAGAACATAGATCCATGACTAGAAATATTTGTAATATTAATGATTCAAAAGTTGCAGTGGTTTCAAGGAACAATTATTGAGTTTGTCCTCTTGACTCAATTTAACTGACGTCATCACACGATTAATCTCGGTTGCGCTATTTTGGGAAACATATTGTTCTGCGTGTTAATGTGCGGTGCGTATTTTGGGCAATGCGCGTGCAGTTAGACAAAACACGCGTCATCTCACATGCATGTTGTTTCCCAAAATGGCAGACCGTGGGCATACAGTACCAGCGTGTGACGTTAGTGGAAGGGGTCAGTATCGATGAAGGCAATAAATACTCTTTTGTAATAAAATACTTTGCGTCTTTTCCACCCAAAGATAACGCAACACCGAATGATTCATACCCCGGTGACGGCTACGATCCATGCTACATCGGCAAGACCGCCAAAGGCCTCAGTGGTGCTGTGTACAAAGCATCGGTGTTCCTGTACTCGTTTGTGATCGAATACGCCATCATTGCCGGTGCCATGGCATACATCATGTGGCAGAACATCGGACGAAGGGTCCACCACCCACACAAACAGAACACTTCCCGGAGTTTTGGCTTTAGCTTTGAGTGTGGCCTTCTTCTCGGTGTTCTTTGCACCATGTGTGGTGTGATCATCCTCATCCTTAACATCATCTACCTTTCAGACTACGAGAAACGCGAAGCGAGCTTCAACAGCTACAGAGGCTACAGGGTCTTCCTTAATTTAGTCTGTATCGCTGCCTGCATCGGTTCGTTTATTGGAATACACAAGGGAGGCTGGGTGCCAGACCACCACTCTGGACCGGCTCATCGGGTGGACGCGGCGTTGCTGTTGATATGCGTCTGTGGTGGGTTCCTACAGAGCACCTACACCTTCGTAGCGGCCGTTTCTACCCTGGGTCAAACCCACAGCGGTCTGGTGTTTTTCGACGATTTGACCCACATTATTCAGACGGTCTTACAATGTGTATTAATTTTAGACGCCATGTCCCGGAAACCGCCGGCTGATTTCCGGAACACGCGCACTAAACAGTTGCTCATGTTCCTTCTCGTGTGCAATATCACGTGGTGGCTGATCAGCACCTACGAGTTGAAAGGAGGCTACGACTTGTACGCACTAGAGAACGGTTACTATGGGGCAACGACCTGGTACGTCATCGTCCACTTGGCGGCACCGTTGGAAATTCTGTTCCGGTTCCATTCGACGGCATGCTTCTTTGAGATATGGAATTTACCGGGTGCGGATGGAAATGGTAATGGTCACCACTAGAGGGCGTCGCATTATGATCTCAAACGGCTTGTGAGTGAGACCGTTACGCGAAATCCGTAATCATGTTCCCATGATGCATCAGGAGCTTAACTAACTTAATGCTTCATTATTTGAACTTTTTATTTTGCCTTTCTCACACTAGTGGCTACTACGCCAGCAATTTTACATCAACTGTGTGTCTTGTGGCGAACATGGCATAATGCAAGTTCTTCGTGACAACTTCAGACTTAAGACGAAAAATGCCATTAAAATCCTCTCTGGCTTCACTTAAAGGGAGGGTATACCTTTGGTAATTACTCCAAAACTTAATTACTTCCTTGGTATACAAAGCACTGCAGCTGTTGATAATGTATAACATTGTAATGTATAACAAATGAATGTGGTTTTAAAGAGAGGGATTAAAAACATTTCAATTTGAGAAACATTTCTTCATAAAAAGTTTCTCAGATTGTGTATTCCAAATACGTATTCTTTTTCTGGCTTCGACATATCCGTTCCAGATTTTCAGCAATATAAAAAACGCTACCACCTTTTGAAATGAAGGTTTTTTTCAGGTTATTTGTATTGTTATCTACATTTATATAGGATCAAACCATCCGAAAGGTTAAAAAACCAAAGGTAGACTTTGCCTTTAAACGATACCAGATATGTAAAGTTGGGCTAGATGGTACTTATGACAACTTTCGTCTGCAAGTTTAAATGATCTGTCACCTTTATAACTTATACTTTCAAGTCGAAGAAGCCTTCAAGGAAGTTTTCGCGGCAAGAAAAGAAAAGAAAACAAGTTATTTAATCACACATTCATTTTGATTTGATGCACCATTTCGTAAGATTTGTTATTATTGTTATTATCTGTTATTTGTTATTGTTTTATTATTGCTATTATTTTACGTAAAACAATCCTGGAATTTAGTTTAATATAAAAAAAAATGACGTAGGCTTGGCATACTTGGGTGGGGCATATAGAGTTGAATCTCCACAATGATATACCTGCTCCATACTGGCACAAACCTGAGTAAGTCATCAAATGACCGATAGTGCTTCAAACAGGCATATCTATAAGTCATCCAATAAAAAAAACCGTCTTCGAAAACTACCCCACAATTCCTTCTTTACAACATGACTTCTGTTAACGTCTGACGTCTATGGCCGAGGGCCGGTTGTCTCTATTATTTCGAGAGGGATTAAAAACAGAGAGGGATTAAAAACATTTAAATTTGAGAAACTTTTCTTCATGAAAAGTTTCTCAGACTGTGTATTCCAAATACGTATTCTTTTTCTGGCTTCGACATATCCGTTCCAGATTTTGAGCAATATAAAAAACGCTACCACCTTTTGAAATGAAGTTTTTCCAGGTTATTTGTATTGTTGTCTACATTTATATAGAATCAAACCAACCGCAAGGTTAAAAAAAAAAAAAAGGTATACTTTGCCTTTACACAATACCAGATTTGTAAAGTTGGGCTAGATGGTACTTGTGACAACTTTCGTCTGCAAGTTTAAATGATCTGTCAGCTTTTTAAACTGTATCACTTATACTTTCAAGTCGAAGAAGCCTTCAAGGAAGTTTTCGCGGCAAGAAAAGAAAAGAAAACAAGTTATTTAATCACACATTAATTTTGATTTGATGCACCATTTCGGTAGATTTGTTATTATTGCTATTCTCTGTTATTTGTTATTGTTTTATTATTGCTATTATTTTACGTAAAACAATCCTGGAATTTAGTTTAATATAAGAAAAAATGACGTAGGCTTGGCATACATGGGTGGGGCATACAGAGTTGAATCTCCACAATGATATACCTGCTCCATACTGGCACAAACCTGAGTAAGTCATCAAATGACCGATAGTGCTTCAAACAGGCATATCTATAAGTCATCCAATAAAAAAAACCGTCTTCGAAAACTACCCCACAATTCCTTCTTTACAACATGACTTCTGTTAACGTCTGACGTCTATGGCCGAGGGCCGGTTGTCTCTATTATTTCGAGAGGGATTAAAAACAGAAAGGGATTAAAAACATTTTAATTTGAGAAACTTTTCATCACGAAAAGTTTCTCAGACTGTGTATTCCAAATACGTATTCTTTTTCTGGCTTCGACATATCCGTTCCAGATTTTGAGCAATATAAAAAACGCTACCACCTTTTGAAATGAAGTTTTTTCAGGTTATTTGTATTGTTGTCTACATTTATATAGAATCAAACCAACCGCAAGGTTAAAAAAAACCAAAGGTATACTTTGCCTTTACACAATACCAGATTTGTAAAGTTGGGCTAGATGGTACTTGTGACAACTTTCGTCTGCAAGTTTAAATGATCTGTCAGCTTTTTAAACTGTATCACTTATACTTTCAAGTCGGAGAAGCCTTCAAGGAAGTTTTCGCGGCAAGGAAAGAAAAGAAAACAAGTTACTTAATCACACATTCATTTTGATTTGATGCACCATTTCGGTAGATTTGTTATTATTGTTATTCTCTGTTATTTGTTATTGTTTTATTATTGCTATTATTTTACGTAAAACAATCCTGGAATTTAGTTTAATATAAGTAAAAATGACGTAGGCTTGGCATACATGGGTGGGGCATATAGAGTTGAATCTCCACAATGATATACCTGCTCCATACTGGCACAAACCTGAGTAAGTCATCAAATGACCGATAGTGCTTCAAACAGGCATATCTATAACTCATCCAATAAAAAAAACCGGTCTTCGAAAACTACCCCACAATTCCTTCTTTGCAACATGACTTCTGTTAACGTCTGACGTCTATGGCCGAGGGCCGGTTGTCTCTATTATGTCGTTAATGACTGCGGAAATAGTCCTTGACCCCGCTATAAACCCAATGAAGGAAACGTTCTCTGAACTGCAACATAGTCCTTCAGACGTAAGAAATTAAGCCTTGTCCACGCTGTTCCGGTCTTTAATTGGCAAGCACAGTGACCCTTCTGCTAGTATGATGGCCCCGACCGTCTTCATACGTCATTTCGTCGGTGGTTAAGGTCAACATTTTGATTTTCTATTTTTAACGCACTTCTAGACTTTTCTTTAAGGATTTCCAACACGTATAGGCCCGACATTTGTTTTTATTAAAAAGCCTTTTGGTTTGAGGGTAATTCTTTCAAGTTTTACTGGGGACGGAGGAACACAGTTACACCCCCCCCCCCCAAAAAAAAAAACAAAACCGAACACGATTCTTGTTTTATGTGCATATTTGTTTTATTGTTCTTTTAAAGTGCATTGAGATAAACAAATATATATTCCTATCCGAAAAGGCATGATACAAACATTAGCCTATACTGTATTTCTTTTTACGTGTACCGCAGTAAGCCTAATTCTTTAAACACCACTTGTGTAAAATTTTCAATTTGAATTTATTAGATGAAGTTTACCACGTGTAGACGTTATCACTCTGCCAGAATATTCTGGTGATTTCCTTTGTTCAAAAACATTCAGAGAGTCTGGTTTTCAGGCTACCAATTTGGGAGCATATTTGTTTTATACAGTATGTATGGCCGTGTCTAAATCAGCGGCTACGGCTACGGCTACGGCTAAGGCTGAATCGCTGCGTCATTATGCGTTGAAGTACAGGACGTCCGTAGTCGTAGCTGTAGCCGTAAACCTATTTACCTGTTACTTATGATTCTCTATTAAATATTAGATACTTACAGCCAAACAATTTTTTAACATGCATGCTATTCACGTAATTTTTTACTAGTCTAAAATCTCGTAGAATATTTAAAGTTCACCAATGTTCTAATAAAAACCTTAACATATATATATATATGTATTTTTTTTTTCAATGGCCAGAAACAACAGTTTGCTACTCTATTCATCATCAGGCTGTATCCATCCAACTTTGCCATAATAGTGTAAATACATTTCAATTGAGTGTTATTATTTATGGTATATTATCAGTTGCATGACCCGGCGAAGTACAGTTATATGAAGTATTTTTTCATTGAATTCACGAACATAACATACCTTTAAATTGCATTTTAAGAAGGGCTGATGTAAATGTTTGACATATACTTCGTGTCCTAACAATAAACTAGGGTAAAGTTGGCGTTTTTCAAACTGAAATACTAACGGTTTTTGAGCTTAATGAATGTTATTTACTACTCGGATTTGTACCATGTGAACGCTTTGAGGCAAATCATTTAGTTAATATTGTATTGGATTCATGTGTTACTTTGAATTTTAGAGGCCATACCACAGTGATGAGGGTGCTCTTAAGATGTGTAGTGGGTCTTAATTGCTAAGCAAAATGTGAGGTTACAATACAAATCACTATAATGGTGAAAGGCCTACTTACCGTACAACTAACATTAACATTAGTTTGATTACTTTGTGAAATCCTGCCCAAGTCACATAAATATATTTTTTTAATGGAAACCTGTAACAATTACAAGTTTATTTTCACCACTGAACCAATCAATTATTTTGTTAACACCAAAAATGTGTTGCACCAGATCCATTTTTCGAAGTATTGTTTTTTTTGGCCAAAAAGAAACCATGCTCCGTGATGTAGAGTTCTGTTTTAAATTTTTAATCGGGGACTTCTGAGGGCGTGAAGTTGCAGCAGACTTGGGTAATTCCATTGTTATCAAGAAATAAACTAAACATTGAACAATTTCCTAATTTTTCTTTTGACACCAAGCATTCCAAAGTATCTCATTGGATTTCAGAATCTTTTACGGCTATTGTGGATGACAATTCGCCCTTGACTGTGAACCCCTCCTATTAAATACGCGTCATCCTTTTCGGCTACTAAACTTCACGTGGTCGCCGGAAATCTATTTTACGATATCCGAATGCATCTGAGCTTCTGAATATAAAGGAAACTGAAATATTGATAATCGGATGAATTGAGTCGACGAAAAAGGAAGTTTAATTGTAAATTGTGACTTGTTTTCAAAAATTAACCCACATAGATTTAAAGTCACTGAAAAATTAATATAATTATAATTTAGGTGAATCTGAAGTGCATTTTATTAATTATTTTCTAATTGAATTATTGTGCATAATGATTAAAAAATGATCACTAAATTTCAAATTACCATAAATACCAATACTTAAACATGTACACATTCACGCTATGATTTATCAATAAAAAAGAAGCTATTCTTCCAAATGTATAGTTCTTAACAATGCTGATGAACGACATGTGTGTCTACGGACTAGGCCCAATTTCATAGAGCAGCTCAAGCAGACAAATTTGCTTAACACTTTTCTGCTGAGCAACACTAAACAGGAAACCAGTCAAAAACCGTACGTGTGTTATGATAGTTTGACTGGTAACCGCTGTCTGATAAGCAACATTGGTTTATGGTTACTTACTATTTGTGTTTAGGCAGTTCTATGAAATTGGGCCCCAGTGTGTAACTAAGAGCCAATGTCTGTGCGGTAAAGGCCTACCCGAAACCCTCTCTTAAACCGAGCAACAACAAAACTAACAAAACTTCTCGAATTTGAGCTTCTCCAACTCCACAGATTGAAACTTTGGATCAATTGGACACCTATTGAAATTGCCAGTTTCTCACTGAGTGGAGCGTAATGGTAATCGTTAGCACCCCCCCCCCCTCACCGCTCGCCCCTTCCTTAGTCGACTTATACAGGGAAGGTGTATTTTTCATCCGTTTTTGAGGAACCATTCTCAATTTAGTACAAATGACTGTACATAATTTTTCTTTACTAAACCAAACAGAAAATTGATTGGGAAAACCACAATAGCACCCCTTTTCAGAGAGGCTATGGTGGTCCTAAAGGGACTTTGTGGGTCACATACATCAGTAAATTTATTCGCATTTGAGCCACCATTACAACATTCTGTATTACAAACGTCACTTAAACATCGATAAAATTAACAGTTATAGTATTATATTCTGCGAAAATACCCGTCAAATACAATCCAATTACTGTGAAAAAGTCAAATTTTAAAAGTGCAAAAAACATCAAATACCGGCAGGTTATACTTTTGGTAAATGTCCAAGACCAGTATCCTCACTCTGTGTGTCCCAACATGCGCATAATATAACAAACCTGTGAAAATTTGGGCTTATTTTGTCATCGAAGTTGCAAGAAAATGATACCTAAAGCCTTTCTCAGATTCAAATTGTTGGGGTGAAAAATTTCCTCTAGCAAAGATTTATAATATCAACAGCTCTCCCTTGCTCCTTACATTAACTTGTGGAGCATACCAAAAGTACACCCTACCTTTAAATGTGCCGAAGTAAAACTAAACAAATGCAAAATGGACTCGAAAACATTTAAATCGTAATCTTCCAACAAACACTTTCCCCTTTCATAATCCAAAACATCATGCACTCTGAACTACTTTAAATTATCCTCAAGCGTATTCCAAAGTAAAAGTCATGCGGACAGTGTATAACTGTTTTGCCCGAACATTCCGAGCCAAAACGGTGACTGCAAGACCTACATATAGACTTGTTCCATCTTAGCATAATTTAAGACTTCCTGTGGCGTCTATTTTAAGCCAGTTGAACTTCCCAACCTATATTGTTATAAAGGAGGGTTGACCAATACCGTAAACCAGACGGGTTTTTCCATAAATATCCCGCTCTGGGGGAACCATGGGTTGGTCTTTCTACAGGGAAGGGATGCCCTTTTATGGTCATCAAGATAACTAGTTTTCCTTCCACCTCTTATTTCTATAACTACTGGCCTGAGTAGACAACGTATACGGATTTTCTAATCACCCCATTTGAGTTATGTGTGGGGAAACGCAACAGGTGTCTTGGCAAACTCTCAAGCCTTTCCTGAAGAACAGCGAGCTGTAATGTGGTTTTGTCTCAAAATTCCCCGAAAAAGAATTAATTGCCTTTGGAATAATTGGACCTATTGATTTGCCCTTCGCAGCGTTTACAACTACGGCCAAATTCAAGTTATAAACTGGAAAGCAGGTGTATTGGTAAACTATTGCTTGCATAAAACTGACAAGCTCGATTGAATCAAGTTTAAAGCAATTGTCTCCATATTCTCCGAAAGTGACAATCGTTTTATGTACTGAATCACTTATAGCTTTCCGGTTGCATCAGGTTAAGGCACGTGTTACGTCGGCATACATGAGAGGTTATGAAACATAGTCGCATGAGTTATCACTTCCCAACAGAAGCATTCACCACCACCCCAAACAATCAACCGTCTTCATTTTGTGCCTGCAATCTTTTTTTGCTATTATCGGTATTCCGTACTG
Source organism: Plazaster borealis (assembly GCA_021014325.1). Classification (NCBI taxonomy): domain Eukaryota; kingdom Metazoa; phylum Echinodermata; class Asteroidea; order Forcipulatida; family Labidiasteridae; genus Plazaster; species Plazaster borealis. The sequence continues at coordinate 19,495,906 of CM037455.1, read as the reverse complement.
CACTGCCTTAAATCTAAGCCCGTACAGTACCGGTACTGTACGGGCTGTACTCTACAGCGCAGCCCGTGCAGTTCCATTTTGTACAGACTGTGTCTTGCTCGAATATGTTTTTGGAGTTAATAGTAATACAAATTATAATAATAACAGTTTTTATACAGCGCTTTATAATACCCGATTGGCGTCTCAAAGCGCTCAGTATGTTTTCCTGCAAGGTATGTGGAGCTACGTGCTGAAGTATGAGACTTATTCCTTTACATAGCATCGTGTAATGGTTTACAAGGTGCTGTGGCGCAATATGCAGCCAATCAAACCAGGAATACCGGGCGAACCCCTTCTCTTTAGTATAAATGCACTGGTTTCTTTACGTGCATTACACAAGACACGGGACCTACGGCTTTACGTCCCGTCCGAATGACGCAAAACAATGGTTAAGTGTCTCTTAAGGACAAAAGTGTCACGACCGGGACTAGAACCCACACTCTGCTGATTAGAAACACCAGCTACTCAAAAATTGTTTAAAAATAACGCTTGTTTTTCATTGTTCATATCCAAATCAAGACATATAATTTTACCAAAATCAAGACATATAATTATTTACCAAAATCTGCATGATGATAATTTTTAAAGCAGATTAAAACAAATCTAACAAAACGTCGCTATTCTTTAAAATTACACAACAAGAATGTTAAAACTTTACATGTCCAATAGACCCCTTGCATTGGCCGCCATCGCTGAGGTCAAACAATGGAAATGTGAACGCGTGTACGCGCCGCGCACATTTTTTCAGCAACAAGTAGGTCTTCCTTTGATCTTAGTGAGGGCGCTGTTTGCGCCTTTGACGTCATATGCCAGGGGTCTATTGATACCCAACTTAAGGTTTCTCCTGTGCGTAATACTCGTTCCTGTCGCCTCTAAATCCAGCCAGCTTTCTTCCTGATCGCTACTGTTAAAACACAATGGACATTAGAATGATGATTATACATAACATACTTTTCAAATGACTTTTAACAATATTCAGAGCTTTATTGCACAAAATACGATTCCCACACCCAGGCAGTCTATCACTGTCGTACAATCGCGTTTGTACGAAAGCCATGATCCAGCCGTAGCCGTAGCCACAGCCGCCATTGCGGACACGGCCTGAAGTAAGGTTAGCGGTAGACTGGTCCCCTGTGTTTATCCCATAGAGTTATATAGTAAAACTAGAGAGAGCACCCTAATAACACACACGCAACCGCGCTGGCCCACCATGGGTTCGAATCCCTACGGGTAAAACATACTAATTTCCCCTTGCACAATGTTGGTTGTTTGAACTGGTGCGTGACCTGTGTTATACGATGGGCCATATCAATGGCAAACAATTTTTTCTTGTCGGGCCATGTCACATGATTTTGTACGCCCACTAGTTCTATGATATGTAACTCTATGGTTTATCCGCAAAAATAAAGACGGGCAGTGGTCATAGAGTTAATTAGAACTAGAGGGCGTACAAATCCATGTAGCCACGATTTGTACTCACCTGGAGAGGGTTTACGGTCACAGCTTGTGTTTTGCGTGCTGTTGTCTGCACTCATTGTACTCATCTGAAGCTGATTTGGCAGATGGTTGACACGTCTTGGTGATATCTTATTCTTGAATCTCTTCAGTACAGTTTGGACCTTGAAGCAATGGAGAAAATGTGTTCACAATATTGATCATGTAGAGGTGCATTGCGCAATGTTGCTGTTTTCGCGGAGAACAATAGTTGTGGTTTGTTGATTATGGCGGGTTTACCATTTTATCTGGTGTCGACGATGATTTTAGACATTTAGTTTACTCAATAAGCAAACAAAGTCCGTTAAATGTGTTGGTATTCGCCGTATTTTTGACCGCGTTTTTGTTATTGGTTTTGTGTATTTCGGCACTGATGCAAGAAAACAACATAGGCCTACAGGCAGTTAAAATAAGATGAAACTGTAAATTATTGTGATGCAAGAAAAAATCCTGCGGTCTAATTATATGATCAAATGATTTAAATATTATTTTAACCAATTTTCTCACGCCACTGGTCCAATATTAGCTCCTTACCGATTCACTTTGCATTCCCTCATGTTTATCTTTTATATTTGTTATTATTGTTTTGTAAATTGTTTATTGTTTTTGTTTTTTTGTCTAGGGCTGTTTCCCACAAGCCTCGGCTTATTTGAACAGCCTCCCTACTCACATCTTCTATTGTTTTATTGTTCATTCTCTTTATCATTGATCATGTATATAATGCTCTGTGCTTGTACTGTATGTACTACTATATTTTTTTTGTCCGGATTGGGCTCCGGTCCCGGCTCTAGCTTGGACTAAATCCTATATTTTGGAGTAGGGTGTTTGCATGGTGCTATCAACAAATTGCACGGTGCTACCAAACAGAGAACGGAGCCAGAGCTTAAAGAAGAGATTTTGAAATGGTTGTGGTAGACCTAACAGTTTTACATAATTATGAGCATGTGTGCACTTCTGAGAACAATATACTATTTTGCGAATACATTTAACGCGCGTGCTAACCGTAAAATGAGGTGTAGCCGGTCTAGATAATGACAAAGTATAGTCAATTTACCAGGTAAGTCTGCTGCCACCTAGCGTCTCTCCCAAAATCTCCATTGTAATCATCAAGAAGTTCAGGCAATATCCATTGCATCATCGCCATTGCATATCAACGCGACACAAACATAGACTCCGAGTTGTTTGAGTTTAAATGCATTTATTTTGAATAAATATTCATAATATACAAATGATCATTTTTCCCTTTTGTATATTTTTATTGTGTTCGTACCGAATCGGGCACAGCGCGGTCAAGACTTCGAACTTCGAGAGCGTCGATGGCTTTGATAGAATATCAGTTCGAATACTTCAAATGGATGATATCCATGCCTACATTCTTTCGGACTGTGAAGGGGTAACCTTGTTTCAACCCCTAGAGTATATGGCAACGTGCCCCTGGTGACAGTTGATGTTGGTCGACTGTCTAAATCAGTTTAGTAACAGCCCTCTTCTTGGAGTGGGCGTCCGGCCTTTTGACGTTAGAAGATATCTCATAAAAAATATATATATATAACGGGTATCCGCGGGTATTACAGTCAGATCTAGATATAATAGTTCACCCTTTTGGGTTCACTGCAGCATGCGGGAAAAAAATAGTACTGACTTTTTTTACAGTGACTATGATTGGCAACGTAACGTTGTCGCTGATGTCGCAATGCAAACTACTGGAGAAGATAACGTATCAAACATACATCTGGATCAGTCCCTCCGAACCAGTCGATGTTGCGCCCTCCAACGGCAACTAATGCAAAAATAACGTCACCAATCAAGAGTAGTGATTACCACGACAAGGAAACTTACCTCATCAGTCTTAAGACAGTACAGGACGAAGATGAAAACTCCCTGTGATAAACACAAAGGGAGAAAGGAATATGTCATTTACTAAAACTTGTTATATATTTTCAAGATCGTTTACCCTTTCTGGATTATTTGGTTTTTCAGTTTCAATTGAAATCAAAGAATCTGAGTGCCTTCAATTAAATCAGGAACCGTACACAGTTTCTACATAGTTACTGAACTTTTAAATACGTTAGAATTATGTACATGTATGCTTAAAATAATGTCAACGGCCCTGTGGCCGATTGGATAAGGCATCTATTGTATTATGCGCTAGACAAGAACTGCATATTATTATTATTATTATTATCTACAAATCAGGCGATTCCAGGTTCGAATCCTGGCAAGATCGTATTTTTTAAACTAAAGGCTAAAATTTATTTCTTGAAATAACCGCTGTAATTGTTTGGTTTCACGGCCCTGTGGCCCAACGCATAAGGCATCAGACTACGAATCAGAGGATTCCAGGTTCGAATCCTGGCAGGGGCGGTTTTTGAAACACAAATCCAATTCCTTTCTATTAATGAGCTATGTCACCGTTTAGTCCAACGGCCCTGTGGACCAATGATAAGGCATCTGACTACAAATCAGGGGATTCCAGGTTCGAATTCTGGCAGGGTCATTTTTGGAAACCAAAATCCAATTCCCTTCTTTAAATCAGCTATGATTCGTTTTGTCCCGCGGCCCTGTGGCCCAATGGATAAGGCATCTGACTACGAATCAGGGGATTCCAGGTTCGAATCCTGGCAGGGTCGTTTTTTTGTGAACACAATCCAATTCCCTTCTATAAATGAACTCTGTATTTGTTTCATTTCATGGCCCTGTGGCCCAATGGATAAGGCATCTGACTACGAATCAGGGGATTCCAGGTTCGAATCCTGGCAGGGTCGTTTTTTTGTGAACACAATCCAATTCCCGTCTATAAATAAACTCGGTAATCGTTTTAATCCACGGCCCTGTGGCCCAACGGATAAGGCATCTGACTACGAATCAGGGGATTCCAGGTTCGAATCCTGGCAGGGTCGTTTTTGGAACCAAAATCCATTACCCTTCTATATATGAGCTTTTCAATCGTTCTGTCTGACGGCCCTGTGACCCAACGGATAAGGCATCTGACTACGAATCAGGGGATTCCAGATTCGAATCCTGGCAGGGTCATTTTTTGTGAACACAATCCAATTCCCTTCTATAAATGAACTCTGTATTCTTTTATTTCACGGCCCTGTGGCCCAACGGATAAGGCATCTGACTACGAATCAGGGGATTCCAGATTCGAATCCTGGCAGGGTCGTTTTTTGTGAACACAGTCCAATTCCCTTCTATAAATGAGCTATTTAATCGTTCTGTCCCACGGCCCTGTGGCCCAACGGATAGGGCATCTGACTACGAATCAGGGGATTCCAGGTTCGAATCCTGGCAGGGTCGTTTCTTTGTGAACACAATCCAATTCCCTTCTGTAAATGAACTCTGTATGCTTTTATTTCACGGCCCTGTGGCCCAATGGATAAGGCATCTGACTACGAATCAGGGGATTCCAGATTCGAATCCTGGCAGGGTCGTTTCTTTGTGAACACAATCCAATTCCCTTCTATAAATAAACTCTGTAATCGTTTTCTTCCACGGCCCTGTGGCCCAATGGATAAGGCATCTGACTACAAATCAGGGGATTCCAGATTCGAATCCTGGCAGGGTCGTTTTTGTGAACACAGTCAAATTCCCTTCTATAAATGAGCTCTGTATTTGTTTCATTTCACGGCCCTGTGGCCCAATGGATAAGGCATCTGACTACGAATCAGGGGATTCCAGGTTCGAATCCTGGCAGGGTCGTTTTTTGTGAACACAATCCAATTCCCTTCTATAAATGAACTCTGTATTTGTTTTATTTCACGGCCCTGTGGCCCAATGGATAAGGCATCGTACTACGAATCAGGGGATTCCAGGTTCGAATCCTGGCAGGGTCGTTTTTTGTAAACACAATCCAATTCCCTTCTATAAATGAACTCTGTATTCGTTTTATTTCACGGCCCTGTGGCCCAATGGTTCGAATCCTGGCAGGGTCGTTTTTTGTGAACACAATCCAATTCCCTTCTATAAATGAACTCTGTAATCGTTTTATTTCACGGCCCTGTGGCCCAATGGATAAGGCATCTGACTACGAATCAGGGGATTCCAGGTTCGAATCCTGGAAGGGTCGTTTTTTGTGAACACAATCCAATTCCCTTCTATAAATAAACTCTGTAATCGTTTTCTTCCACGGCCCTGTGGCCCAACGGATAAGGCATCTGACTACGAATCAGGGGATTCCAGGTTCGAATCCTGGCAGGGTCATTTTTTTGTGAACACAATCCAATTCCCTTCTATAAATAAACTCTGTATTCTTTTATTTCACGGCCCTGTGGCCCAACGGATAAGGCATCTGACTTCGAATCAGGGGATTCCAGGTTCGAATCCTGGCAGGGCCGCTTTTTGTGAACACAATCCAATCCCTTCTATAAATGAACTCTGTATTCGTTTCATTTCACGGCCCTGTGGCCCAATGGATAAGGCATCTGACTACGAATCAGGGGATTCCAGATTCGAATCCTGGCAGGGTCGTTTTTTTTTAACACAATCCAATTCCCTTCTATAAATGAGCTATTTAATCGTTCTGTCCCACGGCCCTGTGGCCCAACGGATAAGGCATCTGACTACGAATCAGGGGATTCCAGATTCGAATCCTGGCAGGGTCGTTTTTTGTGAACACAGTCAAATTCCCTTCTATAAATGAGCTATTTAATCGTTCTGTCCCAGGGCCCTGTGGCCCAACGGATAAGGTATCTGACTACGAATCAGGTGATTCCAGGTTCGAATCCTGGCAGGGTCATTTTTGTGAACACAGTCCAATTTCCTTCTATAAATGAGCTCTGTATTTGTTTCATTTCACGGCCCTGTGGCCCAATGGATAAGGCATCTGACTACGAATCAGGGGATTCCAGGTTCGAATCCTGGCAGGGTCATTTTTTTGTGAACACAATCCAATTCCCTTCTATAAATGAACTCTGTATGCTTTTATTTCACGGCCCTGTGGCCCAACGGATAAGGCATCTGACTACGAATCAGGGGATTCCAGTTTCGAATCCTGGCAGGGTCGTTTTTGTGAACACAGTCAAATTCCCTTCTATAAATGAGCTATTTAATCGTTCTGTCCCACGGCCCTGTGGCCCAACGGATAAGGCATCTGACTACGAATCAGGGGATTCCAGATTCGAATCCTGGCAGGGTCATTTTTTGTGAACACAATCCAATTCCCTTCTTAAAATGAACTCTGTATTTTTTTCATTTCACGGCCCTGTGGCCCAATGGATAAGGCATCGTACTACGAATCAGGGGATTCCAGGTTCGAATCCTGGCAGGGTCGTTTTTTGTGAACACAATCCAATTCCCTTCTATAAATGAACTCTGTATTTGTTTCATTTCACGGCCCTGTGGCCCAATGGATAAGGCATCCTACTACGAATCAGGGGATTCCAGGTTCGAATCCTGGCAGGGTCGTTTTTTGTGAACACAATCCAATTCCCTTCTATAAATGAACTCTGTAATCGTTTTATTTCACGGCCCTGTGGCCCAACGGATAAGGCATCTGACTACGAATCAGGGGATTCCAGGTTCGAATCCTGGCAGGGTCGTTTTTTGTGAACACAATCCAATTTCTTCTATTAATGAACTCTGTATTCGTTTTCTTCCACGGCCCTGTGGCCCAACGGATAAGGCATCTGACTACGAATCAGGGGATTCCACGTTCGAATCCTGGCAGGGTCGTTTTTTGTGAACACAATCCAATTCCCTTCTATAAATGAACTCTGTATTTGTTTCATTTCACGGCCCTGTGGCCCAATGGATAAGGCATCGTACTACGAATCAGGGGATTCCAGGTTCGAATCCTGGCAGGGTCGTTTTTTGTGAACACAATCCAATTCCCTTCTATAAATGAACTCTGTATTCGTTTTATTTCACGGCCCTGTGGCCCAATGGTTCGAATCCTGGCAGGGTCGTTTTTTGTGAACACAATCCAATTCCCTTCTATAAATGAACTCTGTAATCGTTTTATTTCACGGCCCTATGGCCCAATGGATAAGGCATCTGACTACGAATCAGGGGATTCCAGGTTCGAATCCTGGCAGGGTCGTTTTTTGTGAACACAATCCAATTCCCTTCTATAAATAAACTCTGTAATCGTTTTCTTCCACGGCCCTGTGGCCCAACGGATAAGGCATCTGACTACGAATCAGGGGATTCCAGGTTCGAATCCTGGCAGGGTCATTTTTTTGTGAACACAATCCAATTCCCTTCTATAAATAAACTCTGTATTCTTTTATTTCACGGCCCTGTGGCCCAACGGATAAGGCATCTGACTTCGAATCAGGGGATTCCAGGTTCGAATCCTGGCAGGGCCGCTTTTTGTGAACACAATCCAATCCCTTCTATAAATGAACTCTGTATTCGTTTCATTTCACGGCCCTGTGGCCCAATGGATAAGGCATCTGACTACGAATCAGGGGATTCCAGATTCGAATCCTGGCAGGGTCGTTTTTTTTTAACACATTCCAATTCCCTTCTATAAATGAGCTATTTAATCGTTCTGTCCCACGGCCCTGTTGCCCAACGGATAAGGCATCTGACTACGAATCAGGGGATTCCAGATTCGAATCCTGGCAGGGTCGTTTTTGTGAACACAGTCATATTCCCTTCTATAAATGAGCTATTTAATCGTTCTGTCCCACGGCCCTGTGGCCCAACGGATAAGGCATCTGACTACGAATCAGGTGATTCCAGGTTCGAATCCTGGCAGGGTCATTTTTTGTGAACACAGTCCAATTCCCTTCTATAAATGAACTCTGTATTTGTTTCATTTCACGGCCCTGTGGCCCAATGGATAAGGCATCTGACTACGAATCAGGGGATTCCAGGTTCGAATCCTGGCAGGGTCGTTTCTTTGTGAACACAATCCAATTCCCTTCTATAAATAACTCTGTAATCATTTTCTTCCACGGCCCTGTGGCCCAACGGATAAGGCATCTGACTACGAATCAGGGGATTCCAGGTTCGAATCCTGGCAGGGTCATTTTTGTGAACACAGTCCAATTTCCTTCTATAAATGAGCTCTGTATTTGTTTCATTTCACGGCCCTGTGGCCCAATGGATAAGGCATCTGACTACGAATCAGGGGATTCCAGGTTCGAATCCTGGCAGGGTCGTATTAGTGTCCACACAATCCAATTCCCTTCTATAAATGAACTCTTTATTTGTTTCATTTCCAACCCTGTGGCCCAATGGATAAGGCATCTCACTACGAATCAGGGGATTCCAGGTTCGAATCCTGGCAGGGTCGTTTCTTTGTGAACACAATCCAATTCCCTTCTGTAAATGAACTCTGTATGCTTTTATTTCACGGCCCTGTGGCCCAATGGATAAGGCATCTGACTACGAATCAGGGGATTCCAGATTCGAATCCTGGCAGGGTCGTTTCTTTGTGAACACAATCCAATTCCCTTCTATAAATAAACTCTGTAATCGTTTTCTTCCACGGCCCTGTGGCCCAATGGATAAGGCATCTGACTACAAATCAGGGGATTCCAGATTCGAATCCTGGCAGGGTCGTTTTTGTGAACACAGTCAAATTCCCTTCTATAAATGAGCTCTGTATTTGTTTCATTTCACGGCCCTGTGGCCCAATGGATAAGGCATCTGACTACGAATCAGGGGATTCCAGGTTCGAATCCTGGCAGGGTCGTTTTTTGTGAACACAATCCAATTCCCTTCTATAAATGAACTCTGTATTTGTTTTATTTCACGGCCCTGTGGCCCAATGGATAAGGCATCGTACTACGAATCAGGGGATTCCAGGTTCGAATCCTGGCAGGGTCGTTTTTTGTAAACACAATCCAATTCCCTTCTATAAATGAACTCTGTATTCGTTTTATTTCACGGCCCTGTGGCCCAATGGTTCGAATCCTGGCAGGGTCGTTTTTTGTGAACACAATCCAATTCCCTTCTATAAATGAACTCTGTAATCGTTTTATTTCACGGCCCTGTGGCCCAATGGATAAGGCATCTGACTACGAATCAGGGGATTCCAGGTTCGAATCCTGGAAGGGTCGTTTTTTGTGAACACAATCCAATTCCCTTCTATAAATAACTCTGTAATCGTTTTCTTCCACGGCCCTGTGGCCCAACGGATAAGGCATCTGACTACGAATCAGGGGATTCCAGGTTCGAATCCTGGCAGGGTCATTTTTGTGAACACAATCCAATTCCCTTCTATAAATAAACTCTGTATTCTTTTATTTCACGGCCCTGTGGCCCAACGGATAAGGCATCTGACTTCGAATCAGGGGATTCCAGGTTCGAATCCTGGCAGGGCCGCTTTTTGTGAACACAATCCAATCCCTTCTATAAATGAACTCTGTATTCGTTTCATTTCACGGCCCTGTGGCCCAAAGGATGACTACGAATCAGGATTCCAGATTCGAATCCTGGCAGGGTCGTTTTTAAACACAATCCAATTCCCTTCTATAAATGAGCTATTTAATCGTTCTGTCCCACGGCCCTGTGGCCCAACGGATAAGGCATCTGACTACGAATCAGGGGATTCCAGGTTCGAATCCTGGCAGGGTCATTTTTTTGTGAACACAATCCAATTCCCTTCTATAAATGAACTCTGTATGCTTTTATTTCACGGCCCTGTGGCCCAACGGATAAGGCATCTGACTACGAATCAGGGGATTCCAGTTTCGAATCCTGGCAGGGTCGTTTTTGTGAACACAGTCAAATTCCCTTCTATAAATGAGCTATTTAATCGTTCTGTCCCACGGCCCTGTGGCCCAACGGATAAGGCATCTGACTACGAATCAGGGGATTCCAGATTCGAATCCTGGCAGGGTCATTTTTTGTGAACACAATCCAATTCCCTTCTTAAAATGAACTCTGTATTTTTTTCATTTCACGGCCCTGTGGCCCAATGGATAAGGCATCGTACTACGAATTAGGGGATTCCAGGTTCGAATCCTGGCAGGGTCGTTTTTTGTGAACACAATCCAATTCCCTTCTATAAATGAACTCTGTATTTGTTTCATTTCACGGCCCTGTGGCCCAATGGATAAGGCATCCTACTACGAATCAGGGGATTCCAGGTTCGAATCCTGGCAGGGTCGTTTTTTGTGAACACAATCCAATTCCCTTCTATAAATGAACTCTGTAATCGTTTTATTTCACGGCCCTGTGGCCCAACGGATAAGGCATCTGACTACGAATCAGGGGATTCCAGGTTCGAATCCTGGCAGGGTCGTTTTTTGTGAACACAATCCAATTTCTTCTATTAATGAACTCTGTATTCGTTTTCTTCCACGGCCCTGTGGCCCAACGGATAGGGCATCTGACTACGAATCAGGGGATTCCACGTTCGAATCCTGGCAGGGTCGTTTTTTGTGAACACAATCCAATTCCCTTCTATAAATGAACTCTGTATTTGTTTCATTTCACGGCCCTGTGGCCCAATGGATAAGGCATCGTACTACGAATCAGGGGATTCCAGGTTCGAATCCTGGCAGGGTCGTTTTTTGTGAACACAATCCAATTCCCTTCTATAAATGAACTCTGTATTCGTTTTATTTCACGGCCCTGTGGCCCAATGGTTCGAATCCTGGCAGGGTCGTTTTTTGTGAACACAATCCAATTCCCTTCTATAAATAAACTCTGTAATCGTTTTCTTCCACGGCCCTGTGGCCCAACGGATAAGGCATCTGACTACGAATCAGGGGATTCCAGGTTCGAATCCTGGCAGGGTCATTTTTTTGTGAACACAATCCAATTCCCTTCTATAAATAAACTCTGTATTCTTTTATTTCACGGCCCTGTGGCCCAACGGATAAGGCATCTGACTTCGAATCAGGGGATTCCAGGTTCGAATCCTGGCAGGGCCGCTTTTTGTGAACACAATCCAATCCCTTCTATAAATGAACTCTGTATTCGTTTCATTTCACGGCCCTGTGGCCCAATGGATAAGGCATCTGACTACGAATCAGGGGATTCCAGATTCGAATCCTGGCAGGGTCGTTTTTTTTTAACACATTCCAATTCCCTTCTATAAATGAGCTATTTAATCGTTCTGTCCCACGGCCCTGTTGCCCAACGGATAAGGCATCTGACTACGAATCAGGGGATTCCAGATTCGAATCCTGGCAGGGTCGTTTTTTGTGAACACAGTCATATTCCCTTCTATAAATGAGCTATTTAATCGTTCTGTCCCACGGCCCTGTGGCCCAACGGATAAGGCATCTGACTACGAATCAGGTGATTCCAGGTTCGAATCCTGGCAGGGTCATTTTTTGTGAACACAGTCCAATTCCCTTCTATAAATGAACTCTGTATTTGTTTCATTTCACGGCCCTGTGGCCCAATGGATAAGGCATCTGACTACGAATCAGGGGATTCCAGGTTCGAATCCTGGCAGGGTCGTTTCTTTGTGAACACAATCCAATTCCCTTCTATAAATAACTCTGTAATCATTTTCTTCCACGGCCCTGTGGCCCAACGGATAAGGCATCTGACTACGAATCAGGGGATTCCAGGTTCGAATCCTGGCAGGGTCATTTTTGTGAACACAGTCCAATTTCCTTCTATAAATGAGCTCTGTATTTGTTTCATTTCACGGCCCTGTGGCCCAATGGATAAGGCATCTGACTACGAATCAGGGGATTCCAGGTTCGAATCCTGGCAGGGTCGTTTTTTTGTGAACACAATCCAATTCCCTTCTATAAATGAACTCTTTATTTGTTTCATTTCCAACCCTGTGGCCCAATGGATAAGGCATCTCACTACGAATCAGGGGATTCCAGGTTCGAATCCTGGCAGGGTCGTTTCTTTGTGAACACAATCCAATTCCCTTCTGTAAATGAACTCTGTATGCTTTTATTTCACGGCCCTGTGGCCCAATGGATAAGGCATCTGACTACGAATCAGGGGATTCCAGATTCGAATCCTGGCAGGGTCGTTTCTTTGTGAACACAATCCAATTCCCTTCTATAAATAAACTCTGTAATCGTTTTCTTCCACGGCCCTGTGGCCCAATGGATAAGGCATCTGACTACAAATCAGGGGATTCCAGATTCGAATCCTGGCAGGGTCGTTTTTGTGAACACAGTCAAATTCCCTTCTATAAATGAGCTCTGTATTTGTTTCATTTCACGGCCCTGTGGCCCAATGGATAAGGCATCTGACTACGAATCAGGGGATTCCAGGTTCGAATCCTGGCAGGGTCGTTTTTTGTGAACACAATCCAATTCCCTTCTATAAATGAACTCTTAATTTGTTTCATTTTCAACCCTGTGGCCCAATGGATAAGGCATCTGACTACGAATCAGGGGATTCCAGGTTCGAATCCTGGCAGGGTAGTTTTTGTTAACACAATCCAATTCTCTTCTATAAATGAACTCTGTATTTGCTTCATTTCACGGCCCTGTGGCCCAATAGATAAGGCATCTGACTACGAATCAGGGGATTCCAGGTTCGAATCCTGGCAGGGTCATTTTTTTGTGAACACAATCCAATTCCCTTCTATAAATAAACTCTGTATTCTTTTATTTCACGGCCCTGTGGCCCAACGGATAAGGCATCTGACTTCGAATCAGGGGATTCCAGGTTCGAATCCTGGCAGGGCCGCTTTTTGTGAACACAATCCAATCCCTTCTAAAAATGAACTCTGTATTCGTTTCATTTCACGGCCCTGTGGCCGAATGGATAAGGCATCTGACTACGAATCAGGGGATTCCAGATTCGAATCCTGGCAGGGTCGTTTTTTGTGAACACAGTCCAATTCCCTTCTATAAATGAGCTATTTAATCGTTCTGTCCCACGGCCCTGTGGCCCAACGGATAGGGCATCTGACTACGAATCAGGGGATTCCAGGTTCGAATCCTGGCAGGGTCGTTTCTTTGTGAACACAATCCAATTCCCTTCTGTAAATGAACTCTGTATGCTTTTATTTCACGGCCCTGTGGCCCAATGGATAAGGCATCTGACTACGAATCAGGGGATTCCAGATTCGAATCCTGGCAGGGTCGTTTCTTTGTGAACACAATCCAATTCCCTTCTATAAATAAACTCTGTAATCGTTTTCTTCCACGGCCCTGTGGCCCAATGGATAAGGCATCTGACTACAAATCAGGGATTCCAGATTCGAATCCTGGCAGGGTCGTTTTTGTGAACACAGTCAAATTCCCTTCTATAAATGAGCTCTGTATTTGTTTCATTTCACGGCCCTGTGGCCCAATGGATAAGGCATCTGACTACGAATCAGGGTATTCCAGTTTCGAATCCTGGCAGGGTCGTTTTTTGTGAACACAATCCAATTCCCTTCTATAAATGAACTCTGTATTTGTTTTATTTCACGGCCCTGTGGCCCAATGGATAAGGCATCGTACTACGAATCAGGGGATTCCAGGTTCGAATCCTGGCAGGGTCGTTTGTGGTAAACACTATGCAATTCCCTTCTATAAATGAACTCTGTATTCGTTTTATTTCACGGCCCTGTGGCCCAATGGTTCGAATCCTGGCAGGGTCGTTTTTTGTGAACACAATCCAATTCCCTTCTATAAATGAACTCTGTAATCGTTTTATTTCACGGCCCTGTGGCCCAATGGATAAGGCATCTGACTACGAATCAGGGGATTCCAGGTTCGAATCCTGGAAGGGTCGTTTTTTGTGAACACAATCCAATTCCCTTCTATAAATAAACTCTGTATTCGTTTTCTTCCACGGCCCTGTGGCCCAACGGATAAGGCATCTGACTACGAATCAGGGGATTCCAGGTTCGAATCCTGGCAGGGTCATTTTTTTGTGAACACAATCCAATTCCCTTCTATAAATAAACTCTGTATTCTTTTATTTCACGGCCCTGTGGCCCAACGGATAAGGCATCTGACTTCGAATCAGGGGATTCCAGGTTCGAATCCTGGCAGGGCCGCTTTTTGTGAACACAATCCAATCCCTTCTATAAATGAACTCTGTATTCGTTTCATTTCACGGCCCTGTGGCCCAATGGATAAGGCATCTGACTACGAATCAGGGGATTCCAGATTCGAATCCTGGCAGGGTCGTTTTTTTTTAACACAATCCAATTCCCTTCTATAAATGAGCTATTTAATCGTTCTGTCCCACGGCCCTGTGGCCCAACGGATAAGGCATCTGACTACGAATCAGGGGATTCCAGGTTCGAATCCTGGCAGGGTCATTTTTTTGTGAACACAATCCAATTCCCTTCTATAAATGAACTCTGTATGCTTTTATTTCACGGCCCTGTGGCCCAACGGATAAGGCATCTGACTACGAATCAGGGGATTCCAGTTTCGAATCCTGGCAGGGTCGTTTTTGTGAACACAGTCAAATTCCCTTCTATAAATGAGCTATTTAATCGTTCTGTCCCACGGCCCTGTGGCCCAACGGATAAGGCATCTGACTACGAATCAGGGGATTCCAGATTCGAATCCTGGCAGGGTCATTTTTTGTGAACACAATCCAATTCCCTTCTTAAAATGAACTCTGTATTTTTTTCATTTCACGGCCCTGTGGCCCAATGGATAAGGCATCGTACTACGAATTAGGGGATTCCAGGTTCGAATCCTGGCAGGGTCGTTTTTTGTGAACACAATCCAATTCCCTTCTATAAATGAACTCTGTATTTGTTTCATTTCACGGCCCTGTGGCCCAATGGATAAGGCATCCTACTACGAATCAGGGGATTCCAGGTTCGAATCCTGGCAGGGTCGTGTTTTGTGAACACAATCCAATTCCCTTCTATAAATGAACTCTGTAATCGTTTTATTTCACGGCCCTGTGTCCCTACTCATATGGCATATGACTCCGAATAAGGTTATTCCAGGTTCGAATCCTGGCAGGGTCGTTTTTTGTGAACACAATCCAATTTCTTCTATTAATGAACTCTGTATTCGTTTTCTTCCACGGCCCTGTGGCCCAACGGATAGGGCATCTGACTACGAATCAGGGGATTCCACGTTCGAATCCTGGCAGGGTCGTTTTTTGTGAACACAATCCAATTCCCTTCTATAAATGAACTCTGTATTTGTTTCATTTCACGGCCCTGTGGC
The DNA here is from genome assembly GCA_021014325.1 of Plazaster borealis. Lineage (NCBI taxonomy): Eukaryota > Metazoa > Echinodermata > Asteroidea > Forcipulatida > Labidiasteridae > Plazaster > Plazaster borealis. The sequence continues at coordinate 19,480,358 of CM037455.1, read as the reverse complement.
CCAATGGATAAGGCATCGTACTACGAATCAGGGGATTCCAGGTTCGAATCCTGGCAGGGTCGTTTTTTGTGAACACAATCCAATTCCCTTCTATAAATGAACTCTGTATTCGTTTTATTTCACGGCCCTGTGGCCCAATGGTTCGAATCCTGGCAGGGTCGTTTTTTGTGAACACAATCCAATTCCCTTCTATAAATAAACTCTGTAATCGTTTTCTTCCACGGCCCTGTGGCCCAACGGATAAGGCATCTGACTACGAATCAGGGATTCCAGGTTCGAATCCTGGCAGGGTCATTTTTTTGTGAACACAATCCAATTCCCTTCTATAAATAAACTCTGTATTCTTTTATTTCACGGCCCTGTGGCCCAACGGATAAGGCATCTGACTTCGAATCAGGGGATTCCAGGTTCGAATCCTGGCAGGGCCGCTTTTTGTGAACACAATCCAATCCCTTCTATAAATGAACTCTGTATTCGTTTCATTTCACGGCCCTGTGGCCCAATGGATAAGGCATCTGACTACGAATCAGGGGATTCCAGATTCGAATCCTGGCAGGGTCGTTTTTTTTTAACACATTCCAATTCCCTTCTATAAATGAGCTATTTAATCGTTCTGTCCCACGGCCCTGTTGCCCAACGGATAAGGCATCTGACTACGAATCAGGGGATTCCAGATTCGAATCCTGGCAGGGTCGTTTTTGTGAACACAGTCATATTCCCTTCTATAAATGAGCTATTTAATCGTTCTGTCCCACGGCCCTGTGGCCCAACGGATAAGGCATCTGACTACGAATCAGGTGATTCCAGGTTCGAATCCTGGCAGGGTCATTTTTTGTGAACACAATCCAATTCCCTTCTATAAATGAACTCTGTATTTGTTTCATTTCACGGCCCTGTGGCCCAATGGATAAGGCATCTGACTACGAATCAGGGGATTCCAGGTTCGAATCCTGGCAGGGTCGTTTCTTTGTGAACACAATCCAATTCCCTTCTATAAATAACTCTGTAATCGTTTTCTTCCACGGCCCTGTGGCCCAACGGATAAGGCATCTGACTACGAATCAGGGGATTCCAGGTTCGAATCCTGGCAGGGTCATTTTTGTGAACACAGTCCAATTTCCTTCTATAAATGAGCTCTGTATTTGTTTCATTTCACGGCCCTGTGGCCCAATGGATAAGGCATCTGACTACGAATCAGGGGATTCCAGGTTCGAATCCTGGCAGGGTCGTTTTGTGAACACAATCCAATTCCCTTCTATAAATGAACTCTTTATTTGTTTCATTTCCAACCCTGTGGCCCAATGGATAAGGCATCTCACTACGAATCAGGGGATTCCAGGTTCGAATCCTGGCAGGGTCGTTTCTTTGTGAACACAATCCAATTCCCTTCTGTAAATGAACTCTGTATGCTTTTATTTCACGGCCCTGTGGCCCAATGGATAAGGCATCTGACTACGAATCAGGGGATTCCAGATTCGAATCCTGGCAGGGTCGTTTTTTTTTAACACAATCCAATTCCCTTCTATAAATGAGCTATTTAATCGTTCTGTCCCACGGCCCTGTGGCCCAATGGATAAGGCATCTGACTACGAATCAGGGGATTCCAGGTTCGAATCCTGGCAGGGTCATTTTTTTGTGAACACAATCCAATTCCCTTCTATAAATGAACTCTGTATGCTTTTATTTCACGGCCCTGTGGCCCAACGGATAAGGCATCTGACTACGAATCAGGGGATTCCAGTTTCGAATCCTGGCAGGGTCGTTTTTGTGAACACAGTCAAATTCCCTTCTATAAATGAGCTATTTAATCGTTCTGTCCCACGGCCCTGTGGCCCAACGGATAAGGCATCTGACTACGAATCAGGGGATTCCAGATTCGAATCCTGGCAGGGTCATTTTTTGTGAACACAATCCAATTCCCTTCTATAAATGAACTCTGTATGCTTTTATTTCACGGCCCTGTGGCCCAATGGATAAGGCATCGTACTACGAATCAGGGGATTCCAGGTTCGAATCCTGGCAGGGTCGTTTTTTGTGAACACAATCCAATTCCCTTCTATAAATGAACTCTGTATTTGTTTCATTTCACGGCCCTGTGGCCCAATGGATAAGGCATCTGACTACGAATCAGGGGATTCCAGGTTCGAATCCTGGCAGGGTCGTTTTTTGTGAACACAATCCAATTCCCTTCTATAAATGAACTCTGTAATCGTTTTATTTCACGGCCCTGTGGCCCAACGGATAAGGCATCTGACTACGAATCAGGGGATTCCAGGTTCGAATCCTGGCAGGGTCGTTGTTTGTGTACCCAATCAAATTCCCTTCTATAAATGACCTCTGTAATCGTTTTCTTCCACGGCCCTGTGGCCCAACGGATAAGGCATCTGACTACGAATCAGGGATTCCAGGTTCTAATCCTGGCAGGGTGATTTTTGTGAACACAATCCAATCCCTTCTATAAATGAACTCTGTATTCGTTTCATTTCACGGCCCTGTGGCCCAACGGATAAGGCATCTGACTACGAATCAGGTGATTCCAGGTTCGAATCCTGGCAGGGTCATTTTTTGTGAACACAATCCAATTCCCTTCTATAAATGAACTCTGTATTCGTTTCATTTCACGGCCCTGTGGCCCAACGGATAAGGCATCTGACTACGAATCAGGGGATTCCAGTTTCGAATCCTGGCAGGGTCGTTTTTTGTGAAAACAGTCAAATTCCCGTCTAAAAATTAGGGATTTAATAGTTCTGTCCCACCGCCCGGTGGCCCAACGGATAAGGCCTCTGACTACGGATCAGGGATTCCAGGTTCCAAACCTGGCACGGTCATTATTGAGACCACCCTCCAATGTACTTCTATAAATGATCTCTGTATTTTTTTCATTTCACGGCCCTGTGGCCCAATGGATAAGGCATCTGACTACGAATCAGGGGATTCCAGGTTCGAATCCTGGCAGGGTCGTTTTTTGTGAACACAATCCATTTCCCTTCTATAAATGAACTCTGTATTTGTTTCATTTCACGGCCCTGTGGCCCAATGGATAAGGCATCTGACTACGAATCAGGGATTCCAGGTTCGAATCCTGGCAGGGTCGTTTTTTGTGAACACAATCCAATTCCCTTCTATAAATGAACTCTGTAATCGTTTTCTTCACGGCCCTGTGGCCCAACGGATAAGGCATCTGACTACGAATCAGGGATTCCAGGTTCGAATCCTGGCAGGGTCGTTTTTGTGAACACAGTCCAATTCCCTTCTATAAATGAGCTCTGTAATCGTTCTGTCCCACGGCCCTGTGGCCCAACGGATAAGGCATCTGACTACGAATCAGGTGATTCCAGGTTCGAATCCTGGCAGGGTCATTTTTTGTGAACACAATCCAATTCCCTTCTATAAATGAACTCTGTATTTGTTTCATTTCACGGCCCTGTGGCCCAATGGATAAGGCATCTGACTACGAATCAGGGATTCCAGGTTCGAATCCTGGCAGGGTCGTTTTTGTGAACACAATCCAATTCCCTTCTATAAATGAACTCTGTAATCGTTCTTCCACGGCCCTGTGGCCCAACGGATAAGGCATCTGACTACGAATCAGGTGATTCCAGGTTCGAATCCTGGCAGGGTCATTTTTTGTGAACACAATCCAATTCCCTTCTATAAATGAACTCTGTATTTGTTTCATTTCACGGCCCTGTGGCCCAATGGATAAGGCATCTGACTACGAATCAGGGGATTCCAGGTTCGAATCCTGGCAGGGTCGTTTCTTCGTGAACACAATCCAATACCCTTCTATAAATGAACTCTGTATTTGTTTCATTTCACGGCCCTGTGGCCCAATGGATAAGGCATCTGACTACGAATCAGGGGATTCCAGGTTCGAATCCTGGCAGGGTCGTTTTTTGTGAACACAATCCAATTCCCTTCTATAAATGAACTCTGTATTTCACGGCCCTGTGGCCCAACGGATAAGGCATCTGACTACGAATCAGGGGATTCAGGTTCGAATCCTGGCAGGGTCGTTTGTGAACACAATCCAATTCCCTTCTATAAATGAGCTCTGTATTCGTTTCCTTCCACGGCCCTGTGGCCCAATGGATAAGGCATCTGACTACGAATCAGGGGATTCCAGGTTCGAATCCTGGCAGGGTCGTTTTTTGTGAACACAATCCAATTCCCTTCTATAAATGAACTCTGTATTTGTTTTATTTCACGGCCCTGTGGCCCAATGGATAAGGCATCGTACTACGAATCAGGGGATTCCAGGTTCGAATCCTGGCAGGGTCGTTTTTTGTGAACACAATCCAATTCCCTTCTATAAATGAACTCTGTAATCGTTTTATTTCACGGCCCTATGGCCCAATGGATAAGGCATCTGACTACGAATCAGGGGATTCCAGGTTCGAATCCTGGCAGGGTCGTTTTTTGTGAACACAATCCAATTCCCTTCTATAAATAAACTCTGTAATCGTTTTCTTCCACGGCCCTGTGGCCCAACGGATAAGGCATCTGACTACGAATCAGGGATTCCAGGTTCGAATCCTGGCAGGGTCATTTTTTTGTGAACACAATCCAATTCCCTTCTATAAATAAACTCTGTATTCTTTTATTTCACGGCCCTGTGGCCCAACGGATAAGGCATCTGACTTCGAATCAGGGGATTCCAGGTTCGAATCCTGGCAGGGCCGCTTTTTGTGAACACAATCCAATCCCTTCTATAAATGAACTCTGTATTCGTTTCATTTCACGGCCCTGTGGCCCAATGGATAAGGCATCTGACTACGAATCAGGGGATTCCAGATTCGAATCCTGGCAGGGTCGTTTTTTTTTAACACAATCCAATTCCCTTCTATAAATGAGCTATTTAATCGTTCTGTCCCACGGCCCTGTGGCCCAACGGATAAGGCATCTGACTACGAATCAGGGGATTCCAGATTCGAATCCTGGCAGGGTCGTTTTTTGTGAACACAGTCAAATTCCCTTCTATAAATGAGCTATTTAATCGTTCTGTCCCACGGCCCTGTGGCCCAACGGATAAGGCATCTGACTACGAATCAGGTGATTCCAGGTTCGAATCCTGGCAGGGTCATTTTTTGTGAACACAATCCAATTCCCTTCTATAAATGAACTCTGTATTTGTTTCATTTCACGGCCCTGTGGCCCAATGGATAAGGCATCTGACTACGAATCAGGGGATTCCAGGTTCGAATCCTGGCAGGGTCGTTTCTTTGTGAACACAATCCAATTCCCTTCTATAAATAACTCTGTAATCGTTTTCTTCCACGGCCCTGTGGCCCAACGGATAAGGCATCTGACTACGAATCAGGGGATTCCAGGTTCGAATCCTCGCAGGGTCATTTTTGTGAACACAGTCCAATTTCCTTCTATAAATGAGCTCTGTATTTGTTTCATTTCACGGCCCTGTGGCCCAATGGATAAGGCATCTGACTACGAATCAGGGGATTCCAGGTTCGAATCCTGGCAGGGTCGTTTTTTGTGAACACAATCCAATTCCCTTCTATAAATGAACTCTGTATTCGTTTTATTTCACGGCCCTGTGGCCCAATGGATAAGGCATCTGACTACGAATCACGGGATTCCAGGTTCGAATCCTGGCAGGGTCGTTTTTTGTGAACCCAATCCAATTCCCTTCTATAAATAAACTCTGTAATCGTTTTCTTCCACGGCTCTGTGGCCCAACGGATAAGGCATCTGACTACGAATCAGGGGATTCCAGGTTCGAATCCTGGCAGGGTCGTTTCTTTGTGAACACAATCCAATTCCCTTCTATAAATAAACTCTGTAATCGTTTTCTTCCACGGCCCTGTGGCCCAATGGATAAGGCATCTGACTACGAATCAGGGGATTCCAGGTTCGAATCCTTGCAGGGTCATTTTTTGTGAACACAATCCAATTCCCTTCTATAAATAAACTCTGTATTTGTTTCATTTCACGGCCCTGGATTGGATTGTGTTCACAAAAAGCGGCCCTGCCAGGATTCGAACCTGGAATCCCCTGATTCGAAGTCAGATGCCTTATCCGTTGGGCCACAGGGCCGTGAAATGAAAGAATACAGAGTTTATTTATAGAAGGGAATTGGATTGTGTTCACACAAATCTTTGTCCTTTCTTCTATTTGTTCTTTAAATATAGTAATTTTGGTGTAAAAAACGATTATTTTTTAAAGTTTTTATCCCCCTTTTCCCCCCTCTTTCCTCTCTTTTTACCCCAGGATAGTAGTCCTTTATGCCCCATTTTTGGCCCAACGGATAAGGCATCGTACTACGAATCAGGGGATTCCAGGTTCGAATCCTGGCAGGGTAGTTTTTCTGTTGAAAAGCCAAATTTATTTATTGACCTTTATAATCGTTTTCTTTCACAACCCTGTGGCCAAACGGATAAGGCACCTGACCACGAAACACAGAGATTCCAGGTTCAAATCCGTGCACTGTCGGGTACTTTTGCCACCCACGTCCTTTTCATTAGGAGCTTTGTGGTAATGTTTTTTTTTTTTTTTTTTTTTTTGGTATAGCACACAACGTCCTTTTTCTATGCCTGAAATCTACATGTCAATTTTGTTTTTTACCTGAAGAGTGTTGAGAATGACGAACAAAATGCAGGCGACGACCTGCCCACTCACGCCAAAACCCAAGAGCCAAGTGAATCCCATCAGAGGTTGAATAATCATTAAAGCCCTCAATACGCCCCTATAAGAGATCAACAAAGTGCCAGCTGAGATTAACATTTGTAAGCAAATGGAATCAAACTTGTGCAAATTCAACCTAAACGAGGGTTTAAAGTTTTTTTCAAATATTGTCAATTATGAAATAAAGCACACAATAGTCGACACCACAACATTAAGTTATGTTGAAAGCTCTACAATAGACTTTGTACTATAATGAAACAATGAACAACAGATATTTTGACAAACTTGACTATTTTGTTCTTTATTGTAAAAGCTTTGGATATAGTTCAAATAACTGTTACGTCAGTGTTTTGCACATTACATAATTTTAGCAATGATTTTGGCTACTATACTAAAACAAGTATGGCTAAATAACGCAATGAAGGAAAAAGTTTTTACACTCCTAGCTGCACAGGTTATGTGTGATGGTACAAGTGTTTACCGAACTGGGTAGAGCCGCTATGCACAAGTGCCCATCTTTAAAATATACCGCAATGCATCTTGGGAAACCGAATACAGTGAGAAAATACATCAAGCTGCCAAGATGGACCCAATGCTTCTTAATCAGCGCCTCATGGTGGAAGCCACTGTTGCTTGAACACGGATTTCACCAGAATTATTTGCGCGCTGATCATGCGCATTAATACACGCATTATGGGCTCTGTCGTTCATCCGCCATTCACTGCTTGCACGGATCCGCCAAGTGCGTGTAGAGCCTCGAATTCACTCTTCATTTATATTGTATTTGTGTATCTGTTTAGATGAAAGTGTCACAACATCACCGTGACAATGCAGTGTTATAATTATTATAAGGCTTCTATTCACTGCTGTCCCCAATTCGAGGCTCTGCACGCCAAATGGCTGAGCATGCAAGGGGCGATTAGGAAGGGTGTGGGCTGACTTCCGCCACTGTACCTTTACCTGATTTTAGCGAGCTCCGTTTTGTCCATGGTCATCTTCAGGCGTAGGTAGGATCGAATGACTGCAATCACGAACACCGTGTTCACCTGCAACCAATTTTGCAACATAAAGTTAAAGCTAAATACATTCAAGCATGATGCGTACAGACACTATTGGCGGGCAAACGTCATAGAGCTGCGCACTAGAAAGACGCACAAACGCGTATGCGTTAGTGCGCATGCGGAATGTGCAAACAAAATTCACGGGAATGGTCTAATTATAGCAAAACAAAAATCACAAAACCAAACAAAAACGCACTTCAAAAAAATACAAAACACTAGCAGCTGGTATTATATTTTCACGCTTATTATTTTTTTGGCGGTTGGTTATCTGTTTTACATTTAGTGTTTGTTTTTTGTAGAAAACTTAAAATAAAATAAAACAAACACAAAAAAACTTAAACTTAGGCATAATCATTTTAAACTTCCTGTTATTTAAAACACCATGTGCAAACTTCTACAACTTCTCAAAGGTACTATGGTGTACGAAACTTTACCAATCGATATCAATAATTCTTTAATAAGATTTAATTTTATTATTCTTTTCTTACCGTTACAATTACAGTCATTGGGCAAATAAATGCCCAAATCGCATTCCCATTTAGCCAACATCTGAAGAAAGAGGATTAGACATAAAATTATGTAATATTGTTGTTGTTTTCGTTTTTTTTATTTTCTTTCTTCAGAAAATAAAAATGACATTTATCGTCTATTTGCAGTTAATCTAAATGATGTCCTACTGTTGGGTTTTGGAATTGCTTTTGTTTTTATATTTTACTGTATATTTTGTGCGCTTTCTCCATTTTATTAATTATATAATTATTATTTTTAAGAGGATTAGACATAAAATTATGTAATATTGTTGTTGTTTTCGTTTTTTTATTTTCTTTCTTCAGAAAATAAAAATGACATTTATCGTCTATTTGCAGTTAATCTAAATGATGTCCTACTGTTGGGTTTTGGAATTGCTTTTGTTTTTATATTTTACTGTATATTTTGTGCGCTTTCTCCATTTTATTAATTATATAATTATTATTTTTATTGCTGTCAGGGGTCTGGTTGTACACATCTTTCGAAGACAGTTTTGTTTAAACTATTAAATACCCTTGACAGCCCCTGTTCAACTGGTAATTATTGTGAAAATTTCTAAAGATTTACAAAACAAATAAATAAATAAATATAAAGCAATGTACACTCAGCACTTTACACACTTTAAAAAACTGCATCCCTTTGGAGACTTCTGTTGTTCTTTCCTTTGTCCCTATACTAACCATCCTCCCACAATTTGCACACAAACAATTTGTATTTGTTGGCACCGCGTTCTTTAGAATATTCCGTATAGAGCCTTTTGTTTCCCATTTTTTGTTTTGTCCTCTGTCTCTATCAGGTAACGAATAATGAGCACCCGATTTTTCGAGTGTGATTCGAACAAACAACCTTATAAGTTCCACAGCCGTTGTAATAATTTGACTTTTTGTTTCTTACAAGCGGGTCCCGCTAGCTGAGTTAATTCTAAATTAGGCGGTTAGGTCACCTACATATTTTGACTTGGTTTAACATTATGTAGACCTATATTAAGTATAATTTCAGACAACCCCATACACGCAATGCTGGTACGTAGAACACACTGCGCGGCCCATCAAAATAAAAATTGTGTTAACTGTTTGTCGAAGTTGAAGAAGAAATCAATACCCTTTTCCCATGCAAATTTTGCAAGGTTTTATGCAAAATTCAGAGAGGAGTTCCAATAACTGCAGACACAGACAGACAGACACACACGCGCAGACAGACATACAAACACCATTCGGCAAACTATAGAGATAACAATATTTCATTGCTAAAGTGACACAGACAGGCACATGGACTTTGGTTCACTCTGGCAGCAGACATCAGGTAATTTTGCATTGTCTACCCATTATTTTTTTAGCATGAGCACTTTTCCGAGAACAGTGGATTCACCTGGTAAGTCTGCTGTCACCAAGCGTACCCAAAAGTCTCACAAATTATTAGTTAAAACAAGGCATTATCAAGTAGATTTTATTTGGACTTACACGGGGGAATCGCGGGAATATCCGTAGCCATCTGATTGTACGGCAGCAAAGGTGATTCCAACAACCGGAATAGGCATACCTGAAGAAAATGTGACATGTGTCTTACAATGTTTGAATAAATTTATTTTCTTATAACAAATGAAGTGGATTAACAACTTGATTGGACTAGAAAAATGTAGAATCGTTCCTTAATCGAACACTAATAAATACGCCCTGTATTTTTACAAAAAAATGCATATTTTTGAGTTCACAAAGGTTTTTTTTTCCAGTAGACCCTTCACATTAAATATGTGAGCAGTTTTCTACAGCTTCCCACTGTTCGTTACATTTTCTTCAATAGTGTAACGTCATCATATAAACAGTTCAATGACCTTACCCCATCCCAGCGCCATCAGCTTGAGAGGGTGGAGCTCTCGGTGGAAAACAAACACAGCCTTGACTAAAAGCAGGGCGCCCTCTATTAGCATCCAAGAGAAGGAGGACAGGAGAAAGTAGTGGAGCAAAACGGCAACGACTGAACAGGCAGTTCGCTGAATAAACAGGTGCATCAATTATTTATTGATTTAATGGGGAAAAAAAACCACAATTATAATTTAACCTTCCGAGCGGCCACGGGAGAAATTTTACATGCTGGACCCACTGGGTGAGCTCGGAAGGCAGGGTAAATAACTGTGTTTGGGGGCATAATTCTTGTTATAATGGTCTGAACAGATATATAGATGTTCCCTGGACCCACACACTAAAGATTGAAACATTCTGGAAATTTACACATTGGTTCACTTCAAAACAGTACGTTTCGAAAGGATTAAGTTGTTGTGCACAAAATTGGATTTTTGTGTTCATGTTAAAATGGGACCAAGCTTTCGCACACTATTTGTCAACCTTTGAGTTCACTCACCCAGAAATCACTACAGTATATGAAAGAGGGGTGATTAAAGGTAGTTCAAAAATAAAATTAGTGGAATTGATCTACACATTTTGTAGTTATTAAACAAAGTATGAAGCTGGTCCATCCGCCCGCACCCCTCGGCTGCTCGGAGTTAGTGAATGAACAATGTTCAGATGGAAGAGTCTTGGAGGAAAGATATGGAAGGAGTTTCGAGGTGAGGGGAAAGACTGCTATTATTATTAATATTATTTATTATTCACCAATATATATATATAAAACAAGAACAACAATTTAAGTAAAACAATAAAAATACAAACAGTTATTTATGACATTCTTTTGGGGTAATTGGACGCTTATTTTGCCAAAAAGTAAAATCTCAGTTGAAACTCACGTTATCTACTGCATCGATCCCTGTGAGAAAGACGAGCTGAGAGACCAGAAGAGCAAATGCTAGGTTGCCGTGCACAATATTACGCTCCACCTTGAACATTCTGAAAGACCAGTAAAAATAAGTATTATGTGTAAAGCGTGGATGTTTTTTTCATAATTGACGAATAACATGCATTTCACCATAGTGGTGTGTGGTGTCTTGCTTCGAGCCCAAATGTGGAAACGCTGGGTGTTGTAGACATCACTAGCCAGTAAATTGCAGCCGTATCTGCTTTCTTATTGGTCATCAATTTAAACAAGTCTAGATAGTTTATTTGTTTCACTATTTGGGCGAACTTTGAACTTACTTGAGTAAAGTGAAGGCACACAGGGTCAGAGCCAGACAAATGACGGAGATTACGCCCCCAACGACAGATAAAACGTCCAGTGCTTTAAAATTGCATGCCTGTTGAGAGAATGACGTAAAAGAAGCACCGGTAGGCATTAGTAGTTAAATTTAACATAAACACAATTAAAACATCACAAACAATGCCAGCACCATGAAGTACGAAAGCGGTAACTGTCTTAAAAGGTATTATACAGGATTGGTAGAGCTGACAAAATAGTGGCAGACAGTGTACATGTTTTGTGTGATCAACCATCAAACCTGTGAAAATGTGGGTCCAATCCGTTGTGTGAGTAGGGAGAAATGATAATAAACAAAGCACAATTTTCAGCGTTTGAATACAAGCTTGTCCTTAATTTTGGTTATAACAAACGAAATCAGCTTTTGCGATTTTTTGAATAGGTTTTCATTAAACAGTTTTCTCGAATATGACTTCATTTCATAGGGAAATTTTTCACACAAAAAAGGTTCCATAGTAGGCCTATGAACTTTATAATCAGTAAGCTTTCAGACTATTGATGTTTTTACCCTTCCAAACCTGTACAATACTTCAAAGGATTTTTCTTGATGTAGGCTAACATCAGCATAACTTTTAACTAAATTTGCTGACTGGTTTCCACAAGTCAATTACGGTTGACGGAATGGAGTTGAGAGCCATTAAAAACATAAGGGTTCCAATAATTGAAAGAAAACAGCTCAACACAGCACGGAACGAAGTATCAGATCACGTTTTTACAAGGACAGAAAAGCAAACAAATAGATATTGGAACAGACCAAAGTTTCTGACATCTTAGAAACAACAGGTTCACATTTAACTACACATTTTCACATTTCACCGTTTTTTGGAAATTTATAGCATTTTTTCTTGAAGTTGTCTCTTAAATGTTAAAGTTATGCTATTTTTCTTCATAAAATATTGCTAGTGGAACAAAGTTAGAAATTGGTGCACTTAAAAAAGTATTTTTAACAGTCTTTTGATTGATTTATTTTTGTTTGCAAAATAATGTGCCAAATTGCGTACTCATAACTATTGTTGCATCATAACATCAAAGACAAATACGCACACCTTTTTATTTACAATTATGAACTTCACTACTGGGAAAGCTGACAAAATAAAAGTTTAATTGTAGCTCGAGTTGTTATAATTTAGGTCAGGGGATAGATTTTTCTATCCCTTGTTCCTCAAACCCAGCCGAAAAGATGAGGGGATAGAATTTTCTATCCCTTGTTCCTCAAATCCAGTAGAAAAGAGGAGGGGATAAAATTGTCTATCCCTTGTTCCTCAAACCTAGCCGAAATGAGGAGGGATATAATTTTCTATCCCTTGTCCCTTAAACCTAGCCGAAAAGTGGAAGGGATAGATTTTTGTATCCTTTGCTTCTCAAACCAAGCGAAAAAAAGAGGAAGGGTTAGATTTTTGTATCCCTTGGACCTCAAACAATGTGCGTTATATTGCTAACTGGAATTTTTCAATATTTTAAATGTTAGCTTAGACAAATTTGATTGATTTGTAAAATCTGGAGCATGTTTTTCACAGTTTTGAGAAAAATAAGTTAAAAGAACAGTTTGATGCTTTAATTAAAATCCTGTTTTGGTTGCAATTATCGGACTATAATGACAATTTTAAGCATTAAATTTGAATATGAAAAAACGCAGTTAAATATGAACCTGTTAAACAGTAAAAAAAAAAAAAAAATGGAGCTGGGAAGGACAGAAGCCGCAGCATAGATAACCGTTGGAGCTCAGCAATCAATCACTGGACACACGGAATAGAGGGCGCCAGAGAAAAAGATGGAGAGACGAGCTGCAACAATGCCCAGGAACAGTCAATTGGCATCAACAAAAATACAAAATAGAGACACATGTGGAGACATCATGCTGAGGCCTTCATCCTGCAAAGGATAGACAATGGCTAAAAAACAACATGTTCTATATCTAACTGGATTGTTGAATGGCAGAGAGTATCCGCGTGTGATGTTAGTGCAAGCTGTTGTGCAATTATGAATGCTCTTTGGAACTGTAATGCTAAGCAAAAACAAAATAATTATAACAACACAAATACAACAAATAATTCTTAAAGTTACAAAGTACCTACACTTGATTCTGGATCAATCTGCATCAGGACAGCGAAATTTGTCAGATGGCTACAAGAGCATGTAGTGGAACCATCGCCCTCTGATACAACGTGGCATCCTTCGGTTAACCATTGTTCGTCCACACTAGATGCATATTAATAACAATAACAACATCACAATTAATTGTCAGAGGGTTAGATCATGGTAGGTCTACATTTCTGTACAATTTTGTGCAGGAAATAAATGAGCGAAAACATTTTTCAGCCTCGCCCCCCAAAAAACCCCCAAAACAACAACACCCCCAAAACCCACCAAAACACACAAAAAAACAAACCCAAAAACTAAACAAACAAACACCACAAAAAATAAACAAACAAACAAACAAACATACAAAACTAAACAACTCTGGGACCTGATCCCCCTCTATTAGATAATTATGTGGACTGGTCCAGTCTTAGGACATCAAGAACTTTGACTCCTCCAGGGCATTGTACTTTTGAGAAAACAGTGATATAAATAACATGTGCCATTACTTAGCGTTACCAGCCCTCACTTAAGGGTTAAATAACATTAGCGAAATCAACACCGCTGGGTGGGTGGGGGGGGGGCGTGGTCGTGATGTAAAACTTACATGTCAAAGTAAACGCAAGTCCTCTTGAGCTTTCCTGCTAGATTTGCTCGATTCTGCAATAAGTATTATTTTAGGTTTTAGTCATAACATCAAATACAATGTGTTGTGCACATTAGCAAATCTTTAAAGACAGGTTCAAAGTATGTCTCGTAATCGGTTTCAACGCTTGCAGTAAAAAGGTCAAAAGACACGTAGGGAATCTGAGACTGGTCAACAACCGCCATCCATTATACCCAACTCAACACTTCATTCATAAAAAGGGGGTTTAGTTTCTCCATGTCCACCAATTTTATATATAATGATATTGTTTTATTTGTCTACGGGTCTGAGTCTTGTTTACACTTCCAAATCCGTCGTCGTGTCCGTTAGCCACCGTTATGTCCGACATGGACCATGCGACAATGTTTGACAGACACTTTGGGTCGGACATAATGGTTTGTCGGACACAATGGATTGGACTAAATGGTTAGACAAAAACGCAAACAAAATTGTCCAATGCATAGGTCTGACGTAATGTTTTTTCAGACACAATAGGTTGACCATATTATGGATTTCGGACACAATGAGCCGGACATAATATATTTTCCAAATTAGTTTCGGACATTAGGGTCCGTAGCAGACGTTTGAAGAAGAGTGTTTTGTAATCCGCACATCATTAATGGTTGACTTAAAATATATCGAAATTGAAGGATGACACTTCATCGTGTAACTGGAAGAAAAGGACGTAACGAAGTTTTACTGGAGAAAGGGTTTAAAACTGTGTTTCCAGAAAACTTAGTGTGAAAGTTAGACTGGTTTGCTGCCACTCATAAGTCATCATAGGAAGGTTAAATTCTGCATGGGGGATGGGAAAACATGTTTTATGATAATTTTAGCAAAAAATAAATGGAACTGTAATGCCATATTCTTTGCAAGGAGCCACTAATTGTTTACGGCGTTTTGTTACTGGAAAAAACCTGTGTGCCTTGAAGAAGGGCGAAGGGCCTTATGCCCAGCTTCTTCCGGGCACACGACAACTTCGTTTCCATCCCGAAAAGACCACCTTATTCACTTGAGCCATAACAAAGAGTTTTTGTCCCCTTTTCAGAATTTTGTTTCTTCTGACAACTATATTATCATTATTATTATGAAACCAAGGATGTCTCATACGGAAACCTAATCACTGTAGTTTGCAAGCCTGAGGTAACCTGCAACTGAGGGTGTTTGCTATCTGAATCAGAAACACCGGAGTTAACTTATAATCTTCCACGAAAGTGATCTGGGTTCTTTTAAGTGAACTGGCAATCCTAGTACACGGGACCTACGGCTATCAATGTCCCATACGAAGGACAACACAATTATGGTAAAGTATCTTGCTCAATGACACAAGTGCCAAGACTGGGACTCGAACCCACACTCTGCTGATCAGAAACACCACAGCTTGAATTCGGTGCTCTTAACCGCTCGGCCACGATACGCCACGTGGTATCAATTACAAAAATGGCAGTTTGAGAGAAGTTTCAGAGACACCACATTTTATAATAAAATATAGCAAAATAGTATAATTTGACGTAATCAATATATTTTCAATTCCATACGTGCAGATGGATAAGTTCTACTTGAATGGGATGCCCTTTGAGATCAAACGATGCAGCGTCGCCATTTTTTGGTTCCAGCGAGACGGACACGAAAGCTGTTCCTAAGAAGGATTCATTGCTTGGATCTGTTGATAACTGATCGTCAACCTCAATGGTAGATATCACGGAGAGGGCAGCTGAAACAAAAGATGACTCATTTGAAGTTAAAGGAAGTATACCTTTGTTATTACAAAAATGAAGGATCATACAAACTTACTTGATATGATGCACTGCAGCTGTTGATAATGTATAACATTTTGAGAAACGATTCCCTCCAAAGGAATGCGGTTTTAGAGAAAGGAATATAAAAACTTGTCATTCTGAGAAATGTTTCATGCATGAAAGTTTCTCAGATTGCGTATTCCAATTCCGGATCATTCTTCCAAGCTTGCACATAACTGCTCCAGATTTTCGGTGATATCTCAAAAACACTACCCCCTCTTTAAATAAAATATTCACAGCCTGGTTTTGTTGTATATATCGACTTTTATTTAGGATCGAACGGCGGACAGAAGTTTATAAATATTTTTTTCTCGGAACGAAATTTGACAGATGATGCTGTTTCAAAGCGAATAACATACAAAAACGTGAACATGTAGATTTAGTCATTCAAATCAAGTTGCCATGTCATCTAGAAGCCATAATATTGAAAATTATTGAAATTTTGGCGGCCATTTTGAAAAATTCAAGATGGCCGCCAAGAGTACCTTTGTGCAAATGGAAACATAAGTTTTCTGATTCAGTGTGCTCTACAGATTCAAAAAATGTATAGTTTTACTAATTCCCAAAAAACCTGAACGAAAATACGCAACAGACCTGACTATAAGCATTATTACACGGACAAATCACAAAATACATGTAAACAAATACGTGCAAAATTGTTATATCAAGTAATAAACCACAGGGGAAACTGACTGGGTAAATTGTTAATAAATATTGGATTTGTTCATAGACAACATTACCGCAGTGGAAATTGAACCCGCGATTAACGTGCCGGCACTCTATCAACTGAGCTATCTAGCCCTATGTCATATTTTAATTAGGCCCGTGATCGATCCACTTAATGCGCACACTCAGGGGAGGTATAGGCCGAAAAAGATGCAATGGGTCAAAAAGCAATTAATGTGCAACCTTCTCACAGTCATAGCAAGCCTGCCGATATTTCAGAGAATAAAGCAATACAGTGCTGCAGATTCGAAACCAATTTCGTTGATGATCATTGTTAGCGCTTACCACCTTTGACGTCCTTTAGTGCTTTTGTAGGCAAGGACACGATGACCGAGTTCAAAGTGACCTTACGTGAATCAGAGGTCAATTTGGCAGTTTTCCCGTCGTTGTTTATAGGTAGAAACCCAGCCTCTGCAAAGAAAAGAATAATCACCCATGGGGTGCACAAACACTCAATAGTGAGAAAAACATGCTCAAAAAATCATGAATAATATTGTTAACCCTATTTTTTTCTGTAAATAGAAGATTTGAAAGTCATGGCTTTTAGGGCAATGGTCCGATATTGTGCTCAGAGGTTGTCGACCGTCAACCTGGGAGCATTGTACACTGGTCCTCGACAAATTGACTAGAAAATGCCATACTTTGCTCATAAGCGTTTAGGGCTCACTTTCCAAGATGGAGTTGAACCTGTTTACTTCTTCAGGGGTGTTTTCATTTTGGAAGGGCATAGCCCAAG